>CM050690.1:53210163-53810163 GCA_027574665.1 Rhynochetos jubatus
CAGGACCAATCAAGGCCAATCAAGGTTTTCGCTCTAAGAACTCAGCTTTAGTGTACTGCTACAACTGTTCCCAGAAAGGACATTTTGGATTTGTAAGTCTCAGCAGTCTCTGCTTCTGTGTTGAGTATATCCTTGGGGTAGAAATTAGTCTCTGCTGTGGTGTGTGGCTGGAGAAAAGAGCTGGACGAGCCAAGCTAGTGCTATACAAAGGGTCGTTCTAGTTAAACGTTGGTGTTTTAGCAGCACTGCTGCAGTCAGTAGAGACCAGTGTATAAAGTGATCACACCCCTCTAACTTAAAGATACAGAGGAAAATAAAAGTTACTCTCTCTCCTTGGCAGGTTTATTGATTTGTTTATAAAATCCTAAATCAAAATAAGTCTGCCTGGGAGAAAGAATATTTATTGAAAAACAGACAGTTGATGAACAGAGCTTTTTTTTCCTTTCTTTCTTTTTTTTTTTCCCATGGCTCATGGGATGAAATATTAGTGCCTTACTGCCGTGTTCAACACCATGTCAGGTGAAAACACCACAATCAGCCTAACAACTTAAATACCCATTTTAGGAATTTTCCATTTCTGTCTGCTTTTGATAATCCTTATTTTAGTTTCCTTGTGATGTTTAGCACCTTTTTCAGCTCCCTGTCCCGACAAGTGCAGCTCTCTACCTGCACATATCAGTGTTAGTTCTTTTCTTTTATGGAATAAGTCCGAGAGTCACAAGTATTCTAGGAAATTAATGTTACTCATGGGTTGGATCATAGAATCATAAAATAGTTTAGGTTGGAAGGGACCTTAAAGACCGTCTAGTTCCACCCCCCTGCCATGGGCAGGGACACCCTCCACTAGACCAGGTTGCTCAAAGCCCCATCCAGCCTGGCCTTGAACATTTCCGGGGATGGGGCACCCACAGCTTCTCTGGGCAACCTGTTCCAGTGCTTCACCACCCTCTCGGGGAAGAATTTCTTCTTGATGTCCAATCTAGATCTACCCACATTCCATTTAAACCCATTACCCCTAGTCCTGTACCTGAATGGGTTAAATTTATCGTTTCCTACAGCTTAGAGATAGCGAACTCCCAGCAAATACTTCCCTTGTCTCCTGCATGCTCTGTGTGTCAACTCCTACAACAACTGGTGATGTATTGTTAGAAGCTTGCTGCTGTTCTCAGCTAAATAGTTACTCCCGATGGGGAAGAGTGGGACAGGTAGGGCATGTTTTCTGGGATCTTCTTATGGTAGGAGCTGAAAGATAAACAGAAGATTTTTAATGCCGAGCTGTCTTTGGAGACATGCAAAGATTCTCCTCGCTGAGCAGCGCATAGAGGCCATCACGTATGTCCAAGATACATTGCTGCCTGCACAGTTGGGTTGGAAAGGGCAGGGAATAAGCAGCTCTTGCAGTCCAAGCTTGGTGAGAGACAAGGCTGTGCCAGCAGGCTGGTGTCACACTGGCATGACAGGACCACGGGCACTGCCTTGGCTATGTTACAGAAGCCCGAATCCTTGGCTTCACCTGCCAGTCATCTGCTCCAGACACAGCTACACATGCAGCAGCAGTGTGAGACCTCAGTGACAGTCGTGTGGACCAGCTGGGTCTGCCCACTGTTCAGGATGGGAGCTGACAGCACCGATGAAAGCAGCACTGAAACTGATCCTGCTAAGCCAGCATAGAGCCCCTGCCAGTGATAGAGACACTGAAATGAGCATTGACGATAAAAAACGCAGTGACAGATTGAAGGAGTGAGACTGACTGCTGGCCACGGATAAGGAACATTTTACTAAACTGTCAAAAAAATGGCATTTGAGGAAGGCAGCCATACATGAGTACAAATAAGGCTGCTGTAAAAATAATTAATATATATATGGGAGGAGCTGGTAGTAACTACTTGGGTAGAAAAGGTATATAATCAGTGAGGGAGTCAAGTGACGCAAGGACAGCATCTTACAGCTATCAAAGTTAAAGCAGGTAACATAGTATTTTTACTAGCGTATGAGGAGCAGAAATAGCCTGAATAATGACTGAATTAAAATGGAGACGTCAGTAACAACACAGAAGGGCAGAAATAGCAGACCTGTCTTGTGCACACACAGCAACATGTCCAGGACATACACTGGATTATGAAATGGTAATGGAGTATTTGCCATCACTAAAAAATCACTAAACCTTCCATCCAAGAATGGCTGAGGAAACTGGTCGGGCAACCCCCGTACAGAGACCCAGCTGGGCAGGCCATGCATCAGAGATTTGCAGCTCTCACTGGCTAGTGAGCTGAGGTCGTAATCAGTGCCTGAGTTCACGCAGTGAACAGCTCTGCCAGAGCTTGAAGGATCTGCCTGTAATTTAAGAGGGCGAAAAAGGTGTTTTTTTGGTTTTGGTTTCTTTTTTAATGCAAGTAGTTTTAAGCAGGTAGAAATTACTTGTGATGTCAAGCGAACCCTCCTCTATTGCACTTTTTTTGAGCAGGTAAAGCAGGCAAATAATGACCTGGCCAAGAAGCAAAGACTGGGGTTAGTTTTGTATAGATGCACCACTATCAGTGCTTCCCACTGCTGCTTGTTTCCTTTCATGTTACCATTTAAGCTTGTTTAGGGGCACCTGAAATTAATTTTCTTTGCTAGAGGTCTAGGGACACCTTTCCCAAAAACAAAGGGAGGAGCAAAAAATGGGCTAAACCCCAGAGTTAACTACGGTTCCAGTCAGGAGGTCATTTCAGATCAGCTCTTGTTGTTTGTAGAAGTGGAAATAGTTAAGACATAAACCCTCAGAGGTTCCAGTACTTGGCAGTTACGTTTCCTGAATTTGCTGTGTGGTTTACTAAGACAGTCATGTTTTTACATAAATTAAAGGTTCAATAAGGACAAAGAATCTTACTTACTTTAGTAGCCTTCGCAGCATGGTTCATTTCATGGCAGTCCACACACCCAAAACATTGTCTCTTGCAGTCCACAACAAAGCTGTGCTCATTTTAAGGGACATCCTCATAGGAAAGTTAGGAGGGAGGGCAAACTCGTGAGGGACAACCCACTGAGCAGGTTCAGGCTGCAGCAAGTTTTGAAGACAGCAGGGATGAGGAACTGTACGGTATCTGCAGATGTGCCTTGCATTCACATCCCAGTATGCCAATCACACAGAAAATTCCTCCTGTGGGGTGGTAGCAGGCCCTGCCTTCCCTCCGCTGTACTATACCTCCAGCGCTGAAGACTGTCCCAAGGGTATGTAACATACACAGCATGTGGCAGCAGTGGCAGCTGGCTGGAGAGGGATGGGTATAACCAAGTTGGACATCACAGAGCTGATTTATTTATGCAGTGGAGATAAGAGAAAGAGGAATGCTGATGTGGGTGACACGTGCATTTTGTTCACTAAAGCTTCTCTGTCAGCATGTTAGCACAAGGGAAATGAATGGGCTGTGGGCCTGCTGAGCAAGACCTGGGTTCGATGCGGGATCACAAGCAATACATTGCACAGGTATCGCAGAAAGATGAATGTGTCTTCACATGCTCAGGTGTAAAGTCAATCATCTGTGTTGTTTTGAGTAGCCTCTTTGGCAAGGTTTAGGGATAAAACTGGGGACCTCTGCATCAGAATGATATTAACCAGTTGGAGCAAGTCCAGAGGAGGCCACAGAGATGACCCAAGGGTTGGAGCACCTCTGCTTCAGGGACAGCCTGAGAGTTGGGCTTGTTCAGCCTGGAGAAGAGAAGGCTCCAGGGAGACCTTACAGCACCTTCAGTACCTGAAGGGACTACAAGAAAGCTGGGGGGGACTTTTTACAAAGGCAGGTAGTGACAGGACAAGGGGTAATGTGTTTAAACCGAAAGCGCGGAGATTTAGATTGGACATCAGGAAGAAATTCTTCCTGGAGAGGGTGGTGAGGCACTGGAACAGGTTGCCCAGAGAAGCTGTGGATGCCCCATCCCTGGGGGTGTTCAAGGCCAGGCTGGCTGAGGCTTTGAGCAACCTGGCCTAGTGGAAGGTGTCTCTGCCTTCAGATTTGGGTATGCTCCAGCTACAAGCTGCCCTTGTTTGTCCACACTCCTCTGTGCATGCGGTGGTGAGCCAGTCATCACACGATCTAGTGGTACTTCTGGAGGACACCACAGAATAACCTGATTCTTCATCTAATTTCAAGCCAAGCGAAGGCCAAATACAACCTGAGAAATACGCAATACATCTAAAATGCTACTCTGCCTCTAAAAAAGAGAGGGTAGGAGGCAGGAGGATGCGTGGAAAGAGGGTGCTAAGGTGTCATTAAGTGATAGAAATGGCAACCGCAGGAGGGAAAGCTGCTTAGCTTATGAGGGAGACATCAGGGTGAGTGAAAGCTCTTGACAGTTTCTTGAGAATGGCAAGGCCATTAGATGTGGGCAGTGTCCAAGAAGCAGAAAGGTGATACTGCAGAGCACAGCAGTTAACAGGCAATGTACAAGGAGAAGAAAGCATCACTTAATATCACATGGTATTTGGAAAAAAGACAATCACAGGAGGCATCCCAGTTAGCCTGGCTCGCCAGCCATTGACAAAACCTTGTGTACAGCACTGAAAAATGTACATTCCTGAATCAAGTGTTTGCGAAATGGACTGGCATACATGTGATGCAAGATCCAGCCCCTTCCCCACCCCGCCAGCGGTCTGGGGCTTGCTTCCCAGCAGATCTATGTGCTTGAACTGCGGAGTCTCCTGCAGGATTTGCTTTTTGTTTGTATCTCTGAGGAAACTGAGCACCTGCAGAATCCAACCGCTTTCCATTCCAGGAAAACTACAACCCAGCCGCATCTAATGTCTTGAAATGTGTTTTGCAGGAGTGCTCAGAGAAGCGGATGCATGGGAGCATGCTCCCTACTTCTCCGTTCATCTCCTACTATGATGATGAATACGATATCAAGAGGAGAACAAACAGATTAAAAAGAAAGGTTGCAGGTACAGTATATTTTGGAGGAGATCTCTCCTGATTTTCAGTTCTTTGAAATACTTTCTTCTCTGCTTGCTCCATTTAGAAACACTGTGGAATTATTTTCATGTGTCAGGAAAAGCTATAGGGATTTGAACAGGTAGTCTAACGGTGGCAAAAGATTTGTGACTGTATTCATCCGTGTCTATCATGGAAATTTATTGTGTCAAAGCCACTAGGTGGGCATTGTCAGATGTTGTAATTCTAAAAAATCCTCTGACAGAAAAAATGCTATAAACTACAGGATTAAACTGTAATTTGTTAAGATTCTAGTCTGTTGACAGAAAAAAGAGTATGAAAAAAATGTCTCTGATAGATTTGTTCTAACTAAATTCATGCATACCTAAGGAAAGCGGTGATGGCTCGGGCACTAGCTTTTAGATTTTCTGCACGGAGATTGAAATGAACGGCTGTGTTTTACAGAACTACAGGAAGCCGGTGTTTTGCCAGAACAGTCAGAGACACTGTGGCAGGAAGGAAAACACAGGGAGCACAGCCGTAAGAAACAGCGCAAGCCTTGGAAAGAGCATGGCAAACATGACAAAGATGGCAAGTATTACAAGAGGATGAAGATGTCGTGGGCAGAGGAACACAGAGAAGAAAACCACAGAAGTGGTGCTGATGTCAGCCACCATTTGGAGGAGGACTTCCCTAGGGGATGTAAAGGGCAGGCGCGTAAGGGCAGCAAAACCCATCACAAGTCCATTTTCCAGGCATTCTCAGGCAACAAGACTGCGTATGTGCAGGAACCTCTGGAAGGTGCTAAAAGGAAGAGGAAATGGAAAAAGCAGAAAAACGCTAGTCCTGCTATCAGTGACAATTTATTCCTCATAAAACAGAGGACAAAGAAGTCCAAACAGAAATCCTGGTGATGAGGAAGTAGATAGGTAGCACTGGCATTTGCTGCCTCCAGCACTGCCTTCTGTTTATTTGTGTCCCTCTCTTAGCACACTGAATTTGAGTCCGTCCCTGAAGCCGGGCAGGCATGTCCAGGCACCAGTCACACGTCCCATGCCCGTCTCTGTTCCTGAAAGGGAGTGCTCTGTCTGTCCCGAGCTGGGCAGGCGGGACTGGTGCCCATGCCTGGAATGTCTGACCTGTTCAGGAGTCCCAGAATAGGCTGTAAATTCATTTTCTTTGCTTGGGGGCTGGGGGAAGGGGCCATGCTGGGTTTTGTATGTTTGTGTCTGCAGCGATGAGATGTTGCTCTGCCTGTTGGAGCAGGGACTGCTGCTGAGGAGAACAGTGCTTTGGAGCTGACGATAGAGAGACTTGCATTAGGAGGAGTCAGAATGGTGAAGCACGTTTCCATGGCCACTCATATCTTCTCCGGAGTGCAGCTGGGCACTGTTTCACTTCTGTCCCTCCTGGAAGGTGCTGTGAAGTTGCTGCCTTACACTTTCAGACATGACAGTCTCCTGACTGGTGCTCTGTTGTGGTGTTATGGAACTATTGTCCTCCATGCCACAGCTTCCGGCGCTGAGTGCAGGCAAGCTCTGTGCAAGCCTGTTCCCAGTTTCGCCTAGTCGTCAGCATGGCACGAGGAGCCAGCTGGGAAACAGAACAGAGTTTACATCTGGAATTAAATACATCCTTGTTTCCCTGGATGTGGAAGATGTTTCTGGAGAAACAGTGGTAGAGTATGAAAAGTGTATTTGATTCCAGACATACTTTGCTAAAATTTAATAGTTTTTTTAAAGACAGTTATTTTTATACACTGAAATTAAACAAGTGTTTAATTGTTAAAAGCTGTTGTTAAAAAGTGTTGTTAAAAGCTTTGTAATAATAAATGCTTCATCAGAGAAACTACTCAAATAAAACTTTAAATGAGGGATATAAAAAATGCAGATTTGTTCCACATTTTCGTGCATTACCAAGCAAAATTAAAACCAGTATCTGTTTCTCTTCCCTGAGAAAAAACAGCTCTGGCAAGAGATTTTCTGGTTTTGAAATGGAAATTATCTATACTGATTCATGACCTGCTCTACACTACACCACTCCTGTTGCTGAGCAATTGATAGTAACTAACAGCACAATTTCATAAAAGTGCATGTCCTCTCTCATTTCCTACCAGGAAAGTGGTCTTTGGCTACAGCTGTGTTTTAAAAACAGGAAGTATTTGTAACCTGTGCTAATGCGGAGATATCTGAGGAAAAGAAATGGGTAAAGCACATAAATACAAAAACAGGGAATGGAAAACACCCCTAACCTGTGGTTAGGCAGATTTTAGGGAATCTTGCCTCCCAGAACTGTTTTCTCCATTGTTTTTCAAGCTAATACTCAGTAAGTTTGAGGGTATTTTTAAGGTAAAAATGACTCGGTGGAATTGTGGCCTCGCCATTCTCCTCACTGTACAACAGTACGGCAGGGACTGGTCTGTGCTCTGAGCAGATCTGCTCTTTTGGTCCTCCATGTCTCTCGTTCACTGAAGGATGTCAAGAGCAGGTAGTTTCCCACTTCACTTGCCCAAAACTGAAGCAGCAACCATGTCCAAGAGGCCGGGGAGAAAACTGAACTGCAATGGCATCTAGCAAGGGACGGCTCTGAGCTATCGCTCTGTTTGAGGTGTTTATGGATGTCATGTGATGTACCATAAAAAAACAGGACAGTGGCTCTTGGACGCGGTGGCCACAAGAGCATTATTCTGGTGTCCAGCAGGGTAGCATCCCCATGGAGACCTCCTCTGGGTCTCCAACTGCCCGTCTTCCCATTGTCATCCTTATTTTCAAAGGAACCTGCAGGGAAAAAAAAAGTGCAGTTTAGTCCTCCAGCCGTTATGGAATGGCTTTGCGTGACGATGTGTTATTTAGCGACCTAGCCAGTGTGAGAGACGGCATCGGTAGTGGGAAAACAATGTGTGCTGCAATCCCTCTGCTCTAGAAAGTCTCACCATGTTAGCACTGTGGTGCTCATGCAGCTGCCGTAGGACGGCTGACATGCCAGCTTGGGGGCAGCGGTGCAGCCCCTGTGCAGAAGAGGCATGGATGCCTTTACATTGCCTGCGTGCGGTGTCAAATGATGGTCGGCTGCAGAGTGAGCCAGAGATTTAACTAACAACTCTAAAGACAAGGTGCCTGGCCTCTGCAGTAGCAGTTAAGCCAGCCAGGAGTCCTGAGCTGTTTCTGTGAGGCTCAGTGACTTCAGCCAACAGTATTTTGGCCAGCAGTTCTGTGCTGGTGAGCAGAAGCCTGCCTTGTCTTGGTTAGCTTGTGGTGGAAAGTCGAGGCGAGGCAAAGCGTGTGGCTTGCAACAGTGCTTGGGTGAGACCTGCAGAACCTGGCTGCAGGTCGTGGCCTCTGCCTGTCTCTAGCCATGAAAATTGGCAGCACCAGGTGATGTCATTGTGATAGAAATGCCTCTGGCTGTCCCCCCTCTCCGAGTACTGCAGCCACCCTGTCCTGCATAGAGCTAACCTGGCTTTTGCTCTGGTAGGTTGCTGCTTATGGTTGCAAGACAGTGAGTAAAAGCACTGAGAAAGCGGGGTATTCGGGATCGTAGGATGCAAAAAAGATAAAACGGCAACATCTGGAAGCAGATGGGGGCTGGATGAAGGAACCTGCTTTAGCAGCCTTGCAGGTGAAGACTAGGATCTGACTGACCAGCACGCAGCGTTGCAGTGCAGCTCCCAAGCTGAACACGAGGCAGGACAGCTGCAGTAACATAAGCAAGATACGGCAGTGGAAGCAGCAGCAGCCTATACAAACTGGAGCATTAGCCACAACTCCACTGAGGTCATGGCAGGCTAAGACACCAGCTCAAATACTGACTTGTGTCAGACTTTGCACAGCAGGACAGAACGAATCTGTGGTAGAGGGCCACCGGAGAGGGTCCAGATGGTGCAGCTAGCCAGGACAGACCGACACACATGAGGCTATTGTGTCCAGAGAGAGGGAAATGGGTAAATATGGTGTGACAGGAAGTGCTGTTTGTAATATAGGGGTGAGCAGGACAACGAAGCATGCAAGGAACAGGAAAACATATAAGGAAGGTGTCGCTGAGACATGAAGAAAGAAGACCTTAAAGAGGTAGAGATGACAGGAGACCGCAGTGGGTTGTTTGGGGAGGGTGTGCGGTCTTGGGGGTGGGTTTTGTGGGAGAGTTGAACAGACATCTGCCAGCGACAAGAGCTGGTTGCGTGGATGGACTGCTGAAGTCCCTTTCTTCAGTGGCCTCTCAGCAGCCTGGTCCTGCCCTCCCTTCCACATGAGCAGCAGTGCCCTGGGCAGAGTGGGGCACAGCGTGCCCATGGCCAGCACTGCTGGAATCCAGAGCAGGAGAACCAGGGCTCTTACATCCCACTGGCTGCCCTGTCTTCAGCAATTGCTCCCAGTCCCGGCTAGTGTTTGCATGCCTGAAATTTGGTGCCCCACATCACACGCCAGCATCACCCCAGTTTAAAAACCTTCCCTCAGACCCAGTCCTGGACCCTTCTTGCACCTGGGAGCAACACGGACAAGGTTTGTTCCCTTGCCCACCAGCTGGGCTGTAGCAGGACCCTCATTTGCAGCCCCACAGATGGAGTCCCGTGGTGTAAGTGAACCTTCCCCCCCTCAGTCACTAAACTCTACATGGTCCACTTAGGAAAGCATCTCTGCTTACCTGCTGGAGAAGCACAACCAAGCGTCGGGTGTGCACGCCCACGCGCGGGCCTCTGCTCCGGGGTCTCTTTCTTGGGCCACTTGAAACCAAGTAGGCTGCATCCAGCACCAGCAGACGGTTGCTGGCCATCAGTGCCTCCCAGCTCTACCAGTAAAGCTTCTGGCTAACAGCTGATGAATCTTACAGACCAAAAATAACACTACTGAAGATCTCTTTGCATTAGATGAGGACAGGAAACAGAAATGGCAAAAAGGGGTGATGCATGTTCCACCAGCAAAAACATCAACACTTTTGGTACTAGTTAAAGGAAAGCACTGCACTGAAATCCAGACGAGGTGGTTTGCAGACTGAGTTACTTTCATCAAGCTTCATTTTATTCTATTAAACCAAACTGTACTTCAGCCTGTCATTCCTCCCACCTTCTTTTTTTCCCCACTCCTTTAAGGAACTGTCAGTCTTTACTCCAGAGATGCCTGGGACTGGAAAACATACTTATCCCAGGAGAGGATAGTGTCTCAAGGTCACAGTTGATGTGCACTGGTGAAGCAGCATGAGGAAACCTACATTGCGTGAATAAATAAAGGGCTGTAGCTCAGCCCAGACTCTGTGGACAAGACAAGATGGGTGGATCAAAAGGTCAGAGTCTTGTTTGGTAATGTGGGTGGTTGTCCCAGGAGTGAAGAGGGGAGAAGAGAGTATTTGGTCTATCATTTGTTGCAGCCACTACACAGCAAGGTTGAGGAAGGAAGGAATGCTGTGATTTGAGGTGCACATCTCTGCAGCATATCAGTGTGTGCTGGGAAGGAATTAAACATGTCTCTGTAACACAGAGGATCAGAGGGCTGGCTTCTCCTTGAATCTTTCTTTTCCCTAAGGTCTGCCTAAAAAAATCAATATCTCTCTCTCTCAAGGCATGAGTTATTGTAGAATCTGCTGGCAAAGTCATTTAACCAAGCATGTCTGAGCTACCCGGCCATGCTGCACCGCACCACTGGGAGCAGGGACCAGTGTTTGGGATGTCAGGAGCCACTCTGCACATCTCCACACAGCCAGTGATGCCTGAGGCACTGTGGCTGCATCCCAGCCTGGAGCCTTCACGCACAGCCCCAAAGGAGAGGTCTGAAACCCCTGCCAGAAATGTGGTCTGCTCCCATGTTGCCAACACCATGCAGGTCTCCAGGCACATCATCAGGGAATAGAATCATAGAATCAGCAGATGGTTTGGGTTGGAAGGGACCTTAAAGATCACCTAGTTCCAACCCCCCTGCCATGGGCAGGGACACCCTCCACTAGACCAGGTTGCTCAAAGCCTCATCCAGCCTGGCCTTGAACACTTTCAGGGATGGGGCATCCACAGCTTCTCTGGGCAACCTGTCCCAGTGCCTCACCACCCTCTCCGGGAAGAATTTCTTCCTGATGTCCAATCTAAATCCCCCCTCTTCCAGTCTAAACCTGTTACTCCTTGTCCTGCCACTACCAGCCCTGGCATAAAGCCTCTCCCTGCCTTTCTTATACCTACTAACCTTCACTAGCCATAATAACAGCTTTGGGCAAACTGTCAAGGGTGAAGCAATTCCTACTTGTTGCAAAATGCCCCTTGTCCTGTCACTACCTGCCCTTGTAAAATGTCCCCCCCAAGCTTTCTCATAGGCCCCCTTTAGGTACTGAAGGTGCTATAAGGTCTCCCTGGAGCCTCCTCCAGGCCAAACAAGCCCAACTCACTCATCCTGTCCCCATAGTAGAGGTGCTCCAGCCCTCTGATCATCTTCGTGGCCTCCTATGGACTTGCTCCAACCAGTCAATATCCTTCTTAAGTTGAGGCCTCTAGAGCTGAATGCAGCACTCCAGGTGGGGTACCACGAGAGTAGAGTAGAGGGGGAAGATCCCCTCCCTCAACCTGCTGGCCACACTTCTCCTGATACAGCCCAGGAATCAACCGGCTTTCTGGGCTGCCAGCACACACTGCTGGCTCATGTCCAGCTTCTCATCCCCCAGTACCCCCAGGTCCTTCTCCTCAGGGCTGCTCTCGATCCATTCTCCACCCAGCCTGTCCTTGTGCTTGGGATTGCCCCGACCCAGGTGCAGGACCTTGCACTTGGCCTTGTTGAACTCCATGAGGTTGGCACAGCCCCACCTCTCCAGCCTGTCCAGGTCCCTCTGGATGGCATCCCTTCCCTCCAGCGTGTCGACTGCACCACACAGCTTGGTGTCACTGGCAAAATTGCTGAGGGTGCAATCAATCCCACAGTCTATGTCACTGACAAAGATGTTAAACAGCATTCGTCCCAGTACCAATCCCTGAGGAATGCAACCTGTCACTGGTCTCCACTCAAACACTGAGTGACCACCACACTCTGACTGCGACCATCGTGCAAGTTCCTTATGCACTCAGCCGTCCATCCATCAAATCCATGCCTCTCCAATTTAGAGGCAAGGATGTCATGTGGGATGGTGTCAAATGCTTTGCACAAGTCCAGGTAAACAACATGAATTGCCCTTATCCACCAACCTGGAAGCACCAGCATGGAGCAGCACCCTGCTGATGGCAGATCCAAAATTCAGGGCTTCCCCCATCAGACAACATTGCTATTCCAAGGTGCAGGGTCCCGTGTTGGTCTGACTGGGGTTTGCCACTCCTCCAGGCTGGCACCATTCCTCCGGCTGCAGCACTAGGTAATCTGTGTTGAACACCATTACTCTTCAGGCTGACACCCAGTTTCTCAGCAAGGTTTGTCCCAGGGGATCCGAGCAGCAAAACATTATTCATTCCTGAGTTCCCTGTGTCATTGGGGCACCACAGCACAGAACCACATCCCCATCCTGCCTGGGCAGAGGCTGCAGTGGGGTGTCCTGGTGTTGAGGACGTAGGGGCTGGTGGACTGAGGAGGGTGCAATTATCACCATTCTGTTAGTGTGGAGTCAAACCCTGGGCACGTGGGCCCAAGATGTGCTGCACAGCCAGGAGCTGAGCACAGGCTTGGACCCCATCACCTTCCCTTGGGCATGGAGCTGCAGCTACACTGCTGGCTTGGCCAGCTTGGCAGAGCACATGGAGCTGTCAGCCCTGCCCTTTGCCAAGAAGTAGTCTCTTGCTGTGAGTCACTTGTAGACCATGACTGGTAATGGTTTTTAACTGAAAGAGGTTAGATTTAGACTAGATATAAGAAAGAATCTTTTCACAATGAGGGTGGTGAAACACTGGATGCCCAGAGAAGCTGTGGGTGCCCCATTCCTGGAAGTGTTCAAGGCCAGGCTGGATGAGGCTTTGAGCAACCTGGTCTAGTGGAGGGTGTCCCTGCCCATGGCAGGGGAGGTGGAACTGGATGGTCATTAAGGTCCCTTCCAACCCAAACCATTCTATGAGTCTATGATTTGATTTGCTGTGCTTTGCAACAGCTCATTGGCTTTGGCCTCCTTCCTTAACTGCAGCCTGGAGGACACTGTTGTCTCCCCAGTCTGGAAACCCCAAGGCTGATTTGTCTGACGGACACTTCATTTTGTTTCAAGGCAGCAGCCCTAGTCTCAGTTGGAAAGAGGAGAACCACTCCTGGTCCCTAACAACATGCACAACCCCCTGTGCCTCTGGCCCCCAGAAGTATGTGCAGCCTCCACTTGCAAGCGCAGAGTCATGGGCTCAGGCTGGTGGATGTTGTCTGTCCTGGCAGAGGTGATAGCACGGTAGGAGCCATGCCAGACAGGTGGATAGAGCTCATGGAGTGGCATTGCACTGCCAAGCTGGGCTGCTGGAGGGCATGGTGCCCACCTGGGAGCTGGCTGCTTTGTGCCGTGGGAGCAGCTGTAGGCCAACTGTGAGCGAAAAGGCAGCTGTGGTTGCTTTCCACCAGAGCACAGCAGAAGTCACGCTGTTTTGGGACCATTTTCTTGCCACAGGACAAGAAGTGGATTTGCCAGGGATGGTTTGTCCCATGAGGGGATGGATTCCTGCTCCTCACACAGAGTCAGGATCCCCCAGGTGAGCTGTTGAGCTGATCCCAGCAAACAGTGGGTGTAATTGCAGCTGTGGTGCCTGCAGAGCAGAACAAAACAAACTTCATATCCTATCATTTTTCTTCCCTGGCAGCTCTGGACCAGACCCAGCCCTGCCCAGTCAGGTCCTGCCCATGGTGGTCTTGCAGCCCTGCAAGCCTCGGGGCGGTCTCACTCACAGCCAGCAGCCTCCATGGAGACCAGCCCCTTCCCACAGCGGTGTTTGCTTCTTGTCCAAGGTCACTTCTTCCTCCTCACCCATTCCCTGCAGGTGGTTTCACAGACCCTGACCACCCACATGCCAAGCGTGGGTGCAAAGGGCACAATGCAGTGTCCGCAGAAAGACTTCTCGTGGTGTAAATGGGGTTGAATTCAACTCGCAGTGTGGGCATCGGTTTGGGAGATGATTTGAGCAGGGAATTGAAATGCTAAGCCTGGACAAACTCTGTCCGCTTTCTCATTTTCATGGCACAAACCTTCTCAGGTCTTCTGCAGGAAGAAGTATCTTGCTCTGCAAGAGCAAAAAGTGTGTCAGGCTAAGATGCCTGTGTGAGGGAAGCTGCCCACCAGGATGAGGTGTTCTGTGGATTTTTGCTGCCCAAAAGTCAGTGCACTTTTTCAAGTAATGCTGAAGCAGAACATCACCATGAAAGCCTGTCCCGAGCATTATGACTCCCTGATCACTGGGTCCTGCAAAAATTCCTCTTTATCCTGTACTAGGGCTTAGACAGAGCATAAGCTGTAAGTATGTCACTATACGGGAAATTCAGTATATGCTGAAGCAGACCAAGAAAAGCTTTATCCTGCTCCTCCTCCTAGCTCATGTGTTAAGTTTCTATTGAGCTTCTGGTGGATTTTCTATGCACCACAGGTTTTCATTTTGTCTTAGAATTTTTCCTTTAATGATTCACTTTCAACAAAAGAACAAAGTCAACACCAAGCTATAAAATACATTCTTTTTAAAATGTACACTCACACATTCTGAGCTTTTTTTACCTTTTAAAATACATCATTAGCAAAACCACCTTGGTTGGAAGCACTACCTAAAGTGGATGTTATGCGTAGATCGTACCCCTCCTCCTCATCTTTACAGTGCTGATTTGGTACCTGAAGTCCTTGGCTTTTCTGTCTTTCACACGGGTGAGAGAAAGCCAGAGGAGTTTAGACTCATGCCAGCCCGCAGGTGCTCTGGCAGGTAGCAGTACCTCAGAGTGCAGTACTGAAGAGCTATTGCTTCCAGTCCTGCTTCCCTCTGTCTGGGCACAAGTTTGGGGCAAGCAGATGCAAGCTGGCGGCTGTGTGTCCTTTATGCTCCTTTCCACTGGCATGGATGGGGACATCCTGGAGAGGGAAGGAAAGCCTCGTCACCTTGCCATAGCTTTTCCAAGCCTTTTGGAGAGCTGGACTTCACACCAGCGGCACAAACAGCTGCCCAGCTGTGCTGCCAGGCGATGGTTGCAGAGCCCAAGGCTGCAGGAGGGGAAGTGGGGCAGCTGCACAATGGGGTGGCCACAGGGCAGTGGCACCCAGCATGCCATGGTGGAAACCCAGGACAGACTGTGAAGTCTGTGCCACAGAGCCCTGTGGCCACCGGCGTGGGTGACCGTGGCAAAGCAGGGACTGGCTCACGGGATGCTCAGCAAAGCGCCCCAGCCCCCACCAGCGAGTCGGCAGTGGGGCCCAAGCCAGCACCCACAGTCCTACAGTTCTGCTCTGCTCTCCAGCTGGTCCAGGTTCTGTTCCTGCGGCCCTGGGTAGCTCATAACCGAGACCACTGGTGCCAATGCAGGCTTTCAGGCTGTTACAACCAACCATGGCACTGCGTGGCACGGCAGCCAGTAATTGCACTTCTTTGCATTGCAAAACAATTATTAGCACCTCAGTTCATTATCAAAGCAAATTTAATTTTTCAATGTAAAGGAGCCAGTTGTATTTATAACAGAAACACTGTTGATATAGCCAGAAAAAATTAATTCATGACAAATGTAAGGAAAATTAATAGTCTTTAACCAGGACAATATTTGACTGTGTCTAATTGTGCTTTGCCAGGTAAAGTACACTATCTTTGAAAAGTCCTGAGAGAGATTCTTGCAGAAGCGTTTCACACTTCTTCTGATGAAACTGCATTTAAACATTAGATTTTTTAATTAACCTTGTACCAATCTGGTCAAATCATACAAAAACTGTTGTGGAAACTCAGTATTCTGTTGTGTATCTGTGAGCTGGCAGAGGCATTGTGTACATTAGGAAGGTCTCATCTAATCCAAATGCGAACAGGCAGGAAAAAAAAAAGGCAGAGGAGAAAACACCAAGGGCAGAATGGCTGTGCAGAGCCCCTGGACCGGGGGAATGGGTCCTCGCTGGCGGAATGGCGGCTTGGGCATGCAGACACCAGCTGGACTCAGCTGATGCTCCATGTGGGCCAGCATCTGCCGCTGTATTCTTTGACGGCTCTCCCTGAGCAGGTTGGGGGTGCCCGCTCCCACGCCTGTACATGAGAAGCGGGACAAGAACAGGTGCAGGAAGCTGATGAAGTGGGGTGAATCTGCATTTCCCTTTGACGGGCAAGCCGAAGGACTGGGATGCCCCAGGGTCTGCTTGCCATGGCGGGCTTGTCTCCACTGATGCAGATGGCCTTGGACAACCACAGTCCCTGCACCTTTCTGTGGGGTCCATCTGGCCCCACCATCTTTCCCTGTGGCAGACAGACAGGAAGAGCACCACTGCATTGTAGCAAAAGCCCAAAGGCTCCTCACCGGACACGTACCCATGTTCACCCCATCCCTCCACTGGGGAGGGTCTTCCCTGGCAGTTTCCCCTCCCCAGGCTGACCGTGGCTGATGGAGCCTGCAGTCAAGGGTGGCCACGGGGACCCCAAACGTGGAAGGTTCATCAGATGTGGAGGGGGTTGGGGGAAATCTGAAAGAGGCATGTAGGGATCACTGGATCTCCTTGGAAGTTTTCTGTCAAGAGCACGTTAATGCAGATGACGTTTTGAATGGCATGCTGCTTGTGCGTAGCAAGAACAGGGCCAGTAGGAGAGGCACAAGCCCAGCTGAGGCTCAGGTGCCCCCTTGGGTCAGAGCACCAGAGGGTCTGCTCCTGCCTGGCTCTCCGAAGGCTTCCGTGGCCCACCTGTGGCCCAGCGCTTCCATGGCACCAGCAGTCTCCATCCCTTGGACACAACTGCAGCTCTCCTGACCCACAGGAGCAGGAGAGCTGCGTCCTTCATGTGAATAAATCCCAGGAACAGGGTATGGGCTCGTTAACATCTTCTCCATACCACTTGGGCAGAAGTCACTGGAGAAGCTGACCCCTGTGCCAACCACCCCACAGAGGCTGTGTAGGTACCATGGCCGTCCCCAGTGCTCCTTCACCACATGACATCTCAGCCACCTATGGTGCCCGGGGGGTTAATGGTGGTGAGTAGTGCTCACATCTCGTTTTCACCCATGTTTTCTGCTGGCTGCAGCCAGCTCCAGAGACCAGCCAAGGCTGCCTGCTGATGGATTGATGCTTCCCGCTCTCAGAGGAGCTTCAAAGCTTGTCTGAGCTTTGCAAAGGCAAACTGGGGGGGGGGGGCCTTAGTGCATGAAAGCATAAGGTGGCCAGGATGGGACCCCCGCTTTTCCTTGCAGGGTGTGAGTGTTGCAGAGGGAATGTCTGTCCCTGTAGTGTCCTCCCCCAGCCCTGCAGACAGTTCCAGCCTCTAGCCCTGCTGCTGCACTCATCTCTCCTCAGGACAGCTTGGAAATGTGCTGTCACCTCAACTCAGCCTGCCAACTTGAAGCCAATTTGCATTGGATAATTATTTTCAATTAAGTGATAACAATCCTGTTCTGAACAGAAATAATCTTGTCCAAAGGCCAAACAGTTTATCCTGTCTCAGAGATGAGGCTGCAGCTTTGCGCAGGCGCATGTCAGTGTCAGCACCATTATCGCCTCCGCTGCGCTGCAGGGTACAGCTCACGGCCAGGGAGGGATGCATGCCGGCCCATCTGCTGACCCACTCAGCCCACTGCACCTAGTGGGGGGACCCATGCCAGAGCAGGGGCAGCATGTGAGGGGTCCTCCTCCTGTGGAGGAAGGAGCAGCAGAGGCAGTGTGTGTGATGGACTGACCACAACCCCCATTCCCCATCCCAGTGTTCTGCTCTGGTGGAGAAGGGAGAGAAATGGGGAGCAAAACCAAGCCCAGAAAGAAGGGAGGGGTAGGAGAACAGTTTTTTTAAGATTATGTTAATGTCTATTATTGCACTACTGTGATGTAATTGGTAACTAACTAAATTAATCTTTCTTCCCCAAGTCAAGTCTGTTTTTCCTGTAACCGTAAGTGGTGTGTGATCCTTCCCTCTGCTTCACAGAATCACAGAATGGTTTGGGTTGGAAGGGGCCTTAAAGACCATCTCGTTCCAACCCCCCTGCCATGGGCAGGGACACCCTCCACTAGACCAGGTTGCTCAAAGCCTCATCCAGCCTGGCCTTGAACACTTCCAGGGATGGGGCATCCACAGCTTCTCTGGGCAACCTGTTCCAGTGCCTCAACACCCTCTCTGGGAAGTATTTCTTCCTTGTCTCAACCCATGAGCCTTCCCTTACATTCTCTCCTCTCCATCACACTGTGGGAAGGAGTGAGTGAGAGGCTGAGTGGGGCTTTGCTGCAGGCTTGGGGCAGCAGGCCGTGAGTATGGGTTGGTGACATTCCCGCGAGAAGCTTTGCCTGTCAGCTGTCCATCTTCAACTTGGCTGTCATTGGAAAAGCCAGCTGGGACTGCTGCTACCAAAGCACAGCATCAGCAGGACCCTGTCCTGCCCTTGATGGGGCAAGAACCCACCCCAGCCAAACAATCTGCCAATTTGACAGAAGTCATGGGAATTTGGTGATGACATTTGGAGGTTCTGGCCACCTAGAGTGTGGGAAGGGACAAAGACTACAGTAGCACCAGAGATGGCCGCCATCCCCAGCAGCACTGGAAATGCCCGGTGCAGCTGCCACAGGCGAGGGGGTGTCCATGCTGGGGTTGGGGCTAACCCGCTCAGCAGAGCAGCCTCTAGAGGCATGACTCTCTGGAGACGTCCATGGCCCGTCCCGAGGCTTCATCGCCCCTGCGCCTCCATGCCTGGTGCCACAGTGGCTGCAACCACAGCAGAGGGCTGGCCGCGGTGCTCGCTGCAGCACCCCAGACTGACCCAGAAGCCAGTTTTACGCGCGTGGATTTCTATACCATGCTTTGCTGGATGGAAGTTGGGGGAGGTTGTTGAGGTTTTTTTTCAATCCACCAAAGCCCAGTCAGTTGGGAAGATTGGACTCTGGATCTTCTGCAAGTGAAAAATAGCAAATCCAATATCTTTTTAGTGGTGTTTTTATATTCAAATTAGACATAATCTCCATGAATAAAATTACTGTTCCCAAAGGGATCATGCCCAATTTAAATGTATAAAATGTCATTAAAAGGGCGCTGGCTTGCTATTAAAATTTAACTCCAGCAAACCCCCAATGTCATTTGTATTATAGTTTTACAATTAAGCCAGAGATGTTGGAAATAATAGTTTTGATGTACAATCTGGTACCATACAGTAGGAGTGCATTGTTCCTAAGAAGACTGCAGCCGGACTCATCACTGGAAACATGGCCACATTAGTGTGGCAATGCCACCAGGGCCAGCCTCAGCTCCTGCAGAGGGGGCCATGGACACGGCCCTGCTGAGGGGCACCTCGTTGGGAACAGGCCTGGTGCCACACTGCACCCTTGACTACGGCCCACAGTGTGGTCCCACCCAAGATTAATAGCTTTGGCAAGGACATCCCACTGGAAGAGCCCTGTGCCCAGGTCTAGGACCCCCTCTCTTTTGGGCACACTAAAGCTGGCCCAGGACCACACCAGGCAAAGGATGCAGCCTTGCTGTCTCAAAAGCAAAACGCCATGGGGAGGGTGTGAGGGGTGGCCAGCAGCACCAGCAAGGCATGGCTGGGGGGCAGGGGCCGCGGGGCTGCTGGCCTCAGCTGGCACCCACCTGGACGGAGGGAGGCACTACCAAGGAGAGGAGCATCACAGCAGCAGCTCTCCGAGGTCTGGGTCTGTCTTGGGGAGATGGGAGCATGTGTGTCACCCCACACTGAACCCACATTTGGTGGCGCCGCTACCAAGAAGGTCCCACAGTACCCAGATGTGGCCGGGGAAAGACATCCCTGGACCAGGGCTCTGTCAGCCCCAGGATGGCGAGGTGGGGCAGGTGCAGCGGCTGGTGTGCACAGGCACACTTGCTGGCTGACTGTCCCAGCTGTGCAGGCGGCTCACTGCAGCCTCAGTCGCCCAAGGGAGGGGGAGGGAAGTGAGGCACAGCCACTGCAGGAATCAGCTTGGCTTTGCTCTGGCTTTGCCCCTGGTCTGCTGCACCAGTGCTGTGTGCTGTGGTCTGGGCAAAGGTGACTGCACAGGGAGTGCGGTGCCATCCCAAGGGTGGGTAACTCCCCTGCAGGGATCTTCCCTGGTGGTGGTGTAGATCAGGAAGTGGCTGGATGTGGTAGCAGGAGGAAGTGGGGCAGGAGGGAAGGTGTCCCCAGCACGATACCCATACCAGAGGGGCTGGGGGATGCGGTGCAAACTGCCCAGATGCCTCTGAGCATCTATCTCTGAGCATCTACCCCACCCAGTAGCTTGCATCAGGTCAGTATTTTGCCTTTAACAGAGACAGGAACAATTGGATGTTTTCCCTCAGCACAACGGCTGACCAGATTCCTGCCACTGAGGATGACGCCTGGGTGTACCTGAGACGAGTGGATGCGCTTTTGGACATCTAGAGAGCCCCTCCATTACCAAGTGACCTATCAAAAGGTGTTTTCACTCCCCAAATAGATGGTGACCCTGCTGAGTGCCCTTGTTGTCACATACTACAGTCCAAAATCAAAACTAGGTCACGCTGAGAGGTGATGATGGCAACTGTGAGAATGGCCTGGCCCGGCCCAGGCACTGGTGGTCCTGCTCCCCTTACCCAGACAGACTTAGGCTTTGACTGACAGTGACTGGCATTGCCAGGGCAACTTGTCAAAAGGGAGCCGCTACAAAATCCAACAGCACGATGCCCAGCTGTAGTTAGCAGGAGCTGCCCCTTTGGCAGGCTGGTCACCAAGTCCGGAGCCTATGCTGAACTTGAGTGTCTGAAACCAGGGCCTCCTTTGCTGAGACCTGGAGAAAAACAAGGTATCCGAGCTCTCCCAGACCCTTCCCAGCTGGCACTTCTGTCACACAAAGCATACATGGTCCCTGGGGAATGGAACTGCTGCCACAGACATGCTGCATCTGCCACCTGCCCCGGGCCACGCTGGGCACTGCCACCGGTCCTCCCCCTTCCTTTCACCCCCACAGCCCAACCTTTTGTAACAGCCATAGTGCTTGCTCCGCTAGCACCTGCCCCGGCTGTGAGAATGGCAAAGCGTTGGCCGCAGGGAGAAGGCTGCTGGCAGCCAGCACAGGGCCCTGTGTGCCACATCTGTGCCAGCGGCACGCTGTGCTCACCCCAGGGCTGCAGGAGGGTACCACAAGCCCAGGCCCCATGACCCCAGCAGACCTGATGTGGTTTACCTCCCAGGGCCAACACAAGACTGCGCACATGAGCATCTATTCCCCTGAAAGGAACTGATCAGAAAGAGACTTCGCTCTCTACCAAATAATTGCTATGCATTAAAAGGTATAATATGTATTTAAATATGCATTTAGCCATCAGAGTAAGCAGGTGAGTGAGTAAACATTTTATAAAAGATACATATTTAACTAATATGCAATTAATGGGACAAAACATTCAAAACTATTTATTACTTTTGGGAACAGAACACATTCCCAAACATGTTAATTACCTCAGCAGTATCCTGAAAAACAAGATCACATTCAATCTCTCTCACTCTCTTTTTTTTCCCCCAAAGAACAGAAAAACTACGTTAACACTCAGCAATCCTATGTGTGTAGGAGAGAACTGCTAAGCAAAAGGGACTATGCGCACCCGTGAGAAAGTTGTGATCTAACGTCCACAACAGGACAGAAGTAAATACCCCAGTGTGGACTTCACTAAAACCAACCCAGCTTCTGGCCTCTGCTCCAGAAAGGCAAAGCTGTAGACCCTGGGGATTCATGGGCAGCGCCGTGGAGACTCGGGTCACAGGGGGACATGAAGGTCCCCACCACACATCCTCCTCGGCAGCACCAGCATGACAGCGTCTCTGCCCATCTCCTCTATTGTCACCTGTCTGGCAGTTGCCTGAATTATTGCCAGAGCTCATAAAGCACATGCAAACAGCCTGAAAAATGGGAAGCATCCATCTGAGACGTGCAGCCCAAACGCCCTGCTCATGCCGCAGACGGATCACTTAGCCTTGTCATTGTGTTTATGAGGGTGAGAGAATTTTTCACTGCCGCGATATTTTCCCATTAGCCATTACAAGAAGATGCTGCTGGAGGGAACAAGGAACAGGCTTCTCCTATGCATGACTGAGCTGCAAAGGCCAAATCAAAGGGACAGGTTGTGCCTTGGTAATTCTT
Organism: Rhynochetos jubatus; assembly: GCA_027574665.1. NCBI lineage: Eukaryota > Metazoa > Chordata > Aves > Eurypygiformes > Rhynochetidae > Rhynochetos > Rhynochetos jubatus. Next base: position 53,232,234 of record CM050690.1, read on the forward strand.
ACCTTGATTTCCATGTTGAAACATGATAAGCCATGTAATAAAAAGCCCATTCCCTTCCCACACCCTCATATCCTTGGACCCCGAGCCCAGCCCCACAGCCATGAATGCCACTGAAATCTCAAGTGGCATGCTCTCCTTCCTGAGGCCGGTGCAGTAGATCTTGACAGGCCAGGCTTTCCTGGCTCACACTGGAGCTGCCAATGTGCCACTGCAGCCATGGCAAGTGGCAGAGGAGCAGCAATGCCTCAATACGCGGCAGTGATAGGAAAGGCTGGCGTGTGGGCCCACGGGGGTAGCGGAGGGAGCAGTCAGCGGTGCCTCCTGCGAACTGGCTCTCCCCAGCCCTTCTGCCACTACATGCATGTGTCCTGCAGGGGCGGACCTGCAACCCCCAGGGCTCCCACGGATTCTGCTGCCATGTGCCTGCGCAGGGCTCGGGTGATGAGCTGTGCATGGCTGGCTGGGACACCCTCACGACACTGAAGCCAGTGGAAAGCACCCAGGGTGCTGCTGTGCTTGTCTGTCCCTTGCTCTGTTCACCCAGAGATGAAAAACTGCCGGTGTACCCCAGATCCCCCCACTGCTTTGTGCTGCGCAACCTCCCTGAGCACCTTCAGCACATCCTGCCCAAGGGAGCGAGTTTTGCTGTTACTGTCGGAGAGAAGCAGCAACTTAATGAAAAATACCTTTTTTTTTTCTTTTAAAGGAAGTTTCCAAATTTATGCTAATGTCACAATGCTTCTGAGTCATTAGGTGGCTGACAACATACGGGGTTGTATTTTGAATTAAAATACATGAATCCAAAATGAAAATATTGGCAGACCTAGCATCCAGCGGTCCGGTGGGGAAATGCCCCCATCCAGGCATTTCCAACAATAGATTGCATCTCAAACAGTCTGAGTTCGGTCGTGACCACTACTGCTCTGCACAAGCTCATGAAAAAAAGTGCCTTTTAATTCTTAAAAGGAAAACAGTTTAATCATTGTAAGAAACTATACCTTCAGGCTATCGTTTCAAAAATACAGGCAGAGATTAGAAGGGATTTGCGAGATTGTGTTTATTCCCAATTTAGGTGCTTTCCATAAATTAATTATAAAAGCAAGCCCAAACCAGTCAGAAGTACACTGGGAAATTCTCAGAGTGTTAGTCATTTTCATGCACTAATATTCATGCCATCTGCCTGCCTTTTTCACTTTTCTCTAAATGCTCCATTGTTCACTGTAACCTGCTTTCTTCCACTGCGCTTAGTCCCTCTCCCCCTCACCCTGCTGCAGGTAGTTTCCCTGAGCATGCTGTTGTATTTCTATTGAAAGACCATTAAAAGGAGGGAGGCTCATTTTGGTAATTGGCAGGGATGCACGGCAAACTGTGCCTCATCACAATGCAGACACGAGACGCTCATTTTGTTCCTGTGCAGAAGATTTGCTCCCGTCTGCATGTTGTTGCCTTCCTGAGCTCCTCGCCAGGACCATTTGCAGAGGGACAGGGGTTGGAGGCCTCCTCCCAGCATCTCCAGTGGGCTGGAGAACACGGGACAGGGCTCTGCTTGCTCTTGGCCCTTCCTGCAGCATGGCATGAGGTCCTGAGAGAGCACAGGAGCCACAGGTGCAGGGCAGCACTGCGCATGACTGAGGGGTGAAGCACAGCAGGCTGCCCATTTCTCCATATGTGATCCCCCATAATGCAGCCAAAGACTGGTTTTGGGTCAGAGTGTAATGGTAATGGCAATATGCGGGTGCCCAGCATCCCCCAGACGATGTAGCAGCCAGTTACATCTCTGGAAACCAAGGTCAGTGATGCAAACCCAGTAACGTTGTCTGGGACAGAAGCTCATCTGGTAAGACATGGGGACAGGACAAGATCTGCCAAAAAATTGTCCCAGTGCCGTCAGCCTCACTGCGGCCTGCTTAGAAGGAGTCCAGGAGTCCAGAACAAACCCTCTCTCGTCTTGGGACCCATAGTCCCAGCTTAACCAACTCAGCCTTATCCGGCAGCTTTCAACTGGGGAAGAGGACGGGGAGAACAGAGGGAAGGTCTGGGGACAGGCAAGACATGAGGCTAGGGGCACAGGCCATGTGTCCAGGTAGCCCAATGCCCTCCCTGAATGCCAGGCAGGCATGGGGCATGGGGGGAGTTGTGCCAGGCAGAGCCAGCACTGCAGACTGGGGCACCTCTCCCTTGCACCAGGCTGGCAGGCGGTTAGCAGCCCCTGCCCTGGGTGCTGGTCCAGCCCCCTCTGGGAAATGGTGCTCCCCACACGTGCCTGGGGACAGATGGTCATGCAGCCTGATGACCAGAATGGAGCTCATGCCTCTCCTGACTCCTGCCACCCTCCTGGGCGTGCTGATCCGTCACACCCCTGCAGGGGAGTCCTCCCCGGTCCACCCAAAACCGACTGCCCCATATCTGCTGCCTCTCCTGGCCAGCCCAGCAGGGAAGCCACTAGTTGTAGTTCAGGTTTGTCCATTGAGCCACCTGGAGATGGGAAAGCAGGGTAGGAGTCAGCACGGGAATGCCCCCAGGAGCTGTTCCTGTGCTAGGGCCATGTGGCCACTTCTCCAACCCCTGGCTGGCCAAGACCCACTGCAGCAGCCAAGGCCAGGCCACTGCACAAAGGCAACTGGTGCTGAGTTTGATCTGTCTGCTGTTAATTCTCCCTGGGCAGAGCTCTGAGCCTTCTTTTAAAGATGACAGTTGTCTAAGAAAGGAAAATTAAAATATTGCTCCTTAGAACAGCATCATGCGAAGGTTTTGGTTACTCCTACGAAGTCTTAGCTATCCCTTAAGAAGGATTAAAGAAAGCGGTGTGGTTGAAATCACTAATGGACATGAAACGTTATTCCTCCCTACAGGAAACGTCTGAAAATGCTTTAAAAATAATCTTGTGGTAATAGTCTAATAGTCATATTAGACTATTCGCCCTCCAATAAAGGCAGTCTAGCTAACAGACTTTCTGAGCATACAGGGCCTGTGATGGCACATTGTGGCCCATGTCTGTCCCCATCCCCGCTCCGCCACCTGCGAGGAGGAGAGGAGTTGCCTCTGCCGTGCGCACAGTGAGGTGGGTGGGCGAGTGGGCACATGGCTGGGCAAGCGGGCACACAGCTGGGCAAGTGGGAGCAGCATCAGAAGGAAGCTTCATATGGTACTGGACAGAGACCGCCAGGCTCCCACAGAGTTCAGCCCCACCTGGGCGGGCAGTGTGCTCCCACATGTGGCTCCAGATCCCTTTCTCCCTGCACGGAGTCTTGGAGACCCATGCGAGGTGAGTGGGAGACTGGGAAGTGAGCGCATTTGGAGAAGCAACCTCCAAGGGCTACGGCTCCCACCATTATGCATGCAGGTGCAAGGACACAGCATGGAGCAGAGCCTGGACCCACAGGCTGGGGGCTGGAGAGGTGAGTGCTGGTGTCTCAAGAGGGCCCACGGGATCATGTCATGAAGCCCTTCCATGGATCACAATCCTTCCATCACCAGCAGTGCTGGCAATGACAGGAAGAATGACCGATGGAGCAAAATGCCCCTTCTCCCAGCATGCTCCTGTAGGTCCTTGCCTCTGTGCCACCTCCTCACTGCCCCTACAAAGCCGGTAGCACCTTCAGGCAGCTTTGCCAAGCTCTCACCCTACCTGGTAATTGACATTTATGGGATAAAAGAGCCAATGACGCTTGCTTCCCAAATTAACCCACAGGCTTGTGAGCATCTGATCCTTCCCACTGTCCAGAGAGAGCTGCCACATCAAGTAATGGGACTCTGGTCACCCTGGACCTGTTCTGAACTCCCAGTGCAAGTGTCTGGGACCCCACAGCTGTGGGGGAGCTTCCAGCCTCACACGGACATGGTTTGGCGAGGAAAGTGCCAATCAGTGACTGTGGGTGCGGTGATGAGGCTGACTGACAACGCTGTCCTGCTCTGCTGGCGGATGCAGCATGGTGTTGCCATGCTGGCCAGTTCTGGCTCAGGATGGCCCCCTTCCAGCAGAAGATTACCGTTTCTGTCAGGAATAGACCCAAGCAGGGGCTGCAAACCACCTCCAGGCCAGCTTCACCCCTGCCTGTCTCACGACATCAGGAACCCAGCCCTGAGAGGTCACACTGCCATGGTGGGACATGACCACGTTTACCCCGGGGAGCCAAAGAGGAGGTGAGCAGTGCACATTCAGGTGGCATATCCAGACCCTTCTCCGTACTGTGAGGCAGGGACTGCCAAGGGGTTCTGGGTGGGAGAGCCAACCCTGCCCTACTTACTGCAGGCAAGGGGCATGCAGAGCCAGTGTGTGCTGGGTTCAGTCAGGAAAGGGCTAACTCCCTTTACTCTGCTTGCCAAGAAACTCTGTTGCTGGACAGTAAGTGAAAACATTGATAAGGCCTCAGCTGGTGCTGGGGATGGCCTGTACTGAACTCAAGGTCTTTTGTCTGCTTCAGATACTGTAGCTGACCCAGACTGACCAAGGAAGTATTTCATCCCATAGTACGTCATGTTCCGGTCTCTTTGGGTGGGGAAGAGGGTCCGGTAGCCATTACTCTTCCTTCTCTCTCTCCCCCTTACCCCCTTGCTCATCTCTTCGGGCACTTGCTAACCCTCCTGCGTTAGCTGCTTTGCCAACTCCTGTGCTGGCTCGTTTGTGTGGGAGCTGGTGGGTTGTTTTGAGTTTTCTGGCCGTGTTATCAGTGATAAGGTTTGCTCGGAATCTGCTGCGTAGGCTCCCGGGCTCCGGCCTTCAGGCCGCGGCTCTCGGGCTGCGATCGCTCTCGGCCTGCGATCGCTCTCGGGCTGTGGGTCTCGGGCTCTCGGGGTCTGATTTTCATCCCTCAACATCTGGGTGTGCATTGGTCAGTGGATGGTGGGAAATTGTATCCTATTGTATCATATTGTACTATGTTTAATTTTCTACTATTTTAAGTATTTATTAGTAGTAGTACCTGTATATATTGATTTAGATTTAATTAGTAAATAGTTCTTATCTCAATTTTACGAGCTTCCTTATTTCTTTTTCCTCCGATTCTTCCCCTCCACTGGAGGAGGGGAGGGGGATTTGTGAGAGCGGCTTCGTGGTATTTTGCTAGCCGGAGTTAAACCACGACACAGTGGCACAGACCTGCAGGTCACATTGCTCAGACAGGCAGGTCCCCACTCCTACCAGGAACCAGCACTGTTGCTGGTGCCTGCCTTTGTCTCTGGAGACGTACGTCACGTCCCAAAATGGGAATGCAGCCATGCCCCATGGCAGTTATTAATTAACCAGCTGGATCCCAAAAAACAGTCATTGCTCTCTGTGTCAAGCCCACTGGCAGGAAAAAATAAAAGGAAAGTATTGGGAATCGAACAGCCTGGCACAAAAGAAATGTGAAAACATGTCTGGGGAGGCTAATCCCATGGCAAGGCTTTTCCAGCTGCAATAGCATCGATGAGCTAGCTGCTAAGGCAAACCCCTGCAAGTGTGCAGAGAGGAAAGAAAAGCTGGCTGCGGACCTGGCTGGAAGGCATCCAGTGTCCCACTCCTCCAGCAGCAGCTTGGCCCCCTGCCAGCAAGCAGAGGAAGATGTGGCATCCGTTCATGTCCCTCATTTTGGCTTCCAGAAAGGTTCTGCAGAACACCACAGCATTTCCCAGGGGTGAAATGGTCTGCAAGTCAGCCAGTAGCGCAGGAATGTGGTGACAAGCTAAGCCACTCAAGGAAAGGTTTCTGCGCATTTATAGGAAGGACTTTGAATCTGAAGCCATGCAACTAAGGAGGCCGTTTATGGGTGCTCTGCACATTTAAGTGCATGCATAAATCCACACTTTTGCCAGCATTGTGTGTTCCGTTTTGTAAATAAATCCTCTCTGGGGGTCTCTGTTTCGCTCATGCTGATGACGCTGGAGGAACTGGCCAGGTGTTGCCACTGCGTGCAGTGCGCCATCCGGAAACACAAGGCCCTGGCAGCTGCAGCGCACTCCCCTGAATGAGCGACACTGCCACATTTGCCTGGGTGAGCAGCTGAGGGCAGCGGAAAGCAGCAAAGGAAAACCCTTATAGCCACTATGCCGCAAGATTAGCACAGAGATGTCATGCTGGAGAGCATGTACTCCTGACACAAATCCTTATATGATCAGGGAGGGAGATAAGATGTCAGCTCTAATGATAACCCAGCTCAATAAAATAAAATAAACTTTCAAACAATTATTAAAAAATAAAATGGGTTCTGCTGGCATAATCTGACAACATACTGACAGTGGGAGCAGACATGCATCACAATAAAGGAAAATCCCACCAGTAGAGTACAGTCTCATTAGATAAGGTGATACCTCACATAGCACAAATGATTCGTGCCAGAGAAAAGTCCTGTAAGTCCCTGGCTGCCGAGTTTGCTATAAAACTCCCACCAAAATCAGGAAGCTGTGCACTCTGGCTCTCTCCAACCCTCGTTAAAGCTCCCATCAGATAATGAAGGCTTTTATCTCCCAGGGCAAAGACAAGGAAGAAGCGGACAGACCCTTTATTTTCCCAACAGGGCCAGCACAGCGAGCCACCGTGACCCAGCCAGGCTCTGCTCTGCGTCACAGCAGACAGGAGTCACAGGGCCCCAGCCTGTGCCTGCAGTTCATCCTCTTTTTCAGCTCAAAAACCCTGTGGTGTGTGTGCTGTGAGCCACTCCCATCTTCCGCAAGACACAAGCCTGTGGAACACCTGCTCTGGAGCAGCAGAAGGAATCCCAGCTATTTACTCTGGGACGTTAAACGCCACGTTTGCTCTGTCCACAGGTGTGTTTTCTTTACTGGTGTGACTCTGTGCTCACTCCAAGAGCCTGTTTTACCCCACCTTCCTATACAAACTCCTGTCTGTGGTTTGGGTTTTTTTTTTCCCCACTCCCATACCTAGCTGTTCATTTTGTGATCATAACGCCGATTCCGATCAAGTCTCCAGCAAATTTAAATCTGGCTATTAAACAAGCAAAGTCTTCTTATCAAGAAGAGGCTTTACTCTGCCTACCTCCAGCCTTTGGAAACATCCCAATTAGTCACTGGAGGTTCTGAGGTGGAAATTCTGATTCTAAACCACTACCCAATACCTGTAGCATCAATTGCTGGCTAGAGGTGGCAATCCTTCTCCATCAGTGAAACCTGGGAAACAGCTCAGCCTAGACCCTTGCTGTGGGGACCACATGTCAGAACAGGGCCACTCTGTAGTCTCTTCAAGTAGCTGAACAGAGATACCTTTTGGAGACGGATGTTGTTCCTGGAGCTCTAAGTTGGATGGCTTGTTTCTCTTGGCCAGGACATTCTCGCTCTTGCTTTGGGGCAGGTACACACTGTGCAGAGATACAGGTTGGGTCCCGGCAGGATGTATCATCATGGCTCCTCCTTGGATGGCAGAGAAAGAAGTGCTTAAATAATGCCTCAGAAAAGTGAAAGAAGTCAGAGCTCAGAAAACATTTCTGGTCAGGGACCAGGCTGGGTGACCACAGCAAAGCAGAATCTGGGAGGACCCTTCTCCCTGGATGCTGGTCTGGAAACCCACCATCTCCCAGAAAAAAGGGTATAGGTCACCCCCTACCCAACTTTAATGACAGTGGCATGAAGCCTTGTCTAAGAGCTGGTTGATGTAGTTCCCACCCTGCCTTGCTTACTTAGATTAGCAGGTCCTTGATTGGATGTTGATGATATTATATAGCATTACACATTATAGCATTACAGTGGTACTTATTGTACAATAGTATGAAATTATCACCATGATGACAGACAGCATTCAGTGTCATGGTTTGCAGTATTTGGTAGTAGCCCCTCTGACACTTCTGGAGAAGATGCTAGGGCTTATGGACAATACCCTGATGTTGCAAGGAATTTGAAAAAAATGTCAAAAGGAACCCAAATAAATGTATGCAAATATATATACACATATATCATATATGTGTGTGTGTGTATGCATGTATACCTTGTCCATGCCAGGATGGCCCCTGGAGCCAAGCAATGCTTGACCCTCCACACTGGCATGCTTACCTGTACGCACGCACACGCATGAATGACTGACAGAAGGACGTACCTCATTTGTTCTGTCCATCCTTCCGTTTACCTGCTCTGCTCTTGTAAGCCACCAGCCAATTGACATCTGTAAGAATCCAGCCAGATTTTATTAAAACATCATCTTAGGTTTAAATACCTTTTAAAAGCTCTGCAAGACTCCTGTAAACTTCAGTCCACTGTGAGCTCGCAGGAACACAGCAGGTGTGTGCTCTCAGTGCAGATGTCTGCAAGCTGTAATACAGTGGGAAGGTCTCCTCTGCCATCCACCAGTATTCCTTTTCTCCGGATTTGCAGTCTCCACATGAAGTCCAGTGAAGTTGCAAATCTCCAAAGGTCCTATGGAAAGGTGTGATCTCCTACACCATGATGCAATCCACCCTTCCCCTCTCCCATTCTTAAAAGTTCCCCATCAGCGTCCCACCTGGGCTGCTGCTTCCGCTCTGCAGGATGCCCACCTCCAGGTGCCCACAGACCCTCGTTTTCCCAGCGTGCTGATCCAGCGGCTGGCAAGGCTGAGAGCCTTTCCCTCCTGTGGCCACTACTAGGGCTTGGGGACAATCTGTGAAAGTCAGGGTGGCAGGCCACATGCGCAGTGGCTCTTTAGGGAGACCCAGGAGAGGACCTGCGGGACTTGGTATGGGGCAGAGGTGTTGCTATCTCTGAGGTCCTGCACCCACACAAGCAGCACAATGGGTGCTGCCAGCAGCAGCCATGCTAGGCAAAGGGCTCCTCTGACACAGAGGTAGTGTCAGGTATAGTGTGCTGGCTGCCATCCAGGCCTCCAAACCAGCTGGTTCCCAAGGCAAAAGTGGGCTGCTGTTCTCAGTGGGAATGGCAAAGGCCTCTGCAAGTGGAAAGCCACACCTGAACCTTCATGATCACAGAATCACAGAGTGGTTTGGGTTGGAAAGGATATTAAAGACCATCTAGTTCCAACCCCCTGCCATGGGCAGGGACACCCTCCACTAGACCAGGTTGCTCAAAGCCCCATCCAGCCTGGCCTTGAACACTTCCAGGGATGGGGCATCCACAGCTTCTCTGGGCAACCTGTTCCAGTGCCTCACCACCCTCTCCGGGAAGAATCTCTTCCTGATGTCTAATCTAAATTTACCCTCTTTCAGTTTAAACCCGTCACCCCTTGTCCTGTCACTGTAAGAAGTCCCCCTCCAGCTTTCCTGTAACCCCTCCAGGTACTGGAAGGTGCTATAAGGTCTCCCTGGAGTCTTCTCTTCTCCAGGCTGAACAAGCCCAACTCTCTCAGCCTGTCCCCATAGCAGAGGGGCTGCAGTCCCTGGAGCACCCTCGTGGCTCTTTACCTTGGCCCCTTACCTTTTACCGTCTGTTCCACGCCACCCCCCGCAGCCGTGCCGCACACCTTAATCCAGAGAGGGAACAGGCGGCGGTAGCAGGCCGAAGGAGCTGCAGACGGGCTGTGAGCTCCCCACGGTGCGTCAGCATCACGGCCGTGGGTGCCGTCCCCACGCACGCGCTGCAGGTGTGCGCGGCAGAGCTGCCCCACGCCTGAATTGCATACCTGCACTGCACGCGCGTCCCGCCCGTGCCGAGCGCGCGCCCCGGCCGCCTGCCGCTCGCAGCCCCCGGGCGCGGCGAGGGCGGGGCGGAGCGGAGCGGCCGCTCAGTGTCGCTGCAGCGGCGGCGGTGCGCGCGGGTCGGCGCAGCGGGCGGCTCGGCCATGGCAGTGTTCGTGACGCGGCGTATCCCGGCCGAGGGGCTGCGCGTCCTGTCGCAGGCCGGCGGGTGAGCGCGCGGCCGAGGCCGGGCCGGGCCGGGCCCTCGTTCTGGTCCCGGCCCTCGTTCTGGTCCCGGCCCCTCGTCCTAGATCCGGCCCCGGCCGCACGTTGACGGACCGCGCTGTCGCCGCAGGTGCTGCGTCCAGCTGTGGGACTCGGAGGAGCCGGTGCCGCGGGCCGAGCTGCTGGCCAGCGTGGCGGGGAAGCGCGGACTTCTCTGCCTCCTCTCCGACCGCATCGACCGCGAGGTGCTGGACGCCGCCGGTGGGTACGGGCTGCGGCCGTGGACGCCTCCCCTCTCCTCGCTCTCTGGGCCCGGCCCGGCCCGGCCCGGCGCCGCCACGCTGGGCAGCCGCGTGCTGGTGGTGTCTTGCAGGGCCCGGCCTGAAAGTCATCAGCACCATGTCCGTGGGGTTCGACCACCTCGCCCTGGACGAAATTAAGAAGCGGTAACGCAGGCGGCTCAGCCCCTGCACGGGAGGGGGTCAGCCGGGGGCGGTGGGAAGGGAGGGCGAAGCTGGGGGCTGTCCCCCACGCCCTTGGCGGGGCAGAGCTGCAGGTGGCTTCGGTGGGCCCTGGCGGGTGGGCTCCTGCAGGGAGTGAGGCTGGATGGGGTTTGGGACCTGCACCTTCGCTTGCTGAGGCCCAGCTGTGCTGCCTGCAACCTGGCTGGGCTGGAAGAGCCCTCAGGTGCTGGATAAAGGTAGGGTAACCCCGTCCCAGCTGCAGAGAAAAGCCTTTGGAGGAAGGGCTGAAGAGACGACAGGGATGGCCTCTGGCGCAGGGTACTGCAGGTACCTAGAAGAGACGTACCATCAGCAACTGGCCCAGAAATCTTGAGGTGGCACCCCAAGGCTGGCAGTGTTGACCGCAGAGACCTGTGCTTGCCTTGCAGAGGGATCCGTGTGGGGTACACCCCTGATGTCCTGACCGATGCCACTGCAGAACTCTCTGTAGCTTTGCTACTGGCCACATGCCGCCGGCTGCCAGAGGCAGTGGAGCAAGTGAAGAAGTGAGTACTGGAGCGAGGGCAGGTTTTTGAGCCCATCAGGTTGAGAGCTGCAGGAGAAAGTATGCCACACCAGACCGAGGAAACAGAGCTGAAGCCGGAGTTTAACCCAGCATGCACTGAACATCTTGCAGGAGTCTCCTGCAGGTCCGTAGCTCTTTGGAGGCATGCTGCCCAGGGGTTGCGAGGAGCAGAATTCCCCTCCGCATACAAGGTAGAGGGCCTGCAGGACAGGGCACCCAAGGTCCCTGCAGACCCCTTGAGGAGGGCATGCATGGAAGGTCTGGACAGAACTCACTGACTGGCAATCATTCCAGGACAGTGGTTAGCAGTGCCTAAATTAAATCAGTACCAAGGCTGCTGCTGTGCACCCAAAGTCCAAACAGATTCCTGTAGACTCACTGAAGCAGGAAGGTCAGAGAGGCTGGCTGTACTGTCTGTGCCAAGAGGGACTGACCGCCCACAGCATTGTACCCCTGTCATGTTTGCCCAAATGCTGGATGGGGCTGTGAGTGGGCTCTTCCGCTGCTGCTGTCAGACATCTGTTTCTATCTCACTTTTTCTGCTAGTGGTGGCTGGACAACATGGAAGCCCCTGTGGATGTGTGGCTATGGTCTGTCTGACAGTACGGTGGGCATCATAGGTCTGGGGAGAATTGGTAAGTGCAGGCCAGGCATGGGGTTTGTGTCTCCAGCAATGGCAGGGTGGTTTTGGAGGTTCAGCCGAGGTAGTGTCACCAGTGCTCACCTCTTAAATTCTGTGAGTACAAGGAGAGCTGGGTAGAGCCTCTCTGAAGAGCGATCTGGACTCCTCAGGCCTAAACCTTAAAGCATTCGAATGCATTCACTACATCTGAATGCTAAAGCAAACTGGACATCGTCCTCTCAATTCTCAGTTAAACAAGTGCCCTGACAAAGTCCAAGCTGATGACGTGCTTGTCATTCATTCAGCTGTGGACTTTGTCAGCAGGTGGCTCCTTCTTTCCTCACTCTTCAGTTTGCTCCCTGGTGTAGCTTCAGGCTTAACGTCCCATGGCTCCCTTTCTGCAGTTTCACTGTGGCTGGGAGCTCGTTCCTGCTCACGAGGAGCAGTAGAAGAGTTCCAGCCCTCATACCATGCCCAGGCTGGATGCAGCCTGGCAGGAGTGATCCCACCACAGCGACCCTTTAGTGAGCAATGTGTTCTGGTGGCTGCTGCGCCGTCAGCCACATCGAGTGCGGGCTTGCTGGAGGACGGAGTGCCTGGAGGGGCCTGAAGGACCCCTGCAGCCCAGCATCAGTCTGTGAGGCACGCTTGGCACCCATGCTGGCACAGTGGCTGGACGGTCTTCTCTCTCACTCCTAGGACAGGCAGTTGCCCGCCGCCTAAAGCCGTTTGGGGTCAAGAAGTTTTTGTACGCTGGCAGTCGCCCAAAACCAGAGAGTGCTGCGGAGTTTGAAGCTGAGTTCGGTAAGAAAGGTGACGAGAGCCAGTGTAGCAGCTGGTTGCCCATACTGGGGCAGCATGGAGCACTGTGGTCCCAGGGAGGTGTCACCCGTGTGGGCGGGACAGCACAAGGCATCGGGCCAGTTGGAGGCTCCAGGCCTCTCCTCAGTGTCGCTGGCCTCAACTGCTGTGGGCGCCAGTAAGGAGGGAATGGAGAATCTGTGAGTCTGAAACCATGCAGTGGGGGTGGATGGCAGGAAGGGAAACCTGTATGCTTGGAGATTCCAGCCAAAGGGCTGGACGTGCCTCGGTCTTACTGACCACCCACCACAGTCAGGGACTCTGGCTATTGCTGCTGCTTTTGCCTTTCTTCCCCGTGTCTCTTTGTGATTGCCAGTTAGTTTCATTCCAGCAAGGAAGTGGGAGTGTAACAGACAGGGAGGGGAAAGTGGCAGCTGCCCCCAGCGAGGAGGAGAAGGGTGCTGTGGACCCTGTGGGATGGGTACCAGGACATCATGCAGGGAGGAGGGGATAGGCTGCGGCAGACCACACATCTTCACTGAGAGTAGATGTTGGTTGCTGGAAACAAGCATCAGTTTTAGCCTCTTGGTTTAAGATGAACGTCACAGTCCAGTCAAGCCTGGGAATGTCTTTTTTGTACACCTGTTAGAGTCCTGAGGCTTGCATCAAGTGCTGATTTTTCAATCCAAAGCAGCATGTTTCCAGTTGGTACATTTTTGCACCAAGGCATTGGCAGACTTTGTCCTGCTCCTTGTGCTTTCCTTTCCTCACCTCCTGGAGTCCAAGTGGCACAAGTGGTTTTCTGTAGGTACTGTGCAGAGGGATTTCATGCTGATACAAACTGCTGTTGTGTATTCTGCTGTCTAAACATGGAATGCATATCAGAGCCTCCTTTGGGCCAGATGGCTGAAACCACTGGATTCCCCTATGGCTCGATTTTAATTTAAAAGTGAAACGAATTACTACAGTAGTATCTGTAGGAACATGAGTGGTTTCTGCTTGGTGTCCACTGGTCCTAGTGTCTCCCTGTCTGTGGAGAAGAGTCAGCCAGGTCTCTCCAGAGCAGCACTCCCTGGTGAATCTTAGGGATGAGAGAGTTGCTGAGCTGTGTTGGCAAGACCACCAAGCAGAGCTGTGACCCACGTTTGTTCACTCAGTCCCACTCATGAGGCTGGCTGAAGAGTCGGACTTCGTTGTGGTGACCTGTGCTTTGACTCCGGCCACCCAGGGCATATGCAACAAGGACTTCTTCGCCAGAATGAAGAAGACCTCTGTGTTTGTCAACACGAGCAGGTAATTGCAAGCTAGTCTCCTGTGGTTGCAGATGGGGTCCGATAGCCTGTGAGATGGGCTTCCTCTGGTCTCCCTGGGGACCTGGGTGCCACCACCCGGGCTGCCCCACGTGGTCCTGGCTGCATGCCCCTGGTAGCCCACAGGACCCCTGAGTGGCAGTACAGATCTCTCTGTGTTTCCCAGAGGGGCAGTGGTGAACCAGGAGGACCTGTACGATGCACTGGCCCATGGCCAGATCGCAGCAGCGGGCCTGGACGTCACGACTCCGGAGCCACTCCCCACTGCCCACCCCCTGCTCTCCCTCAAGAACTGCGGTAAGTGGCCAACTGGGTGTCTGGGCCCCACTCTGCTCTGACAACCTGCACTTTGGGTGCCTGTGTGTCCACGGCTAGGGACCTGCTAGCTGGTGTGACAAGGATTTCCCATCCCCAATTAGCCTGCCATCGTGAGCCACCACTGGAACGGGGATGGACAGGAAGGTCAGGTGTGTTTAAGCAGACTGTAGGTAGCTGTCATACAGTGCAGGGAGCAGCTAGAGGGGAAGGCCTCATCAAGGTGATGTAAAGCAAGGGTGGGAGGTATTTTAATTCTCCAGATAGCAGTTAAGATCAGTTTGGTTTTTAACACCTTCATGATTGACCTCCATTCGATGGGATGAGGCATGGGGTGAAATTCATGGAGGGTCTAATACCAGCAGGTGCCTGAATGAGAAACCGAATCCCTGCTCATGCCCTGTCAAGCTCCGGTTTTCTCTAAGTTCCTGGGCATATATTCTGCTGGAAAAACTTCCCATGTGGTTAAGAAGCTGGGTCCTAGAGGAATCTCAGCCTCAGGAATGCTGCAGCCACTGCAGGACTCGGCAGCCAGCCCATCCACCAGGAGCCTTGGCTGCCAGGCGCAGGTTCAGCAGTGTGCTCGGAAGCACAGTTCATGGAGCTGCTGGCCTTGTCCTGACATCCACTTTCCCCGGTGGATGTCAGCAAATTCATCACCCCCGAGCTGAAGAGGCTGGCAGGTGCTCGTGCTGTGGGATGAGCAGTTTCATTGCAGATGCTCTAGCTGCATCCCCTGGATGACCCAAGGCAGCTTTCACTGGGAAAGGGGACCCCAGTGAGCAGAGGCAGCCCATTTCCTAGGTGGTAACGGGCATCAGGCAGGTAGGGAGGTGCTGGTCCCAGGACTAGTGGGTGTCTTCTCTGGAGGAGGTGAGGTTAGATGAGGAAGACCAATGAGGAGGACTTGCTTGGCTGCTGTGGTGCTTCGGCATCACCAGGCTAGAGGGGAGGCAGGGTGCCTGCAAGCTGGGGCAGTAACTGATCACTGTTTCACCAGTGCTCTCCTGAAAGCCCCCCGAGAGCTGTCCCATGGGGCTAGAGGATGTTATAGATCAAGACATTAGCAGCTGGGACCCTTGTGATTGCAGACTGAAGGGGCTGGGGGGGGGGGCTGTTTCCCATGGCCTTGCTGCATACATGTGCTGCTCTATCCTTGCAGGTACCACAGGCTCGCCAGCAGCCTGGGATGAGCTAGGGACAAGCTCCTTGCATGTTCATTGCCTTCCATGGTGTGGCCTTCAGTGGCTAACTTGACCCACCCTCTGCAAACGGGGACAGGAGCTTTCCTCTTCTCCTCCAGGCAGGGAGCATGTGGATTGGGCCAATTACTGAGAGGGACTGACACAAGCCAGCGAGGCTTGCTTGTATCCCTTGAGGCAGAAAAGAGGCAGAAGTGCAACTCTGAGCAGTTTCTGGTTAGAAAGCAGAGGTCTGTGATTGTGACCTCGTCACTGGTGCATGCCTACCTTAACACTCGGCTTTGCCGGGGTAGCCAGTTCTGCTGAGAGCTGATGGCACAAGCCGGGCCAGAGCAGCTTCCTCTCTGCTTGTGCCTTGGCTGCACAACCTGTACCCCAGCCATGAGATCTGGCATGTGCCCACTTGCATGAGCAGAGCACCGGTGCAGGTGTCCTCTCTTCAGGAACAAGGCTTTTAGAGTAGGAAAAGCCTGTTCCAAAAAGAAACCATAGAGACATCCATGAAAACTTGAAACTGCCCATGACTGAGTGTCCACTTCTGAAACAGAAGTTCATAGCCGTGGCTTCAATTATCTTTTTGCTAAAAACTTACTTTTATTTGTTTGATTTGGTTCCCACAGTAGACAGTGGGAGAAATGATAAAAGCAGAGACTTTCTGGAAATATTTGCAGGACTTCAGAGATCTTAGAGCTCTGACACAACACCAACCAAATCATATACAATACATATGTATGTATTTTCACAGAAATGAGGCTTTGATGATTCTGAAACCATTAACAGATTTCACCCAAAGCTGCCAAATGGTTTCAGAAGCTGGAGGAAAACAGCATAAGTAGAGGAGGAAGCATTGACATTACTTTCACAGCAAACAGGGAACCCAAGCTGGTTCTTGACTTGGGGAGAAAGGACCTACGTGGACCCACAGTCCTTGGGAGAGCCTTCACCTCTGGAGCAGCAGTGTGTTGGGTGTTCAGGCTTCTGCATTGCCTGTAGATGCTCTCTGTTACAGGGGGAACAGGGACTGCAGGGCAGGCCTGGCCTTGATCCATACCTTCGGCAAGTCCTCATCTAATAATGTTATAATAATTTACTGTTGAAGCAGCTTTGGCTCATTCCTTTGCATTGCATACGAGAAGCCTTTTCACACAGGTGGATAAAACCCCTGCCCTGACTGTGCTGCAGCTCTGTCGGGGGCCATTTGCTCCACACGTGCCTTTCCAGAGCATCCAGCCATGATGTTTCACAACAGCCTTCAGGCTCTCACCCCGTATATGTTGGTTCATGTTGATGAGCAGAAGCTCCTAAAGCTGTGTGGCAATCAGGCAACAGCCTGCGAATTTCATTGCATGTTCTTCTGCCAAAGGGACAGTGTTTTACATCTACCACTGGCTCAGTCCACGCGGGAGGGTGAGGACCAAGCTTGAATGCAGCAGGCAGGACCTGCTCTTTGGCCTGGAGGAGTTAGTGTAGCTCGGCTGGCCATTTGTCAGATGTCTTCTCCAGTCCTCTGTGGGGGCTGATGACTTTGTTTCATGCTCTGTGTCTGATGCTGGCTCTGGCTGGAGCAGTGGCTGGAGCAGGACACAGGTTGCCCCCCACCATGGGAAGACCCCTGAAAGAGACTGTATGAGGTCAGTGAAGGTAAGAAACGAGCAAGTGACCTTCCCTGTCCCCCTCAGTGATTCTGCCACACGTCGGGAGTGCCACGTATACCACAAGGAGCACCATGGCGGTGCTGGCGGCCAACAACCTGCTGGCCGGTCTGCGAGGGGAGCCCATGCCCCACGAGCTGCTGCTGTGACAGCCAGAGTCCCACTACTGTGGGATGGCGGGACCTGAGGTGCCTTCCCACAAGAAGCCTTGCAGACCAGTCCTGTGCCTCCTTGCTGTTGCAGCAGCGTGCCAGGGGTGCCTGCGATGAGGGAACTGCACTGTAGCCATTAAAGAGAAGCAGTGAATGTGTGTGCTCGTTTCATTTGACAACGGGGCGTGCCTGGGCAGAGTGTGGGGCTGCGAGGACCGTGATCATGTCGCTGCTGCACTCAGCAGGCGATGGGGGGTGTTTGGTCACTTGCAGTGTCAGGACTGTTGTGTTTTGCTAGCCAGCATGGGTCGCACCATAACGGAGCTGCTGCTGCAGCACCAGTCCCCAAAGCCTGGGTCCTGGGGTTGCAGACAAAGGCTGGGCAGTTCCATACTTGAGCTCCCAGCTCGTAGCCGGGAAGGGAGGAGCAGTAATTGTGTGATGGGCATAGGCCACTGCTGCAGGCCCATTTCCAAGCGCATGTTCAAGGGTCGTCTTGAGCTGCTGCCAAGGCATGATGTTTCTGTTCTTCAGGTGTCTGAAGCTGAACAAAAAAGGCTCGCATGGCTCCCCTGACATCTCCAGCTCTGCCTTTTGTATCTAACTCATTCTTGATATGGCTCTGAAGGGGGCAGCAAACTGGAGTTCACACTGAGAGATTCTGCGAGCCCTTACTGGTTCCTACCCCGAGTCCCCTCCCCAGTTAATTTTTTTTCTCAGATGTGCAATGATACATGTTAGTGCAAAGGAAAACCTGAGTGGGTGCCTCCAGCTGGCAGGAGAGGCTGGATGAGCACAGTTCAGGGGCTTTGGGGGTTCTGTCTCCCCTGCAGCGACTTCTGTTTCTGTAATGGGGACTGGAACTCATTTCTCCCAGCCAGTCTTGCTCAGCAAGTTTCTGCTCCAGCTAGTGGACAGGCAGTGAGGTATGCTCCATGGATTGCTCTTGTGTGCTGCCCACCGTGCCTGGTTTGAGGGCAGCATGCCCCGGTGATACCATTTCCTTAAGGAGAAGGGAAAGGTGCTGTGACATTGCACTGCAGTGGCAGGAAGAATTTAGCACCTTTACAGCTGCTCAGAGATCCTGCTCTGAACCATGGGTGTTGGGTGTGATCCCCAAGCAACTTCCTGCTGCAGGGGTAGACAGGATCACATGGCCATTTCCCAGTTTTGTAGGGGACATACCCTTAGGCCATCTGTGGCAGGATGCTACTTGGTCAGTGCACAGCACTGCAGTAACCAGCTGTGCTCCAGGACAGGAGCAGCTCATTCCTCACAGTTCAGTTTCTTCCCAAGGATGAGGAGTGAGCGAGCCCCTTTCCCAGGTTCCTCTGGTGGAAAGGAACAGCTTTCCTCTGAGTACCCTGCAGCTGTGACAGGCCTTCCCAGTCTGCCACGAGCAACCTCAGGTCAGGGTCTTCTCATGGTCAGATGGGAACCAAGCCTGCTGGGGGCCCTGGGGAGTCTTCTCTGGTTGGGAGCCATGGTTGCACCTTTGCAGTCTGGACCAGCCATTTTTCCACTCTCCTGTGCAGCCAGCATTCAGAAGCAAGTCTGAAAAGGCCACTATACAGCAAAGGAAAACACCCAAATAGGATTTGCAGAATAAAAGGCAAGGATTTGGCTTTTATTTGCCATCCCTGCCCATGGCAGGGGGTCTGGAACTAGATGGTCTTTAAGGTCCTTTTCAACCCAAACCATTCTGTGATTCTGTGATTTGATGTATAGGATTGTTGCAATTTGAAATCAACAGCAAAGTGTGTAAGCAGTTGGGTTACTTCACTGGAGTTCTGCCAGACACTTGTCATTGTCCAGTTGTGCAGCAACAGCACTGCCACAGCTGGACACATCTGTGAATGGCAAACTGGTATTCCCATGTATGAACACATGCACTGTGAGGAAGCCAGTTCAGTTTAACATCATTTCTACCTCTGTGGGGTGGTGGGGAAGCCTTGGTGAGCACAGGCTGCTAGGGCTAGTGCAGGGACAAGACCAGGATGCAGCTGGCAGCGGGGGGGCCATGTCTGCCTTGCCATCGTCCCATCCCCCCATGCCCTTTGGCACCTAGGACCACAAGTCATATGGGACAGCGCTGCCAGCAGGATCTGTTCATGGAACATGCTAGTCATGGCCATGAGGTGCCACCCACCCCAGCCAGCCCTGTGGGTGCTCTGCAGAGAGAGCCTGAGATGGTGCTCATGGGTTTTAAACCAGCTTCATGAGCTCTCAGTTCTCATGCTGGGGAATGTGGTGAAAAGCAGCGCTGGACTCACCCAGTTCCTTGTGAGCTGTAGCTCTCGCCTGCCCATCCTCCTCCACCAGCCTCATCACTTCTCCCCTGGTTTCACCATTCAGAGCAGCATATGAAACAAGGGACAGCCCTGTTTCCAAGGCGTGGAAGGTGTGGGATGAGGAGGAAGTCGGGGAACAATTCGGGTCGCTTGTCCCCAGGGGAATGCATCCCACAGACAGAACACGAAGTACACAAAGCCAGGGCAAGTGCTGATCTTGCCAACGAGCTCTGCCAGCAGCCAAGCATCTGCACCAGCCACCTGGCTGCTACTGGATCATCTCTGTCCTACACCTTCGCCGAAGATGAGACTGGCACAGCTCTGTTGGCTCACGGGCACAGGAGCCCACCACGTGCCGCAGACTACAACAGGTAAACGCAACCCAGAAGCTTGTGTCTTTGGAGGATTCATGTCCAGTTGGGCTGAAGCATAATTAGAGATGGTGGCTTGCAGTTTGAAGCAAGGTTGAAAGGCTGTCCTCATCCCAGAGTGAAGCTTCAGGATTTCTGGTTGGTGCGTGGGGTGGGTGGGCATGGGAACCCTGCTTCCAGTCATGCAATCTCCTGACCACTGTCCTCCCTTATGCCTCCCCTCCTGCACCTGCCAGAGTCTGGTGACTTCTAAGCATGTTCTTTTAGATAACCCACACAGGGAAGTTTTGGTGCTTAATCCATCAAATTTAATTCTCCGTAGGCATTTGCAGTTACTAGGGATTTTGACTTAGCGTGATACCGCAATGTACTTAAATTGCAGTACAGCACAGTGCTGCAGTTGCAATACATGGTGGGATTGCAGTAGTGATGGCCATCACTGGTCTCTGGATGCTCCACCATCACCATGCTGGGCATCCCTGGCTGCCTGGAGGGAGCATGTGGGCTGGAGGCACCTCAGGCCTGTTGCTTTCTCTGATGCGTTTTTTGCCGTCATTCAGTATTCATTCTTCATGTTGGACTGAGGGGAACCCTCCCATGGTGGCCAGACTCACGCAGGGCATCTGAGCTCCTTTGGTGACATCTGGGTGAGCAGTGGCACAAGCAGTTGACTGGAGTGTTTGTATAGGGGCCCCTGTCCCTTCGCATCAAGGTCAGCCTAGCTGCCCCTGAGGCCAACCGTGCCCTCTCTGGCATATCTTAGCCTTCACAGGGGTTTGCTGACAGGCCTCAGCCCTGGCAGTGGCTAGGCCTGTGCAAGGGCAGGTGTGGGCTCAGCATAGGCCCCACTCAGGCCCTTGTCCCCAACACCGATGTGACACTGCAGCCAGGCAAATGCCTCTGGGCCAAAGGCACGATGTGGCTGCTTCCATCTCAGGCCTGAGGTTTACCTGGTCGCAGCAAACGCAGCCTTTTGGCGGCAAGATGAGGGGAAGCTGCTGGACTCTGAACCCTGATGGGGGGTCGTCATCATCACCAACTCGGCCACAGTGTCGTCATTACCAGCCCAGACACAGCTGCACATTCAGCCCAGAGGGATGGAGCAGGGACAGGGTGTGAGCACCAGTGGCAGCCGTCTCCTACCCCCCTGGCCAGTCACTTGCTTCTTGCAGCCACTGGAGGTGTCAGACACTGCGGGAAGCCCAGGACCTGCAGCCAGTACAAACTGTGCGCTCACACGGGCTAGCACTGCCCTGCCTGGCCACGCCACGCACCCAGCCAGCACCGCTGCACCAGGGAGGAGACCCATCCCTCTATGGCCCACACTTTGGGTCATGGTTAGGGCTGCTCACACCCATAGAATTTGTGCTAAGAGAAGCAACATGAAGCCTTAGCTGCTGGAAACGTGCTTTTCTGAAATGACAGCGTGTGGCGGCGGGCAGTGGTGTGTGTCTGCAATACACAAGAGCAAAGTGTCTTCCTCGCAGCTCGCTTGCTGGCAGTGCCTCCAGCTGTGCTGCCAAACAGCCCCTCTGCCACACTCCGGGCAGGGGCTTTCAGTGCTCACGGGCCAGGAGGAGGAAGAGCCTCACGCTTCCTCCTGCAGGGAGCCCCCAGCTTGACCAGACCTCTCCTGGGGGACACCCAACTCTCCTCCTTCACCACTCTCCTCCCTGCACCAGACCAGCAGCGTGCTGGGCTGTAGCCAGGCTGACAGTCAGCACTGGAAGCAAGCCCCAGACAAAACTGGCTGTAACATGCCTGAACTGCCCAGTTCTCTGTTCGTTATTGCAGTGCGGGAAGAACTCTGGCAAGGGTGAAAGAAAGCGCACGCCTGCACCTCTGAAAGAAGCAGTGTCGTGCTTTCTGCAGCCTCATCCTGCATAAAAGCTGAGCAGGGTACTGCATCCAGAACATTTCTGAAGAAACAAGAGGGGACGGTGGCATCCTAAGCCGGGTGTAGGGAGGGAGCTGAGACGCACAGGGAAAAGCCTGTGCTTGGGAATTAAAGTTCATCTAGTACACTCTGTACTTCTGTCCCATGGCAAGTGTTCTTCATGCTGAATTCTCTGCTTGAGTATCCCTTGATGTTAAATGAACCATACTCTGATAATAATAGCTACTGGAGGATGTTCATTAATTAGTTATTGATGTGGCCTAGTTAAAGGAAGACCTTTTCTTCATGCCTCAGAGTGTATCTGACGTGTTTATCAACACGTTTTGATTCACAAGCCTTGCTGACCACTGTATGCCTGCCCGTCAGAAGCAGTGTTTGTGAAGTTTCCAATGAGACCTCTACTGACCCAGGAAAGGTTTGTAGCTGTGGTGGTACATAGGAAGGGGGTGAGCTCCTGAGCATCTCAACTGGCTGGAAAGTTCCAATTGATGTAACAGAAATCAGAGAATTTACTTCAGTACAAAAACCTTGGCTGTTAGGACATGAGTGCGAGTTCATCAAGTTAGTTTGCTGGTCTGTATTTTTCAGACCTGTAACTTCTGCCTCAGAAGATTCTGGTATTGGTGAAGTTACTGTAATGCTGAAGGAAATTGATTAAATATTCAAGAGGTTATTGTGACCCCTCATGGTGTGAGAGACAGTTAAGTGTAAATGAACTTGTACATTAAGAAACAGACAGGAGTTGGTAAATGAGGCTGGAGTCACTGCAGCACATTTCAGGTGACACTTCTTGGAATTTCTTTGAGAAGAGTACCTTCTGCAGCTGCTGTTCCTTTTGTTCTGCCAGACAAAGAAATCATCAGTATACCCTCACCAAAAAGATTTTTCTTTCTAAAAATACTTAAAAACCTGTAAATGATACCATGTTAGCCTTATCACTCTGCTCCTGCTGAAAGGAACCTGTAGCTTTTCAGGCAAGTTGGAGTGTAAACCAACAGGAAAGCACAGGTAAGCCTTGCTAGGTCTCCAGCTGAGGGCAAACACCTCTTATACAGGATTTCTTGCTCAGTGAGTTCTGGACATACCCTGTACCAACAATAATGAGCAGCTTCCAGGGCAGAGTAGCTGTGCTGGGCCCCAGATCTTCACATTGTCTTCTCACACAGAATTCAGAGCAACAATGGCAATGGATTATGTACGTTACAGACGTCACAGACATATGAACAGTAATAAGCTCTTACAAAGAGTATATTCTACCAGAACAAAAAAGTTTTCTGTCAGGAACAGCGAAGCTTCAGAAGTGATCCCACAGCCCAAGCGAGCACAAGGCCTCATCTAAGCCTGCGCTGCTAGAGTTACACCTGTAGTACTGATGTATGGCTTCTAACAGCTGACACTGGACATCAGTCATTCCTTTTTATAAGAAGCTCCAGACTGAACTTACTTTCGTATATTATCAAGAGGAATTAAGAGCGCATGATACAGCACTTACATTACAGGCTGCTTCTTTTGCCTTTTCAAGAACTCTTTAACTACCTTGACATCTCTTCGAGACATGAATTAGGCTGTCATGTCATGCAATTAGTCTTGTCAGCACTAATAAGTTTTATTAAGCAAGCAACAAAGTTGCCTTGTGCCACAGACCTGAAGGGTCACTGGTGGGTATTCTGATGTCATTCCCAAAACTAATCATACCATTACCCAGACACTCACCCTTGCTTCCTTGCCCGCACAAGCACCTGCAGAGTCATAAGGTAAACTCATCAGGGAACAGCAGAGCTGGAAAAGGTCAGTAATTTCCATGCACAAGCAGGGATGCTCCCAGCATCCCAAGACTTCCCAGCCTTCCTCTGAGAGAGATGCAGGCCCCTTCCCGTCAAGGCTGTGGCAGCAGCAGGGATCCCTGCAGGTAGGTCAGCCAGCCACAGGGCCTCTCCAGTGACCTGCAAGGAACACCTTTAATGTCACCTCGAGAGCTGAGCGCTGGCCAGGAGAGAGCCCACCACACCGGGGCTGGGATCCAGGAAACGTCAAACCACCCACAGCCTGGCCACAGCCACCGTGGAGAAGTCCTGCCACACTTCGAATGAGCTCAGGTGTCGGCTGGGCAACACCGTTGTGTGAGACTTTACACTGGCTCAAATATGGGCCACTTCTTCTGGATTAGCTATTTATTACACGTCCTCTCCAACTGGGAAAACCCCAGCACGAAGCAGGAGGCCGGCAACAGACAGCATTACGTGACTGGTCTCATTTGCCCATGTGTGCATCTGGGTTTCAACAGACTTGTTGTGCGCTGCCAAGCGATCTAGAAACACCAAGAGCACTGTAAGCTGGCACACCAGCATTGCTTGTTTCCTCAATCCACCACATGCTGTTGGCACAGACAGCAGGATAATGCAAACAAGTAAATCAAGTCAGACACAGCAGCACAAAAACATAGGGTTTATTTTCAGATGTTTCATCATTCTAACATACCAACATCTTCACATGAGATCTCACTGTAGCATATGCAAAGGTAAATTTTGAAGAAAAACCCGGGTGGTAAGCTCTTGGACATCACTAGGCTTTGGGACAAGATACTCTCATTTTATGGCATGGGGTAGCTAAGTGGAGATACCAATCTGAGATATTGCTTCATACTGGAAGACTGGGAAAGCAACAAGCCGGCCACAGGCTCCGGGGTTTGCAGCGTGCTCCTCTAGATGCATTAGACGTCAATGAATAATGAAATTTGAAGTTGTACTTCCAGAAATGCTCCAGGTTGAAGTCCTCCTGCACGAGGTCTGGTATTTCACAATATTAAAGTTTTTATAAAAGCACATCAAAAGTAGACTTAAATATGTTTATCTGCTCATATTAGTTCTTAATTGCTAATCCCCTTACTCACAAAAATGCTCTATTCCTATGCGTCATAAGAATGAAAGGAATTCAGATGTGCTATAGGAAACAAGGTAGAAAATATAAAAATCCCCCTATTTTAAAACACAACACTAGAAATGCAAAGATGAAACAACCAGAACTTTACTAGTAAGGCAACACAACACTGAAGTACAAAATACTGCACTTTATTGATGTTTCAGTGAGATTATTTAGTATAGCTCAATGCTGTTAGTCCCCTGATATCAAAATTGTTATCAAACAAAATGTGGCATATCCTAATGCTTTAAAAAATGCAGCACATTTCCTTAATGCTTATAAAATCAAGAACCAGAAAAATTACCATTAAATAAATTCTGTAACAAAACCTCAACATTTTATAGGAATTAATTCAATCCTTGCCTATGCTTCCATGTTCCTGTTTACCTTGGATCCCCAAGGTGCCAGTGACACACTGGCAGACATTTGGCATGGTTTTTTCAGTGTGGAGCAGTGTAATTAGAGATGAAGACACATTTCTTCGTTAGCAGACTACTGTTTCACATAAAGCCAAGCACAGAAAGATGTCTGTGTTTCCTTTGGTCTGACAATGGCAAGTTTCTGTGCCCCAACAGTGCTGACAGTTCATCCTGCCAAAAACCTACATGACTGTGGATCAGGACTTTATTTTCAGTTTATCCAAATACAAGTCCAAGATGTTTCAGAAGGCTAACTATTAGGTAGCACAGACTCCATAAAACTGTTGACTATCATCACACAGGCTACATTTGCTACACAGAATAAAATAAAGAGGGGAAGGGTTGCAAATTTTTTGTTTTATTAACAGAAAGTGTTTGCTCTGTGACTTTGATAGCAGGGAATGCAAATCCTGTCTCTCCTGAGCAGTGGACATGCTGCAGCCCCGACCCAGCTCCTCTGTGGCAGAGCAACGCTCATCAGCAGAAGTGCTCCAAAACTTTATTTAGAAATCTAATATGCTGAACACCAGTAGTTAGCTCATGTGCATCTTTAACAAAGAAAAAGAGACAATATTAGTTACAATGGTACTAAAGACGAGGAAATTAAGAGAAGATTTACACAATTCACTTGAAGAATAATGGTCACTGAATTTCTGCTATACAAAGTGTACAGTGCTATCTTTTTAAATTAAATTTATGCTAGATTTTTTTAAATTTATGTGGAAAAGTACATGAATGACTTGAAGTGGAAGGACTGAATACGACAATTACATTTTATAGAGAGACATAAATAAATATGGCAAATCTGTTGTTCCTGACTGGTTTGATCTGAGGAACAAACCATAGTTGGGAGGGAAAGTAATTAAGGGTAGAGAGGAGAAAATTAAAGTCTGAAGAGTGTCAAAAAAGGACAATGTGCTTATGGAATTACAGGGATCAGACTGACTATCATTATCTGGAAACAGCAAGAGACTATTTTACACAGTAAAAAAACCCATCACAAATTCTCTCTCTCCTTCAAAATAACAAAGCAGACAAAGACAAGCTCTTTTCAGACTTATGTGTATATAGAATTTTAACATAGGAGATACAAATTGATTAGAATACTGCTAAGAATAGCACGAACAAGAAACAGTACTTCACTTATCACTTAATACAAGTTCCTACAGAAATAAAATCGAACATCCAGATCTTGCTGTATTCAAAGTATATATACATCTGGCAGTCCAAAAGTTACTTGTCTTGGATTTAATTTAAGCACCTTTGTTACACAGTGTCCTT
The DNA here is from genome assembly GCA_027574665.1 of Rhynochetos jubatus. Taxonomy (NCBI): domain Eukaryota; kingdom Metazoa; phylum Chordata; class Aves; order Eurypygiformes; family Rhynochetidae; genus Rhynochetos; species Rhynochetos jubatus. The sequence goes on from CM050690.1 coordinate 53,258,253, forward strand.
TACTAGAAAACAGCCAAACATACATTCATAACCCTACAACTATTTTCATTATTAGCATATTTTAAAGCATCATGTCAGACAGGTGCATCCAAAGTCATTTTTCTCTTCTAAAGATATGCAGCCTACGTTAGTTACAGCAAACTGCTCTTGCATTACTGTCCACACATAATGCAACAACTTGTTTTACAGGTCATTTATTTAAATGCTTTCACTTTTACAAAATACTTTAGGGGAAAAAAAAAAAAGAGGAAATTTGCACTTCATTTTCTCATTCTTGACACGTGCTATTTCATGAGATAACTACACTCTCACCCCTCAGCCCTGCAAAAGAACTGCTTAGCTGCAGGGATTTTATCCCCATCAGACGGAGGCCTGAACGCACATCGTGGTAACGCTTCACACATCTACAGCGTGACCTCCAAGGATCTCCGTGTTCCTTGCTTACAACTGTTTAAGCCTCACAACACCCCTGTGAGGTAGGTACAATAATATCCCCAATTGACAGAACCAAGACTTTTGTGTGTGTGGCACAAGCACACGTAAGAGTTCACTGACCAAGGGCAGCCTCTGAGCCTGCAGCCTGGAAGAAGACAGTGTTCCTGCGGTGTCCAGGGAGCCGACTGCACCAGCACTCTCCTGCAGAACCGGGCAGGCGGGAGGTTAAAGCAAAGTGCTAGGCAGGTTGCTGCTCTGCCACCTCAGGCAGGTTGTCTTGGAGTGTTTGTAGAGGTGGCTGGACTGGCTGAACCGCTTCCCACACTTCAGGCAGGCATAAGGCTTTTCTCCCGTGTGCACGCGGATGTGCTTCTTGCAGTCTGTCAAGGTCAAAAACGTCTTGCAGCAGATCTTGCACGCGTACTTGCGCGCACCCTCCACAACCAAGACGTTGTGCTCAGATAAGGCCTTCTTGCATTTTGAAAGGACGTCCGCAGACGCCCTTGTCAGCTGCGGCGGACCGGGTTGAGATGGATGCCCGTTCTCAAATGAAGTGGGCCCGTTCATGATCAGCTGGGAACTGGATGAGTTATCTTGCAGCTGGGAGCTCCTGACAGAGGTCACCACAGGCATTTTAGGGGCTATGCGGCGGTATCCAGGAAAGCTGCTAGCTCCACCCCTCACGGAGCCCATCATCGCCCTTGACAGGGAGTGCAAGCCCAAGCCTGACCGTGGAAAATCCATGCCAAACTGTTCCGCTGGCCGGTACCCGGAACTCTGAACACAGGGTAGACCCATCACATCCTGCATTGGTCTGACAAAATGAGAATCTGCAGGCTCACTGAACGGATTCTCAACGTGAGAGACAGTGGCAGATGAATGGCCACCAGCAGGCCCCGACTCTGGGCTCATCAGGTAAGAGGCATCGCTGTCCATTCTGCAGTCACTGGTGGTATTTGGAATATTGTCGTCACTGTTTTGACTAGCACCAAAGGCACCACCCCTGCTTTTATTTAGGAAATTTGAGATGCTGAATGTAGACTTGTGTTCCATGTTATTTGACACCTCCATGATGTGGATGTCTCCCACCCTGTCAGTGCTGGACTGTGGGTCAGAAAAGCTACGATCGCTGCTCTCAGGACTCAGTTCTATCTTCTCTGCACTCACCACACCTCCTTCCACCTCAACAGACTCACTGCCCTCTGCCTGGGAGGTGACGTCACTCACCTCGTCCTGGGGCTCCGGGGAACTCAAGGGCTCAGACTTCACCACCACCCTCATGTGCTCTTTCTCGTTAAGACCGACCTCCGGGTTCTCGCAGGGGAAGCTGTTCTTCTCCGAAGCAGCCTCCTGGTCAAAGCTGGTTTCCACCTGTGTTGCCTGGGATGCTGTGGACATCTGTGAGATGTTTCCTCCGCTGTTGTCAGACTGGCTGGGCACTTGGGCATCTTCCTGAGCACTGAAGGACTGATCAAACATAATAGTATTGTCCTCTTGGTTATCAGCAACAGCATCAGCCTTAGCATTGTCCACAATCTTCAGGGAGTCTGGCGAGAAGAAATCTTCCCGGGAGTGAACTACTGACTGCCCACTCTCCGCAGTCACATCAGAAACAGACTCATCCATGGCCGGCCTGATGCGCTGCCTCGCCCGATCTTCAGAAGACTGCTTACGTTTGTGGAGACGACGGATAGGAAAAGCAGTGCGCTGCTCCATGTTGCTTCTCATCGAGGAGCTCATTGTACCTGGTTGTTCCTCTGTGCTCTGAGTGGAATTTAATGCAGAGCTCACGATGCTGAGCCCAAGCTGCTGGAGCATGAATGACCTCTGCATGCGTGCATTTTGCTCTTGCACTCGATCACTCGGCGGAGACATGGGCAGCGTCCTGGTAGTAAGGTAGTGTTTGCATGCTTTAACAACAGAGTTCAAATGCAAGTGAGAGGCAGCCAGCAAGACATCCATAACATTGCTCTCTCCGAGCATTAGTGTGGAAGTATACATCATGTCTATCAGAGCAGCAAAAGCTTCTGCTGTCACCACTTCGCTGTCCAGCTGGATCATGTTCATAGTCTGATCTCCTTCTGCTACCGTAAACAGAGCTCGGAAATGTGTGCTACATGCTGCCAGAACAGAGCGATGGGCCTTGAAATGCCTGTTTCCCACCACAATGACACAGTCGCAAAGCTGGCCATGAAGCCTCTGGTAGTTGAGCTGCTGAAAGATTTGCTCAAAGTGTCCTGGAAAATCCATGATCCTATAACACAAAACAGAAGAAACTATAATATTACAAATGGCTGAAGTCCTATTCAGACCACAGCAAAACCAGGTTTAAAAATGAAAGACAAAGGCTGAAGGATGAACAATAACTGATGTTAATTTACCACTGCCACACTGGTATGGTATCAAAGCCAGCAATCCTGCATGGAGGTTGAGGAACAAAACACAGGCTCTGCCATGGAGCTGACCTAGGTGAAGAGCCACGCCAGCATCAGATGCATCACTGGTAGCTCTGCTGCAAACTGAGTCATGCACACCGTTTCACCCCCATTAGCTCCTGCCCAAACTAAAAAACACTCTTTAGTAAAACACTTAATCCTGTTGTTTTTTTTTTTTAAATAATCTAAGGAATGAATAATCTATTGCATCCTTGGCTGAATTACTCATGTTATTAGATAACCTCCCACTGAAAAGTCTGAACTTTAATTCTCATCTCATTTAATCCAGTTTCACCTTCTGCGAACAACTTTCTGCACAGTTTCTCAGCTGCTGTGCAGAACTGTCATTCAAGTATCTGCTTCTGTCTTCAAGGCCAGGCTGGATGAGGCTTTGAGCAACCTGGTCTAGTGGAAGGTGTCCCTGCCCATGGCAGGGGGTTGGAACTAGATGATCTTTAAGGTCCCTCCCAACCCAAACCGTTCTGTGATGCTATGATCTTCACACAGAAACGAGTTAATGAGAAAGAAGACAGACACTTCTGTGCTGGAACATGTGGTCAGCTCTTATCTCAAACTGCCACCTTTAGCTGTCAGAAATGCAGTATGATTTTCTTATTCACTATAGTTTATCAGCTGGGATGCACTGAAAGTCCTCTGTTTTTCCCACAACATAAATAAAAGGGTGGCAAAATAAAAATTATTGTGATATTAAGAGCCACCTCTGTACCTGCTATTCCATATGAACCTTCTTGACCTATGGGGAAGTCAAGGGAAGCTTTTGACAAAATGACGCACTACTCAACAAGACAACTAGATAAACACAGTGGTGGTTGTTTTTCTTAAATTTCCATTAGCAGAAGATCTTAGCAGACTCACCTTAAGACTAAATAGGTGACTTTTGGTGGTATCTACTTCTTCTCATGATAAATCAGCAAAGTATTAAGATTTAGGGAACAGAAAGGTTGTGTGTATGGGGCATACATACATTTTTGTACTCACATTTATTTTTCAATAGCAACACAACAGTATTATGTGACACAAGAGGACCATAAAGCAGCTAAAATAAAAAGTAACATGAGAATTGTAATTCTGAAGAGGTATCAAACGTGAGTCTGCTGATTAAGCTGTTCTGTCCACAAAATGCACACATGTTGTGAATAAACCGTATGCTGCACTTACAGCAGGCAAGTCCAGGCTTACCACAGCATCAAAAAACCCCTAATTTGGCAGCACTGAGGCTATGATGCCTGAATTGAGCACCATAATGAGATTTAATGTAGTACTGTGTCACAGTTTTCCTTATCTCGATAAAGTTATGTAATAAACACAAAGAATTTGAGTCGTGTCCGTCCCCCCCCCCCCTTTATTTTTTTAATAAGAAATAGCAATACAGATTACAGGTGATTTTATTTATCTTTCAAACAAACAGAAAGTTAAATAAGACAAACTTTGGAAGTACAGTTTCTAATTCTACACATTTTCTCTGAGACAAGTATAAGACGAGGAAAAGTGAGGAGATGCTTCCTGGCAACTGTAGAAGGAAAAAGAAACAAAAGAGGGAACCCTGCAACTCACTGACCTCAGACAGCAGGACAAAAGCATCTTGGCCTGTATCAGGAACAGTATGGTCAGCAGGAGTAGGGAAGCGTTTGTGCCCCTGTACTTGGCACTGGTGAGGCCACACCTTGAGTACTGTGTTCAGTGTTGGGCCCCTCACCACAAGAAGGACATTGAGGTGCTGGAGAGTGTCCAGGGAAGGGCGACAAAGCTGGTGAAGGGTCTGGAGAACAAATCTGATGAGGAGTGGCTGAAGGAGCTGGGGTTGTTCAGCCTGAAGAAAGGGAGGCTGAGGGGAGACCTCGCTCTCTACAGCTACCTGAAAGGAGGTTGTAGGGAGGTGGGGGTTGGTCTGTTCTGGGTAACTGGTGATAGGACAAGAGGAAATGGCCTCAAGTTGTGTCAGGGGAAGTTTAGATCAGATGTTAGGAAAAACTTCATTGAAAGAGTGGTCAGGCATTGGAACAGGCTGCCCAGGGAAGTGGTGGAGTCACCATCCCTGGAGGTGTTCAAGGAACGTGTAGATGTGGTGCTTGAGGACACGGTCTAGTGGGCATGGTAGTGTTGGGTTGATGGTTGGACTAGATGACCTAATAGGTCTTTTCCAAACTTAGTGATTCTATGAAAAGGAAGATAGGGAGCCTGTGCCAGAACCCCAAGTCCCATCAGGAAGCGTCTGGCATGTGGCAGAGCCCAGGGCCACTTGGTGAGCGGTGCGGCCATATCGCCGATTGCCTTTGCTTCTCCGCACATCTGGTCATGTCCTCCTTTGTTCCAGCAAGCACAGTGCAGGGACAATCTCCGCTGTGAGGAAAGCTGACCCCAGACAGGCATCTGGAAAGTTGACAGGGGACTGATAAACAATTCTGCTTTCGCCCTCTTTTGCTCACCTCTGCAATGTGTCAGGTGTTGTGCCAGAGATAACACTCTGTCCTTGACTTCACAAACTGAAATAACAGCATCTAGGGGGAATTTGGAGAGGAGATGGGTGGGGGGTGGCAACAACTGCCAGAGCAATAAAAACTCTCTTTCACTCCATTTAGATTACCATCACTACAGCATCAGTTTGCTCTGGGGGACCTGGTTGTTGGTCAGCTTTCTTTTCAGTTCACTCCCCAGTCAAGAGTGACAGCTCCAAGGAACCAAGTCACAGACATACTGCTATGTGCAGGGCTGACTGTGCAACACTACAGCCCACTGGCAGGCACCCACCACACGAGGAGAGGCAAGGGATCACCCTTCCCTAAGGACCAGAACTGCAGGACAACACAGTATTAACTGCAGTGACACCCCAAAATGCAGCAGTGCTAAGCCACAACCATCACCACCTACAAAGGCAGCTGAGAGAGAGTGCTTTGCTGTGCCACACCTGCAACCATGAACAAAAGCATTCCTTTTGTACCCTTGCTGCAGAAAGCACAGGGCTCAAAGACAGCTCCAGCTTCAAGGGTTATCCTGATGTACAGTAGAAAATGCAACATCCCATCAAGAAAAATGAGCCAAATATTTTGCAAAACAGAGAGCTGATTACTAACTTGCATGCCTTATTAATGACTGTACCTTTGAAAAGGAGCTAAGGACTGGTAACAAGGAACACCTACCCCAGACAGCACCGAAAAGCTGAATAGTTGCCACACAGCATGAAGGCAACAGTAACTACAGTAAAGGCGGCAGGGGGAGATGGAGACCACTGACTCAATAAACACCCCCTGTTCACTTAAGACAACCCCTCACTGGGCATGCAGGGAACATGAGAGTACAATTAACCTGTAAGATTTGTTGTGGTAAGTTACTAACTAGTGTAGAAAAAGACCGATCCTTATGTTTGCTAAATGGGATAAGTATGCCACAGCTTTTTGTATGGAGCTGTGCTGGCTTTGTGGAGCTACCACCTGGCCCCTACCCTCTGCGCAGACATGCACCCCCACCTCTGTATGTATACTGGCGTGATGCGCACCAGGTGAACAATCCCACTCTGGGACAACGATCAGAAGCAGGCTGTTCAGAGCACCCGCAGTTCCTGGTTTGTGCGCTGCGTTAGGGCATTTTAGGAAACATGCTGTAGAAGACACTAAATACCTGAGAACTCGTGCATTGTCCTTACCAAGCCAATCCCAGGAGGAGGTGTGCTTCAGAAGGCTAAGTGGCAATGAGTTCAAATCAACGTCCAGAGAAGACTGGAGGTGGGAAATGCCAAAAAACTTGAGGACAGCATTTCACATCAGCAAAAACATTGAACTGGACTCCAGAAAGGACAGGTTACAGGGATGGTCCAAGGTGTTTCTGTTCAGGCAGCAATATGTATTTGAACCAGAGAAAACAGGCAAGAGTTGTTGTTTTGACCAATCATTTGGAATTTCAGAATTTAGAGAGAGCCCTTGAGTCAGAATTCAGAGAGAGTCCTTGCTGACAGTCACCAAAATTGACTGCATCCTTTGTGCACCTGAAACAAGACAAGCCCCAGTTTTGCTTCACAGAACATTAAGAGGTATTTAACTTTTACTGTACCAAAAAGGCTGAAGTCCTCAAAACAGAGTGAACAAACACAGGCCTCACAGTGAAGTTGCGATCTTGTGCAAGATCATTTGACAATTATAAAACTAGAATTGAGTCGTATGCACTGCATACTATCCACATACCATGTTGGGTGAGATACCAGCTACTTCAGGTTACTAAACACATGCAGTGTATCTAAGTCCACGTCAATATGTATGTGTGAGTGGCGTATTTCTGGAGATGCAGAGTCTGTCTCCACCCCCACTCCTGCTTCTGTGACACTTTGCCTTTCAGCGGCAGTTGGCCACAGAGACTCCACTGAACCACCCGTTGGCTGCACATCCCCACCGTTCCCCTATCAAATGACCCAATGTCTCCAGCATGTGATGGATGGCATCCCATCACACGGTGTGTAAATGCCTATTCAGTCCAAGGACAGAGATGCTCCCAGCTGAGCAGGAAGCGGTTTCAGTAGCCAGTCCCTGAAGACTTCGTGAGGCTCACAGCCACTGCCACTTCATGTCCTGGGGACCCAGGAAATACCAGGCGAAATCTTCTGCTGAATCAGATCCACTCAGTGGGACAAACAGCAGACAGAGAGTCCAGCAGCCTTTTGGAAAGCAGCAGGAAAGGTAAGAGCTTAGCTTTATAATCAAACAAATGACCATAAGTGAAATGAAATTATAGCAAATGGTTTAGCTATAAGTATTTTTACTATAAATACAAATTGTCAGAGCCAGGAAAATTTTAAGGGCAAGCAATGAAAAAAAAATCTATGAAGTCCTGACTGGAAAACAACTATTCTGGCTCTCCCTGGACTAAGGCCTATGAAATCAAACCAGCAGAGTCAGAACCAAAGAACCATAGTAAAGCTACAAAACTCTGTCATGGGCAAGTACACATGAATTCAACAGACATTATATAGATTAATTGAAGAAAAATTATTTGAGAGGTATTAAATATTCAAATGCTACCTCTACCTGGAGAAGGCACTAAAGCACAAGTCACTGGAGGTGTCATTTTATATACACTTACCTCTCTAGCTTTCAACTTCACTGCTTGCTTTGGTATTTTCAGAGTTTTAGCAGAGAACTATGAATTTATTTAAATGTAAGACTGATTTGCTAAAAATGAATACTGAAGCATTTTCTCCCTATATTTTGATTACATGCTTAAAAAGATAATTAACCTTTGAATAAAACGTATGCTCAGTAGATATTTAAATATTTAACATGCCTCTCGGCTGCTAGAGAAAAACATACTGCAGCAAATCCAATAGCCCAAGAGAGGTAAGGCTGCTGCTGCTAGATGTTCCCAGGTCCCAGCAGGAGATGAATTCCCAGCAAGCACAAATGTGCAGCACACATGTACAGGCTAGCACAGGCTGTGAGGCACTTGGCACTAACAAACACAGGCAGCACCAGAGGCCTCCTTGTCCTGCCCCCTCTGGCAGGGCAGGATGGAAGTCCATCTGCCAGAACACACACAGAAGCAGACGCCCCTCCAGCTGGCCCTCCCAATAGCTGTTCCCTGGGTCCCAGCCTCCCCATCACCTGTCTGCAGGCACATAAGCCCCTGAAGCTGCAGACTGGCTCCAGTTGCCAGTATGGACTGTCACAGGTACATAGTCAAGCAGGACTCCCCTGTCCCATGGCTGAACCCCCACATTCTTGTCCCTACAGACACAGGCAGTCTCACCCCCAGAGCTGCCCTCAGGGACCACTGGACACCCTTGCTCTCAGGCCAATTCAGTGGCTCATCCAGGTTGATCTTCACTGGCCATCACTCACACACTGCTCTTGCTTCAGTCAATGCCCCTCCGACCCAGGGACTCTCCATGCTGTGGCCTGACCACCACTGCTGCACACACACCAATCAGAGTCCTCACCCAGGGAAGGAATGTAAAAAGGAGCAGGACGGATGGCACTGATCAGGTGTGGGGCACTGCCAGGCAAGCACACTGACCATCCAACAGCCCACATGCAGCTGGACTTTTCATCCCCTTTTCATTCCCACACTTGTTCCTCCCCAAATCCCCTAAACCTCTCCTTTGCTCCACCTTTGGTTCCTCCTGTAAACACTCTATAGTAAGTCCTGTGGGATCTCAAACGGGTTTTCCCTGATGAGACTGCCCTGGCAGAGGCCTGGACAGAGTGCTCCGTCCTCAGGGTCCCTGTACTGGGTTCCTGCCTCTGCCCCTCTAGGCCTGCAGCGATGGGCCTGTGATGGGCTTGCTTCATGATGGGCTTGGGAGCAGCCCCACAGGGTACTATTTGGGCTGCCCGTCCTGCCGTTGCTTCTCCAAGTTCCCTTAGGGCTGTGCAGAGGAGCTTGGTCATGTACCTGAACATTCATGGTGGCACACAGTAAAATATCCCACAGATATGAGGATGAAGGTAAGGCTTAAATTTCTTAAACAAAGCCTTCCACATTAAGAAAGCATCAGCATTAAAATACGTAATTGAGAATATGATGTGCAAGTGTTTTGACATTCTAGGAAAAAAGACCAATCATTTACAATTACACAGCCTGTTTATTAATTTCCCATTAATTAGTAACCTCAGAGTCTCTCTGTCAACTCCAACCAAATTTAACAAAGAGAATAGATACTGAAGTCCCACTTTTTTTTTAAGTTGGTGTTACAGAAGCAGCCAAATTTATAAGGACTACTTATCACAGAGTCATAATTAACTCCCTTCTTCTCTTAAACCACACAAAGCACGCAAAACTAGCCAGCTGAACACACAGAAATGAGGCAGTCGTGCTGCCATCTGCCCAGCCAGGCAGGTAGGAAACACAAGGGACAGCTGGTAGCACAATCACGTAGCAGAAGGGACACTAAGAATTTTTCCACAGGAATTCAGGTTTTATTAGCATATATTTCTACTTCTTGTAATGGTAAAGTTTCTTCTTTCTATCTCTTGCATGATTAGTGTTGATAATACTGTGTAGACTTACAGCCCCCTTTTCCATCAAATCCCTCTGTTCTAATACTTGAGCTGCAGCAAGATGGGACACAACAAGTATTTAAGTACATTGGTACTGATACTCAGAATCAAAAACTTTGCTCTTGCATCTTTAAAAAACATTAAAGTTAACTCACTATTAAATACTGTGAAAGTAACAACTCTGAATAATGATCTACTTAAAATTTTATTACTATGTTCAATACTAAAGGACACAGTTTAGATTACGATGCAATCCTGAGCCACTATCTAGAAGTCACACATACACAAACAAACAAATCAAATGTAACCTCAAGTTCTCCCTAAAGAAGCTTTTAAAAAGTTTGCAGAGTAATTGATTTTGTGTTACTAAAACAAACAACAAAAGCTGCCTCAACTATACCATTCAGTATACTGATATTAGAAGAAATCTCACAAACAAATACACCTCTGAAAACTCCAGACTAGGAACTTGGTTTTTCTTTATCAGATAAACAAAGGACAATATTACTTGCACTTCAAACCCCATTACCAACCATCTGCATTTAAACGCATTTGATATTCTAAGTTCCAAGACTGCAGGAATCCCTCGCATATAGCCAAAATTTGAGACTGTGCCAACATAATACTGATAACTGCCTCTTAGCTTAAATTACGTTTTAGAAAATACGTTTTACAATACACTTGTACTGTGCTTAACCATCGTGCTTGAACTACTACATCTCAAAAAACGCCTCTGAAGCCTCACATACACACACAGATCTAGAAATGAGTCAGTGATACAAGTGTTACTTTAGAAAACACTTTCTACTGTCAGATGCACTGTATTTTTAACAAGCCAGCAGGACAGTGGGAAGGTAGAGGAAGGAAGAAATCAAGTCTTCACTTTGACATCTTCAGCAAGTTTCCCACTGTGATAAACCGTGTGCATTCTCTGCTCTGAGAGTATTTTCAAACTAAGCACACGGTGGAATTTTAGTTGACAGTAGTTAAAATTATTTCTGAATTTGCCCCATACAACTAAGTAGACTCGGGTGTTACATCGCTTCATGTATGCTACAATATGTGAGTGCCAGCCGTGAAAGGCATTTTTTGTGTCTGTCTGGCAAGTACCTGCAACCAGTGACTTTGGTTACTGACAGTTGGGCTTACAGGATCTCATCTAGACAGATCTTATATATAGTTCAGCTTACATAGTTTATCTCACTGTTGTCAGGGAGGATGGGTTACATTTGCCTAAAACCCAGAAAGAATAAAATGCACTGCAAAAGCTGCGGCTGGTTATCTCAGTCCTCCAGAGAAGAGTAAGAGATTGCACATGGCTTAGTGTTTTCTCATCTGCTGAAAGGTAGTGCAAATAGGTAGTCCAACCTATGGCAACACCAACTCATAAATAAACAGTAACAGCACAGCTTGTCAGCTGCAAAGAGCACCTTTGAAAGAACAATAAAAAGCTGCTGAAAAAAGGGTAGTTTTTTCTTAGATGCTCTTAGTTACCCAAAGAAAGGGACATCCTGTGACAGCAGGATGCCAGGCCATGCAGCTGCTTCCTCAGCTCCACTCACCACCTCCCAGCCCTGTAAGGCATCTCTCGGCCTCTAGATCCCACAGCAGGATACTTCAGAAGGAGACACACAGCCACTTTGGCATTGTGATGTGCCATCTCAGCTTGTCACCCGGGCATTGTGTCTTTGTTGTGACTCCACTATTTAACACACTTGTACTACTTGATGATCTGAACAGACACAACACTGTTTCCTCATAATTCCTGGCTAGCCTCTTCATCGTTTTGGCTTTGAGGTCAGTAACACAGCTTCCATAGGCATCAGACTCTCTCAAGAGTTGACATATGCTTTTCTGGTTACAAACTTAAAAACACACAGCTTCTATTCTTGACCTTGTGAAGCTAAACCACTGTCTAGATAGGAGAAAGCAGCTGTTCCCAAGAGCATGGTGGGTTTCAAGGCATTGCACAGGGCAACACCTGAAGAAAGCCATTCAGGCAGTATCATTATTCAATTTACTTACAAAGGGAAAAGCAGAGGACACTGCTACCCAGAACTAGCAACACAGGCATTTAAGGGCATGAGAAGACAAACTGCCATCAACGAGGACTGATCTGAACTGACAGTTCCATTATCAGTTCAGACAACCTCTCTTGAAGTTCATAGTGCCTTGTCAGTCTCTGTCACTGTCATCATCCTTACAAGAATGCCCAGTGCTGTCAAGGAAACTCAGCTGCCAGCTTCTCCAGCCTACCATCACCCCCAGTTCCTGAATCAAACCACAAACAGGATACAGAATCAAAGGTCTGCAGGGAGGGATCCCAAAGGAAACGGCAGACACAGACAGCTCGGCACCAGAATGATGTCTTCTTGCTCAATATGGCAATTATTTCTAAATCTAGCTATGCAACTTCAATATTTATCAAGGATTCAAGAATTTTAAACAACCCTGTCCAACCATCTTCCGTGGCGATTCCTTTGCCTAAGCTTTTAACCCCAGTGCAACTGGGTTAACTGCATAATGAACAAATTTGCTTCTGCAGGAAAATGGTTTGGATCGAAGTAATAAATGAGTTTGCTGCCACCACCACAATGAATTCATTAACATTACACATCTTCAGCCTAAGCAAATAACTATATCCACATAACTGATTCAGCAGATAAGTACTGTACTTCAAACAACAACTGCTGAATTATCTGCTTCTCATCTTCCCAAACTCATTTCAAAAAACTCGTCTTCTAACATTATCACGCTCAGAAGGGAAAAATCTACATGGATGCACTGCACAGTTCTGAATTTTGGCACTGTGATGGGGTGATCAGACACCCACACAACTGTTCTCTCACTCCACCTCCTCAGCAAGATGTGGGAGAAAGTAGGATGAAAAGCTTGTGGGTTGAGATAAGGACACAGACTTCATTCACCAATTACCATTCAAAACACTCGACTTAGGGAAGATTAATTTATTTCCAATAACTGAGTAGGATAGAAAGAAAGAAAAACAAAACTGAAAACACCTTCCCCCACCCTTCTTCCTTCTTCCTAGGCTCAACTTCACTCTCAACTCTCCTACCTCCTTGCCTGAGCAGCACAGGGGGTAGGCAATGGGGACCATGGTCAGCTTGCAACACTTCATCACTGCTGCTCCCTCCTCCTCATGCTCTCCTCCTGCTCCAGCATGGGGTCCCTCCCATGGCAGAGCATCCTTCATGAACCTCTACAACATAGGTCTTTCCCACAGGTTGTATTTCTCCACGAACTGCTCCGGCGTAAGTCCTTTCCATTGAGAAAGTCCTTCAGGAATAGACTGCTCCAGTGCGTACTCCTCTCCATGGGCCACAGGTCCTGCCAGGAGCCTTCTCCAGTCTGGGCTGCCCACTGGGTCACAGCTCCCTCCAGGGCACATCTGCCTGCTCCACTGTTACCTCCATGGCTGCAGGGCACAACCGCCCTCACCATGGTCTCCACCACCTGGGGAGAAACTGCTCCAGCACTTGGAGCACCTCCTCCCCCTCCTCCACTGATCTGGGTGTTTGCAGAGCTGTTCCTCTCATTCCTTTCTCCCAGCTGCTGTTGTGCAGTATTTTCTACCCTGTCTTAAGTATTTTATTACAGAGGCAATACCAAAATCACTGATGGGCTCAGGTTTGGTCAGCAGTGGATCTGTCTTGGAGCCATCTGGAACAGGCTCCATCTGATATGGGGCAGTTTCCAGTGTCTTCTAGAATCCGTCCCTGCAACCCCCCTGCTACCAAACCCGTGACACAAAACACAGTAAGGCATGTAGTAATTAAAAATTAAGAAGAAAACACTGTCTTAATCATGGTTTGAGTCACATTAGAGCATAACAATTTACACAATTTGAATGTATTATGCTAAATTAACTAAATTCTTTCCCAGTGATTTTCAAAAGGTGAAAGAAGAAATTAAGCTGCTTTTGTCAGCACAAAGATAACTTCCTTCTTTGTTTTCACACAGACACCAACCCAGGTCTATCCTTCCTTTATAACACAGGGGTTTACAGCAGCGTGCAACACAGTCACCAGTCTGACCATGGCAGAGTTTGACTTTGTTAGCCCAACCATGAGAAAAACTCTCAGCTAGTGAGGTTAATGAAAAGGAGATAACATATGCATGCCAGAGAAGCAACTGGTGCAGGTGCAAGATGATTCAATAATTACACAAAGTACAAGAAAGTAAAAACTAATTTATAAATGTCATCTGAAGATACGTTTCTTCAAAAATTCCAGAACATTAAAGTAACTGACAAGTAAGTCTGTCGTTTCTGTGCATGTTCCTGAGTGCAATGAAAGGCACTGTCCTGAAGAATGTGGTTGTACCTCTTTCTTTCCACATCACCTGGAACATCCAAGACTCAAGATAGTGTTTGCATCTCATCCTTGCATCATTCGTTAGTCGTTAAAAAGACAAAATTGAGTATGTGGATGTATCTTAACACAAACATCACCAAACACACAACAAACATGCCCTCCAGAAATTCCTCGTCAAACAGCGTTTTGCACTCAGCAACGCAGTTTTGTGCGTCTTGACCATGACAGAGCCAAACGCGCTTCAGTGAGTCCCGATGAAGAGGCCAAGGGTCAGCTTCATTCCACCCGACCCTGGCAGGAGCACGCGGTTGCTGTGGGGGCTTAGCGCTCGCCGGTGTGACCCTGCCGCCACCAGCTCGCGCCCCAACAGGGCACGAGTCCGCAGCGGACAGAGCTGAGGACCGGGGAGAAGCGAGGGCGCCACCGGCCCGCGGGAACCGCGTGCTCTCCTGATGCTTCTTTTCAAGCGTAACAGAACCGCGTTCCCCGCCACCCGGCGAGGCATCCACCGCTGCCGCCATCCGCAGCCCTCCGCCCGCCACACGGCCCCGCCGCTACAAGCTCCGAATGACTGCCGGCAGATCCGCGCTCCCGGCCGGGCGGGCTTCGGCGGCCGCCGTCTCCCGCAAGCACCGGGACCGCAGGCAGCCCGCCGGCATTTCGCCACCCTTCTAGGCGCCTCCGCCTCCCGCGGGACTTCCAGCTGGCCCGGTGGGGTTTCCCGGGGCGGCGCGGCGGGGCAGGGCGGCCGCCCGGAGCAGGCACTCTCTGCCTCGCCTCGCCCGGCCTCTGCCGCGGCCCCGGCCCAGCCGCCCACGACACCCGCGCCACCACCCACCCCACCTCCGCCCGCGCCCCCCCCCAGTACACTCCTAGCCGCTCCCTCCCTCTTCGTCTGGCGCAGGCGCCGCCCGCCGGGCCGGGCCCGCCACCGCTCACCTGCCGTCCCCGCCCCCCCCGCTGCCTCTGCTCTCCGGGCGGGAAGGGCCGCGGCGGGGCGCTCCAGGCGGCGGGAAAGACCGGGCGAGGCCGCCGTCCTCGGCCCTGCTGCCCCGTCCCCCGCTCCCGCGGCTCCGCCCCCACGGGCCCTACGCTGCAGCAGCCGTGCCGGCCGCCGGAAGTGATGCCATCGCGCAGCGTCCCCCTAGACGCGCATGAGCAGGGCGAGCGTGCAGGCCCGCCCACCCGCCTATCAACCAATCAGTGACCTCATTACTGATAAGCAACGGCCGCCTCCTCGAGACTCTGCAATAAGCACAGCCACGATTAGGCGAATCCTGCTTCCTCGAGGTCGCGCGGGGACCCCTCCCGCTGGTTCGTCCGGGCCGAACGCCGGTGCACGGCCACCGGAGCGGAGGGGCGCGGCCTGCAGAGGAGAGGCGGGCCCGGTGGTGGCAGTGACCCACTTCCTGCTCTGGGCGCCAGGACCTCGTGTAGAGACCCTTAGGGAGGGGGACGGGGCTGCCGGGCCGGTCCTGGCAGGGGCTGCCACCGCTGCTGCCCGTCGCTTCCCTGCGCCATGGCTGCCGCCGCCACCTGGCGCTTCCGTGGGGACCTCGATGCGGAGCAGCCGGCTGCACTGGGTGAGGCGGGGGCCGGGCCGGGCGTGGGGTGCCGCGGGTTGGGTGGGGGGCTACGCCCGGGAGCGCTGCGGGCAGCCTCCTCCGGCGGGGGACGTATCGCGGGCTCACGGCCTCCTTCCGCCGCCTTGCAGTGCAGTTCTCCAACGGCCGGCTACGGCGGTCCGACTCCATGCGTTTCACCGTCTACCGAAACAGGGATACGGCCAATCCCCGGAAGAAGCATCGGAGGATCTTGGTAAGAGCCCGCCCGGGGAGCGCGTTCCTGCGGACACCTGCAGCCGGCCCTCGTGTTGGCAGCGTCGGCAGCTGCCGTAGGGGCGGCGGCGGGAGCGGTTCAGACACCATCCGCCCACCCGTGGCTCGCCGTGTAACGGGGAGTGCTCCGCAGTAGCCAGGGCAGCCGCGGGGAACGGTGCGTTGGGAGGCTACATCGCTGCGGCCTCCGTTAGAGATCGGGCGAGAGCTGCACCCATACTCGTGCCGAGGATGCACAAGTAATTTCCACCTCGGCAGGTAGTGAAGGGTTTTCACCCTTTTTTGCCCTTATGGCTGTGGTCATGGCAGCTCCTGCAAGTAGGAACTAGAAACCCCATCCAGGCATACCGTTGCTGTGGTCCCGTTGCTCTGAGGCTGCTGTTCCCCTCCAGACTCCTGCCTGCTGCACTGCTCCAGCTGCTATCGTTACAGTCAGTAACACTCAGAATCTGCAGGAAAATTGCTTGTAACCAAAAAAAAAAAAAAAAAAAAAAAATCAGAGTTTAGCCTCAGCCTGTGTAAGAGAGAACCGTTTTTCAAATTTCACAGAATCTCTGGGATTTCAGATAAAGTTCTGGTTCTTAGGTGCCTTGCTGCTGTAGCAACGGAGGTGGATGTGATGGGGGGGGTGCAGCGGAACAGAGAAACAACTTACGCGCGAGACCTGTCAGGGGTGTGTAAGGGGAGAGCCGTTCATACCCTGTGCTGGCGAGACAAGCGCCCTGCCGCGGCTGTCCGCAATTCTCTGGAAACCCACAAGGCGTCCTTGCACCACAAGAAGTCGGTGCCGGTCCTGCAGCCTTGAAGAGTCTCGGAGCACGGTGTTTTCTGTGGAGCATGTCAGGATCAGACCACGCTCTCTTGGGCTACGCATTGCGGGTTGACTTTTAGGAGAGAAAAGAACCCAAATAATGCAATAGGGGACATTTCGGTTAATGATACTGAGAGTGAGATGTGAGATACTCAGTTCCATCAGAACTGAATACGTGCTTATTGGAAACATTTTGGTTGATACATGGTTGTGTATTCTCAGGCAAAGGTTGATTTACTGAAGTTGCCTGTGTGCTTGTAACTTATTTAAAAAACCTAAAAAGAAATTATGTTTGAAAGTTAAAAGCTGTTATGTAACAACTAGTCAGGTTTTGATCAGGTTGTGGTCATTTGATCACAAAATCTGTTGTGTTATGCTTACACAGTGAATTCTTTACCGACATTGTTGTTTAATTACATTATAAGGAGATTTTTACTTTTGATATCTATCAGTCTCTTCAGTACTGTCCTGCATGACATCCTTGTCTCTAAACTGGAGAGACATGGATTGACCTTTCAGTGTCTAAGGAACTGGCTGGATGGTTGCACTCAGTGTCATGGTCAGTGGCTCAATGTCTGAGTGGAGACCAGTATTGAGCAGTGTTCCTCAGGAGTTACTCTTGGGACTGGTAATGTTTAACATCTTTGTCACTGGCATGGATGATGGCATCGAGTGCACCCTCAGCAAGTTCGCTGACGACACCAAGCTGTGTGGTGAGGTCGACACGCTGGAGGGAAGGGATGCCATCCAGAGGGACCTGGACAGGCTGGAGAGGTGGGGCTGTGCCAGCCTCATGAAGTTCAGCAAGGCCAAGTGCAAGGTCCTGCACCTGGGTAGGGGCAATCCCAAGCACAAGGACAGGCTGGGTGGAGAATGGATTGAGAGCAGCCCTGAGGAGAAGGACCTGGGGGTACTGGGGGATGAAAAGCTGGACGTGAGCTGGCAGTGTGTGCTGGCAACCCAGAAAGGCAGTTGTATCCTGGGCTGTATCCAGAGAAGTGTGGCCAGGAGGTCGAGGGTGGTGATTCTCCCTCTCTGCTCTGCTCTTGTGAGACTCCACCTGGAGTGCTGCATCCAGCTGTGGAGCCCCCAACATAAGAAGGACATAGACCAGTTGGAACAAGTCCAGAGGAGGTAATGAAGATGATCAGAGGGCTGGAGCACCTCTCCTAGGAAGAAAGGCTGAGAGAGTTGGGCTTGTTCAGCCTGGAGAAGAGAAGGCTCCAGGGAGACCTTATAGCACCTTCCAGTACCTGAAGGGTACATGCTCTGTGTTGCTATTGTTAAGGTTTACAGCTGCTGACATGCACGATTTGTTCAAGGAATAAATGGCTTTTCAGCCAAAATTGTCAGGGGAAATATACTACAGTATAGTAGAAAAACAAACATTCTGAAATACACATAGTTGGTAGAGCCATTCCTGGTACTGTTATCTCTTATGTTTTAGTCAGTGAATTGCAGTTACTTGCCAGTACCAGAGCTTTAAATGCATCATTGAAAATTACATTTCTGACTGAGTTCACCTGTCTTGCAGTGGTTGCTCTGCCTGATGTGTGCCTCTGGCCCAGGCTGAAATCTAAGGTTTGTCCTCCCTGGAAGCTTAGAGAAGCTTTGAGCCATTGTGTTAAGCACCCTAAAGCACTGGAAGTGAAGGGACTGGCAGAGAAGCCTGATCTCTCTTTACCACTGATTTTTTTAATAAACCCAGTTCCTTTCACATACTGTTGCTTCTGGATTAAAGTACAGTGGTTAACACAGGGGGGCATTTTCACTGTCATGACACCCAAGTTTGCTACACTGATAAACTCTTAAATTTAAATTATGATTCCCATGATTTCTTTGCAGTGGTTCCTCATCTTCTGGCCCAGTGAAAGCTGAGGTAGAATTATGTCATGGGTAGTTTCAGCTTCAAGAAATGTTGTCTGTGTTAAAGATTTTGACCTGATATCATGAAGAGGAGCAGTTTAGGCTGCTTAAAAGATGAGTGGCCAATATTACAGATACTTGTGGGGGAAGTTATTTTAATATGAATTTGTGAAAAGCACTACTTAGCAGAATTCAGTGGCAAGGTCCACGCTATTAATTATTCAACGTGGAAGAGTATGCAAATGTGAAATCAAATAGGGCTGGGTTACAATGTTTTACACACAAATTGGGAGAAAGTATTTGTACAGTGTCAGGGAAACAGGGTCAGGATTGGGTTGGTGTGATTTTTATGTATATATATGGATTAGGGAAAAGAGGTAAGGGAGTTCCTCCCAGTGAGACACAAGGTTCAGAGTGGACCCCCTTGCCTTCTGAATTCCTCAAAGAGAAGCCCAGGGGTATCTGAATTCAATCCTAATCCCAGACTTGGTCAATGTTTATGTCTAAGGGATTAGGTATAGGGATCACAGTGTGGTGGTTTCATGTTTTGTGTAACATTGGGATAGCAGCAATTTAAAATAGCAGCAAAGGAAAGCTCATTAAAACTATTAAAAGGTATGACACAATTAGATCATGTAATTTCCCAGCAAAACTTAAGTCTCAGTGAATCAACACAGCAACTTAATCAATGCAGTTGTTGACATAAAATTGCATACGTGCACAGAGATGCAGATGTAGAGATGGATATATACAGAGGTGCCTGTTAAAATTTCCCCTGCAGCTTGGTGAAAATACTCACATAGGAGACCCATGCATCTCTCAATGGGTGAAGAGTTGAGCCTCAAGGAGGTCTTCAGTCTAAGTTGCGAGGTCCTGTGGTTTCAAGACTTGAGAGCTTGTGAGCTCTGAGAGGTGATGCACTCTGTGGGAGATGCTGGGCATAGCCACTGTGGTCCAGGAGAGCTCAAGGGTCTTTCTTGGAACCGCTGTTTATAGACTCGCGAGAAAATTGACTTCAGGCATCAGTAACTTTCCACTTTGAGCACAACTCGGGTTGGTAATTACTAGATGTCAGTCACTGATGGTACCAACTTGCCTAAGTCTCAGGGCTGCCAGGGAATGATCAGTTACTCCATTCTTACTTCCACCGTCACCAAGTGTTTGAATTCCTGGTACGCACCTTGGTCAGACAGCTGCGGTCCTGGTACGCTCGGTGCTGTTACCCACCTTAGCAACACAAGAGTTCTTGGTACAGTCAAGGGATACTTCGTCACACTGCACAGTGTCCAAGGCGGGATGGGAATCTTTGAGCTGTAGAGCAAGGCGGGATGGGAATCTTTGAGCTGTAGAGCAATCCAGGAGCTGGGAGTGGGGAGCAGTGTGCCACCACAATTCACCCTGTGACTGAAGTCAATCCGTATTGCTCCTACAGTGGCAGTGTGGTTGCCCCTTGCCTCTGTGCCTATAAACAGATTGATGCTATATTCCAGTTGTAATTTGGTGGTAATTTTGTTTTAGGCTAAACTTTGTAATCATTAAAGCATATAGGCATATATGATTTCATTAACAGTGATCAAACAACATTACATGTACAAGAAAATCATTGTAGTAGTCTAACTTGCTGTGTCACTCTTCAAGTTTTGACATCTAGAACCATGTTTAACAGCAAGCATAATGTAACAAGAATCGATAGGATCATTATGAGCTGCAGCAACTGGTTCAGTACTGCAGTTGCTGTTGGAGACCATCCAAATAAAGTGTTCCACCAGCGATGTTCTCCATGGTTTTTCTCTCTGTCTAAGACACAGTGTATCTCCTTGATGTCATGATGGGCAGTAAGCAGGGTTCTGTCCATTTTCCCAGATTTGTTTGAGCAGTACCAGTATAGGTAGTCATGCTGTTATAGTTTCCTTACCAATGTAAGAGTTACTCCTGTGGGGGTAGGCATCAGATTTTGATACGATGTATAATTAGATTGTAGCAATTGATAGGTTGTGACAGGAGCTGAACAGTTAAAGTCACATCCCATAATTTCAGTAAAATTACAAATACAGATATTTGAGTGGTTATCTGTTTCCACGGTAGTGGTGTCTGCAAGTATAATATCAAAAAGGGTTCTCATAAAAACACATCCATTGCCAGTATATACTAGTACAGTTTCAGGGGTTTCACTGGGGTGTTCTTCAAAGCGACAGACGTTTTGCTTGGTTTCAAGACAGATGTCTTGAGTCTTGATGATATTACTTTCACAGATAAATCCCTGTTCTTTCCACACACCACATGCATCGGCATCAACAGTTTGCCATGTATTAGGGTTTTGTTAGGCCCATGCTCTATGCTCCAGTGGAAGGAGTCTGGTTCCATGGTCCCACTGCAATGATTTGGTATATGGTGTATAAAGTGTCAAAACAAAAGCTGTGGCTTTACTGTTGGTGGGGTCATAGATGAGATTGAGTAGATGCCACCAGGATTAGAGTTAACTTTTACATTTGATTGTCTTATCCAAATTTGTGCTTGGATACAGCTCAAGGCAGAGAGATACTACCTTGGATTGTACCAAGGGCATTTATTATTAATAGATGATCCTTTTCCTCTGTTACAGGTGAGGTAGAATGTTTGATAGTAGCCACTCCTTTGCTCCTAATGCCAATAAAGATGATTTTAGTGGGTATTCTAGTTAATTTAGGTCATTGGTAGCAACAGGTAATTTGTTAATTAGTACTTCAGTGTCTATGCTATTCCTAAGATACCAGTCACATCTCTCCATGATTGTTTCAGAGGTGAGGAGGGTTCAGCCGTGCAACCATGCTAACCATCCTATGTAAGCTGTATGCAGGAATGGTGAGCAGATACCTTTAGTCACAGAGATACCGACATGCATTGACAATTCCACTTGTTTGAGAGACTGATGGGTTGAATAGCATTTGCTGTTGCCCTGTGCTTTTAATTATGTAGGGACCAGTGTTACAAGTGTGAGGAGATGGGTTAATAGGGGGTGGAGTTGGTGAATATGATTGAAGGTTTTCAATTCAAGATTGATAACAAATGTTGGATCTAGAGTTGGGGTCTGTCCAAAGGCACCTGATGAGTGCTGAACATGGTATAGTGAAAGTATACCAGCATTCATGGTTGAAAGGACAGTCATGTCTGTTGTTTTTGTCACCAACGCAGTTTCCAATAATGTGTAAAGTTGTCATGCATTTAGTGTGGTTCTTGATTCCTCATCCTATCGAAATTATGTCTCCTTTGGTTCCCTTTAGAGGTGGAATTTGTTAATATTCATCTTCTTCAATGACCCATTCTTGTTTATGGAAGGTGATATTGTTGTGTAGTACTAATGTGGATGAATTTAGGTTAGGTAGGTATGACAAAAAGCATGTATGCATCTACCCGTGGCCACCACATCACACATGAATTCCACATCTTGCGCTTGGTAATCATGAAACCGAATAGTAATTCTACATCATGATTACTCCAGAGACGGAGTGCAACAACAGCTTGTGCAAAGGTGAAATCTGGTTCTGGTATTTATAGCAAGATTTTTTTATTGTTTTTGAAAGATCAGTGTAGCATATTTTCATTTTGTTGGGTTTTCTGTGAGTAGATCCATTGATTGTCCGACACCTTATTTTTATTTTTTCCCCTGGTGTGGCCTGAAGGGACAATATTTGATGAAGGTCATTGTTGTCATGGGAAATTTTTATTTCTTAGTTATACAATGTTTCCTGTTTCCAGCCATCCTCTAGCTATGCCTTATCTCCCTGCAGAACTAATATAGCATGGTTTAGGTTTGCCTTAATTTGGGTGAGACTTTGGTGCTTTCAGTATAGTTTAGTCATGACTGATCCCAAAAATGTTGTGTTTGAGTTGGAAGGTTCATACTTATCCCAGTGAAGAGGAAAAGCAAGGTTGGGCTGGAGGTATGCTGCTGTTGTCATTGCTGCCAGCAAGGTAGAGTCATTTTTTTCTCTGTAACAGAAAAGAAAGGTTTTGTGGGGGAAGGCTGACAGGTTACTCCTTTTATGATGCAGGATTTTTTGTGTTGCACTGTTGTTACCAGTGTCTTCCCACGCGCACAGGCCACGGGGTTTGGTCAGGATCATGGGCACAGTGCCAAAGGGTGGTAGGTTAACCACGTTGTTCTGGTGCAGTGTTGTGGGAGACTTTCTTAGCTCAGTAGATGGAGCACTGAACTTTCTCTGTAGAAGGAATGCAGAGTCCCGGCGGGTCCATACCAACTCTTTCATTGATAAAGTACTGTGGGAAGTCGAGTGTCCCACTGAGTCTGGTGTGGCTCAAGGTTCTTTTTCAATAAACCCTTAGTTCTTTCTACCATTTCATTTGATTGAGGGTAACCTGGAGTGTGGAATATGCACTGAATTTCCATTTCCATTGGCCTTTGTTGTACCTCCTTGCATGAGAAATGTGAGCCATTATCACTTTGGATGACATCAGGAGTAGGTAGGCTGGAGAACCAGTATGACAGTCCTCTACTGTATTTCCACCGTCAGCTTTTTGACACTTTGTTGTCATAAGCAAGCCAGAGACTACTTCTGCTCCTGTCAGGATATATCGATATCCTGTGGAAGGTTTGAATGGCCTAATATAATCAACTTGCCATGTGGACCACAAGGTTTTCCTCTCACTAATGTGTAAATGCAGTGCTTTAGCAGCACGATTTGTGTGCCAGTTTCAGTCTACACTGCGGCCATTCTGTAAGAATAGTTTCACAGGTTTTCCTGCTTTACTTTGTGCATCGAAGAAAAGTGCTTCTTTATCTGTGTGGCCTAAATTTTTATGTAATCTTTCTCCCAATTTATACCACTTGGGATCTAAAGTGATTTTCCTAATCTTTGTTAATTCATCTACCTTGTGGTTCCAATTTGTGGCTGGTTTATCATCCTTAGTATGAGCGTTCACCCATCCCATCCTGAATGGAGTTTTTCTGGCTATATTTAATAGTAATTGCCAATCTTGAATTCTCCAAACTGGAGATCTTTTCACTTCCCAGTTTAGGGATTCCCACTGACGGTGGCACAGGCTCGTACAGCATAGGAATACATGACTTTTGCTTTAATGATTACAAAGGTTAACCTAACAAAATACAATTGGAATATAGCATTGATCTGTTGATAGATGCAGAGGCAAGGGGTGACTACGTGCAAAACATACCCAAAATGGGCAAAGTGAAGTTTGCCTACACAGGACTAGTGTCTGATGCTTGGGAATTTGGAGCTTTGTGGCACCAGGGAAAATAAAGTAGATGCAGAGGTGGTTATTCAAAGCTCTGTATTCAAGTAATTTTTCTTTGTTTTTCAGGTCTCAGAAACTGAAAGGCTTTCGTATGTGGGGAATAACTTCGGCAGTGGCATTATGAAATGTAATTCCCTATGCAGGTATGGGTTGCTGGCAAAATGGGCCAGGAACGTGGAGGTGAAGGCAGAGGAATTGTTCAGACACAAGTTTCCTGGTAGCCTTTCTTAAGGTGGCTCAGAAGTTCCCATAGAAGCCATGATTGGGATAGGAGATTTTGACAGGAGACTCCAGTACCTGGGAGCTGCACTGTGTATGCATGTTATATCTTCCTTTGGAAATTGTGATGTTACATACAAATAGAGTGTGTTTGAAAAGCTCTTGTGAAGGAAAGGGTGAGATCATTTGATGTACCTGAAACCTAGGAATAACAGCTTCATTATTAAGGTACTAAGAAATTAAGAGTAAGAAGTTGTCAAGATCATCTCCTGCTGCCCAGGACAGCCTGGGGTCATTAATCACCGTTTAACTTGAGGGCCACGGCACAATGCTGCTACGTGAACTAGTAAGCTGTCTGTGCCACCCACTATAAAAGGAACCGTTGATGACATCACCTTTACATGTCCTGGCTTAAGAATGTGACCTTTGTGGTGTTGGGACAGATCCCACTGGTCTCCTGAGAAGTATTCTGTATGTGAGGTCTTTCTTGTTCTCTAATAGAAGAACCACTGAATGGGTGGAGAGCCAGTGTGAAATAATCTTGTCTTGTTATACCCAAACACCTTTCTTTACCCCTTTGGTGCCTGTTACTGCTCCTGCTAGCCTACACAACACTGAAATGCACTTAATGCGCATCAGGCTCTTGGTACCCAGTACGCTGCTCCATGGATTTGCTCCGGTTGCTCACATAGCTCATCTCTTCTCGAGTCGGACTGCACTGACCTGATCATGTCTAGCTAGTTGAAGTACAGGTGGGGAAAGCGAGTGAAGAGCAGAGTTGTGTGAAACTGTTAGGTAGAGAAGGTGCTTTCAGACGTTAGTGCCGTGGTGGTTCTCTGTGTTCTGAATAAGGCTTGACATGAGGAAGCATTTCTTTTCCAAGAGGGTGTTCAAACCCTAGAAAAGGCTCCCTGGAAAGGTGTTTGATGCCCCAAGCCCATCAGTTTTTAAGAGGCATTTGGGCAATGCCCTTAATGACATGCTTTAACTTTTGGTCAGCCCTGAATTGGTGAGGCAGTTGGACTAGACGATCATTGTAGGTCCTTTCCAACTGAAATAATCTATTCTGTAATTCTGTAAAAGGAACTGGTTTCAACCCTGCAAGTAGTCCATCAAAATAGGCTAATACTGCTCTTTGTTCTTCTCTCTGAGAAGTGAAACCAGGAGAGCTGGACTTTCAGATATATGAGTCTTCAGTTTTAGATGCTATAGGTGAAAGAAAGGCACCAAGGGGCTTTTTTCTTCTTGAGTTTGGAGAGATAAATGTAGTTTAATGAATACGTATGATACAGGTAGCAATGCATCATTATTTCTGGGCAGGTTTGGTGTCTGAATGCTAAGAGATGGTTGTAGTGGTTTAAGTGGTTTTTGCCTGCACCTCTGGAGATCCTGAGCTGTGGAAGCTAGCAAGGTAAGCAAATTGCTGATACACGTTCAGCTTCCAGTATTAGTTTTGCATTAGTGTGCACATGCCTTGGGATCTCCAGAGATGCAGGCAAGAATGTTAAGTCATTCCTCACTTTTCTTTCCAGTTTTCCTGCCCCATTCTTCTCTCCCTTTCTTCCCACATCTGCTTCAGATGCATGCATGAAGACTTCGTCTGGTGGATCCATTCTATAGCTCTTGGCAGTTTTCAGCCTACACTGGGCACTCACAGCTCCACCGCAACAGGCAGCCTGTTGCGCAAGTGTTTTTTGTCTTCAGAAAGTGTGTCCTGCATTTTAGGAAGATACTCTGTGGAGCAGAGCAAGTTCAGGCACTGCTCAGAAAGGATCACGTGGAATTAACTCTTCTGGCTTGATAAGAAACGGGTGCAATTGATACCCTGATCAGCTCCAGCCAAGGGTGACCTACAGCCCGTTCCTGGTGGGTCATGAGACA
The DNA here is from genome assembly GCA_027574665.1 of Rhynochetos jubatus. NCBI lineage: Eukaryota > Metazoa > Chordata > Aves > Eurypygiformes > Rhynochetidae > Rhynochetos > Rhynochetos jubatus. The sequence continues at coordinate 53,284,326 of CM050690.1, forward strand.
TGGTGAGGAGCAGTACAAACCACTTGGGCTTGCCCCTCTAAAATACGGGATGGAAAAGAATTTACCTGAAAGAAATTGTTCTGTTTTAGAGACATCTAAGTCTCATTTCTGAGAAGCTCTGAGGACTTTGTGACTCTTACTAAGCAGAGAACTGGCCACAGGGAACCCAGGTTTTAAAATCACAGGAAAGTGGAAGAGAAACAAGGATCCTGACACAAGAAAAATGACAAGAGAGAGTAGCAGCTAGCATTCCAGTACCTCGACCCCATCTGCATTTTGGAGTTAATTGAGTTGTCTTCTACATTTACTTAGAGCAACAAGTTTTTATATTTTATTTATACATATGTTTATATATACACACACGAGTCTCACTAATTCCCTGTTCTTCCCAGGTATTTTGTTGGTGTGTTAGACAAGGACTCTGGGCAAATGGAAGTCTATAATGCTGAAATATTCAACATGCAGCCCTTGCTGTCAGGTAGGAAGATACGGTGTTTAACCCCAGCGCCAGAGTCACAGCGCACCAGGCCTGTGTTTGCATTCAGCTGTTGGCTGCCTGTTTGCTGACAGCAGTGCTCTGCCATTTCCCTAGCTGCTCTTTCTTCCTTGTTTCTTCTCATACCCTCAGTATGGAGGAAGGAAGACACATTGCACTCTACTTATGAGGCACTGCATGATGTGAAAAACAGGGAGAAGGAAGCAAGGTGAAATGTAGGGCAGAGGTTAAGCAGAGAGCATTCCAGGGAGGAGGGTGGAAGTGCTGGAGTCAATAACAAAGTTGTCACTGTTCACAGTAAGCGCAGCATTGTCTAGGTATGCTCTGCTGGGGGGAGCCTAGAGATTGTCAGTTCAAGGGACTGGATCACTGAAAACCAAAACAGCTTTTCTTCAGCAGAACTACTTTTTGTTACTGAACCCAGGAGGATAACCCAAAGAATTTGGTCTTTTGGGAGCTTATTTTTTTCTGTGCAGCAGGACCTAGGTATTGCTGCAATCCATGCATTGTGCTCATAGACTTTATAGCAAAAATGGGACTGCCTTACTTCTTTTGTTGTAGGTACATATTCTCAGATTCAGCGTGGTCTTTAACTGACAAAGTGCTATAGAGAAGATTGTGGTGTGCCAATTCTTTCAGTAATGGATTAGAGCTAAAGGGATACACAATACATATGCTGTCGTGGCTGCTGCAAGCCAAGCATGCTAACTTTTGTTCTTTTATAGATAACTTAATACCCGATGACACGAAGGACTATCAGAATAAATCCTACAGGGAGAAGGTAAAGCTGAAACGCCATGTCATATCTCTGATTATCCAGCTAACAGTGGCAGATGATACTTGTCTGAGACTGTGATGTTTGCTTTGCTTCAAGGTAGACCTGTGCAGGTTCAGCACTCTCTCTGCCTCGGAGGTCTGTGAGGCAGCACGTTATTAGTGCTTAACACAGCAGTATTTTCACAGTTACTTTAGGCTTGATTGCAATCCCAGTTACTTTCTCCCCCTTGAGATCAGTGCTTTTTGCATGGTTGGGTTGTGCCCAGTAGAATGTTTGAAGTTTTCTCAGAGAAAGTGAATGTGAAACAAGTTGTGGTTAGCTGAGCTTTCCTCTTGGGGGCAAAGTGTCTTCTGTTCAGTATTGTGTTTTAATTTGTGTCTCTCCTACACAGGTGGATTTGTGCATTGAGACCTTTGGTACCAGCAAGCAGAAGCGAGCTCTGAACTCTCGGCGAATGAATGCAGTGGGCAGTGATATTCTGAATACAGCTGTGACTAAAGCGGCAGCAAACGTTATAGATGCAAAGGGAGTTACAGGTAAGAATGTTTTCTCAGTTAGTCAGAAGTGCCTTTTTCTGTCCCTTGCCACAGGTGGTAGGGAGCAGAAAGCGGTTTTCTTGGAGTGATCAAGGAAGCAGCTGGTTAAACAGCTAAGAAGGGCGCTTGTGGAAGAAGTCACAGATCTTTCTGGTGGAAAAGCAACTGCTTCCTGCTGGTCCTGCTATAGTGTGGGAGCAGCCTGGATGAGGGAAGGTCCCTGTGGCATCAGTGTCCATGCCTGCCCATTGTTGGGAGCTCTTCTGGGAGTTGCTGGATACCAGCTTACTGGGATAAAGGCAGTACACTGACCTGGACTGACTGAACTAAGACACTGAATGTTCATTAAGGTGAAATGTAGCATGGCTTTACAGTGGCATGCTTGTCAGAAATGGTACGAGCACTAAACCAGGTCAGAGCCCCATCAGGTGCTGGTGCCAGCACTGTTGTGAGCCAGGCTGATGGGCTTAGGCTTCTGCTGCGGAGGAGCACACAGCAGTCATCCACTGTGACCTTTGTAATTGTCATAACTGCAGGGAGTGTTTGCTCCAAAGCATCACACTGAGGTGATGGGTCAAGGAGACTTGATAAGCCCACTACAGAGCGCTGGACAGGCTGCATCTGTATTATGTTGTCCAGCCTGTGCCACTCCCGTGTGCCCCTGCCCTGATCAAGAAGGAGGTGGAGAAATGACAGAGGAGTCATGTCAGCAACAAGAATTGGCAGGAGTCTAGAACACACAAATGACAGGGAGAGGCAGAGGGAGCTGGGCTTGGTTGGCCTGCAAATGAGGAGGCCAGGGGGGATCTAGGGGCAGCCCGCAGCTGCCTGAAGGGCAGTCAGAGCCAAACCCTTCTTAGCAGTGCCACCAAGGGTCACCAGCACAAGCTGCCGCGGCCCCTGGACCTTGGGAGGTCCACATGGGAGACTCGGGGCCTCTTGCCTTGGAGGGTGGTGCAGCCCTGGGACGGGTCACAGAGCAGTGTGGGGTCACCACCCTTGGGTATTTCCAAGGCTTGGCAGGACAGAGCTGGGACTGCCCTGATCTAGTGCTGTAGACAGTCTTACTCCAGAGCTCCCTTCCACCAGCGCTCCTTAACTCCACGTTTTTTGTGGACAATCGTGGAGAATAGGCTGGAGGAATGTCGGCAGAGATTGTTTGAGGGAAGGTGTAGGTAGGAATCAAGTAAAGCTTTGTCTTCAATTGGGCCAGCAGCGCAAATCTAGAGTGCAGTGCTTGGAAGAAAGTGACCTTTCCATCCCTAGTGCTTTTGAAGCGTGTCATGTCCTAACGTCAAGAGGTTTAGAAGTGCTCTGTAGGGCCAAGAGGGAGGAGCTGGGATCTTCCCCAGCCTCAGCATTGTTGGGTCCAAGCTTCTTACTGCTCACACGCAGCAGGAAAGCACACGTGTACGTGCAGAGCTGGCTGTCCCACCGCAGAGCACTCAGAACACGCAGGGACAGGAACACGAGAGGAAGTCTGTGAGCAGCAGCAGCAGCAAAGAACAGAGTGAATTTTGGCTGTCCTATCTCCTCATTGACAGCGAGAGGTGGCTTGTCACTTCTGTCTGATGTTTAAGCCTTGGTAAAGGACAGCTTGGTCGTCATGTCCCACGTGTGGCTTGTAGAAAAGACTCTCTTAGCTCAGAGTGGCAATGGGAATCCTGTGCATGTTGTTGCAATGACATTCAGCTCAGTCTTCTCCCAGGCTTGTTCCCTGTATTTAACCGAGTGGGAGAGTCGTGTGGGTGACTCCACAGGCCTCTGTTGGAGATTTGCAGGCTGCGTGAGCTGTGCGGAAGAACTGGGGTAGCTGGTGACTGGACTAGGCTAGTTGGCCGTTAGATGCAGTATTCCAGCATCTAGTTCCCAAGGTTAGTACCTGGCCGAAGGTTGCCTCTGTTCTGTTCTTTGATGAGGTGAAGCCATTGTGCCTCACAATGATGGAGAAGTACAATTTAACTCATCATGAAGGACCCCTAAAACGACTACATGGGAAGCCCTGCCAAGACACACGCTCTGCATGAGTCTCGCAGGGGATGCAGACTCCTTTTGAAAACCGTGCCCCAGAAAAACATTGTCCTCTGCACCAGAAGTTAAACCCCACTGCATTTTCCATGGTCCCAGCTGTCCAGTCTCCTGAAGCAGGACTCATGTTGCAGGGTCCATCCTGGGAGCAGAGGGGGCAGCAGTCCTTGTACTGGCAGTGTGGTGCTGCTGTCATTTCGTCTGCCCAGAGCCCAGGAACTGCCTGGGAGCAGCAGAGATGGTGCATGGATCTGGGTGTGGAGGAATGCCGGGCAAGGAACGTCATGGCCGCTGTTGCTGTGGAGCCAAGGAGGAGCAGGGACTGCAGTGATCTTCCAGATGATGGCAAAGCAAGAGCTGTGGCCTTATATTTCTTGGAGAGAGAGGGCTCCTAAGGACTCTTTTTTTTTCACATACAAAGAAGTGACAGCTTGTCAGCACTACAGTTTAAAACCTGGAGGACAGGGAGCAGTGGCAGGTTTATGTTTTGCAGCCTTGGTAAAATCTGGGGTGGCTAGGGTGAAGTCTTGGTCTGGGGTGGTTTTCTAAATTGTAATCAGCAGTAAATTCTGGTGGAAGTGATGACACCAGTTAAAACCCAGCGTGCTGAATACACAGCAGGCATATCAGAAGCTCTTGGCCTTTCTCTGCCTGCAGGAATGCTTTCTGTACAGTCAGCACCCTCATGTGCCACTAACAAAAGAAAATAGGGAATAGCTGCAGCCTTTTTCTTACTGCTGCCCCAAGTGAGAAACGTTTAAAGCTCCAGTTCAGTTTGAAAATCCAGCTATGACTAGACTTGTGTTGACCCCAAGAACCACCATTGAGTAGACGTGTTTGAAGAAAGGGTTTGGGTTGTGGTCATGTTCTCTGTGTTTATTTGCATGGTCTAAATGCTCTCTTCTCCTTCCCTCCAAAGCTTTGGTCCAGGATGTGGCTCAAGATGACGTACAGAACATCTCCGTCTTCCTCCCACCATGTAATGAAGATGCTGAGAAGCCAGAAAATGTTTACAAGTTTGAGGATAGTATCTTTTTTCTGTGGCAGAGTGGTTTCCCACACCTGTAAGTCTGGATGTCAGTGGTCTGGCACATGGCAGTGAGTGCTGCTAGGCGTGTGTATGAGCCGAGCCTTTTCCCGTCACAAGCCAAAAGCTGAGAGCAGGGACATGCTGTGTTGAGATTTCTGGGCCTGCCATTACCATGTCCTGCCTCCTTCTTACAGAGAGCAGGATGCCCTGTCTCCCTGTTGGCAGCAGTTCATCTGGGAATAGTAGTGAGGTCAGCCATGCAGGAGAAGTGGCATGTGGTCGAGCCACAGTCCTGTAGACACCTTTGTTATTGGTCAGCTTTTAAGTCTTGTTGTTACATCCTACCCATTTACAATTTCCTTCCCTGCCCCACACCTCCTAAAGAGGGAGTGGATGGAGCTTATTTCACTGCGGGCTGTTCAGATCAGAAGGGAGAACAAAGGCATGCTTGTTCTTTTCTTTAACATCCTTCCAGTTCTGTCCACGGCAGAGTATGAAGCATTGCGGGTTCCAGCAGCAGTCTTTGTTAATATCACCCCAGATGAAATCACCAAGAAAACAGATGATAAAAGGTAATGCTCCTGCAAACAGCCTTGTAATAGTTGAGGTGGGGCCTGTGAAATGTTTTTTCCTGTAGGGCAGGATGGCTACTGCTGCCAGCTCCACTGTACCCACGTTGAGCTTTTCAGTGCAGAGGGAGGACATTTGATCCAAGCATGGCTGAGCCACACCTGCCTTGAGGAGTTATGTACGGGTGAGGACGTTGTGTCCGGAGGCATGGCTGCCCTTGCAGAGCTCACTGCAGTGGAAGAGCATGGAGAGATTCAGAGTGGGGTATGAAGGCGGGTGCCTACAAGGTGGACAGAACATCATATGCCTGTAGCAGGGCATTGTCCCAGCAAAGTACTGACTTGCTGTGGAGGTTGCTGTGGCTTGGCAAGCTGGTATGGACATACACTTAAAGCTGTGAAGCCCTTGTGCTGTGGGGCTGAAGTGAGCAGGAAAAGCACAAACTACATCTCACTCCCTGTGCTTCCTGTCTGCCTGTGCTGAAGTAAACGTATGTCTGTGTGCCACATTGAGAGCCTGCAGTTTCTGCAGTGCAAGGACCTTAGTAGGTGCATGCAGAAATGGGCTGGCTGAACATGGTGAGCATTGACAGGAAAGTGTGCTCACAAAGCAGCCTCCTGGGCTGTCTGTTAGGGTGTCCAGGGAACTCTTCTCAAACAGCTGAGCATTGAAGTTACAGGTGTGTCCAGTCCTACTGATGATGTAAATTGCTTCCTGGTTCTTCGAGGCTCATTCTCCCTGTCTCTCTCCTTCAGCCATTGCTCCTTTGTTTTAGAGGAGCTGAAGTTCCTGCCTGCTGATGAGAGAAGCAGAGATCACAAAGCCCGATGCCTCTGGTTTCTGGACACCCTTATTAAGTTCAGCTACCTGAAAGTGATCCAGAAGAAGTGTAAGAGTGTTTTCAGCTCCTCCACTTTAAAGCTACCTTCTGAGACTTGGTTTGTAATTACTGCAGTAGAAAACAGTGAAGCTCCCCAGCTTGAGCTGTATGATCTGACAGCTAGCTGTGGTAGTTGCTTTCAGACTGTTTCATGCTGATGTTGAGGATCTCCATGTTGTTGAGGGTTGTTAGATCTGTGTCTGCTGGGAGATGAATGTCTAATCCTTTTCAGTTCCTTCATCACTGCCATGCGTCAGGATGGCTTCATGAGATCCTCTACTGGTAGGAGGCTAGTGTTAAAAGAGAGGCCACTCAAGCATTCATACACCATCCTGTGAGCTGCACTTCCACTACCCAGGTCTTTAGCTGCTAGGACCGGAGTCCCTTTGCAGCGGGCAACACAGATGAACTGACAGGTACCCCTTCTGACTCCTGTCATACACACATTCTTACCCTTGAGTGCTTCTTTCCTTCCCGGTTCAGCCCAAGGTTTCCTTTAGCAGAGTTTCAGATATCGAATCTTACTAAAAAAAACCCAAAAATCAGATGGCACAGCAAAAAGGAAAAAAATAACAGCTGGAGCTGGGTGCCTGCGGAGAGGGGTCCTGAAACCAATTCCTGGGAGATTATAGCCTTATGTTCCATGCATCCTACCCTCATGCCCCTGCTCAGTCTAATGGTGATTTTTTGGTTTGGGGTCTTCTAACACCTTACTGGATTCTTCCTCTGTCTCCAGACAGACTGTTGGCTCCTCTCATTTGGTTGATGGTTGTAGCCTCCTTATCTTCTGGTTTGTGCTTCTTGTGCCCCTGCTGCTCTGTCAGACTAAACTTGGGATAAGGACTACTTGGCAACAACTAAACATCAGAATGCTGTCAACATTATTCTCGCACTAAATCCAAAACAAAGTACTGTACCAGCTACTGGGAAGAAAATCTACTCTATCCCAGCTGAAAACCTGCCTGAGTGGAAATTTATACCTTGAGGCCTAAGGCTTTAGCAAATCCAGCCACTCATGCTAAATTAGTAATGTAGTATCCCAAATTACTCATATTATGCTGTAACCCCTCCATCCTAATGCTAAATGATTGACTATGAGCAATTAATTCTATTTAAAACTTACTAATTTAAACTAAACCAGTGTTCCTTAACAACAAGGTAGCTTAGATTGGAAATTTTGAGATTCTTTCTAGTTTATAGATAGTTCTGTACATATAAACATATTTTATATTTTCACACTTTAGTTCTAAGCCAGGAAACATGTCTCTCTCCTTCATCAAGCCTCTATATTCCAAGTGCAAGAGGCATACGGAACACAGTACATACTGTATATCTCTTTTTTGTGCTTCTGAGAATGTCTTTGTCATCCTTCGCTTATTAGCTCAGTGTGTGGACTGCAGTGATCATACCTCTGTTGTATTCAGGATCTTGCTTTTAAAGTGGCAGGAAATGCTGTTCTCAGAAGGACTGCATAATTTTGGTTGAAGTTTTCCAGACTTACCATCTTCTGTAGAACTTGTGTATCGGAGTCTCCTTGTCAGTGCTGGGAATGTCATTGGTAGCGGTTTCGGTGGCAGGAGGGCGCAATGGAGGAGAAGATGGCAAGCCTGGCTGTAAATATCCTCCTGCATTGCTGGAGACATAGGAGTTACCCTGTAGGACTTAGTCAAGGAGAGTGTGGAAATGACTAGTCTTGGCGCTAGTAGGCATCTGTTAGTGTGGCTTCAGTTTTAATAAAGTTTCGTGACAGGACCGTCTATTAAAAGACAGAAATCTGTCAGTGTGTGTGCAGGCCCACACATGTGATTTTTTGGTAGTGTAGTGTTGAAGTGGGAGATACCACTTGTAAACAAAATAAAAGTGGTTAGGAGCCTTTCTCAGACCTGAAAAATTATGAGACCTAGAAATCGAGTGCGCAGGTTCCTGTTGGGTTCTCTGTATTACTGGGAAGAGGAGTTAATGTGGTAATAAATCTGCTATTATGATGGCTGGAGATGGGCAGTGCAAGGAGTGCATGTTTCTCATTCCCCTGAAAACCACTTTCTGTCCTAGATCCAATGGGTCCTGAGTGCCCACACATTATTAGCAGGAAACTGATGAAGAATTTCACTTCACTGACCTACAACGATGGCAGGTAAGGGACATATTCGTTTTGATGGTCTTGATGCAGAGATACGGCAAAGTTCAGCTTGAAGGGCCGTGGACACTATGAGGAAACCTCCCTAAGTGGAAGATAACCGTAGCTTCTTTCACACCCTAGCCCTGTAGAACATTTGGTCGTCACTGGTGATAGTCCATTTTAGACAGTGCTGGTCTGAAATGTGACTGGGAGAAGCGGGATCATGCACCTGCTAGCATGACCAAATGGGGTGCCCAGCCACCTGCCTGACCATTTCTGGATGCCAGGTGGCAGAATGGGAGCTTGCTTTGTGGTGACTCAGCTGTGCAGCTGAACAGTCCACACGTACATGTTCACAGTGAACAGAGGAAGCTGATGGATGGTCAGCTCTTCCGCCATCCCAGGGTGGGTCAGGACAGAGGTAATGCAGTGGCTGAATGGTGGTGCTTTTTTTACACTCACATAGTTTAGTTAGCATATCAGGCACTTTCACATGAACCTAGGCACTTACTTGGATTCTTCACTGAAACCTGCATAGACAACACTGTAAAGATTTGCACTGGTTCACTCACCCTTGGCTGACCCCCATGCCATTGCACGCACATAGGTACAGGGCAGTGTGCTGCCTGAGCTTTGCCCAGACAACGCCCTGCCAGCAGCAACTGCATTTGGTGCAGTGAGTTAGGGTCTGGTCCTGCCACAGAGGTCAGCTAGGAGAAGCCGCCCTCCTTTCCAGCAGTGTCAGAGCCACTTGTGTTGTCCCGAGTGCTGTGTCTCCGTGCACGGAGGGCCTTGGGCAGCTGTTGGTGGCTGCCTGTGACCAGATGGTCATTGGCTGCACCCTTCAGACAGACACCACTTGCATCTAACCAGTTACAAATCTGGATAAATGTTTTCAGCAATCCTGTTGAGTGGAAGCACCAAAATCCAGGCAAGAGTACAATGTCCCTACTCTTGCCACCATGCCTTCCCCACTGTGGGGATCAAACAGCCTCTGCCTGGAAGGGGCATAATGCTGGCGCTCAGCTGTTGGACTGCTGCTCTTTGTCTGACAAGGGTGGAGAGCCTGTGTCCAAACAGGCCAGGTTTGTCTGAAGGCTCAGACCAGTGACAAGTAGTCTGAGCTGCCAGATGATTGCCAGCCAGGGATCTGCTTTGTGTGAGTTGTGTATCTGAGGTGCCGTTACTAGCTATACTGAATGACCTCAGAACAGCTTTCCTTTGCTTTCCTCTTGCAAGGGGCAGCGTGGCAAAGGGACTGAGGTGTCATCACTTGGTGGTTTTGTCAAGGCTGCACAGTGATAAACAGCCTCAGGGGCCTGCACTTCTGAACAGAAACAGGAGCATGTCAGGAGGACAAGGAAGCCTGTTAGGCTCCCATGATCAGGGGTCTCTGTTGCTCTGAGCCCTTTTGTGTCTAGGAAAAGTCAGCCATGCCTAGCTGTGGCTCCAGTTCTGTCTGCACTCTGTGGGGATTGTGTGCTTTGGGTTCACCAACATGCCACGTCTCATGTGTTCTCCCTCTTTCTGTGCAGGATCCAGAATTTAATCTCTGCATCAATGAAGGCTAAAATCGCAGCATACGTCATTGCATTGGCTCTGCATGTTAACAACTTCCAAATAGACCTCACTGCCCTGCAGAATGACCTGAAACTGCAAGAAAGCAGGTGAGTCAGTGTGTTTGATCATACTGGCTGAGGTACGCTGTGATTATCCTACAAAGATCCCCTGAGAAGGGAGCTCAGGAACCTCACTGGCAGCTGGGTAGTGCAGCAATACCTGCTGGCTAGTCGCTTTGCGGACTGCATTGAAGCTTTGTTTTGAAGCCCTGATGCTCATAAAGAAGGGTGGTTATATGTCTCAAACTTTGAAAGGGAAAAAGGGTCCTTGAGTACATCAAGAGGCTCTTCAGCTATTCTGCATAGAGGAAAACAGGCAGGCAGCACCAAAATGACCATCTGGGGGAGGTTTCAAGACCAGACCTACCCAGTGCCACCCACCTGTTTCTTGCCTGACAAATCACATCCCTCTTCACCTTCCTGTCCCCTGCACCCCGACTTCCTGCAGAGCTCCGGTTCCTGTTGGGTACCAGTCTGGGCTTAAGTGCAGGTTGGAAGCTGGTTGCAACAGGAAAACTAAAAATGGGGTTTTCTCACAGTTTTAATGTGAGCATGGAGTTGGTTTTTACATGGAGGGATCCCCTGAATTTTACCCACTCATGGCTTGGCACCAGCAGGTTGGCTTTGTTTCTGAAATACTAATGAGCATGGGGACGTTTCAGCAGTGTCACAGGGAGAGGTTGTAGGCAGAGCTGCTGCCTGCAGCATTTGAAATAAGGATTTTCCAAACTGGGGTTAGTGGAGGTGAATGGGTAGAAGACAGCTTGCAGAATAACCTTCAGGGCAAACAACCCTTGCGGGGTTAGCTTTTGGGGCCATTTGCTCCCTAGACTTTCATTTCCATGCACCTGCTGTCAGCTGCGAGACCTGCTTTTTCCCAGCAGGTGTCAGCCAGAGCTGCTGCCAGCTCCTCTGCCCCCGCTGAATAAATCAGGAATTGATTGGAACTGCCTGGAACTGCTCAGCCACTGTGCTTGCTGGGACGTCTCCTGGCAAGTATGCACAAGCTCAGCAGGCGTCTGGTTAACACTGTCTGGGAAGGGGTCAAGAGGCCTTGTTAGTGACTGTTCAGCCGCACTCATCACTGTCTGTCTCCCACCTTGTCATATTCTGTCGGTGATGGTGACGCCAAGGACCCTAATGCAGCCACAGAGGTCTTTCTTAACAGGATTGTTTGGTGGTCCTGCGGCTGTGTGGGAGCAGCAGAGAGACACAAACCCTTCACTGCAACTAAGAAAAGAATTGTGGGCTATCCTAGGGTTTCTGTCAAAGGGATGTAATGTTAAGATCCAATAATAACTGAAAGTGATCAGAGCCCTTAGTCACCTCTTGGTTTTGCAGGCTCCCTAATCAGCCTTGATGCAGTTACTTCTGCTTTTGCCCCCAGTTATGCTCTTTATTCTTTGATGAGTAGTAGTGGGTTTGACAGCAGTGTTAGCTGTTGGTTTCCATCCTTTTTATTTCTTTTTGGAACTAAGGTTTTTAAGGAATCCACGTTGATTTTCCCAGTTAATGCCCAGGTTTTGTTCTTAACTGCTGTACTGGAGCTGGGAACACTGGGCATAGGATGCTGGTGAGAAAAAAGGGTGAAGGAGGTTGGGACCTGTTGGAAAAATTGAGGAGAGACACGTAGCCCTGAGCCACCTGATGGAATGATCCTTGCTTGGGGTGGCAGGTTTGGCTGAAGAATCTTTCCCAGCTGAATCTGTTTGTATTTCAAATATGATAAAGTCAGCTGAGAGTGTTCTGGGACTCTGTTCTCAGGACCCCAGCTGAGGCCGGGACACCTATTTCCCTGTCAGCTTCCCTCTGGAGGGACTTTGTTCTCTGTTTGACAAGCCTCCGGGTATGTTCTGGCTTGCACAGTCTTGCCCAAGCTCTTCACGCTACACATCTCAGCCAAGTCCCTCTTCTTAGAGCTGAGGATGCTGAACTTCAGTGGCTGAAGTGTTCTTGCTGTGCTGGGTTCCATTTGCTGTACCCTACACAGGAGATGAGTGCACTGGGAAGCCACCAACTGGCTGGCAGCAGCAGGTGGACACAAATAATGCCTGTTCTCTTTGTAGGGAAGTGGGGGGAGCAGCATTACCTTTTCTGCCATTGAGTAAGGCAGCATAGGTTCATAATGCTTTCCGAGTTGGTGGTGCACAGCCCAGTAGCATTCTAGCCTCCCCACGAAGCTCTACCTCATTGCCTTTGAATACTTCCAGGTGCCATCTCCATGGTATCCTTGAGATGCAGAGGACATATCCTGCTCGCTGGTGCCTCCTGGCCTCTCCCCTGAGGCTGTTGGTCTGTGCATTGTCACAGTATGGAAGGCTTATGCACCCCACTGACACAGTTTCTCTGGTGTTTTCCAGGATGATGGACATCGCAAAGGCGATGAGGTTGAAGATCTCCAAGGCAAAGGGACTGCTGGGATTCGAGAATGATCAAAACCACAAGTTGGGCACTCTGTCTCTCCCCTTGCCTGTGCAGAAGATAACATCACAAGGCCAACGGAAGAGCAAGAAAATTAACTGAAGTGTCTGGGAGGTCTGAGCAGGGGCAAAACAGTTAAACAATTCATTTCTCAGCAGCTGCTCTGCACACAGAGCATCATGGGGACGTTCTTCTCTGTTGCATTTGGCTGTCCAGTGTCAGCACAGGACCCTGCTGAAACCCAGTCTCAAGGCTGGGTTGGAACCAATGTTCACCTCATTAAACTGCTGCTTTTTTCTATTTATGTAGAAAAAGCTACAATAAATCCTTCTTTCTTTTTTTCCTGCCTATATGAGGGGAGAAATGTCGTTTGTGCCAGAGCAAGAGAGCATGTTTTGAAACTGACTCCTCTATGGTTGGTTCTGGCAGTGACCTGTCAGCTCATGGCCTGTTTCACCTTTTCCACAAATGCAGGTAGAAAGCATGGAAAGAAAGAGACTAAGCAAAGTCTCAGTTACACACAACTTTTTGGCTCTTTGTGTATTTGTTTCAGAGAAACAGTTTCAGTGTAATTCTGTGTTCAAAAAGCATAAAGATCCAGTACAAACAAAAAATTTCTGCCACTTTTCCTGTCCTGGTTTCTTGCCTGAAGGAGGAAGAACTACTGACTCAGAGCTGGTGTCGTCTTCAGGAAGAGTGATTAGTTTGAATCCATAGCTGTGAGTCCTTGGGAGGGAGGCTTCTGGGCTAGTTTTGCTGCATTTTCACTCTAGTCCTGAGCTATAAGCCTCATTGCAGGTGTTTACTAGGCAAGGTTATAGGAATCTGGGGCTTGTAAAAAGCTGAGGATCACCTCCAAGAGAAAAAGCTTATGTGAAACAGGAGCATGAGATGTCAAGAGCAGTCTTCTCTTTCGGGTGTCTTTACTTCAGGCAGTAATCTGGGTTTAGTGCCTCATTTGGGGATCTAAGAGTAACTCCTTATGCACTTTTATGACTGTTTTGCCAATTGAAGGGGTCAACAGCAAGAACACAGACACCAGGTTAAAGAAGTAAGCTTATCTTTTACTGATGTTTAAAGCAGTAGAAGAATAAGAGAAATATTCTAGCAAGAATAAAACACACCAAGGAAATGCACCTAATCATTACTACATAGAGTTAGCAATAGTGAAAAAGGAAGACTGCATCACCAATTGCCCTAATACTTTACCATCATCCAGATCCATGCATCAGCCGGGGAGTCCCGTTAGAGCGAAGGATTGGAGAACTGTCATGGTGATTGGGGCATCCTAAGCAGTGCATCCACTCATGGGTAAGGCTCTGACTTTGCTGTGAGAGGGTCCCGCTTTTATATAGTTTAACAAACGAATTATGTCACAAAAAGGTACGTAAACATCTGGCTTCACTTCAATCTCTTAGATTCCTCCCGCAGTCTGACCAGGGCTCAGGGAGGAACCAAGGGAGTGTCTTTATCCATTTGGCTTTGACCACATACTTCCAAACAAGGCCAGACACCTGGATTGCATGGCCTTGACAGTCTGCCTCTAGACAAGGCAAGTTGAATGCATTCTTATGACATTTCATCCTAATGATTATATTTTAACTGAGCTACATCTTTTGCTAAGTCATACATATTTCACTAATGATCATGCATATTTCGCTAATGATCAGCAGATATTCTCATAGTCATATTTCATGCCGATATGATGGCAGTTGGGAGGTTCACTCTGAAGTCAACTTTGGTTCAAGGCCTATTGCTCAGGCCTCAGTCCTTCAATGACCCACTATTTTACGAGTGACACAAACATCCCGGGTTTTGGGTAGAGGATAATTACTGCCATGGCCGCAGATAATCAATAGGAATGTTCTTATCACAGAATGGTTGAGGTTGGAAGGGACCTCTGGAGTCCCTTCCCCTGTCCAGTATCCCCTGCTCAAGCAGGGCCACCCCGAGCCAGTTGCCTAGGTCTGCATCCAGATGACTTGAATATCTCCCGTGATGGAAACTCCACAACCTCCCTGGGCAGCCTGTGCCAGTGCTTGGCCACCCTCACAGGGAAAAAGTGTTTACTGACATTCAGCTGGAGCCTCCCATGTTTCCATGTGTGTCCGTGGCCTTTGGTCCTGTCACTGGGCACCACTGGGAAGAGCCTGGCTCTGTCCTCTTTACACCTTCCCTTCAGGTGTTTGTAGATATGGATGAGATCCCCTTGACGTGCTGTGCTCCTGCTCCAGGTTGATTGGTCCTAGCTCTCTCAGCTTTTCCTCACAGGAGTGATGCTTCAGTCCCCTCAGCATCTTAGTCACCCTTCACTGGACTCTCCAGTATACCCATGTCTCTTGTACTGGGGAGCCCAGAACAGGACAGAGCACCCAGGTGTGTCCTCACCAGTGGTAAGCAGAGGGAGAGGACCTGCTGGAGATGGTCATCCTTGTGCCACCTAGGACACTGTCAACCTCTGCTGTGGGGCTGCCTTTCTGGGTCATCTTTACTTGTGTGCCCCCGGGACCCCAGGTCCCGTTCTACCAAGCTGCCGCTGGGCAGCCCCAGCATGTCACGGGGGGGGGCTGCTCCTCCCCGGGAGCAGACTACACTTCCCATGTGGAACTCCGGGAGCCTCTGAGTTACCCAGGCCTTGTTCTCAAGGCTTCACTGAGGAGTTTGCTCAGGGAGCTTATCTGTCTGGAACCACTTTCTGTGGGTTTTGTACTACTTGTTAGGATCTGCTCTTCTGCATATCAGAGCCAGCAGCTCCGACTGAGTGGTATGAAGCACTGTTCTGGGATACACAGTATATCCTCTTTATCCAATTCTGGCTCATTGCTGCTGTGTCTCAGAGGGTTGATACGGGGTGTGAGGAGGGGAGCAGACATGGATGACCCTGACAGTGTCATGGGGTTTTGGCTGAAAAATTAACTGCTGTTGCAAAGCTGCTTCTGTGTGCCGGGGCAAGCAGAGAAGTAGAAAGCAGAGGTGGTTGCCCGACCAGCTGAGCAAGAAGTGATGTGTTTTCCATCACTTGGACCCACTTGCAGCAGAGATGAGGATACTAATCGCCTCACTTGACATCACTGCTGTCTGCAGCAGACCCTGTTCTGGCTATGTCTGAGAGCAGGGAAAATGAGTGCTAATTTAGCCTAAATGGGAGAATGACTCATCTGCAGTGTGTGTCACTATTAGCTGCTGCGCTTTGAAAAGTAGCTGTCTGCCTTCCCAGTAACAGTGGAGTTCTTTGCTATACTGCCTGAAGTGCCAAGGCACAGGAACATGGCAGTGGGGAAGGGGGACCAAGGATCCCACCCTGGGGCCAGAGAGATGCCTGCAGCGCTTGGCAGCCCCCATAGAAGCATGCAGGACAGGGCTGCAGGCAGGTCCTTGCAGGGGACTCCTACCAGGTGGGAACCACAGCAAGATGTAGGTGGTCTGGAGGGACTTGGGGCCCCCAGCCAAGTCCTCTGGTCCCTGACCACATCGCAGAGGGGAGTGGGAGTAGAGGAGTTAGTCCCTGGGAGACAACAGGAAGGATTGAAAGGAGAAATCCAGTAGTGGTGGGGAAAGATGCTTTACTGGAAATGAGAGGTTCACTAACACTGCTCTACTTAGTAGAGAGCACATCCTGGACATTAAGAATGGAAGGGAGGCTGGGAAAGAGGCCGTGCGCTTCTCTCTAGGGGTGTGTGTGCAGGATACCCCACGGGTGATTGATGGGATGGCAGCTTGGAGGATGCTAACCCTCGCCAGAGCATGGTGCCACCCGCACAGGCTGGTCCAGAGCAGAAGGGCTAAGGCTGCAACTTTTCTTGGACTGCCACCAGCAGCTCTGCACCCGTGCTGTGAAACCACAGCTGCCACTCAGCAGGCACACGCCATCACAAGGAGCCTCGGCACCCCTGGGCCAGCAAAGAAGGAGATGAGGCAGGACCTATGACAGACTGTGTGTCATCCTTTGTCATGGTTTAGCCTTAGCCAGCAACCAAGCACCACACAGCCACTCACCTCCCCTCTACCACAGTGGGATGGGGAGAGAATTGGAGGAAGAAGATAAAGAGAATTTACGGGTTGAGATAAGAACAGTTTAATAATTAAAAGCAAATGAAATAAAATAATGATACTAATAATACTAGTACAAATAATAGAAAAATGTAATGAAAATACTACTATGCTAATTATAATAACATGTAATTTTTAAAAAGGGAAGAAAACAAAATTATACAACTGCTCACCACCAGCCAACCGACACTCAGCCCATCCCTGAGCAGCAATTCTGCTCCTGGCCAAGTTCCCCAATCTATATTCCAAGAATGACATTTGATGCCATGAAATGTCCCTTTGGTCAGTTTGAGTCAACTGTCAGGGCTGTGTTGCCTCCCAGCTTCTTGTAGAGAAGTTGGGAACACAGGGGCAGTATCAGAAACAGAAAAAGTCCTTGAGCTGACATAGACATTCCTTAGCAACAACTAAAATCATCAGTATTATCAATACTCTTCTGAGCAGAGCCAAAGCATAGCCTCATACTAGCTCCTGTGAGAAAAAAATAACTATTCCAACTAAAACCAGCACATTCTTCATCCTTTACCATTCACATCATTCTCAAGTCCCATACAATTCCATAAATTCTCATTAACCAACTTCCCCCTTCCCATTCTACACCGAGATCATTCCCTTGATCTATATACTGTCTTTGTAAAATGGCCATAAAATGTGCACTGAGTTCATTGTCTCGATGGCTTTGGGTTCCATCTGTTGTGGAAGTCACTCAGAACAGGAAAGGTGGAATGTCACGTGGGATCACTGGGCACCAAAGCCAGTTCAGGTCAGCTCACTGCTGCACTTCCTGCAGGGCTTGACCTCTGTAGTTTGAGGTGATTTCTGCTGTAGTGATTCCTACAACACGAAACTCAGATCAGGGGTTAGTTGCAGCACTTTATGTCCATCATGCAATTTAATTCATTGGCTAATTTACCCCAAAATCAAATCCCCTTGAGGCACACATTGGACTTCCCCATCTTTTCTCATTATGCACCAAGTGTGCCCAGATCCCTGAGCAAAAGCAACCCCACAAATGGGTTTGCCTTTGCCCAAGGCAGGAATAACCCAGACAGTTTTTGCCAGCTTATTTTTAACATGCACTACAGGAACTTTATCTCCTTCTACAGTACATAAAAATTTTGA
Source organism: Rhynochetos jubatus (assembly GCA_027574665.1). NCBI lineage: Eukaryota > Metazoa > Chordata > Aves > Eurypygiformes > Rhynochetidae > Rhynochetos > Rhynochetos jubatus. The sequence goes on from CM050690.1 coordinate 53,301,975, forward strand.
TTGGGCAGGGCCAGCACGGTTGGCAAATCCTCTGGTGTTGACTAACCAAATGGCTTTTGCCGAATGTATGTCCCAGTGTTTGACAGTTCCACCCCCCATTGCCCTCAGGGTGGTCTTTTACAGCCGGTTGCACCGTTCAGCCTTCCCAGAGGCAGGTGCATGGTAGGGGTTGTAGTGCACCCACTCAATGCCGTGCTCTTTGGCCCAAGTGTCTATGAGGCTGTTTTGGAAATGAGTCCCACTGTGTGATTCAATTCTTTCTGGGTGCTGTGTCACCACAGGACTTGCCTTTCAAGGCCCAAGATGGTATTTTGGGCAGTGACATGGGGCACCCGATATGTTTCTAGCCACCCCGTGGTTGCCTCCACCATTGTGAGAACATGGCACTTGCCCTGGCGGGGTTTGGGGAGGATGATGTAGTCAACCTGCCAGGCCTGCCCATACTTGTATTTCAGCCATCGCCCCCACATCAAAGAGGCTTTACCCTCTTGGCTTGTTTGATGGCAGCACGTCTCACATTCATGAATGACCCGCGCAATAGCATCCATGGTCAAGTCCACCCCTCGGTCATGGTTTAGCCTTATCTGGCAATTAACACCAGTCACTCTACCACCACCCTGCCCGCTCTCCCAGTGGAAAAGGGTCGGAGGGGAAAAAAAACAAGGGAAGCTTGTAAAAGTTGAGAGAACTATTAATTATATAAATGAAAGTTATAGTGATACTAACAATACTACTGCTAATAAGTAATTAACAAAAAATAGAACATATGATACAGTATCTCACCACCCATGGACTGACACAGTCTGATTCCAAAACAGCAAACAAAATCCAAGCGGAGAGAAAAACAGCAATTCCAATCCCAAAAGCCGAGAGGAACTCACACCCCAGCCCAAAAGCAGGGAGAAAGAAAATTCCAGCCTCCCAGATGCAGCCTAACGAAGGAAGCTGCCTCTCTGCTAAAAGCCCACCAAGGTCTAACAAACGCCTTGCGAATGACCCATCTCTCTGCTAGCCCAAAAGCCTAAACAAAACCACCCCTTTCTGGGCCACTTTCCTGCCTTGCAAACTGACCACTGAGCTTGATGTATCATGGACTGAAACAAGATGCAGTGAGACCAGCCAGCTCTCTGTAGGAGAGCAGCTCGTTCCTGCCTGAAACCAGCACATTCCCTTTCTCAAAAACTTCGTCAGCTGTGTCGCCCCATACAATGATGTCATCAATGTACTGTAGATGTTCGGGAGCTGCGCCCTGTTCCAGTGCGGTCTGGGTCAGCCCATGGCAGATGGTAGGACTGTGTTTCCACCCCTGGGGCAGTCGATTCCAGGTGTATTGGATGCCCCTCCAGGTGAAAGCGAACTGTGGCCTGCACTCTGCTGCCAAAGGAATGGAGCAAAAAGCATTAGCAATGTCAGTCGTGGCGTACCACTTGGCTGCCCTTGACTCCAGCTCGTATTGGAGTTCCAGCACGTCCGGCACAGCAGCACTCAGTGGTGGTGTCACTTCATTCAGGCCACGATAGTCCACTGTCAATCTCCATTCCCCATCAGACTTACACACTGGCCAGATGGGGCTGTTAAAGGGTGAGCGCGTTTTGCTGATCACCCCTTGGCTCTCCAGCTGACGAATCAGCTTCTGGATGGGAAGCAAAGAGTCTCTGTTAGTACAATACTGTCACTGGTGCACTGTTGTGGTGGCAACTGGCACCTGTTGGGCTGCAACCTTTAACAATCCCAAAACAGAAGGGTCCTGTGAGAGACCAGGCAAGATGGACAGCTGCTCGATTTCATCAGTCTCTACAGAAGCTATACTGAAAGCTCACTGGTACCCTTTTGGGTCCTTAAAGTACCCTCTCTTAAGATAGTCAATGCCAAGGATGCATGGGGCATCTGAACCAGTCACAATAGGGTGCTTTTTCCACCTCCTTCCCAGTCAGGCTTATTTCAGCCTCCAGCACAGTCAGTTGTTGAGAGCCCCCAGTCACACCAGAAATGCTGATGGGCTGTACCCCCCTATAGCTTGATGGCATCAGGGTACACTGTGCACCCGTGTCTACTAGAGCTCTGTACTCCTGGGGCTCTGATGTGCTGGGCCATCGAATCCATACAGTCCAGTAAACACGGTTATTCCTTTCCTCCACCTGGCTGGAGGCAGGGCCCCTCTAATACTGACCACAGCATGGTCCACTCATGACTTGTAAAACTGGATTAAAATTCCTTCCCATTAGATCAGGAGTAAGATCAGCCTTCTCTCTGTCTGGAGAACTGCTCACTGGAGACTGGAACAGCAATTTTCCTGGAAGAAGCTCCACTTGTGATTGTTTTTCCTTGCAACTCACATCCCTGTGCCTCCAGGATTGACACAGATTTTCCATCCCACGTTCTCATGCCCTCTCTGTGGTCACACAGCTGAAGCCGTAAGATGCCTCATGGTGTGTAGCATCTGTATCCTCTCTCTTGAGCAGAAGAGTGCTTACTCCTAATATCTGAGATACTGGTCCATTACAGGCGGGGAGTAGGATCTTTCCTCTTCCAGTTGTTGGATCTTCCAGGACAGTTTCTCCACAGCTGAGACAAGGGAGGAAGAGACATGTTCTTTGTATTCCCAGACCTGGCTAGCCAATTAATCCACTGCTGGTCCCTCTCCATCTTTTCAGGTCATCACTGGCATATGACCATGGTACACTATGTACAAATTCTCGCCACATGAGTCCTGTGCACTGGACTTCATCTGGATCTGTGGGTGACCGTGCATTGTCCAGGTCACCGTGGATCACCTCCAACATGGTTGCTTCCCTCAGGTAGTGAATGCATCGCTCCATGGTGGTTCATTTGCCCAGGCGCCTTGTCTGAGTGGACATGTGTTCCCATGGGACCAGTGTGGCTACCACAGCTGCCTGGCTTGGAGGGGACCAGAAACTCTCCCTGCTGCTCCTCTGCCACCATCCCAAGACCACTCCAGTACTTTGTGACTGTACAGATGGCATTATAGTCCTCCAGATAAGGTGCCTGGCCACCAGATAGTTCATAGAATCATAGCATCGCAGAATGGTTTGGGTTGAAAGGGACATTAAAGCCCACCCAGTCCAACACCCTGCCATGGGCAGGGACATCCTCTACTAGAGCAGGTTGCTCAAAGCCTCATCCAGCCTGGCCTTGAACACTTCCAGGGATGGGGCACCCACAGCTTCTCTGGGCAACCTGTTCCAGTGCCTCACCACCCTCTCGGGGAAGAATTTCTTCCTGATGTCCAATCTAAATCTCCCCTCTTTCAGTTTAAACCCGTTACCCCTTGTCCTGTCACTACAGGCCTGTGAGAAACGCTCGCAGGCCAATAACTTTGGGTCAGGCAGGATCTCAGTGAAGCAGCATTTTATTTGCGATTGCAATGGAGGGCGTCCTCCCATCTCGCAGGAGAGAGAGGGCGCACAGAATACATCTTAAATACCCTAGTTCCGGATGCATTCAGCCCCCTCCCCTGTTTCCTCATTGGCCAAGTACTCCAGTTTCACAGCCTACCTGATGCGTGTTTCTATACTTTTGTATAACTTTTCCATTTTTTAAAGGAAAATATGTTAACACTTTGGTATGTCTTTGTTATAGCTTGTTCTGAAATTCTTTATCTTGTTCCCAACCTGTTATTTTTTTAATGTTTTCATTCTGCTGAGATGGTGATATTTCTTTTTTTTATTTGACCTTCCCAATTAGCCCTTGCTCAGGATGATTAAGGAAAACAGCTCATGCAAACATATGATAAAACTGAGGCCTAGGACCCATCTGCAGACACACAAAAGGTTAGCTTCTAGGACTGGAATTTTCCATCTGCAAAACCACAAAAAGACAGTTTCTTACAAGGCCCTTGTAAAAAGTCCCCCTCCCGCCTTTTTTGTAGCCCCTTCAGGTATTGAAAGGTGCTATAAGGTTCTGTTAAAGAGGCTGGGTGCAGGCTCATGCTCACAACTAAGTGCACGGGGCTCTGTGGGACAGTGTTGGGTTGGTGTCAGCTTCTTCCTGCAGTTTTGACAGGTTGTCTCACTGCTGGTTCCTGCACAGCAGCAGTGGGGAAGCACTCGGCTTTTACTGGTGCTGCCTGTCTGGAAATGATGAGCTTTTAACTTACAAGCAGATAAATGCGCCCTTTGAGCAAAGCAAAACGCAAAGCCTGTGCTGTACCAAGTGGTGGCCATGCGGGTCATGTATGTGCACTACCTCTGCACGGTGTTCAGGGGGTGACAAAGCCAGCAGAGCTCCGGATTGTGCCCTCAGCAGCCTGCTGGGTCTGGGGTGCTGGGGGCTGGTACCCACTGTGTCACCAAAAGCACTTGAATTAGCAGTTTGCATACGTAAAAGCAGCACCCCACACTGCTTCCGTTACACTCTATAACCTGTCCACAGTAATACAAGAACATGAAACATTTTATGATTCATGAATGCCAGTGAAAATTCATTAATGAATGCCCACTGGATCCTCTCCACACAAGAAGAGAATACTATTTTCTGACAGTGTCTAAAAGTCCTAACCAGCCAGTCAGTGTTGTAAGTATATTTAATATAAAATTGAAAGATTAATTGGGAAAGCAAACTTTATTTCTGTATCGCTAGTGAATATATAGTCAGTATGACCATTTGGATTTTCCTATAGTGATTGATAGTATAAATATTAACATTTGAAGGCAATATTTCAGCTCTCTACTTCCAGCTCAACCTACTGAAAGTTTAAAGATCATGTGAGCTTGTCCAGGTCTCATTCCACATAGTGCCTAAACAGAGATATGCTCTCCTGAGCCCCAGGCAGCCCCAGGAATGACATGTTTCCCATCTCATTTTTTGAGGGTCTCAGCACTGGCTTAGAAGTATGCACAAGTTCAGCCCACTCCAGGTTCTCTGTGCCTGTAACCACACCTGTGAACAGGCTGAGCCTCAACGCCTATTGTCATTTTGCTATTTATTTCCCTAGAGGCATTTCCAGGTACTTCTGCAGGCATGCCAACCTTCTGGCCACCTCCAACACACCACCATGATCTTCCTGTCTCTGCCAGGAGCCTGGCTCTAGCTCTGTCCTGACTCTTGTACAGCCCACCCTTCCTCACACGGTTCTCCCACCTCTGAAGGTTCCCCAGCGTTATGGTCCCCTGCACATCGAGGCTGTGATGCCTTTGTATATGAGACAGGCAGTACCACAGAGACAGTTACACAGAATCTAGGACTTCAGGCTCCTGCCCTGCAACCTGAATTCAGGTTCTCACATCCTTCACACACACCCATCCCTGCTACCAACCTGTGCATTCATCCCTCTCCTGCTGCTTACCCAGGGACTCAAACATCGGCTTCTCTCCCACTACCAATCCCAGCTTCTTCTGCTGCTTGACCTCTGCTCCAGGAGCGTCTGTGAAGCAATCCAACCCTATTATCAGCTGGAGGATGGGTCCCAACTAGGAGCTACGAGCTTTCTTTCCCCCGTGTTTGTCTCTCCGCAAGGTGGCACCATGGCAGGGGCTGCCCTGCAATGGCTCAGTGGGTTTCATCTTCTCATTTCTCTGTCCTACTTCTCAGCTGCGCTCACCTTGAGAGACCCCCATGCTCCACTCTCCTTGCACTGCAAACATCCCCCCCCTACTCTGCCCAGGGAACAGCGACCGGCATCTTGTGCTTGCGGATGCTTTCATCTCTGCAGGTCTGTGCTTTGGCTTCGCTCAGCAGCAAACCCAGCCTTTGCACAACTTGCTGACCACACAGTACCAAAGCGCAATAGCCAGACTTTTAATGGTGAAACGCTTCCCTTGGCAGTTGTTCATGGTGGCTCTGGGCAGACAAAATTCTTGGGCTCTGGGCAGACGAAATGACAGCAGCACCACACTGCCAGTACAAGGACTGCTGCCCCCTCCGCTCCCAGGATGGACCCTGCAACATGAGTCCTGCTTCAGGAGACTGGACAGCTGGGACCATGGAAAATGCAGTGGGGTTTAACTTCTGGTGCAGAGGACAATGTTTTTCTGGGGCACGGTTTTCAAAAGGAGTCTGCATCCCCTGCGAGACTCATGCAGAGCGTGCGTCTTGGCAGGGCTTCCCATGTAGTTGTTTTAGGGGTCCTTCATGATGAGTTAAATTGTACTTCTCCATCATTGTGAGGCACAATGGCTTCACCTCATCAAAGAACAGAACAGAGGCAACCTTCGGCCAGGTACTAGCCTTGGGAACTAGATGCTGGAATACTGCATCTAACGGCCAACTAGCCTAGTCCAGACACCAGCTACCCCAGTTCTCCCGCACAGCTCACGCAGCCTGCAAATCTCCAACAGAGGCTGTGGAGTCACCCACACGACTCTCCCACTCGGTTAAATACAGGGAACAAGCCTGGGAGAAGACTGAGCTGAATGTCATTGCAACAACATGCACAGGATTCCCATTGCCACTCTGAGCTAAGAGAGTCTTTTCTACAAGCCACACGTGGGACATGACGACCAAGCTGTCCTTTACCAAGGCTTAAACATCAGACAGAAGTGACAAGCCACCTCTCGCTGTCAATGAGGAGATAGGACAGCCAAAATTCACTCTGTTCTTTGCTGCTGCTGCTGCTCACAGACTTCCTCTCGTGTTCCTGTCCCTGCGTGTTCTGAGTGCTCTGCGGTGGGACAGCCAGCTCTGCACGTACACGTGTGCTTTCCTGCTGCGTGTGAGCAGTAAGAAGCTTGGACCCAACAATGCTGAGGCTGGGGAAGATCCCAGCTCCTCCCTCTTGGCCCTACAGAGCACTTCTAAACCTCTTGACGTTAGGACATGACACGCTACAAAAGCACTAGGGATGGAAAGGTCACTTTCTTCCAAGCACTGCACTCTAGATTTGCGCTGCTGGCCCAATTGAAGACAAAGCTTTACTTGATTCCTACCTACACCTTCCCTCAAACAATCTCTGCCGACTTTCCTCCAGCCTATTCTCCACGATTGTCCACAAAAAACGTGGAGTTAAGGAGCGCTGGTGGAAGGGAGCTCTGGAGTAAGACTGTCTACAGCACTAGATCAGGGCAGTCCCAGCTCTGTCCTGCCAAGCCTTGGAAATACCCAAGGGTGGTGACCCCACACTGCTCTGTGACCCGTCCCAGGGCTGCACCACCCTCCAAGGCAAGAGGCCCCCAGTCTCCCATGTGGACCTCCCAAGGTCCAGGGGCCGCGGCAGCTTGTGCTGGTGACCCTTGGTGGCACTGCTAAGAAGGGTTTGGCTCTGACTGCCCTTCAGGCAGCTGCGGGCTGCTCCTAGATCCCCCCTGGCCTCCTCATTTGCAGGCCAACCAAGCCCAGCTCCCTCTACCTCATCTCATCAGTCATGTGTCCTGGCACATGCCCATCCTGATAGCTCTGCACTAGAGCCTTTCCCTTTTTTCTACCCCTCTCCTGAGGTCCCAAACTGCACACAACATTGCAGATGCAGCCTCTGGATGGCAAAGGAGGTGGGCAACAACTTCCCTCAATCGGTTGGACACACATCTACTGTAGCCTAGAAATTACACCCCCTCTAATCACTGGGTGAGGGTTCTGATGGTCAGGTCCTCCTACGGACACTGCCACGACAGTCCCTCCTGTCCTGCCAGCCGAGGCCTGTTAGCTTCCCGCTTGCCCAGGAAAGGAGAGCAGCAGCAGTAGGCTCTGTCTACTGGCCACAAGCCAGCGGCCACTGCACTGTCTGCAAGACACACCTTCATGTCTGCTGCCTGGAGCAGCTGGAGGCCAGACTGGTGGTTGCCAATGATGTCGTTCTCCACAATAACACTGTCCCCCTTGGAGACGATGCCATGCCTGCTGTTCTCATAAATGCCGTTGTCGTGCAGCTCCACGCGGCATTGAGCTTCGACCAGCACACCCCTCCGGCTGTTGCAGGCAGTGCTGTTGTTTGCGATGCACGTCAGCTGGCTGCTCTGCAGCACCCACACCCCACTGTCGCCATTGGCGTGGATCGTGTTGGCGATGACGTTGAGGGCTTCACTGCTCTTGAGGTGCAGCCCAGCAGCTGCCAACCAAAAAGAGCTACCAGTTAAGAGCGTGCAGCCTCAGTCATGATGTCCACATATTATTTCAATTTCTGACAGCTACTCAGCATCTCCTGTCACAATATGACTTTCTGGTTCAGAGCTTGAGGACAAAAACCCACCTGCTCTTGGGTCTCAGCTCACCATTTCTCCCAAGTGCTCCTGGCCTGGTGGCTGTTGAGGAAGACCCTGGCCAACCCTGGTGCTGGTGGGCCAAGACAACACACCACTGTGCATGCCACCCCTTCTCCTGGAGACCAGGAAGAGCCCCGGGACCCAAGCTCACCTCCATTGTTGTTGATGCTGTTCAACTCCACCAGCGCCACGCTGATGGTGCGTTGGGCAGCCGAGTACTCCTCCTGGCTGTCAGGGTCGTTCTCCCCACTGGCACCCTCCCTCTCCTCCTGGAAGCTCTCGCTACCCCCCCTGGCCAGGTGGGTGGTCATCAGTGTCATCCTTGTGGCAGAACACTGCCACCCCATAGATGCTGTTGTGGCTGATCTGGTTGTTGATGAGGTGTGGGAGGCTGGAGGACATCACCCACACGCCGCAGCCCTTGTTGCCTGCAGCATGGGATGGCATAGCCCACAGGCTCAGCAGTGCTTGGAGACCCCCCAGCCCTGCACCAAAGTGGTTGGTGGACCACATGTGGTGCAGGTGGCATAGGGGTGATGCTCCTCTTTGAGCACACATGAAAGCTAACCCTACATGCCAGGGGCTCACAGTGATCCTTTGGTGCTGACCTGGTCCCGCTGAGCCAACTCAAGTCCCTGAGCTCAGTGCCTTCATTTCCCCACCTCCACCCTCTCCTGGCACTGTCCAGCCACTCTGTCTGCGAGGGGCTGACACTGGTCCCCAGCCCTGCTGACCACCACTGCCTCCAGCGTTACTAGCTACGAACAGACAAGACAGACGCACACAAAGCTGATCTGTGGGACTGCTGGCACCCCGTCTCTGTCCTAAACAGCGCCAGAGAGGAGCACAGCCCCGCCAGGACTTGGACTCCTGCCCTGACAGTGTGTGCTCTCTGCAGCCACTTTAAAACCCCTATAAGAAAGCTACGTCCAGCTTCCCAAGAAAATCACCCAGGGAGCTTACTTCGTCAGATATGAGCCTAGTTAGACCCTGCCAGACCCCTCTGGCCCCAGGCTAGCTGGTTGCAGGACAGCAGCAGATGCGGCTTTCTTCTTCCTGTGGGGACCAGGCATCCTCTCCTTCAAATCTGACCTGCACAAGGGTGATGGTGGAAGGCTGGCTTCCTTCTCAGGGCTCAGAGGGAAGTTTCTGCCCTCCGATGGAGACCAAGCATGATCTCCTCAGCAGGGAGAGGGCCCCTCGTGACCCACAGCCCAGCAGCACTGGCAGCATGACCTCTGGAGTGCTTGTGCTGGGCCAAGTGTCATCCCTAGCGAAGCCTCCCGGGCAACTGTTGCAGCTCTGGAGCACACCGGAGGTAGAGGGCATACCAACAAGCCCAAGAGCACGGGGTAGCAGGGAGAAGGCAAGAATCATTATTCACCCGAGCTTGCTTCCTTACCACAGATGGCATTCCCTTCGATGAGGCCCTTCCCGTGCTTGCCCACCACCACGCCGTCTGAACAGCTGCAGGAGATGAGGTTGTTCCTGAGGATGGGGTCACCCCCATGGCAAATGTCCGCCCCGCCCAATGGTTCTCACAGATGACATTCCCTAGGGCAGGCAGGGAGGATGAAGTGGCCCCACGAACCACCTGCCCACAGAAGAGCAAGCAGACCTGGCAAGTCAAGACCTGGCCTCCCTGGAAAACTCCCGTCATCTGTGGCAGAGCTGAAGCCTCAGGAGCTTACCCATTCCCTCATTCTGCTCTCCCACATGGGACACGGGTTGTTAGCAGTTGCAGTAACCACCTCCCTGTCCTCCAAGGTGTGGGACAGAGCGGAAAACCATGACAGTAGGTGCCATGACAGTAGGAAAGTGTCGTTGACAGCTTTAGCTTATGAACTGGATGGCACAGGATGGAAAAAATGCAGTCCATGTGGCAGATTGCTTTGGAACACAGTTCCATGTCGTAGCTGGGCCAGAGAGGAACAGAACAATAATTTGGAGGGCGTGCTGCAGAAGGACATGCTCCCTCCATCAGGGGCTGAAATGCCAAACAGAAAATGCAAAGCAGGGGCACCTTAAGTTACCAAAGAACCATAACAAGATGTGTTTTGCAATCAAACAGACAGAACTTAAAGAAAGATACAAGCTGGGCATACCAACGCCATTTTCATTCCCATACCTGTGATTTGGCCTCTCCCGTTCTCATTCACGGCTATTCCAGCAGCCAGTCCCTGGAAAATACGGTTCCCACTGAGGTAGGAGAAGATAAGAAAGTTACCAGCAGCCATGTTGTCTGCTTGTGGTTTGCAACAACACCAGTGCCGTGGGTCTCTGCACAGGCCCCAGTCTCCCTGGCTGGCTGCCCATCACTGCCTGTTGCCTGTGCCTGGTGGTGGGAGCTCGGCATGGGGCAGCCACACCATGAGGTGCGGTGGGAGGGAAGCACGGTGGGGAAGGTGCATGCAAAGCAGAGCAGAGCTGCTGGTAGCCAAACCAGTTCCAGGGAGGTGAAAGCATAGAAGAGGCATGGGGAAAGATGCATCAGTAAGAGCATCGGAAGAATGGGAAGTGCCCATGAACATCCCTGCGGTCACCGTGTTGGACCGGTTATCTGCCCAGCCAGGGTGCTGTCTCCAGCAGTGGCCAGCCACAGCTGCAGCCACAGAGAACACACAGACAGGGAGAACCCAGTGCTGCCTCCTGCACCCTTGCCTCTCCACCCCTGCAACCAGTTACCCACACCCTTGATATGGGCTTTCCTTCTCCTCCAGATTACTCTCACACTGCTGTGCAGCACGCTTGGCTCTCCCAGTACCCTGCAGCACACTCCGTGGAGAAGCAGGCCAAACGCCCTGCCACAGCCTCGCCACCCCCGCGAGCAGTGTGGAGCACAGGGGTCCGAGCTACAGACTCCTATGCCCCTATGGAGAAGTGCAGGAGATGCACCACAGCAGCTGAAGACCACCTGGGTGGACATTGTAGAGGAGTCTGTGAGGGCTTTAGCCCAATTTCCCCATCCTCCCCAACCCAGGGGGGAGGCAAGAGGCTTTATCAGCCACAGAATGGCTGCTCCGAGGGAAGCCCCGAAGCCAGCAGCAGACAGCGACTGAAGCTGATGGTGGGAAACACCGAACATGGTGGCAAGAGCAGAGGCAGCACTGCAATGGGCACCACAGCCTAGAGAGCATGCGGGTGCCTCGTGGCACCTGGGTAGAGGCATCACCCACTGTCTCCTGGGCTCCCACCCACCGCATGTCAGGAGGAATGGAAGCCATGAGCCAGTTTCTTCTCCACATCATGACCCTGAATCTCTGGCTTGCTCTAAGTTTCAGGACATGAGCCGGCAGTGTGCGGAGGCAGCCCAGAAAGCCAACCGTATCCTGGGCTGTATCCAGAGAAGCATGGCCAGCAAGTTGAGGAAAGGGATTCTCACCCTCTACTCCGCTCTTGTGAGACCTCACCTGGAGTATTGCATCCAGCTCTGGGGCCCCCAGTGTAAGAAGGATATCAACTGGTTGGAGCGAGTCCAGAGGAGGCCACGGAGTTGCTCCAAGGGCTGGAGCACCTCTGCTGTGGGGACAGGCTGAGAGAGTTGAGCCTCTCCAGCCTGGAGAAGAGAAGGCTCCAGGGAGACCTTATAGCACCTTCCAGCACCTGAAGTTCTTTTTACAAGGGCCTATAGTGACAGGACAAGGGGTAACAGATTTAAACTGAAAGAGGGTAAATTTAGATTAGACAACAGGAAGAAATTCTTCCCAGAGGGTAGTGAAGCACTGGAACAGGTTGCCCAGAGAAGCTGTGGATGCCCCATCCCTGGAAGTGTTCAAGGCCAGGCTGGATGGGGCTTTGAGCAACCTGCTCTAGTGGAGGGTGTCCCTGCCCATGGTGAGGTGGGTGGGACTAGATGGTCTTTAAGGTCCCTTCCAACTTGAACTGTTCTGTGATTCACAGTGGGAGATCAATCAGGTTGATCACAAAGAAAAAACAAGCAAGTGCAGTGCCCGGCACTGACTCTGTCACAGCATTTACGCATGAGCTATTACTGCAGACAGCTGCACTCCCCCCCGGCTGTGAGAGGAGTGGAGCAGCAAGCCGGGGTGGGAAGGCAGCACCTGTGACACGCAGATGTGATCCCCAGCACTGGCTGGGGTGGAGGGGTGAGCACAGCGTTTCACGCCGCATGTCCCACCATAACCACCCTAGTATGGCTGCCCCTCCTCTCACAGCTGCCTGCTCAGGGGGCTCTGGCTGCGGCTGCCAGCTCTGCTTGGCATCCAAGGGAAGCCCCTGCCACCCTGCCAGGGCAATGCAGCTTATCAGTGGTGCCCAGCGAATGGAAAGCTGTTTGTGGGCCATGAGGCCCAGTGTGGTACGCATGTCTGTCTCTAGGAAGAGGGACAAGAGTGCACAAGGCGCCTGTACAAACCCATAGGTGCACCAACAGCTGCAGGGTAAGGAGGAAGAGTAGCTGGAAGTCATCCCTGAGGCAATCCCCCAGTTACACAAGGCAGTTCCCTCCAGTACTGCTCTCAACAGTTTAGAGGGTAGGCAGTACCTTGCACCAAAGGGCCCCACCACACTCACCACCTCCCTGCTTTGGCACAGCAGGGCACACAGTCGTACCCACACAGCTTTTCAGCTGCTGCAGAAGGTACCTCTGACTGGAAGGCGTACATGCCCAAGGACCTTATCAAGTTTGGAAATGGTATTTTGGCACCCATGTTGCTGGCACACTTCTCAGAAGGACACAATCCTGCTTTCTGCATGGAGCCCCTCACAACATCCCACCAAAATCTGTCCCCCAGCCCTGCAGCTGCAGGCAGCGACACGGGATGGAGCTGGGCTTGCAGCTCTTGGGGATGGGCAAAACAGTATTCTGTTGCCAGCGATGGAAAAGGCACCCAGCAAAGGACCTTACTCCTACCACAAACCTCCCGCTTCTGCCAGCCCTGCCTGCCCACAGCTGCACACCCATCCTGTCGGTGAGATCCAGACATGCCCCCAGCCCCGCTGAGCCCCTTGCCCAGCACAGCTGCGCACAGCACCGCTGGGACAATGCCAGCGCACGCAGCCTCAGTCAGCACCACAGCCAAAAGGCAGTGTGAGTGGCACGCGCAAGCGGCGCAGAGGGGCTCCTCTAAAATGGGCGCTGGCCTGGGGAAAAGTGTCTTCCTGCTGAGCTTCCTCCCTACCTCCTCCCCATCATCTCCTTCATGCCAGCAAGCATGGATGGCTATACATCAGGTGTATCTCTCCATCCCACAGCATGTTTCCTCTGCAGTGCGGGCCTTGCCACTAAAACGTGGCTTTCCTCAGAAATCACTACCTCTCTGAGAGACCCCTTTCATAATCCCTTGTTGGAAAGCTGAGCCCTGAGCCCTACGTCCTCAGGGCTGGTATGGCTGGTGCACTTCTCCTCTCCAGGTCCCCACCTAGACTGAATGCCTTGGTAACCCATACGTAAGTGTCCACAGAGGCAGTCTGTCTAAACCTTGCCAGCTCTGCATGCAGATCATCAACCTGCAAGAAATCGCTTTCATTAGGACTGCAGGACTCAAGGCTGAATAATTCCAGCATGAATACTCACATCCTAGCTACGGGGCTGATCCAGGGCAACCATCTTCTTCCCTTTGTGCCCTATCCTGCTCTACAGCACTGCAGGGAGCTGTCACGAACCTGTTCCTCATCAGCCACAGGCACGGTGAGAGGTGGGAAGGGGTGGAAAGATGAGATACCCCTCACATCTGTGACCAATACCATGCTCCAGTTGCTGTCTCATTTCTGGGTTCATTGCTACCAGCTGATATAGCCAGGTAAGGATGATGGCATCAACCAGAGGACAGTCTGCCACTGCTAACATTTAAACCAAATGGTATGAAACACACACAAATCAGCAGCTCCAGGTGTTTAATGCAAAAAGTTACGGAGTGCTGAGATGCGTTACTCCCTGTCCTGCAAAAAGCACCATGACGTGTGTGGGTTGTTCATCTGAAACGCAGCCTCTGTCCTCCTCAGATCGAGGGGGAAAACCCAGGGCCAGCGCTCGGCAAAGACCTGGGTGCAGCAAGCAGGTAGAGGGCAGTCACATGAAGGCACTAATACACCGTGGTCCTATGTCTGCTCTGTGGTGGAAATAAAAGAAAAAAAAAAAAAAGAAGTGTGCACAGCAGGAGGAATAATTCTTAACAGGCAGAGGAGAGAGAGAGGTCAGGGCTAGCTAAGATACCTCACTGCAAGGTTTCCATTATACAGAATATAAATGCCAGCTTCTTTATTCCCATAGATCTGATTACTGTGGATGATGCCTTTTCCGTTGCCAACGACGACAATGCCTGAGCGAAGGCCACTGTGCACTACAGTTTTATTTTTGCACATGTAGAGAGAATAAAAGCAAAAGGAAGGAAGGTCACTCATAAAAGTGAGTAAGAGGAGGCAGCAACCACAGACAAAAGCAACAGCTCCCAAACCTACTGCGGAAAAGGGCAGAAGAGTAATTAATTCTGCTGCCAAGAAATCACTCTCCAACAGTCAAGGCACACTTAATTTTTACCTCTGGGGTTCTGGTATGCAATGACTAATTCCCCTTTCCATCGTGCCTGCAGCCTCTTCTTCCTCCAGTATTTCCTGCTGCCATCTCCAAGGACTGCCACGGACCCCATGATTTTTCATTCCTCGCAGCCTATTTGACACTGGGCAGGTTTGGTGGGGCTGCAAGTCCCACACATCCCCACTGCCACCAGGAGAAAACAGACCCTCAGCAGCACGCCACAGGAGCTGTAGTCCAAGCAAGCAGCTCGGCATTACAGTGTGGTGCCTTTTCTCAAGCTGCCAGACAGCACGTTGCATAACCCAAATAGCCACTGACAACAGCCACACGCTGCTTCTCTCCGGGACAGGGGTCAGCCTTTCCCTGAGGACAGAGCATGCTGGGACTGCCTGAGCAGGACGGTTGTCCCAGTACCTCACAGAATGGCAGGCAAATCCCCAAACCAGGCAAAGCAACAAACAACAGCTTAAAGCTGCAGCCAAGACACGTCCAACAGCTCCAACAGCTCCGTGGCTGAGCTACCACCTCTTCCTCGACAGCACCACAGACCTGCCCACCCAGTCACCTGTGCAAAGTTCACAGAGAGCTCTGCACAGCCACAGGGTCACTGGGGTTGCAGTTTGCATCTCTCTCTGCCTCCCACAATCAGTGAGGTCTGTATCCTTCAAGGGTGACTGCAAGTTCAGGAAACAGGCACAAGGTTACCTGCTGCACAGCTAGAGTCTCTGCTGATTTGGAAGAAAAGCCATGCGTCGGGAGAGAAGGCTGCTGCTCCCCTCCTGCCTGAGGCTGAGCAGAGCGCTGAGGCTCTCTGCTAACTCTCAGGGTAGACAACATGATTCTCAGTGTGGGAGAAACAGTTTGCAGTACAGTGCTGATTTACTACCTTGCTTGCACAAGCTCACTCATTACACAGGGGTGTTTATTTGATAGGGGAACCTCTCCCTACCCTGCCGTCCATGCACAGCAATTTTAAGACACATACCCTCAAACAGAGCAGGTGCCCGTGCATGCAGCACCAAGCAAGCCGCTCACTGTGCCTTCCCCTGGGGGTTAGCTGTAGTCTGATTCAACAACAAAACCCTAAGAAACAGGCTGAAGGGCAATGCTAACAGAAATGTCAGTGGTTTTTATTCTGGTAGACAGATCCCTGCTGCCCCTCCAAGAGAGAAACAGCATGGGAGAGAAAGAGTGTGCTGCCCTCCACGTACCAGGGGTACGTACCAGAACAAGGGGGTTGGCTTCCTTGCGAATGTCCACTCCAGCTTCACAGTTCGAATGGATGTTGTTGTCGGCAATCAGGCCTCTTGCTGACAGGCGCAGGAATATCCCCAATGCTTTGCAGTGGTGGATGTCATTCCTCAGCATGATTACCTGCAGGGAAGAGGAGAAGCACCTGTAGTTAGGAGGACAAGCGAGAGGTTGTAAGCAAAGGGTGCAGCTCTCCCTTCTGCAACCCCTATGCAGGTACGACCTCTCTGCCTCTCCTGCAGCCTGGGGTGTGCTAGGCACACAGCTGGAAGGGAGATCAGAGCATGTGGACAAGTGCCATGGCTAAGCCTGTTACACACCAGCATGGGTCTGTATGGGGAGGGGGACCCATACTGCTTGATGCTGCACAACCGAAGATCTTCTTGGCCTGACGTGTCCCTTCACTCAACAAAGTCTACGTTCAGGTATGCCCAGTGGCTTCATTCACTTCATTGCACTTGCCTGCCATCAGCAACAGGGAGCAACTGTTCCCCATCCCATCTCCACACCGCTCGTGGTACAACAGGCCTGACCTCTCGCTGCTTGTGCAGCCCCCATGTGCCTGGGCGCCCTCTTCACGGACAGTCAGCAGCAGGCTGCCTCCTGACGGCTGCACAGAGCTGCTTGGAGGCGAGTCACCAAATGCTGCAGAGCCTCCCACAAATCTCCCGTGAAGCTGTCTGGTCCGGTGTGCTATGGCACAAAGGCTCAGCACGCAACCTGCCTGACACTTGCACCTTCAGGCTAAGATCCTGCCATTTGGGGCAGAAATAGCCCAGCCAGCAAACTGAAATCACTAATGCCAGTCATAACAACCTAGTTTTCTCTAAGCAAATAACTAGTTAAATATTTAGGCAGCAGCAATCTTTAATATTTTCCAGCCAAACAGAATTATGTCTTAAATCCATGTCTTACAAGTGCTAAGACATAATCTACAAATTGCCTTTGCATATCCCACTTCAATGAGCAACACAGATCAAAAGGTAATTAAACTACACTTCCTTTTATTTGCCCATTCCAGAAAGGTGCTCCATTCAATCTCTCAACTAAACATGGAGCTCAGCAGGGCTTGACAGCTGCCTGTCTTCACCAGTCATGCTTGACTGCCCGGGAGGGAGATACAGGAGGCAAGAAAAGCAGGCACTGCTGCAGCTGGGTCCCACACACCAGACCCTGGCCTAAGCTTGCCCTGTGCCGGGGGTCCTGGCTGTGCAAGGACATCAAGCCCTTGCTAGCTCTGCTGTGCTCCCACTTTGTGTTGCACCTTGCCCCCAACTCAGAGGCAAGCATTTCACTGCCCCCCATTACCTGATGCTCTAAACCCCACCTCTCAGCAAGAGCCTTTGGGATAATTCCTAACTGAGCAAATTCTCACTGATTGCTAGCCTAACTCCCGTGAAAACAGCCCCCGAGCAGCTCAGAGGAGCTGAACAGCATGGTGGAGTCACACTAGGTACCTCTGCTCCCTCCTGCCACCAAGTGTCTGTGGGGCAGCCTCTGGGAGGGCACCTCTTGTACCGGTATCCTTGGAAAGAAAGAAGCCATCCTCCACTGCCAAGAAGCAAAGTGTTCCTGTAGGGCACAGGCAACAGCTCTGAGGAGAAGGGAGTACTTGGGGTACTGGTGGATGAAAAGCTGGACAGTGTGCACTGGCAGCCCAGAAAGCCAACTGTATCCTGGGCTGTATCCAGAGAAGCATGGCAGCAGGTTGAGGGAGGGGATTCTTATAGCATCTTCCAGTACCTCAAAGGGCTACAAGCTGGGGGGACTTTTTACAAGGGCCTATAGTGACAGGACAAGGGGTAACAGGTTTAAACTGAAAGAGGGGAGATTTGGATTGGACATCAGGAAGAAATTCTTCCCAGAGAGGGTGTTGAGGCACTGGAACAGGTTGCCCAGAGAAGCTGTGGATGCCCCATCCCTGGCAGTGTCCAAGGCCAGGCTGGATGAGGCTTTGAGCAACCTGGTTTAGTGGAGGGTGTCCCTGCCCATGGCAGGGGTGTTGCAACTAGATGGTCTTTAAGATCCCTTCCAACCCAAACCATCTGATGATTCTGTGATTCTAACAGTCCTTCTGTGGGGACTGCAGATAGGGACGCAGCATCATCACAGCAAAGCCCTTTCCAGGGACAGAAGAACATCTCCCTTCCTCTCCCTGCACAAAACTTTTATTTGCAATCTTTTTAAGTGACTGACTGAAAAATGGGCCCAAATCCTGTGCTGCCCTGACCAAGCAGTGGGTCAGGATGAAAGCAAGAGTCTTGCTCTGGGCAGGTGATAGCAGAGGACCCTCACGAGTGCCCCTGACACCACCAGCACTGGGGATTTTGACAGTGTGATTCTCGCCCCAGCCCTCACCACCACTATCCTGTCTGAAAAAGAGCACAGGCACAGAGGTGGAGAGCTCCAGACAAGCTCATAGTTAGATGATGCTTGCTGAGGGAAAACCTCAGTTCATCCTCCAGCACGTGTCCCCAGCCAAAATCCCTCCTTACGGCCCATCTCAGCCTGTGGCTGGCACCCACACCTGCAGAGTCTCCTGAGCAACCTGGACTAGGCATGGCAAGGGGCAAGAGCAGGGGTTGACACCACAGCCCCCAAGTCCCTGCATTTGTGGTATGGGCTCTGCTTGGAGCAGCAATGGGGACAATAACCAGCTGCACTTCCACAGAGTGAGAGTTTAATTTAAAGGTGGAGTGGGCCTGACTACATAAATCCAACATGCCTCAGAGTTAACACCTCCCACTGCAATTACAACATTACTGCATGCAGAAAGCAGATGGCTGCAAGTGACCTGCCTTTTATTTGGACTGGCTAACCCAATCTATGGATAGGAAACAAGCTGGTGGAGCAGGAAGGAGAGGGAAGAGGGCTTGCAGCAGCCTTCACAGTACCTTACTGTTTTGTACGCAGCGCACTGCATAGGTCAGACTCCTGAAGATGCTTCCTTCCAGTTTTGCTTGCCCTCGTGAATAAATTAATATTCCTCTTTCCATCCCTGAAAAGGCACTGTCAGATGATGCAGCCTTGCAGAGAGCTGGCCAAAGACTGGGCCTCCTTGTTCTGGTGCAGCTCCTGCTGCAGAGATTTGAGCTTCAGGCCCCTCTGAAGGGCTTGCAGTCTGTTGTTTGGCAGCCTGCTCTGCGTAACATCAGCAAGAGTGCGACCCAGGCTGTGGGCTTGATAGGGCAGTTTGTCCACAACCTGAGCATCCTCCTCATCATCGCTGTATAAGTCACTGTCACTGGAGTTTGAGTCAAGGGACGAGTACTCCTCCTCTTTTGCTACGTGAAGTTTCTCTGTGAATTCAGCACCCTCATGGACTGAGCCAAGCAGGGCTTGAGCACCCGCAGCAGTGAGGATGCTGCTTTGTTCTTCCCCTAAGACAATCTTGTACATTCTCACTGGCCCCAGCAGTGATTCCTCCCAGCCACCCTGCTTGACCATGGGGCCACCAGCTGGGTCAGGCTCCCACATGGATGCAGTGCAGGACTTGGCCAGTACGGCCAGGTGCTTGCAGGACCAGTTTCGGTCAGAAGTTGGGCAGCCCTCCACAGTCACAGAAGCATTCTCACTGCCAGTGAACTCACAGTTCTCCAGAACACAGAGGGCCACACTGTGAAGGTGGATGCTGGACTGGCTGAAGGCGCAGAACTTCACCTGGCATGACCCTGGTGCATGGATCTGCAGCTGCCCGCTTTCGAAGTTGCAGTTATCGAACTGGACGTAGCCTGAGGTTGTCTGGAGGGGAAGCACAAGGTGAGATCATTGCACAATGCAAGAAAAAGCAGTCCTGGATGGACCATGAAGTCCACCCACAGCAAACAAGCTCACGCTTGTGGTATGTGTTCAGGTATCACAGAAGCAACAAGCTCACACAGGCACAGATGCAGTGCTGCAAACTGAGTTAGCAGGTATCTTGCAACAAGTGACACCTACAGATTTTCTTCCCTGCTGGCCATGTTTCCTTAACTTCCCTGCCAAGACAGTGTCAGCAAGGCCCAGCAGCCACACATGGGAGCAGACTGAGCCTAGATGTGCCAAGATCAATAAACTTTAGCAACGCTCTCTCCCCAGAACTTTACAGCCTTCAGAGATGTGTGTTTGCCAGCTGGCATTGTTAATGGACTCAGGGGTTTACTGGCTGAAGCAGCAGGTAAGACAACATCAAACATTGCCTGGTTGGCCTAGGGAGCTACAGTGCTCCCTAGAGCTGCTATTGTTCTTGATGGAAGGATGCTGCACCCACAATGCATCAAGCACAAAGCAAAACAGGCCAAAATCTGTGCCATACTGCTGCACAGGCATTATGTTGTGACACTGCAGTAGCGAGGACTTGTTCCCTGGCTTTGCTTTCCCATCTGGCATGCTGGTACTTGCAGAATTGTGAGTCATCCCTGCCACTGCCTTCCTGCCTGGCTAGCAATTTATTGGTGCTTGCAAACCATCAGAATGATTGTGCATGACCAAATATCTCTGTCCTTCACAGGCAGGGCAAGTCTGCTTATCTACAAAAAAGGCCAACAGAAACGCAACAAGGTAGAGAGAGGCCAGGTCAGAAAAGCTTAGTGTGCTTGGAATTTCACTGTGCTCCTAATTTGACTAGGAATCTCCTAAATCATTACTTTCTCTTCTGAGAAGAGAAGGACTGGTGAGAAGGGGAAAATCACTGAACAAAGTAAAATGCCTGCCAGCCTGGGACCTGGAAGCCAGAAACATCCTTGGGAAGTACAGGTTGTCTCTGAGATGCAGCAAGGTACTGAAAAACAGAGACATCCTGAGATACCACCCATAAATGCAAAAAACCAGAGACTGGACTGGAAACTTATCAACTCGAAAAGTGGGAAAGAGTCTAGAAAAATAAAATTTCTCTGAAAAACAAAAATGTCATTGTCTATTGACTGTTCCAGGTGAAAAATGGAAATTAACAGCACCTATTTGTTGCTTAAAGTGGTGGTGTGCTACACCCTGTTAAAAGAGA
Organism: Rhynochetos jubatus; assembly: GCA_027574665.1. Taxonomy (NCBI): domain Eukaryota; kingdom Metazoa; phylum Chordata; class Aves; order Eurypygiformes; family Rhynochetidae; genus Rhynochetos; species Rhynochetos jubatus. The sequence goes on from CM050690.1 coordinate 53,322,856, forward strand.
CTTAATTTTTATCCAAATCAGAGCCTCTCTCCAACAATGTCCTGTCCCGCACACAATTTTCCTTTCCTAAACTGGCTGAAGTTTGCATGCAAACCTGCTATGAGATGTTGGACTCTGGCTGGGGATGCCTGGCTAACTCCAGACCGTGACATGGACCATTTCTGATCTGAGACTCTGTTAACTCACTGTGTCCCCTTTGGTCCCTCTTTTGTGGTTGGTGCAGTTGGCCATCCTGTCTCTGGGGTGGACGGGTGACCCTCGGGATGGTGTGATGGATGTCCCCACTGTGGCTGAGTGAACAGTGCTTTGGCGTCACCGACAAGCACCACTGCCTGAAGGCATCCCTGCTTGCAAACATGGGAACGGTGCCAGGACAGAACTCAAGACTCAGGAGCCTTGGGTACATCTTAGCAGGGGCTAACGGTGCCAGCCTAAGCGGGGACTAGACAAAACTGAAACTACTATAGCTTTGCACCTGCACAAGCTCAAAGGTGGGGTTGGCGATGAGTCTCTCGCTCTGCCCTATAAATGTCTGTAGCCTGCTGAGCCCACTGAGCAATCCTGTATGGCAGCAGGCTGCTTGGTGGGGATCTCCCTTGAGCAGTGATGGCTCTCAAGGGTATTCCTTGAGGCTGGGACCCCTCTTACCTGGCATCTGATATCTATAACATGGTAAGCAACATTTTAGATTAGGCCTAAAGGTATATTCTATGCTAGAGACATTTACATATATATATATATACACAGATGTAGCTTAATTACTAGAAGAGTAGTGACTAGTAGAGTGTTTGACTGCCATCTAAGTTATTGTTTAAATCATCGTTTAAATAACTATTAAAGCAGTGTTTCACTACCATTCAATTATTACATAATAACCATTTGATTATTATTCAATCATTGATTAATTATCATTTGATCATTGTTTAGCCTTTAATAAAACCCTTTTAGTTTACCACACAACAGTAACCTCTCTTAATAATTCAATGGAGAAGTAAGGAGCAGGTCAGCAGAACTGCTACCCTGGATTTCAGAGGGCAGACGCTGGCATGTAGTCAGAGTCCTCTGGGAGGCAGTCCTGAAGGGCAGGGGAGTCCAGGAAGGCTGGACATCCTTCAAGCAGGAATTCTTCAGGGCGCAGGAACAGGCTGCCTCCATGTGCTGGAAGACAAGCTGGCTGGGAAGAAGACTGGCATGGCTGAACAGAGAGCTTTGGCTGGAATTCAGAGGAAAAAAGAAGAGTTTATGAGCTCTGGAAGAAGGCAACTCAGGAAGAATACAAGGATGTTGGGAGGTTTTGCAGGGAGAAAATTAGAAGGGCCAAAGACCAACTAGAACTTAACCTGGCTACTGCTGTAAAAGGCAATAGAAAGATGCTTCTATAAATACATTAACAACAGAAGGGCTAAGGAAAATCTTCATCCTTTACTGAATGTGGGAGGGAACTAATGATGAAGAAAAGTCTGAGGTACTTAACACCTTCATTGCTTCAGTCTTTAATAGCAAGGTCAGTTGTTCGCTGGGTACCCAGCCCCCTGTGATGGTAGACAAGGTTAGGGAGCAGAATGAAGTTCCCATAATCCAAAGGGAAATGGTTAGTGACCTGCTACACCACTCAGACACCCACAAGTCAATGGGGCCAGATGAGATCCATGCAAGGGTGCTGAGGGAGCTGATGGAAGTGCTTACCAAGTCACTTTCCATCATCTATCAGCAGTCCTGGCTAATTGGGGAGGTCCCAGTCACTGGAGGTTGACCAGTGTGACACCCCTGTACAAGAAGGGCTGGATCCAGGGAACTACAGGCCTGTTAGTCTGACCTTGGTGTCAGGGAAAGTTATGGAGCAGATCACCTTGAGTGCCATCATGGGGCATGTACAGGACAACCAAGCAATCAGGCCCATTCAGCATGGGTTTATGAAAGGCAAGCCCTGCTTGACAAACCTGATCTCCTTCTACGACAAGGTGACCCACCTAATGGATGAGGGCACCGCTGTGGATGCTATTCACCTGAACTTTAGTAAAGCCTTTGGCATGGTTTCCCGCAGCATTCTCCTGCAGAAACCAGCTGCTCATGGCTTGGATGGGTATACTCTTCAGTGGGGAAAAAACTGGCTGTACGGCTGGACCCAAAGAAGGAATGGAGTGAAATCCCACTGGCAGCCCGTCACCAGTGGTGTTTGTTCCCCAGGGCTCAGTGCTGGGGCCAGTTCTCTTTAATGTCTTTATCGATGACCTGGACGAGGGGATCGAGTGCACCTCAGTCAGTTTGCAGATGACACCAAAGTGGGAGGGAGTGTTGCTCTGCCTGAGGGCAGGAAGGGTCTGCAGAGGGATCTGGACAGGCTGGATTGACAGGCCGAGGCCACTGTCGGAGGTTCAACAAAGCCCAGTGCCGGGTCCTGCACTTGGGCCAAAACAACCTGCTGGAGGCCACAATGAGGGGCTGGAAAGCTGCCCAGCGGAAAATGACCTGGGGGTGTTGGTCAATAGTTGCTGAATATGAGCCAGCAGTGTGCCCAGGTGGCCAAGAAGGCCAATGGCATCCTGGCTGGCATCAAGAACAGTGTGGCCAGCAGGACCAGGGCAGGGATTGTCCCCCTGTACTGGTCACTGGTGAGGCCGCACCTCGAATCCTGGCTTCAGGTTTGGGCCCCTCACTGCAAGAAAGACACCGAGGTGCTGGAGTGTGTCCAGAGAGGGTCAATGGAGCTAGGAAGGGTCTGGAGCACAAGTCCTGTGAGGAGCAGCTGAGGGAGCTGGGAGTGTTCAGCCTGGAGACGGCTCAAGGGAGGCCTTATTGCTCCCTAAAGCTCCCTGAAAGGAGGGTGCAGAGAAGTGGGATCACCCTTCTCCCAGGTGACAAGCGATGGTCCAAGCATAAATGGCCTCAAGTTGTGCCAGGGGAGGTTTAGATGGGATATTAGGGAAAAAGTCTTCCCGGAAAGGGCTGCCAGGTGTTGGAATGGTCTGACCAGGGAAGTAGTGGAGTTGCCACCTCTGGGTAGTGACTAAAAGACATGTGGACAAGGTGCTCAGGGACATGGTTTGGTGGTGGTTTACCTACTTGTTTGTTTCTGTTAGTGGTTGTTGCTACACAACTGATTGTTTCTCTTACTGATGGCTGCCATACTACTCATTGATACTGTATTACTGATTGCTGATAGTTACTTGATACATATTTGCTTTAATAATCAAATGCAGACTTACTAGTGGCAATTTGAGCGGCATTTGTTGCAATCTGTAATGGAGTGGAGACATTCAGAAGGCAAAGCCCCCTAGCCACGATGCGCTACAGTCCCACCAACCCCAACTCATCCACAGACTGGGGAAGCCCTTTGGCCACGATACCTCGGCAGCCTTGCCATCCCCACCATCCCCACTCCGCCAAGCTTCATGTTGTAGAGCACTGAAGTGAAGCGGGCTGGCACAAAGACCACGTTGCAGAGGCGGGCTGTGGGGCAGTGCTGGTCAATGCTCGCCAGCAGTGCCACATCCCCCAGCTTGCCCTGTCCCACAACCTCCACGGGCACCTTCAGCAGCATCGCACCCTGCTCCTCGTGCACGCCAGGCAGCAGCACAAGGCGGTCATAGGGGCTGGCAGCAGCCAGGGCAGCCCGGAGGCTGCCAAACTCACCCCCAACACCAATGCAGAGCTGGCGCCGGCCCCTCCTCCGAAAGAGGGAGAGGCAGCTGGAAGATTCTGGGTCCTGGGTGGTTTTGGTCCAGGTTTTGGAGGCCAGGTAGTGCTGTTTGAAGGCCTCTCTTGTGCTGGGTTCAGTCAGGAAAGGGCTAACTCCCTTTACTCTGCTTGCCAGGGAACTCTGTTGCTGGACAGTAAGTGAAAACATTGATAAGGCCTCAGCTGGTGCTGGGGATGGCCTGTACTGAACTCAAGGTCTTTTGTCCGCTTCAGATACTGTAGCTGACCCAGACTGACCAAGGAAGTATTTCATCCCATAGTACAGCATGTTCCGGTCTCTTTGGGTGGGGAAGAGGGTCCGGTAGCCATTACTCTTCCCTTCTCTCTCTCCTTTACTCCCTTACTCGTCTCTCCGGGCACTTGCTCACCCTCCTGCGTTAGCTGCTTTGCCAACTCCTGTGCTGGCTCGTTTGTGTGGGAGCTGGTGGGTTGTTTTGAGTTTTCTGGCCGTGTTATCAGTGATAAGGTTTGCTCGGAATCTGCTGCGTAGGCTCCCGGGCTCCGGCCTTCAGGCCACGGCTCTCGGGCTGCGATCGCTCTCGGGCTGTGGGTCTCGGGCTCTCGGGGTCTGATTTTCATCCCTCAACATCTGGGTGTGCATTGGTCAGTGGATGGTGGGAAATTGTATCCTATTGTATCATATTGTATATATTGTACTATATGGTTCATTTTCTACCATTTTAAGTATTTATTAGTAGTAGTACCTGTATACATTGATTTAGATTTAATTAGTAAATAGTTCTTATCTCAATTTTACGAGCTTCCTTATTTCTTTTTCCTCCGATTCTTCCCCTCCACTGGAGGAGGGGAGGGGGATTCGTGAGAGTGGCTTCGTGGTATTTTGCTAGCCGGAGTTAAACCACGACATCTCTCCAGGACTGTGGCTCCATACCTGGTTGGTTGGGCCAATTGGAGTGTCTGTGTTCAAGGCAGCCCAGGCAGAGCTGCCGTCAGCACGTTTTGTCCAGGCTGAGGATGAGCTCATACCAGGCCCTGCAGACCAGGCTGCAGCGGCCCAGGTCAGGGAGGCACAGATAGCTTAAGATGAGCTGCCACAGTTCCACGGGCAGGCCACTGACCTCCATCAGCACCTGCAAAGGAAAGGACAGTCAGAGGTGAGCCCTGAGAAATTTTGGGGCATTGGGGGAAAAGAGGCTGAGCTAGGGTAGACACCCTGTGTCGACAGGGAGATGCACATACCCCCTGGACACTCCTCTCCAGGGACAGGGCTGTACAGAAGCAGGCCCAGCGCAGCAGATCGTCACTCAGCACTCATCCTATGCCATGCTCCTGGCACGACTGCCCCCAGGCCTCCCCCCTTCCCTCCCTCTCCTGCTAACCTTGCTCATGGGCCAGCACCACCCAAACAAGCTGTTCTGAGGCTGCTGTTCTTTCAGGGCAGTTAAAGATTTGTTGCTGAATCCCAGGGCTCAAACACTGCACATGAACAAGCACGGCCGTCTGCCCCGGCAATCAGTGGCATTGTTGTGTCCCCTCTGTGATGAAACACCACCACACTGTCCGTCCTCTGCAGACAGCCACCCCAGCAGGCACAATGCTTCCCTCTGCTGCTGCACTGAGACCACAGGGCAAGGTGGCGGCAAGGGGGGGTCGATGGGCCCTGACTCCTACACACTCAGAGAAGCAGGAGTGGGCAGCTACACATGGTGGAAATGTGCTGCCGGGGTGGCAGGCTGCAGCGCTGGACAGATCATGTCTGGCTGACAGGAAGGTGCGGTCAAAGCCTCCCCAGAGAGCAAGTCTCTTGATGGAGCTGAGGGCAACTTCTCTTTTGAGGGGCTAGCAGAGGGTCCTCATCCCTTCTCTCACACAACTCTGGCAAGTGAAGGCAGGGCTGGGACCACATGCTGCACAACACAGAGACACTGCAAACTTGACTGGTCACACTGTGGGGAGGGGGTGGCATGGCCCATGGGGCCTGCCTGGCTGCTGCTTGTGACAGTGTGGCTTGCAGGACCAAGGGCTGCCAGTCCCTGACCCCTGCCTGATGGCCCCTTCTGGGATGCAGGGCTTGTTAGGAAAGGTGTGAAGTTTTCTCCAGGGTCCAAGGTCATCCTGCAGCCCAGCACCTAGGGACACTAGTGGAACCATCCAAGCAGAAGAGGGGTTGAGAAGAAAAAATTCATAACTGCTGGCAAGGCACTGCCAGCAAAGCGGTGCTCATAACAGACCTGACACCTAATCCTACCCTGGCATGAGGCCACTGCTGAGGACTTGGAAGACCATGCACCTCTGCTGTGGCTTGTGCAAGCACCTGTCCAGTGTCATCCCCCATGCACTGCCCTGAGAAACAGTGGCTGGTGATGCATCGTGTCCCTCCTCATCAGAAAACTTCAGCCTCTACTTCCCACACTCGCCCCCTTTTTAATGCATACAGCAGCAGGCAAGCCCCATGATGCCCCATGTGCTTGGCGACCTCCCACCAGTCTCCACAAAGCACTGGGCAAGCGGTTTCACTAACCACCTGGTATTTGAGCATAAAGTTGTTATTATCAGTGAGCAGAAAAAACAATAACGGAAAATGGAGAGCTCCACCATCCATCAGTACTCGCCCTGAAGCAGTCCATGTTGTGTACATTACCCAGCAGCCAGAGATCAGTGCTCCAGTGTGGTAGGAGCCCTACAAACACTGCAAGAACGTGTGCTCATCCATGAGGTCAGCCGAGCACCCAGGACAGCTTTTGCTGGCAGGAGTGGCTCCGATGCTGCACCAGGTGGTTCTGGCTTTGCCCCTGCCTATCCCCACCACTGCCAGCTCATGCCCACTCACGTGTCGGAAAACCTGCTCAAGCAAGCACTGTGGTTACACTCTATAATGCCAGAGTTCACCTTGCACATGATGCTGCTAAAAGCAATCAGGAAGCAGGCTGTCTTCTCTCACGATGCATGCTGTTGTGGCAGCCAAGCGCTTAGTGCTCTGAACGATACTTTGACCAAACGTGAGGAATTTTACTTCTCCTTGCAGACAGCTTGACTTCCAGCTATGCTGCAACTATCACCAGGGAATCTACTCAAGAAAACACAGACGTGCCTTGAAACTGTTTCAAGTTTGTCCTAGGGTCCTACACAACACCTGGGTACCCAGTGGGGAATCCGCTACCTTACTGTACTTACTGGAAGAAAACAGATTTGCTGCCCCACTCCCGCAGCACTACTCCACACATTCTGCTGGGAAGGAAAGGCAGCGATGCCACAGCCCTCACCACTGTGGGCTCAGCAGCTCTGAGCCTCTCTCCTGGCATAACATCCCCAGCTTGGGCACTGCAGTGCCATGGAACCCAGACACCGACACTGAAAGAAGAAGAGATCTGAGCAGAACTTGTGGGGCAAGCTTTCAAGCACTCTAACAGCTCAGCATTTTCTTTTTGCTTTTCCTCTCCCTTTTGAAGGCCATTACAGGTTAAAATTGTAATAAGCCTTATCACTGAACTTTGTGGTAGCAATACAAATCCTAAAATAAAGCCATTGTTATTTACTACCAAACTACTAAAGTTAATCAAACCCTGCAACAACAAAAAACCAATAAAGCTATGTGCTCTGTCAGTGCTTTGTATCTTCCAGCACCTCCCGAGTGAGAGGCGATACGGACATCTAGCGCAGCCAAGAAACGGAGGATGCTCCTTCCTCAAGGGACACTGAAGGCCTCGCTGACGGCTTCACACCAGCCCTGCAGCCGTCGGGGACCGAGCGCCCAGGTCCCCGAGCCCGCCCCAGCGCAGCATCAGCCAGGCGTTCTCCTAAAGGCGTTCTGCAGCAGAAAAACGCCGGCGATCCTCCGCCCAGCACCACCCCGCCGAGACGCACGACGCAGCCGCCGGCGTCCCCGTCAACGGGGCCGAGAAGTCGGCACAACCGCGGGGCAGTGCGGGCAGCTGGGAAGCCGGAGAAAGAAGAAACCGGGGTGGAAGTTCCGTCGAGCTTGCCGCCCTCGCCGCGCCCGCGGCGGCTCTCCCTTGGCTGTCTGCGGAACTCCCACAGCTCGGGGAGCCCGGCTCAGAGCGGCAGAGGCGCTCCCGCCGCCCCCGCCGGACCTGGCGACGCTCGGGGCTGCCCGGGCGCGCTCCCGAGCTGGGCTGCGGCCCGGCGAGGCGGGCGAGCTACGCGGAGGGGCCTCGCCCGGCGCTCCCGTGCCCTGTCGACGGGACCCAGAGGGGGCTAAGGGCACACGCGGGGCGCGGGCCCAAGCGAAACGCGGCAGCTTTTCCCGGCGCGGACGCTGAGGCACCTGAAGGCGGCGCTCCAGCCCCGCGGCAGAGCCAGCAGCCCGCGCTGCCGCCGCACGGACCCCACGCCCCCAGGCCTCCCGGCCCACCGCCCCCGCGGCCGCAGCTCACCTCCGCGCCGCTCCGCTCCACCCCTTCCCGGCGGGGGCGGTGGCACCCGAGCCCCGCCCACGCAGCACGCCGGGGGCGGGGTTCGGGGCGGGGCGGGGGGCGGGGTTCGGCGCCTGCCCTGCCCTGCCCGCGCGCGCGCCGCTCCGCTATCTGACTGGCTGAAGCGGCAGGGTCACGTGAGGGGGAGGGGCACCCCCTTCGTCCCCCGCCCTCTGTTAGCGTCATCCTTTGCGTCAGGCGGCGCAGCTGCGTTGCGAGCCGGCGCGCGCACGGCGGAGGCCGCGGGGCCGGGCCGCCGGCGGAGGCCCCCGTTCCCCCACGCCCCACCGCCGCCATGGCAACGGCCGCAGGTGCGTCCCGAGGCGGGGCCCGCCGCCCCCGCCCCAGCTCCCCTCGGCGGGGCCCGGCCCGGCCCGGCCCGGCGCGGCGGCCGCCGCCGCGCAGGCGCACCGGGGCGGAGGCGGGCGAGCGCGGTTCCGCCTGGAGCGGGCCGCGGTTACCGCTCCGCGCTCCGTCGCGTCGCCGGCCTGACCTTGAGCGCGATCCCGGCCCGCGGGTGCCAGTCCGCTGGAGCCGAGGGCCGCCGGGGAGCGGGGCAACGCTCCAGGCTCCGGCCTCGGCGTCCGCCGCGCCGCTCGCCGAGTCGCGGGGGGGGCGCGCGCTGGCTCCTGCCGTCCCGGTACGGCCTCCCCGGTGGCGCGTCTGCCGCCCTCCTGACAAGCGTGCTTGCCTGTTTGCTTTCAGGTCCGGTGGTGCCGTGGCCCGGTGCGGCTGCGATCGCTCCCCAGCGTCCCCGGCACGCCGGCGCCGCGACCGGGCGTCCCTGCCAGCGCCGTTGGGAGCCCTGAGGTCTCCTCAGCCGCACCAGAGGGGCGGGTTTGCAGCAGCGCGGGAAGCCCCGCGCCGAGAATGTAGTGAGTACGGCAGCGTGCTGCGGGCAGCGCTCGTTGCGTCCGGTCCGTGGCCAGGAGCCACGGGCTGCTGAGCCCTGAGCTGGCCGCCAGTGTTGTTTTAACGGCAGGTGGTGGGCTGGAGGAAGGAGCGGATCCTTAAGACTTCGCGTTAACCTGCGTGCCCTCGCGTTTGTTGCTCAGGGTGCAGAGCTGTCGGGGAAGGAGTGTGAATTGGTGGTATTACACTTGACTTACTAGTTGAGCAAAGGCGGTTGGGCCCGGAGGACTTCCGAGGTAGCACATTTGTTTCACAGCAGTCAGGTTGATGGGAAATGCTGCCATCTCTTACCGCTGTTATAAATACAAAGATACAATGCAATACCAGACAATACACGTCCTTTTCTTTATTCTTTCCCTTGTGTTTCTCTGGCCATTTGGTGTTTCTTAACCACATTTTGAAGACTGTGGTCATTTAGGCAGGTAAATGGGTTGAAATCCTATAGAAGCACTAGGTGTGCGCAGCACAAGGTGGTGACAGTGGCAGGCACCTGACCTACGGACTGGAACGGGGGACATGATGTCAGAAAGGATTGCATGTGCCCCCTTGCTCTGAAGCTGGCTCCTTGGTTGAGGGTAGCTTCTGTGTGTAAACGGGAAGTTGCAGCAGCTTCACAAGTTTGTATGCATAGGCACTGCCGTTGATCCACAACTTCTGTTCTTTTTGGGGAACTGTTTCTTTTTTGTTAAATTCTTACAAGGTGGCTGCTGTCTTTCAGTATTTAAGGGTGGCACAGGCCTTACGAATTATGTGTGAAAGCAAGGTCTCTGCCATAAATGCTTCTGGGAGGACTTGCTCAGCCTGTCTCCTGCAGGTTCTCTGCTGTGCTGGTTTTAGTCAGGATAGTGTTAATTTTCTTCACAGTGTCTGGTATGAGACTGTGTTTTTCAAGACTAGCGCATCTGCGGATGTGACTGGTTTAGCATCGGCAAGTAGAACAGTAATCTCAGTAATACTCTGAACTGGCGCACATAGGAAGTGGTGTACAGGCCATCGAATGTGAATTCCTGTCTGTGATGTTACTTCTCATATTGATAGAAACACTTCATCTTTGTAAATTTTTTAGGTGGCACTTTCACTTGCCAGATCTTAAAGGATTAAATAGTGTGTAACTGTAGAGGAAAAGCCAGTCCAGGTGTATGTGTTTTGTTTTAATTTGTGTACTTGGTCACAATAATCCATCAGGTTGCTTTGAGTGATCCAGGTTGTTTCTGTATAGCCCCTGCTGTAGGTCCTTCACGTAATGGCCTGTAGTGACTGTGCCTTGAGAAGCAGTTCCTAATACTGAGCAGGGGTATTAGCCCCAAATACAGTTTTGAAATAGTGGAAATCTCATGCGCATTGCAAGTAAGTTCACAAAGCATCACCAGCCTCACTTGATTGTCACAAACTTAACTGAAGCTGTGCTGTATTTGAAGTTAGGATTCAGATCAGCTATAAAACCAGCTGTTTATAGTTGTTGAATAAGTAGTCCAGTTTTAAATGAGGAACAAGTGGTGCTTGGTACTTCTCTGCTTTATTTGGTAGAACTGTCTGCTTACCTCTTCTTCAGGACTTCACCAAGACCAAGGTCTTCTTTACAGAAAGCGAAAGTCAACTGTGGGTTTGAGATGCTGTCTTTCTCTGTAGAAGAGCCTGCAGGCTAATTAACTGTGGCTTTCAGAGATTTTCAGAACTGCTAGAAGTGTTCTTGTAGTCCAAGTTAAGCCTGTGGTTACGATTCTGTACTAGTTTTGACCGGGATAGAGAGAACTTTTTTCATAGTAGCTGGTGTGGGGCTGTGTTTTGAAAACAGTGTTGATAACACCAAGATGTTTAGTTGCTGCTGAGCATTGCTTGCGCAGTGTCAAGGGCTGTTCTGCTCCTCACCCTACCCCACCAGCAAGCAGGCTGGGGGTGCACGAGGAATTGGGAGGGAACACAGCAGGGACAGCTGACAGCTGTGACCGACGGTGTATCCCATGCCATATGGTGTTGATGATAGCTCAGCAGTAAAACTGGGTGGGGGGAAGGTGGTGGGGGCAGCACTGCTCAGGGACTGTCTGGGCATCCATTGGTTGGTAACAAGCAATCGTTTTCATTTTCATCACTTGTTTTTCTTGGGTTTTATTTTCCCCTCTGTCTTTGGGTTTTTTTGCCTTACAAAAGACTTCAAAAAATTTCTCTTTAATTATTAAAGTGTTTTTATCTCAACTCAACCATGAGTTTCTCTCTTGCTTTTACCCTTCTGATTCTCCTCGCCATCCCACCGGCGCCAGGGGGAGAGCGGGCAAGTGGCTGTGTGGTGCTCAGTTGCTGGTTGGGTTAAACCATGACAGATGGTTACTTAAATTGTCTGTTGTTTTCTGCCACAGGGAAGGGCAGAGTGGAATGATCAGAATTTGTAATGCTACTGCATGTATTTTCTTTAGGTTTGGCGTTTTTTTTTTAGAGTCTCTTCTACCTCCACCACTGCTGTTCAGTGATGTGTATTTAATTAGTGAGAGTGTGGACCTTTCACTGTTTGAATTCCGTGGCACAGTGAGTGGGGAAGTCTAACATGTAAGGTTCCTCTTGTCAGCTGTAATGTCACACTGAGGAGTTCATACCCCAGTTTCCTTCCTAATTTATTTCTATTTTAATGTGAAAGTGTACAGAAAGGAAAAACAGAGGCTTTTTCAGGTCTCTGACACTTGAGTAGAAAACAGGGCAACATCTGTCAGGTCTGGTATTTGTTACTTCTCTCCTTCAAATTTCATGTGCTTTCCTGGAATGTGAGGAACCAGGTGCTGTTTGTATGATCCACTAGTGTGAAAAAAGCTGCAGGGTCACCTGCGGCTCTTCTCATGTTCGTTGTTCTCTTTTTTTTTTTTTTTTTTTTTGATGTAGGGAAGGAGAACTGAGATATACCACAGTAAAAATACCAGTATGATGGCTTCGGAAGGTTCTGCCGCAGTGAAGTCAAAGGAATCTCTCAGCAGTGACATAACAGCTACCTCTGGTAAACATTATCTCTGTGGCTACTGTGCAGCCTTCACAAATATAGCAGTCACTTTTCCCATCCAGAAGGTCCTCTTTCGGCAGCAGTTGTATGGTTTGAAAACAAAGGATGCAGTGCATCAGCTACAGAAGGATGGGATTAGAAACCTCTATCGTGGCATCCTTCCTCCGCTAATGCAGAAAACAACAACGCTGGCTCTCATGTTTGGCTTGTACGAAGATTTCTCCTCCCTACTCCACAGCCACACGAGTGCTCCTGAACTCATCACACGCACCATGGCAGCAGTGCTGGCGGGGACCACAGAAGCTGTTCTCACACCTTTTGAGCGTATTCAGACTTTGCTTCAGGACTACAAACACCACGATAAATTTACAAACACTTACCAGGCTTTCAAGGTACTGAAAGTCTATGGGATGAGAGAATATTACCGGGGATTGGTGCCTATTCTGCTTCGAAACGGACCTAGTAATGCACTCTTCTTTGGCCTACGGGGACCTATCAAGCAGTGTCTGCCTGAAGCAACTTCTTACAGCACTCATCTGGTCAATGACTTTATCTGTGGGGGCCTGTTGGGTGCCATGCTGGGATTCTTGTTTTTCCCAGTGAATGTTGTAAAAACTCGCATGCAAGCTCAAATCGGTGGTGAATTTCAGTCCTTCTCAGAAGTCTTCATGAAGATCTGGGTGGAGCGTGATAGAAAACTGATCCATCTTTTCAGAGGAGCCCATCTGAATTACCATCGGTCTGTCCTGTCCTGGGGCATCATCAACGCAACCTATGAGTTCTTGCTGAAGCTGTTGTGAAAACCACTGTCTTCCTTTGGCTCTTCTGTTCATTTGGGTATCAGCACACATGATGTCACTTAATCCCAGGGAACAGTGCCTGTGTAGTGTGAAAGGTGGATAGTCTTTGCCTTCAATATTTATGGAGTGAATGGTGATGCATCTAAACCTCGGTGCGGTTAAGATGAACTTTTGAAGTTATTTATTTGCTGGCAGGTGAATTTATCCATAATGGAGCTACTAGACAAATACAAGGTTTAAATAAAAAAAGACACATTAGTCCAGCAGCTTATTCTGTATCACTCCCAGAATTTCTTAACGCTCCGTGATGGAATGTGCTCCGCTGTCCACATTGTAGAACACGAAAATCAAGGAGGAGCTGATGAAAATTGATTCCCTTGCCTGATAAACTTCAAAATCTCAGTTTAAGAACTGCATTTTCAAATGTTGCAGGGTCCCAAGTAGTCTGCATTGTTTAAAGCTAAAGGGACAGATCCAGATGGGGATAGCTGAAGTTCAGAACTTCCAGCTTAAGCTAAGCTTACGCAAACTCTTCTGCCAGCCATTTGATGCTTGACTTTAAGACGAACACTTCATTCAGCAGCCTAAGAGTGATTACCGAATGTTTGACTTCAGTGTAAAATGACTCCAGTTCAAGGTGGGATCTCTGTGTGTGTACGTGTACTTGTGTGCCTTCATGTGGAAAAAGAAGTGGAAGGAATGAAACAGAACATTTAGTAAAGCTTTAAAGTGTCCTTCCTTGATAAAAAACCTTCTACTTGTAAACATGGAGTTTGCTCTGCCTTTTGCTTTTGCATTGCTTTTCCTGTCACCCAGAGCTGTGGGGGCAGATGATGTCACTTTCTGTAATGCTCATTAAACAGTTCAGCTTCCCAGCATTATGAAAGTAGTTCAGCAGCACAGCTCTTTTGTATTGAGGTACCTTGTCCTTTGCAAATTACTTCTGTTTTGTTTGGGCTGGGGAATAACGGATCACAACATGGTATTTTTACCTGAGACTTGGAGTTCTGCCTACCTGACGTGTACTCTTAAGAGCTCTGTGGGACAGAATTATGCAGCAGTACTAACAAGATGTTTCTGGGTATTACCTGCTTCAGTGGAGGTCTGTAGGTGCGGCGGAGAAGATGACCTTAGAAGCAGCTAGCTAGGAAAGATACGGTATTTGGAGACATGTGTAAGGCTTCTGTAGGTGGGTGTTGAAAAAGACTTACAGAAATACGAATTGTGTCTTACAGACTTGGGAGTCGAGAGATGTAAGAATTCAGTCGTTAGGGAAAGGGATGGGAGAGCAAGCGTGTCCGTAAACCAGGTGAAGGTCTTATCAAAAAGCATATGATTCTCCTGGGGGACATTATTTTGTGAAACATATATATAGAGAACAAAGTATTTTGGATGATGGGGGCAGGAAAACTTTCAGAAACTGGTCTGCAAAATAGGTCTTTTCACAAGTTTTGTTGTGGGTATTACATCTTTTTGAGTTTTCCATGTGCTAAACTCAAACTTGTCCTCAAATACTGATTCTAATCAGTGTGTTATAATACAGTCCCTAGCTTCCCAGTCCAAAACGGCCAGGCACAAGTGAGCACCCTTGTATCCCCTTGTATCGGAATGTTGTGATTATGTCCATTTGAATAAAATGTTTACTGAGTGTTTGTTACTGGCAGAATCTGATTTTTACCAGTGTACTGTTTTTTGTAATCACTCCATGATGGAATTAAAAAAAATTTGCATCCTGTTTCTCTGTGCTAGGTGTTACATACTTCTCTAACGCTGGGACATCTGAAGCATTGAGGGTGGGAGTTTAATGTCAGCCCGCAACGCACTGGTGACTGGCCGCCTTGTAGCAGAAACAAAACGGTGCCGTCCTGGTCTGTTGCTGCCTCTGCCTACGTGGAGCGTGCGGCAGGTCTGTCCTGTCAGAGCTGTGCCGAACTACTGCCTTGGCTTCGCTCAGTCACCGCCGACAGTTCGACAGCATGGGCAGAAGAGTTGTGTGCTTACGAAGTCAGAGGTGTTTGCTGTGCAGGAGGACAGGCACTTGGTGAAGAGAGGGGTCGGTGAATGACCTTACAAGTTACGGTGAGGTGGAGTGTGCTGTTTGCTAGAGGATGGTTGCCAGCCTGGAAGGGAGCGGGGGAGGAGTTGTGATGCTGCAGCTAACATAGAAACAGCTCTGTTTGGGGGACTTAGAACGTTTCCAGTCTTAAATGACTACAACCAGGCTGCCTGGACTCCATACTTAATACAGTTGCGATTTAAGGTTACGAGTTGTCAAGGACGGCGACAGAGCTCAGCTCTGCGGGGCAGGGCTACGGCAGGTAGTGCGGCGAAGGTGCCTCAGAGAGAAGGGGCCTTGGCCTCAGTTACCTTCTCCGGTGGGTTAGTGCCCTCTTTCATGGGACCTACAGTCTTTTGCTGCCTTGGCTCGTCACTGTGTTGTTACAAATGTGAGGGGAACAAGCCAGGACATCACCTGAGCAGCTGGAGGGGCTGGGCCACAGCTGCTGCCCTCTCTAAAAACACGCAGCCAGGATGCAGTGAGGTTGGCCAACCTCTGCAGCATAATTTTAAAAACGGTTGGTGGTGCCTCAGTTGCTGTTCTTGGTGAACTACAAGCAATCGTGTCTGACTGAAGAAGGAAAGGGGGATTCCACTGATCGTGATAACGGAAATACTGCTGAAAGAAAGACTAATGGACACAGACTTTGGGTAATAACTACTTGGAGAAAAAGGAGGGCAATATTGCAAAATGCTGCTCTGTTCCTTTGAGGCATATTTCTGTTCCAGACACCTCCTATACCTGTTTTATGCTAATCAGATCATCAAGTTTGGCCAGTTCTTGGCTGTTTGCAGTGGGGGGTTGAGAAGGACACAGGCTTTTGCATGGGAAAGCGAACTCCTGTGACGGCACCAGCTCTGAAACGGCAGCATGGTTCGAAAAGGCAGGCTCCAGCAACAGGAAATAAACAAGCCATGTCAGGCTGTCAGGGTCTAGTTAGGGTTTTTGTTCTCATAGAAACTAACGATGTAATCACATCTAATGAGAGAGATGGCTTTCCCTCATTTATTATGTGATGTATAATGAGGAATAAGAGAAAGCCACAAGTGCTGATGAGCCCAAATGGCACTTTGCAGTGCCCGGGCAGGTAAACTGGGCAAAGCACAGTATTTTAAGCAGGGTACAGACTGCCTGCTCTGGTGGTCTGCATCAGACAGGGCTGTTGTATGGGCAAGAAGGGTCAGGGTCAAATTTTGACCAATTTGAGGAAAACTTGATGGGCAGACACTGCAGCTGGGTCTGTGACACACCAGCCTGAGAACTGCAGCAGCTTAGTACTACTGCCTTTGCAGCAAAGCCAGGGCAAGAGTGTGTTGCTTTCCTCTGCTGCTTGGCTTGTGTGCCTTCACAACTCCAATCAACCTGATTTAAACCCACACATCGTGTTGCTCCTGCATGTGTTGATGCTTCATTTGCAGGGAACACAGCAGCAGTTAAGCAAGGGACACACGCATCGTGCCCTGAGCGCACAGTGCCCCACGTGCCCCGATGTGACGCTGACATCCATCTGCTCCTCAGGTGGTGCTGCAGCAGAACTGGGGTTTGTGCAGATGCTGTTCCTCCTGTGTCTGGTGGCTCTGCTGGAGCCCAAACCTTTGCAAGTATAGTGTGACAGGGCACAGGGAACCCACAACACACAGACACTGCAATCCGTGGCAGAGCAGGCAGGACTTTCCAGTTTCAGGCTGCTTCCTCTGGGTGGGAAAGTGCCTGCTTCCCACAGCACTTTGCAAGAAAAGCGATGCTGCCTTCAGGTGTTTGCTGTCTAAACACAAGGAGGTGCTGTCTCGGGCAATGGAATGGTTAATTACCCTTAGTTCGCAGTTACTGTACTAGCCCAAACACGTGTCCTGGTTTCTGGGCTTAGTGAGTGAGCCGTTCCCTCTCATAAGCATGCTTGACCTAAGGACAGTAGCAACCCAGCCCGTGCAGGGAGAGGGACCTGCACACAGAGGTTGTTTTGCTCTGAGCACTGCTTTTTTCCTCTTAGTTGTAGGGAATAGGCAAGAACCAGTGAGCATTACAGAGCAGAGTTCAGTGTAAGATAAATACATTAAAATAGATTTTTAATTCATTGAATTATTAAATGCTTAATTTATTACGCAAGCAAGAGAAACTGTCCACAAATAGTAAGTTACTTTACGGCTGTAAGTACAATATTTTCAGAGCAGCTCTGATACTTTCTGTACTGTATTAAAAGGCTACAATTTTTACTATGAAATCTCAGGTATTTCAAAATATTCTGCATGCACAATCTGTTTTTGTATTAAAAACCTTATACTTAACTGAATACTTAGTGCTAAAGAAAATGCATCTTTGAGATCAGGAAAGGAGTTTTTTTCCTGCAGGGAAAAATGTTACGGGCTGTTGACGTTTTCCTTTTACTCCAACATTTTAGAACCTTAAAGTAGATTTTTTGAAGGCTTTCATTTGGCAAGTGTATTTCTTCTCAGAGTTCACATTTCATTGAGCAACAGACCCATGTTTTACAGTATCAGGACCTTCTCCACATCAGTGTTTACCCAAACTAAAAAAAACTCTGCCCACCCAAAACCCTAGGAAAAAAAAAAAAATCTTTACATTCTAATTCTGGTAGTAGGCAATCAGATTGTCCTCACCAAGACTCCAAGAGTGCAAACCAACACGTGTGTGTCTGTCTGTCTGTACCACTGTGCTTTCCTTCCTATCCCAAATAGTTCTGTTTGGAGGTTATGTGTTTCCCTGAACTACCATGTTTGACAAGCAGACTGATGCCCCATGGCTGTAATACGCACACATCCCTCTCACACAGAGAACAAATGTATACATGAATGTCATTGTGTCATCCCGTTAGTACTTTCTCTCTGCTCATCCCCCCAACCCCCTAAAATGTCTAAGAGTGCTGCAGTGATTTAAAGACTGGCCTCTAATGGAATACTCGGAAAACACATTTAGTCCCACAACAGTCACTGGACTCTTACAAGAGGATTACTGGCTTCAAACACTAGTCTGATTCCCCTAAGTGCTGCTGTAAGTCGGTGCTCCTACAGACATCCTAATAATGCATCTCATCTGCGTCTGCCGACCCGCCATGCTGGGAAGAGAAGAGTTCTTCTACTACAGAAGTTACTGAACATGAAACCACACATTTTAAGAACATACTGCATGCTTTACAATCAAACATACAGCTCTGTCTTCAGTAGAAATACTGTAAAATTTATCAAGTGATATAATACTTGAGTGGTCAAAAGTAAATCAGTTTAAATCAACCTCTGGTGTAAGACGCTACCGTATTTTGCTGTTGGTACAGTCTTTCATCTACTATTTGAAAGACTTTGTTTCAGACAGGTTTATATAGTTCTGGAAGGTTAAGAATTCATCTTCTGAAATACAACAGTAAGATTACTTTTTTTGGTCTACCTAGAAATAACCCATTAATTCAAAAATTCTATTTATTAAGTCAGTAAGGCAAAATATTCAGAAAGACAATGGAAAATCACTCCTTCCACCAAGAATGAACTGCAAGGATGTAATTGATAGGACAAGAGACAATGGCTTTAAATTGAAAGTGGGTAGATTTAGATTGGACATCAAGAAGAAATTCTTCCCGGAGAGGTTGGGGAGGCACTGGCACAGGTTGCCCAGAGAAGCTGTGGATACCCCATCCCTGGAAGTGTCCAAGGCCAGGCTGGATGAGGCTTTGAGCAACCTGGTCTAGTGGAGGGTGTCCCTGCCCGTGGCAGGGGTGTTGGAAACAGATGGTCTTTAAGGTCCTTTCCAACCCAAACTATTCAACAATTCTAATTACAAACTATTTAATAGTGTTTCAGTGTGTTAGGTGAACTTCCTAAGTAAAACATTAACTTTCACTGAAAATTTCCAAGTATTGTTGAAAAGGAGTAATCAAATTATCAAAACCTAAGACGACCTACTTATTCTAATTCAGACTTACTACAAATGTAATCAGAAGAACTAGGTAACATTTCTAGAGCACACATGGAAAGAATCTGTCTTAATATACATGTACCTGCTGCACACACTACAAAAGCATTATCAATCCCCTTAAGCAGGCCACCTTTAGCATCAGTCCTGCACTTCTGCTCAGTGCCCTGGTTTCAGAGCCAGACAGGGCTGGCCAGCTCAGAGCGCTGTGCATAGCAGGTATATCTGGATGTGATGGCACGTGTCACTTAGCAGTAACAGTTCTGTATACAGCAAAGTTGTGGTGTCCAATGTTTCAAGCACAACACTCCTGTATAAAAGTGTATCATGAGGTAGAATTAAAAAAGTAACACTCAGTGCACATTAACAGGCATAGAATTAAAGCACAAGCATGCTACCAGTTGGAGGAATTTCTGATAGGAAAAACAAAACCACCTATGAAAACAATCAAAGAGACCCAAGAACTGCTTTGATTTTATGGATGCTTCTTCGCCTCCAAAACAAACATGGTTCCAGGCTGTGAGAACAGTATTTAAGATCCCTTGAAAGTGTTACCTGCAGTCCCTTTAACAAAACACTAAATGAGATGAGAAAGCAGCAGCCTAGAAGCAGGTAGAGCAAATGCTTAGGGAAAAAGCTATCATGGTCCAGTGTGGGCATGGCAGGGTTGACCAGCTTCTTTATCACAAACAGACCATGTTAATGGAGGGTAGTGCAGGGAAATGCAAGCATTTATAGTGTCACACTGCATTCTGTTTCAAAATATACATCAGGAACAAGAAAATTAGCACTTCCACTAGACTAACACCATCGACAAAGTATTCAGAAGTTTTGCCACATGCTGCTACTGGGGTTTATTTGGTTGTTTTTTTTAATCAAAACCAGCCTAGTCAATTAAAAACTCCTTGTAGCTTAGCACCTCCTTTGCATAAAAATCTTGCATTCCACAACTGTCCTCAAGTTTCCTGCACACTCCACTTCCATTGCTTTAAGCCACAGAGGAGTGAAGTCTCCCTGAAGTGTTTCTAACCAACCAACACATACCAGCTGCCCCACGCGTAGGTTCAGGTTCGTGGGCTTGTACGCATACAAAAGGAGCTGGGTGCAAATGGAAGCTATGTATTTCTTACTGGTCTCAGATATACTTGCAGATTTTATTCATTCAGTCACTAGGCCCCATTTTTCATGGCTTGGCCCATTATCTTCAAATGAAAAAATACCTTTTTATGAACTGCGTTCCTACATGCAGTTCCAAAAGCATTCAGAAGGTACAAGTGTTTGAACTTAAGAGTCACTGTTTCAGAAAACAGGGCGTCTCTCCTCGTTTATGATTTCATCAGTCTCCTTTTGAGTTCAATAGTTTCAGCAATAACAGAGTTGCTCAGAAGACATGCCACAGAACATTTCAACCTAGAAATTGCTATCTGAGACAACTATGGGCATTTATTCACATTTTAAGTTAACTGAGTGTATTTACTCAAAAAATTATTCTTCTTCCTCCTCCAGCCGTGACAATATTCTACTGAGACACCATCACCAAATAATTTTGTTAAAAACCCATGAGAACAGCAGTTTAGGACTTGTACCAATCAGCAGGAACTCTTTCAGCTAGCTGTGCATACTTGACTACTTGAAAGTAGTCCTTTAGCAGCCAGTAACTAGAGATGCTGAAAACCCAACACAGCAGTAATTAACTAGCCCTCAGATCACCAAATACCCAGTACTTTGTACCCAAGGCTTTGTATTACTAAAAAAATTCTACGAAAGAGGAAATCTAAGATTCTTTTTTTCATGATGCAGAGGAGCCTTGTTTCAACAACTTCTCTACCAACACCCAGAGTATGCTACCCACCCAATACAGAACTACAGAGGATCATCATGCTTACATATGTTCAGCTATCTCATCTCCACAGGTGTCATCTTTTTCCCCAAACACAGACTATGTGAAAAGCTTTGTGAGAGTCAACTTTTAAAAAGCATGCACTTTTGAGCTGGAGACAATGAATCTGAACACCAAAATGACAGTCGTTTTTAGGTAAAGTTTCCTGCTGAATCGAGTGTGTGTTTGGTCAGCAAAACCTTAGTGAAATACCAAAAAAAGAAAAGAGACCTTGGAACATGTAAGTGATGAGTGAGAATATTATAAAAAGATACAGACATACGAGACTGAAATAACTGCATTTACAAGGTCAGCTATATTAACTTGAGGACTAAAACTTGGCATTCATACTTAACGTGATTTAATGGTGAACATTAACATTTTTCACACCTCAGGATAAGACCAGTTAAATCCAAATAGATCTTACTGTACACAGGCATGCTCTTAATCTGTTCCCAAACCAACAGTTCAAGAGAACAAAGGCTTATCTGGTGATACTACGGACACGTCCTAGACGGACTCCTTTCACAGCAGTGGTGCAGGTGAGGTGTGAAAGAACACTCAGGTGGGGACATAGCCTTAACAGAAATGAAGGTTTATATTACTGATGCAGAAAGCTCCCTACAACAGAAACCCTGGCAGCTGAGGAATCAAAGCTGCCTAAGAGAGGCTGACTAAGGACACTCCCCCATTGTACGATACATCCAAACAGATCATACATGGTGGTGACAAGGCAGGGTCTTCACCCATTCAACGCCCGCTTCCGTGCCCCGGTCTTTTCCTACTAAATTCTCTGAGGAAAAAACACAGCTACATCCCCATCCAGAACCTCTTCCTTCTGCATATATTGTGTTTATTGCCAATCACAGAAAACCAAATGCTTTAACTGCAGCAAAACATTACAGAAAGTTGTTTCATTTTTCTGGCCAACCACAAACAACCCAAATAATACATTAACAAATCTTTCCTTTCTTCCTGTGACAGGAATGATGTTAGTTATGTACAAAAGCAGCTAATTATCTAATAATCCTTGTATAGTAGTTTCAGCAACAAAAGAGGCCAAGGAAGCCTATGTGAGGAAGTCCAGCTCCTTTGGAACAAGGAGGTGGTGTACTCTGGGAGCCTGGGTGAGTTTTCGCTGAACTGCTACCCCTGCCCCTCTACATTTGTTTCAAATAGCCAACTTCAAGTTGCACTGAAGGAAATTATCAATGAGAACTATGGTACAAACAAACCAGAACAATGACTCAATGGCACAGCATCAGCAGGAGCAGAGGTCTGCTTGGAAGGCTGAGAACAGCGCACGGAACTGGACTGGTGGGTGCAGTATGAGAACGCACACAGTGCTGGGCTGGAAACTCATGCTGCTGTTGTGTTCAGAAATCACAGCAACTATGATCTTCACTGGATTTAGAGGTTTCAGAAAGAACACTTCAACTAAACTGAAGTAAAAACCACGAACATCTCAAAGTCCTGTTGATGCAAGGTGTGCCTAAAACTTTGGCTGATACAGAGACACACGTCCACTAAGGCACCCCGAGGCAATCTGACAGTGGGTTGGGGAGAACTTGGTTGTCAGTACCACATCATTGTGAGAGTAGAGGGAGCGGATTTCTTTCAGGGGACTAGCTTCTTTGGGCAAACAGTCAACAAGTTCGCTGCAGTGTGCGTCAAACCCCAACAAGCGGATTCCAAAGCCATGAGGGGATGAAATCATCCTGCCATCGGGACTGAAACAAAGTTCTTTGATATATCCCCGGCCAACGTTGGCTTCTTCAATGCAATGAGTCAATCGCAGGGAACAACGAGGTGAGACAGGGCGCACAGGGGCTCCTTCCTGGAATTCATAGACACAAGTCCACTAAAGGGAGAAGCAGAGAAAGGAACACTGAAAAAAATTTAAAGCACTGCAAATACTCATTCCCTCCTGCTGCATGTGAAGTAATACAGGAATGATCAATGCTATTGCTTACCTACTATTCAGTAAGCATCTACTATGGAATACCGAGAAAAAGCCAGTTCCTTGGCATCTCCTCCATTTTGAACTAAGTGAAACAGCTGTCTAGCATCAAAGCTGCTTTTTTAATTAAATAAACGTTAGATACAATCTTTTAGATCTAGTTTTTATCTGCAAAGCGCAAAGCTTAATCTTTTGGCCAGGCATCTGCTCTAATTTAATAAACATTTAATGAGATCTACAATAAAGTAGAACTCAGCCTACAGTAATTTACAATTGACCCCTGGCATTTTGTACCCTGAACTTCAAAAGTAAAGAAAACTTAAAAGAAGAGAGATATTTTTCTTAAGGAATATTATGAACAGCTCTGTAACCAGCTGGTTACTTGTGAGACAGCCAGGGATATTAATGTGTAATCTAATAATCTAATATCAAACCAAATGGAAAAACAGCTCTATAACAAAGTTTGTATCACGTTGAAAGATACAGTTTCAGCCCCAAAGAAGTGTTCTTAGTTGTGTTCCACGTATTCTAGCGAAATAAACACAGAGAACAATACAAATATGTATATTAACAGAAGAGAGTAAGGCAGACACTAGGACAATGTGAAATTCTAACTAGGTCTGTTATCAGTATCAACTACCCCAACATAATATTTTCATTTTCAAAAAATTCTGTGCTGTATAGTGGTTTGATTTTAAGTTACAGAACCAGCATTAAAATTTGTAATGAATCTGCTAAGCTTTCACTCAGTCCTCCACACATCTGTAAGATGCTACCATAACCAAGAGTGGGTTTCTTAAAAAAAAAAAAAATCCCAAATAAACAACACCATCACAACCCAAAAAACCCAAAACCAAACCAACCCAAAATTACAGCAGCTATCAGATTTTCTAATCTGTTTATTACTGGCCAAGGATTCAAAGAATTCTTTGTGGTTTTGGAAAACAAATATAAAACCTTTGTGTCTTGTACACAGAGTAGCCTGCACAACTGTCACATCAATAATTTTGAAATAACACTAGGGAAAAAAGGTGTTTGCAAGACTACCTGGTGGAATCCAGGTGTTCGAAGGCACTGGCTGGGCTTTAAGTTATAAGTAAACTTGAGTTAATCTGGAAGTTACTTCTTCAAAAGCAGGTGTTCCCAAGCATAACCCCACAGGCTCTTCCTTTTTGTGTACAGTCCATGAAGACATGGATGAAAAGCTGGACATGAGCCAGCATTGTGCGCTGGCAGCCCAGAAAGCCAACGGTATCCTGGGCTGTATCCAGAGAAGCGTGGCAGCAGGTTGAGAGAAGGGATTCTGCCTCTCTACTCTGCTCTGGTGAGACCCCACCTGGAGTTCTGCATCCACCTCTGGAGCCCTCAGCTTAAGAAGGATATAGACCAGTTGGAACGAGTCCAGAGGAGGGCCAGGAAGATGCTCTGAGGGCTGAAGCACCTCTGCTATGGGGACAGGCTGGGTGAGTTGGGGGTGTTCAGCCTGTAGAAGAGAAGGCTCCAGGGAGACCTTATAGCACCTCCCCGTACCTGAAGGGGCTACAAGAAAGCTGGGGGGGGGGGGGGGGGGACGACGGACGGGGGGGGCACTTTTTATAAGGGCAGGTAGTGACAGGACAAGGGGTAGTGGGTTTAAATTGAAAACGGGGAGATTTAGATTGGACATGTGTTTTCAGGCAGGAAAGTGCTGTTTTTCTTCACAGAGCTGATGTCTGGCCCAGAGTGGCCGCGGGGGTGTTTCATTCCATGGTACATCACGCACATGCGCAGTACTCTGGAGGGAAGTGGACCTGGGGAGGGGGGTGGTGGCAGTGCGTTAATACTTTTGCTAGCTCCTTAGTGGTTGGGCAGGTTCATTCCTCAGTGGGTTGGGGTGTTGGCTGTTTTTTTCCTGGTCCTCTTGTTGCTCTCAGGCTCTGATTCTCACTACTCAGTACCTGGCTGCATGTCATTCAGCAGGTGGTAAGCAATTGTATCATATGTTCTATTTTCTATTATTTTAATTACTTATCACTATAGTTTTCATTCATATTCAATTATTAAATAGTTCATATTGCAATTTTACAAGCTTCCTTGTCTTTTCCTCTGACTCCCCTCTTCCACTGGCGGAGGGGTGGAGGTGACTGAGCACCTGCATGGTACTTTACTGTTAGCCTAGGTTAGACCATGACAGGACATCAGGAAGAAGTTCTTCCTGGAGAGGGTGGTGAGACACTGGAACAGGTTGCCCAGAGAAGCTGTGGATGCCCCATCCCTGGAAGTGTTCAAGGCCAGGCTGGATGAGGCTTTGAGCAACCTGCTCTAGTGGAGGGTGTCCCTGCCCATGGTCCTAATGACTCAGTGTTTTAAGTAAAGGCTTAAAAAGGATTCTGCCAGAAAGATCATTGACACTCCATTAATATTTAAGTTGCAGAGTTTTAGGATGAGACTTGTGACCAAAGCACTTTGACATTGCATAAACATCGCTGGAGTTCATCATATTTAGACCTAAAGCGTGGCAGTTTTAAGTAGACAGAGAAACATGCCATGAGGTTTTTTCTTCCCAGCAGTGCAGGAGCAGCCTCTGGAAAGTGTTCATCAGCAGATCAGGAGCACTTCATCCTTGGAGCACCAATGGAGGCAGAAAACATTACAAAGGCACATGAGGAATTCAGAGGAGCTTCTCTGCTCAACTTAAACCATTTTTACCAGTACAAAACTCCATAATCCTCTGTCTTCTCCAAGTTCACACCTCTATATTTTGGCAGGTACCTATTTTTAAGTCATGTATTTGGCAGCGCAGCTAATGTTCGAAAACTTTTAACAGAGCTACAGACTATAAAAATATTCTGTGAAAGAGCAGGGCAACAAGAGTACTGAATGTGGGATAGAGAGCCATGCTAAGTAATTTTTTTTCAGAAAAAAAGTTCATAACCTTAGTGTAAAATCAGTGCATTTACCAGCAGAAATAACTAATTTATTCAAATGCAAACTTACCTCCAAACCAGGAAATTTCAATATAGTTGTGTGATCAATACATCTTGCTCAATGTATTAAAAAAAAACCAACAACAACTAAAAAGAACTAAAAATTGGTTTTACCTCCTGGTCATCTGTATTACTTGAGCACCGAAGAAGCGTAGCCCACCCTTTTGGATGTAGCTGTAGTGATGTAATGCAATTGCCTCGATCTCTTTCCCCAGGAACCTCTGGTGTTAAGACCTCCAAACTATTTCTAGGTGATCCACCTAGAAGGGGAAGTCTACTGTTAAGTCTCAGTCAAGTCTATACATTGATCTTCACCTCTCTCATCAGTCTGCTGTTGAAAGGTCAAACAAGGTCTAAAGAGTGGGCTTTTAAAATAACAACAACTACTGGTTCTCAAACTTCTATGACGTCCTTTCCAAGTTCCTGCCAAGGCCTGCTCAGTTGTATGCAGGTTCTTCTCCCTCATGCCTCCCTTCTCCCCTTCACTCCCTAGAAAGTTTTTCACAGGCAAATCATGCCTTGGCATCCAGATAAGCCTCCTCCTTCCACTGGTATGTTTGAGGATCTCACAATGGTAACTAGCTAAAACTTAACATTATATTTCTTTTAAATTGCCTGTAATTCCAAAAGCCAATATGGTAAGTTCAAGCTGACTCTCTGAAAGTTACCTTAGATTCAGAAGAAACCTGCTAATCACAGGATCATCTGTTTTCACATCTCTGTAGTTAGGTGGGACTTAGTTTGTAATCAGAACTTCCCAAAACACTCTCCACATTTAAGACCTTCTTGCATACTCTTTTTCCATGCTACTTACTACTCATGAAGAAACCATACATAGATATTTCCATCATTAGGGAAAATAAAAAGCAAAACTTTGTTCTGCTCTGGGTTCTTTTTCCTCAAATAAAGTTTGTGTGAATGACCTTTAGGGGGAAAAAGTGGGGGGGGAAACAGAAGGAAAAGGGAGCACCTCTATGTAACAGCAATAATGTACTAATATAAAATAAATATCTTGCTGTTATCAGATTTCCTGGGAAAAAAAGGATGAATTTGATGTGCAATTACATGTTATTGGTTTAACAGAAGTCATAGAACATTATTTTTTTAAAAGTCAGACAAAACCATAGTTTTCCACTATTATACTCTGGCCTCTTCAGGATACAATCAGTCAAAGTCCATGATTTTTTAAAAACCTTTTCCTACCTTCTCGTTGGGAGGACCGTGACAAGTGCTTCTCAGACAGCGGGCCTGCATCGCTCTGGTGACATGGTGAACCAACAGCTCGAGGACCAGATGAACCTGATGTTATGTCTGCAAACAGCACCAGTCATGTGAACATTGACAGCTAATACAGACCACTTGCTATGCACATCCCTCATTTAACCCTCCCTAGAAAGGTTAAGTAAAGGGTAAGGCATCTTCTTAAGAAAAGATTTTTCCGAACAGTTTCTATAGTCTAAAAGTACCATTCTGTCTGTGTCTCACAAAAACTGCCAGCACAAATACACTATTGAGAACAAGAGGCCAGCTGCGCTCCTTCCTTCTTACGCACTGTCATTAGTAGAAGATGGGGTATGAATTTTTCACCAGGCCACTCCCTTCATATCCTGACACCCCAAACCGCAGAGTTTCTGTCACAATTTTGCTGTTTCTGCCACAAAGGAGGAGGAGACAAGCAGTGAAATTTCAGAGCATGAAATTCTTCCTTGTCTGCTGGTGAGAGCAACCACACCACTGCAGCGCAGTCATTAGTAGCTGCAGGCGCTCACACAGAGTCAGTGGCTCAGCATGGGTCAAGTTTCTTTTATCACACAACCAAGGACAGTAGATAAAGCTAGAGACAGCCAGCTCGAGGTAACAAAATCCCACAGGCGCTATATCCTGTAGTGCTGAAGTCTTGATTCCAAAAATCACCCTAGACACTTCACCAGAGTCAGAACATACCACTCAACAGTACGCACGTGTGACCCCTGAACAAAGCAGCTACCACGCCGAAGAGTTCCTCGGCAGCATCCTTCTGACTCCATCTCTGCCTTCTTCCGATAGCTAAGTTTATTCCATATAACACCTCCAACACAGAAGCTGCCACAGACTTTTCCACAAGCATTCACCTGAACTTGATGTAGTCCTCCTAGCTCTTAAAATTGGGTAGCTGCCAACATCTAAAGATTTGTTTAGGTCAAGGTCATGCAAAATCAGAAGATATCCAGAGGAGGTTGAGATCAACATTTTGGAACAGTCTGGCGTCAGCCTCATTCGCATAAGAAAACGGGTGTGAAAAAACTTCTTGTGAGGGCATCCATCTTCTGTACATCTGGACAGTGAATAAAGCACAAGAAATGGCTGCAATTAGCTTTGACTCCAGTCCCTGATAATGTCCAGAAGAGTCCAAGGCATGCTAAACATCCTTGTGCATGCCAAAACTTTTTTTTGAGTACTGTCTTTATTCTACTTAAGTCAGATTTTATTAAAATGACAGAAGTCACATTTTCATACTACCACAACAATGAAGACAGAACCTTTTCAAAAAGGAAGAAACACATTTTGGCATGTCAGGAAAAAAAAAAAATCTCTCAATTTAGCTACTGGGCTAGTACCATACAGAGGTGATGCAAGTTCTTGATAATGGCTATAAACTAATTACAGTATTTAAGAATGCATTACAGCACCATTCAAGGAAGGTTTTCAGTCTTGTACTGTCCTTGCATGTTCCAGATACGTAACAGCATGAACACAGCCACACACCTGTTTGTGTCCCAGATGATCACATTTCCATCAAACCCTGAAGTTACTAGTAACCTCGTATTAGTATCGTATTCGATGTTCTTGACCCAGCTGGTGTGACCATGTAAAGTGCACACTTTGGTGTTCAGCTTTCTCAAATCCCAAAGTGCTATTGTAGTGTCATCAGAACAAGTCGCAAACAGTCGATTATCTAGAAACCTGAAAATGGAAGAGAAACACTGTGTATGCTTAGTGCCTTTTCTAATTTAAATATTCTTAGGCAGGAATTTAAGCTAACACAGAAATAGAGTGGCCGCACAAAAAATTTAACATACAGCAGGATACTTGCCTATATAAAAAAAAAATTACTGTTGGGATATGAACCAGTAGTACATCTGTAGTAGCAAACGAGTTAAACTGCAGAAGTGTAGCAGAAGGTTTCTGGAATTTTTTTGGTGGGTTTTGAGTTTTTTTTTGTTTGGCTGTCTTTTTTTTTTTTTTTTTAGAGGAATCACGTAAAGATCACACAACAACCAAACCACCAGTGGAACAAACTGTCACACAGAATCCTTGTGGTAATTACATCAATTGCCCATCTGGACAATACTCGGCTTTAGGTTTACCAAGTCTTTGTAAGACATGAATGTCCCAGGACTGGTCAGCTTTTAGACCACTGGCAAGATACTCCCATTGACTGGTTTGGCATCCCTGCAACAGAGGTCTGCCAGCCTAAATAGTTTGTCATGTATCCCTTTCATCTTCCCACTTTTGCCAGATCCTTTCACTACTATGGACACACAGCACCAGAACATGCAGCAATTCTACCTGCATTTCAGACTATACAAGATCCTATCAGCTTGTAATTAATTAAATCCATGCTCCTTACTCTCTTCAGCTCTACACACATATCCACCCTCATTTTTCTCCTACTGTTCTGTAACTCTCTCTCTTCCTTACCAAGATATAAGCTCCCTGCACTCCAAGGAGGTTTTTAAAATAAAGATCACCTTTTGTTATTCGTACTGGAAGACCCCACTGCTTTTAAATCTTGCTGCTTTAGGTGCACATCCCTCTAGCCTAGCCAAAGCACGTGGTGTCCAAGCCTCCTTGACCTGAAGGCCCTCCCCTCTACAACACCTCATGCTGCTCTGTACCCACATGGTCACTCAGCATCCAACGTATTTAGTCCCGACTGACAGCTCTCACCAGATCCTGACTGCGCCAGCACAGGCAGAACACAGCACTCAGCCTGCGCCAGGAGTCAATCAACACAAATCTGCTTTTGGAAATGGCCTGCCCAGCCAGCTCAGCACAGGCAGTGGTGGAACCACCTATGCTGGAAACACAGTGTCAGGTTTATCAGGGTGCTGGCGAGGCAAGATGAGCCCTGCTCTTACCAGGGGGCTGCTACCGGTAACGACTCTCCAACCACTCCATGACGTAGCCACAGCTCTGCATGGACACCGGATCTGCACCACAGATCTGCACTAAGCATGCAGAAAAGCTGACCCATTGATTTTAAACAGAGCATAATACAGTGCTCTTCTGAGAGATTCAATCAAGCGGAGCAACTGTGCAATGTATGTTTTGGTTTTACTTATGGCTTACACTACACATGGTATTGCTATCTTGGAAACACGTACCAAACTTAAATTTGAACACTGACACTGTTGGCACATTGCCCCAGACCCGTAGTTTCATTCCACCTTGGCCCATCTCTTGCTTTGGAGCCTATCCAGCTCCAGTGACCTAGGAGGCATGCAGACCTCCTGCATCCAGGAAGGTTTTGTCCCACCTGGACAGTCTCAACAGTCCATGGAAAAGCAAGGGGCTTTCGCTCTCACCTTTCTGCCTTTCCTTTCCCCACAGCACAGTTTATGTGCTTGAAGCAGGCACATGAATTTAGGCTTTTCAAATGCACAGAAGCAAGTACGTAGACCAAAGCGCAAGTGCAGAGCACTGTTTATGATGAGAATTTCAGATCAACTTTGGAAGCAGCATCTGCACAAGTGGCACAAGCTACCCAGATTTATCATCTTCAATATAAGCATACATTTGAGTGGTTTGAGTTTGAATCACAACACAAGATTCTGTTTAACTCAAACTACTGCAAGAACAGCAAGCCTACCGCCCTGTATTTCACAAGGTATTTACAGACCTGCAGCCCTACAGTACACTTTCACTTAGCAGGTCTTGAGTTCCTGCTTTCTTAACAGATGGCAGGCTTGTCACTAATGTCACACCGGGAGAAAAAGAGAAAGTGGAAAAGAATATGGGTCATACAAGTTGAATTACTACACCGATCAGGTGGTAATTCTTTATCATGACAATCTCTGGTCTTCAGCCAAAATTCAATGTGTGCATCAATTCTGCCTGAAGGAATGTGAGACAGCTTGACCACCTTCAAGTGATTACGCAAGGAAAGCATATCTAATGTAAAAACACTCCACCAAATTGAAGGGCACAGAAGGGCTGGAATCAGCACCAAAAAGGCATAGCTAGGTAATAAATTGAATACACCGAGTCTAGAGATTACTGAAGCAAATGCAAGACTTTCAAAAAACACCAAGAGAATGCAAGACTATGTTTGAAAATGTACTTAGGCAAGTTATTTGGTTCACTGAGAAAATCAGTGGATAAAATTATTTAATTTGTGTTACACAGGTCAAAGTTTATCATACTCCATATTCCCACTGCAATTTATGCATGCCATACTTTTAGAAGAGCAAAGCATACTGTTTGATATTTGGAATTCATGGCTGATGAAGGCATTCGGAAAAAAAAAGTTGTACCTGACATAAAAGGGAAAATAAAACCTATACAAAAACCACCAGCAGTAGCTGCACATGAATACTAAGGCAAGAACAATCTAAACAGAGAAATTAAGTTACCCCTGTAAGCAGCATTTTATTTTTCAGACTTAAAACCAGCATATACCATGTAAAACTAGCAACAACTCCAGTGAAAAATAAACAACTACAATGGGAAGAATCCAGCATTTCAGATTTTCACGGAGAAAATAAACCAGATTACACCTCTTGCCTGTATGAATCCATTATTTGTCTTTATTTTGGATGCTTCAGGCAACACTACTTCACCTACCAGAAACACGATTCAGGAGACAGGTAAATACAAATGGTATGGAAGAGATTTCATATAGGAAACGACAAGGTAGACGAGGTGTCCCTTGAAAAATACCTAATTGGAGGAGCATATGACTCAGAACACATAAAACTGACTGGCACAGAGAAAGTAAATAGAGACTAATTGTTCCTCATCTTCCTACTTAACAAGGAAAAAGAAGAGAGGGTCTCAAACTAAGCTATCAAGTTTTAAAAACTTGTCCTGGTCCCAGGCAGCGATGAGCTGCTCTCCTAGAGCAATCTGTAAGATTTGTGTTTCATTCCATAATACATCAAGCTGAGTGGTCACTGTTAGCCCCCACCCTGTACCAGTGGCACTGGGAGCGGGCCGGGGGGAAGCTTGCACAGGCTGGACCAGGAAGGTGTGGGCAAGAGTCGCCCCTGCGGTTCCTGCTGGCAGCACGTTTTTTTGCCAGCAGCGTGGTCTCTGTCCAGACCCTGTGTCAGGTGATTAGCAGACAATTAGCATCTTTTGTCAGGCAGATTGCTCTTGGAAGGGGCAGTTGAAGGTTTTCTTTCTCCCGGGCTGAGGGAGGGGGTTCTTCTCCTCACGGTTTTGGATTTATTTTTGCCTTGCTGTTCTGGAACCTGGCTGTGTCTGTCCACGGGTGGTGAGATCCTGTATCATTTGTTCTTTCAATTACTTGTTAGCAATAACACTGTTAGTAACTCTGTAAGTTTCATTTATGTAGTTAAATAGTTCTTATCTCAACCTTTTACGAGCCTCCCTTCTTTTTCCTCCGAACCTTCCTCACTGGGGGGGGGGGGGTGGGGGGGTGGGGAAGGGGAGTGGTAGAGCAACTGGTAGCACTTAATTGCCTGACAGGGCTAAACCACTACAAAACTCTATTAAATACTCAATGAGGAGCATTTGTGCCATGGAGCTTTGCCATGGGAGAGTTTTAAGCTCAAACCTGACCAAATTCAAGTGAAAAAAAAAAGTCTGCCTCAAATGATTACACACAAATCCCCAGCGACTGGGAGACTACAGGAAGAGGATCACTCCATGCTTCACTGTTCCCACAGACCTTTGAGGCACCTGCTATAGGTGACAGCAGTAACAGTAGCTATTTTTGGTGCTCATGACAAGGAATTTCTGGACTAGTATAGTGCCTGGGGTCCCGATCATTAAGCCAAAACAATACTCCAGATAACTATATTCTGTAATACATGGTTAGTACAGCGTTAAGTTCCTTGTAACCAAGTGAGGACATGCAGGAAAATACAGAATAAGATCCTACTACAATGTAACGACAAAATAAAGCTTTGAGAAGCATTTTGAAGGAAAGCAGAAAGTTTACTGTACATTTCTAGGAAGGACCTCGTGGTTCACAGTAAATCCAAGAGTTATCTGCTTGACAGTAGTACTGGTATTTTTAAGTAAATCAAACTACACAGAGAAAAGACATTTAAGGACGAAGAACAGACCTATGAAGCCTCACAGACAAAGTAGAAAGAAATGAGATCCTCTGAATAAAAGAAGAAAGTGGCAGAAAGTTTCAATGCTTTTCTCAACCAAGGAATGAGATAAGTTTTCAAGACCAGCACAGCCGAATGCGCCAGACAGACAACTGCCAAGGAACCTGCAATAGAAAGCACCTCCTAAAACAATGCAGACTAACTCATTTGAAAACCTAGCAAGAGCAGTTTGAATGTAAGGATCAGATACTGATTTATGGCTGTCTAAAAATCAAAATAAATCTGGTTTGCCTTTGCCTTCCAGTATCTTGATAACATGGCTTTATTTTTCATCCAGGTTTATCTAAAAACTAAACACATTTAAAGGACAAGGGCTGGCACGCAAGACACGTGAAAAGCTGTATTCCCCTACAGAAAAGCACGTTCTCAACATCTCCTCTTCTATTTGTGTCTGTCAGACCCAGCTTTTACTTCAGCTTTTCTGAAAGACATCCAACTGATGTAAAACTTGGGTGTCTTCTAAAAAGGACAGGTAGCTTGTGAAAAACATCCATTTATCTGAAAAACGCATAAAAGCACAGGCACGCAACATTTTATTCAGCTCTTTTGAGGGGAAATGCTAAGACTGCTTCTACAGTTTTCTTATGGTTTTGGGGCTTGGGTTAGGTTTTTTTTGCTCAGAGAATTTGAGTGAAGAGGCTGCAATGTTGTCCACAAGGTTAAAAAGTGTCTTAAGTTCCTGTGTGAAAGTCTATCCTCAAACCCAGAGGAGCAAAAAAATAGAGTTTAAAAGGAAAACCACTACATGACAAAACACTGATGATTTAGGTTCCTGCACTTACTGTTTCCCATTTCATCCTGAGAAAGAGGGAAAGGATTTAAAAAATAAAGACTGAGTTTAACTTGAATTGAGGAAGCCATTTCACTTTTCCAGCTCTTCTATATCATACCTATATTTAAAACAGTCAAACTTTGTTTGGAAATTTCCATGCAACTATGGCAATTACTCTTACAATTCAAATACCGGCCATATTCATACAATATTGGATCTTGCTATGGTCTGGGCCTAGCACATAAAATATATTTCACACACTGCTCATTACACTCTGATTTACCACATTCATTCAGGGCATTCCAAAGGCCAGTTAAACCAGGTAATAATACCTTAATACTCTTCCCCTCCCATAAACTGCAGTTTCTCTATCAACAACCTGCCCGCATTATAAACCACCACCACCACTTTCAGATTCCTCCTCTTTCACTTTCCAGCCTTTTCCCACCTCCAGTACCAAAGACAAGCAAAATGGCACAGAGCAAACTGCAGTCTAATGGCTTCACAAAACCTACTCTCCCCAAGAAAGCCCATAACATAAACTTACCACACTCTCATAAGAAAAGTGTCTATCATAAGGCAAAATGAGGTCTTTTATTCCTTCTGACTTACCTGATATTATTTACACAGTCTTCATGAGCTTCAGATAGAGTTTTGATGTGCTTTGAAGATATTGGGTCAAAAAGCAGTACTTCAGTCTGTTCACAAGCAACAGTTAACACTGACCTGCAGGGGAGTAAAGCAAAGCAGAAACGTGTGTATTCAGTAAATGACATCTGTGTACATCCAGCCAACTTCCATTCCCTACCGTCACAGAAACCCAGCCTCACCATCACTTAGCTTGGCTTTCTGTTTAGACTCCACAGAACTTGAAGCAGGGTCTGTATTTTTTTTATTGCTTTCTTGCAAATGCCTACTCTCACACACCTAATACACACAAAATGTAGAAGAAAATAGTATGTTTTATTCTGGAAAAGTTAACTTCTCCAACTCCTTTGCAACAGATCATGACTCCTCTCCTGCCAGACTGTTGTCATAATTCACACAGAGCTAGTGCATTCGCTGGACAGATCATGTGATCTTTTAATTAATTTTTAATTTTTTTAACATGCAAGGTGGTGGTTTTAACAGCTATGTACTTCATAGATCCAATGATAGCATTATTTAAGTCACATAGTTTAGTATATTTACACCAGTGGCGTTTTTTTGGAAGTTACTTGAGGGTGATTTGTCCTACCACTGCACTGCAGTGCATGAACTCAGTGGTTCCTATCTGGGGAAAAAACAAAGAGTCAAGCTCTGGCACAAAACCTGCTTCATAGAATGGTTATCACAGAATGGTTTGGGTTGGAAGGGACCTTAAAGACCATCTAGTTCCAACCCCCCTGCCATGGGCAGGGACGCCCTCCACTACACCAGGTTGCTCAAATCTGCTGCTTGGTTCATGTGAGGATATTTGCTGAATATTGCAGGAAAGAGTAAAAGAAAAAAGCAACAGCACCCAAGAGTAAGTGGACAGGCATTTACTCTGAACTTTTACTGCAGATTTCACACATGACTGTAGGCCTGTAGCATTGTCCTTCTGCCCACTCACTGGCAACACTTCTCACCCCCCATCTTACTTGGGCTCTGAGACACTGCCGCTTGCTTCTCAGGGTGTCAGACAACCATCTGAAGAGCTTTGTAAAATGCCAGGGCCTTGTGAAAAGCAGCACAGCCTGGGTCAAGTGTGGGCAGTGCACTCACACACGTGAGCCACCACTAACACTGCATTAGCCCTCATTAAAGGGGACAACATACAGCAACCACGTCCAGTCTCCCCCCCTTACAAACTATGACAATGTTTCCCTCAAGACCTTTATGGACATTAGCCCAGCTACACCACTATTCCATAACAGGCAGCTAGTACTGAAGGGAACTACCAACCTCTTCAGGTACAGACGTACAATTTCCTCACCTCTTTCCGTAACACTGACTTCGATAGCTATTTTTGTTGGCACCCACTCAAAAGAAGCATAAAGACGATATTCAGAAGCAGAATTTTTAAATCAAGCTCTAAACGATAGCACCCTTCCCCAGTAATCTGACTACTCAAGCAGTTTTGCTGACTGCCTGCATTTTTCTACATCAGAAGAATATGAAGCCAGTACATGCTAAAGGCAGAAATAAGACTGATTCAAAGCTTCATTTAAAATATCTAGCCTTTCTGCAACTGAGAAATTTTTTCACTAGAAGCTTGTATTATAAATTTTAGATTTAAAAGCTGTCAGACATCACATACTATTAACTACAAAGAAAAAGAGTTCTCTGACAAAATTGTTATTTTCTAAATGCAGTAGTGTTGTTACGGAAATGATGCTCAAAGGCAGCAGCAGCAAGGCCCTGGCAGCAGTCTAAACTGAGCATTAGTAGAGACTCAGGCTGGAAGCGTGGCTAATTGTTATCCGTGTTTTTTGAGATTAATTTTACAACAGACATTAAACCATGCTACCTTTACTACTCTGATGACACAGAAAGTCTGGATGGAGACTTAGTATCTGAGTGAATCACCTAATTCACTTGCCAAAACCAGAACATCTTCCAGGAACTACAATTTCAAGGACATTACCTCCTCCTGAAAAAAGCACCTTTTCCTCCTCACATGAAGATCCCCATGTATCCATTTACAGCTTTTCTCAGAGAAAAAACCCCAAAGACCTTGTCCAGGATACACATTATTTGTGAATGAGACCAGAGAGACATCTGCACAGAGTTCACAGGTGCCCTAACAGGCAAAGAAAAACTGCCCACAGCCTGGGCAGGCTGTCTAGCTCTGCATCAGCCTCTCCAAAGGTATGGGTATTTACTGGATTCACATACTTTGAAAAGGTCTGACTAAGTACAGTGACAAGACAGTGATGTTTGACCTGCAAAATCAGTGAAGCCAGCCTCCAGGAAAGCTTAGAGGTTTCCCCAACACTGCAACACCTCTGCCCAGTACAGCAGTGCTTCAGGAAGAGGGCAGTGCGCCCCAATGACCCTTGGCTCGCAGTGAGCCCCTGAGCAGCAGTTCCCCACGGGCAGGCCATACCTGACCAGCAGCACACACAGCCCAAAAGCAAGATAACCATCTGTCCCCATGTGTTCATTTTAGTCAGGAAAGGATTAATTTTCTTCAAGGTGGCTGGTTTGTTTTCGGAGTTGCCCTGAGAATAGTACTGATAAGGTGTTTGTTAGTTGGTGCTGTGGAGTACTTGCCCTAACTCAAGGTCTATTCCAGCTTCTGATACCACACCTGTGTTCCTAACTTTCTCACTACAAGCAGTCAGGGAGTGGGGAAGGAACAGGGACAACACAACTCAGACAGCTGACCCAAACCAACCAAAGGAATATTTCATTCCATAGCACATCATGCTCAGTACATAAGCAGGAAGTGGGCCGGGCTTGGGAGGGGGCGGGACACACACACACATTTGTTCAGTAGTTAGACAGTCAGACAGTGGGTCGGTTGGCTCTCTCAATTGCTCTCTCACTCATCGGGCTTGCTCAGACTCTGCTGTGATCGCACTCTGTCACTCGCTGCTCGGGACCTGGCTGTGAATCAGTTGGTGGATGGTAAGCAATTGTATCATTTGTTTTATTTTCTATTGTTTTCATTACTTATTATTAGTAGAATTGTTAATATTAGCATTGCTATAATATTCATTTATATTAAATTATTAAATAGGTCTTATCTCAACCCATGACGTTCCTTGTCTTTTTCTCCGATTCTCCTCCTCCACTGGAGGAGAAGCGGAGGGGCACATGAGTGAGCAGCTGCATGGTACTTTTTTGCTAGCCGAGGTTAAACCACAACACCCCCAGAAAAGTGCTTTGAGGAGTGAGAAGCTGAGAGAAGGGGCAAGAAAAACTGATGCAGCACTGCAGACCATGGTTGGTTCCCTTGAGAGAGGCTACAGAGAGGCCAGAAGTTTCCACTGCACAGAACGGGTCTGGCCAGCAGAGATCAGGGCAGGTCTGTGATGGCTCTAAGCTGCGCCTAACCAGCAGAGGACCAGAGAAGTGAACAAGGTTTGGGCAGTTACACCTGGTATTAAGGCAACTGAGGCTCAGTGCCATGGTCCTAACCCCTGCACAACACCACTTGTGGTCTGCTGTGCCAAGGTGCTGCAGC
Source organism: Rhynochetos jubatus (assembly GCA_027574665.1). NCBI lineage: Eukaryota > Metazoa > Chordata > Aves > Eurypygiformes > Rhynochetidae > Rhynochetos > Rhynochetos jubatus. Next base: position 53,360,700 of record CM050690.1, read on the forward strand.
CACACAAAACACCAGGTCCATGGATGCATTCTTTTGACACAGGAACCTTTTTGTTGGGTTTGTTTTTGGAGAGGAAAGGTCCCTGGTTTAGCTCACCATGCAGCCTCAAAAGCATCAAGCACAAAGAAGGAGAGAGGAACACAGAACTACACCTTTTTCCAGAAACCTGCACAAGTAAGCTCACACCACAGCCCAGTTGTACCGCTACTGCAGTTGTCGCTTTCTACACTGGTACAGAACACCCACATGTGGGTATTTTTCTAGTTTACTCACTGCAGGTAAGCCAGCAGAGTGATCCAACCTGGCCTCTTCACACCACAAACAGCAGAGAGGACCCCAGGCATCTCAAGTATATCTGGCTGGGGATCTACCAAAACCAACTACTTTCCAGCAACAGTATCCTGAGAATGATTTTGATAGTTTGTCTTCTTCAAAAATCGAAGAAACAAATAAGGAGTTGAAACTTGGATCTACAGCACAACCATGGCAAAAACATTCCAAGTTCAGATGTTCATGGAAACCAGAACTCTGTTCTGATGAGAACCCACTGAAAACATGCAAAACTGACTAGCCATCCAGGGTAACAAAGACTGCAACTCTGACTATCCTGTCTGAAACACTGTTGAAACCACACTACGTTACAAAGTCTTTCTGCCAAGAAAACTTTACAGACAAGCATACTGCAAGATTCAAACATGCAGGTATCTGTGACTTGAACTAGCTCTGCTTTGGGCCAGTGTGCCAGCACTTTTCTTACTCTAAAGAGTCCAACTGTTACTTGCAGTTGTCTGCACTGTTACACAGGTGTACAGCAGGACACCTCTAAACTCATTTGTCAGTGCAGGCCCACAAAATTCACAGAACCCTAAACGAATATGTAAGTATTGCATTTCGAACAGCAACCTAGCTCTTGGAGTACATCTGACATGAGCACTTTAGCGAGGTAAAGGAACGGTTCCACCACTCTGCTATCAACCTGGTACCTCAGTTTATCGTATCCCCTTCTCCTGCTAGAAGGGCCGCGAAGGAGCTGGAGCACCTCGTTGACTGCAGAGAGCCCTCCGACACCGCGCTCCGCCTCCACCCGTGCTCACGGTCTGAGACGCAGCTGCCAGCGCGGAGCGAAACGCCAGCCGGCCGGCTTTCAGCGAAACGGGTTCATGGCGTGACGGCCGCGCAGCCGTCAGGCCCGCGGAGCGCTGCAGCCGCCGCACAGCGCCAAGGCCTTGGGCCCGGCGAGCCTTGCCTCTCCCAGGGGGGCTCAGGCGCTCCCCCAGCTGAGCCGCCTCAGACCTCGCGGTCCCGCCGCCGCGGGCGCACCGGGTTACTACTAAGACGGCCCCCCAAGCAGACAGCGCCGGGGCTCCGGCCATGCCCAGCACCCGCGGTTGGGTTTCCGCGGCGCGTGCAGCCGCGCCATCGGCCAGGCCCTGCCCGGTTCCCCGAGGCCGGGACACGCCGCGCCCTCCTTCGGCCAGCGCAGCCCAGACAGGTGCTCCGCAACGGCCGGGCGGCACACCGCCGTCCCGGCGCGGGCACCGCGGGCTCCACTCGTCCCGTCCGAGCGAGCCGGCGCGGCGCCGGCGGGACCGGCGGGCGGCTGCGGCAAGCGTAGGGGCAGCGGAGTCGCCTGGCGCGGCCGGCAGCGCAGGCTCGGCGCAGCCCGCGTGGGAGCCGGGGAACCGCGCGCGGCCCCTACCCGTCGGGCGAGTACTCGAGGTTGAAGACGGCGCCATGGGTGCGGGTGCTGAGGTACACGGAGTCGGCGGGCTGTATAGAGCCGTACAGCCCGGTCATGGCGCGGAAGGTGTCCCGCGCCGGGTCCACGGCGGCGCTGCGGCCCAGGCAGCGCCCGCGCAGCCAGCCGAACAGGCCGCCCACCGGCGCCGCCCGCGGGGAGGCGGGCGGCAACGCCGGCTCCATGCCGGCGAGCGAGCCGGGACCTGGGGCCTCCGGGCCTCCGGCGGTCCCCGCCCGGGGACACTCCGCCTTCGCGCTCATCACGCGCACTGCGCGGGCATCGCCGAGCCGCGCCCCCACTTGGCCTCCGCCGGCGGCCCCGCGCCTGCGCGCGAAAGGCTACGCCCCCTCGCGTCACTGCCCTCGCGTCACGGCCCCTCCCGGCCCAGCTCGGGCCACGTGACCGTCACCCACCCACGGCCGAGGCCTCGTTTCTCGGGGCAGGGGACATCGCCGGGCCTTGGGTGTCCGCAACGGCCCCACCGCCACTGCGGCCCCACCGCCACTGCAGCCCCGCACACAGCGCCGCGGGGCGCAGGCCGGGCGGAGCTCAGCCCTCGTCCTCCCCCGATCCGGGGAACCGCAAAGCCCCAGTAACCGCCAGCCGGGAGGAGTACGTACAGGGCACCAGGCCGTAAGGAGTGCATTAGATCCCACACCGCGGAGCTGGCACAGCACCGTGGAACGGCTCGTGTTACGTCCCATCGTGACCCAGCAGGCTTTCTAACTGCACAGCCAGTGCCTGGACCACAGGTGCCGCCTCCCAGCTATGCAGCAACACTGGCGTCAGCCTAAACGCCGCAGAAAGGGAAGCCCACCACCCCACACGGCCACAAACTGGTAATAACTTTTAACCCTTTTACACATTCAGAAATGAGCCACTCTAGCTTGAGAATTAGGAGCTTGATCAATCTTTCCAACGCACAGGCATCAGAGAGGCACGTCAGGCATGCTCACCGTCCTCTGGCTCACCACGGGGCATCCTGCCCATGGTGTAGAATTCCTTGTTTGGACGCAGGTCAATATAATGAGCTATGCGATTAGACATAGCAAAAAAAGCAGAAATCATGCCTATGTCCCAGGCATCTTCACGGTCAAAACCATGTTTCTCCAGCTTCTGGAAATGCTCTTCAGTGATGTTATCAGCTCGACACACTGCAAGAGCAAACTCCAGCATGGCTACGTCCCGGTCACTCAGGTCAGCCAGTTTCCAGTTCACAATGACCTGTTGGAAGGCAGAAACCAGATGGAACCAGCAAACAGTCTAACTGGCCGACTACCTTCTTTGCACTTGGCACCTGAACCAGATATCCTGGCTACCATCAGACAGAAGACTCCTCTATTTTACCCCCCTTCCCATCTCAGGAACTGTGGCAGTTTTGCTGAGCAGGCTATGGAGGAGTTCTTGAAATAGGACCCAACACCACCGGGATGCTGCATCTCCCTGTTGGTAGCGAGTTCCTCCACAGACCAGGCTAAAACAGCAAAGAATGTGGGCAGCAGGATGAATGCTCTGCAGGTCAACCATTCTTACCCGCATCCTGCTTGGAAGGTGGAGGATACACAGACCCCCACCTCAAGGGCCTGCCGCCACTGGCAGCTGGCCTGACTCCTCACTAATAAGCCCAGGCAGCCAGGTATTGGGTTAGGGCCCCAGACATGTCAAAATTGCTCAAGATTGCTGGGAACTACATAGATCAAAGGTGCAAAATACAGGTTAAGGATCAAAACTTCAGGTGAGAAAGCAGATACATGAGAGGGCCATTCCCACCTCCCAAGGGACCACACAAAGGAGGTGGGGCACACACTGTTGTAACCCCACTGACCTGGTCAGCCAGTGCTGGCTGCTTGGAATATATCCGATGAAGTGCTCCATGTGCAACCACACAGTAGGGACATCTATTCACAACACTCGTAGCCACAATTATGAGCTCTTTGTCTGCCTTGCTCAGTCGCCCTACAGGGACAGGCGAGAGATTTGGCACATTTTGCTGTTAAAGGTCTCCACCACAGCAAATACCACTAGGGAAACAGCGAGGGGAGGGCTCCAGGTAGAAGCTGCCTGCAGTACAGCCCAGGAGACAGACCTCCGGAGAGCATGCAGGCGGCACTGCAACCAAAGTTCCTAGGTGACAGGACAAGGGGCAATGGTTTCAAACTGAAAGATGGTAGGTTTAGATTGGACATGTTTTATGATGAGAATGGTGAGACACAGGGATAGGTTGTCCAGAGAAGTTTTGGGTGCCCCACCCATGAAGTGTTCAAGGTCAGGTTGGACAGGGCTTTGAGCATCCTGATCAAGTGAAAGATGTCCTTGCCCACAGAGGGGGGGAGGACTACAGGATCTTCCTAATTAGGATGAGGGACATGAGATGCGGTCAATAGGGAAACAACAATTCTATGTACAGGAAAACTCAGAGGAGCATAACTACTTGCTCACCTAATTTCAAGTTCAGTTGGTACTTCTCAATATATGTCTCTGATCAAATGACTAGGAATGGTGGTGCCTGTTCTCCCTCTGATGCTTTACTGCTGCTTTTACAGAAAAGTGCAGTGTTCTAAAATCCGCCAAGCAGGTTTCAGCCAAGTATTACTGGCAGTTTTTGAAGGCAGGAAGCAAAAAACCTATAGGAACAGTGAGGTACCCTTGGACTGGGGCTTTTAAGAACTTCTAGTGACCACCAGACAAACCACAACTCCTATAGAGTGTCTAGCCCTGTAACTGCTCTGAAGAAGCTGTGGGAAAGAATTCTGTGCTTTGTTATACTCAGAATCAATCCTCATCATTTTCACAAAGAGCTTCACAACAGGACTGTGCAAAGGATCTGAGGAACTTACCTGTCTGCATATCAGCACCCTTTGTCTTTTTTTTAAATTAACTAGCAGCAGGGTTTTTTCCAAACTAAACCTCACAGGGAAGGTCAGGGTCCCTCCTCCTCCCCACTAAAGCTACCACCTTACTGGACTTTGAAGATATTTCCATAAAACCAGTGTCTTCTAAGAGCATGACAGACACTACTCAAACCTTCTGGGTAAAGAGGATTCAGGAGAAGTCTTCTCGCTCTGGTTCAGTGCCAGAAGATGGCAACGCCGTGATACTGCTGGAGAGATGCTGAGTGGGATGCAAAACAGTCCTACTCTTCGAGTCAAAAAGGACGCATGGGAATGAGAAGAGAAAAACAGACTGTCATACAGCTAAGAGCATGGCTTCACTTCCGCAGCACAAGTAGAGCAGAACTTCACAGAGACTGCACGTGGGAGAGGCACAAGACTGCATTCCTTGCTGCCTCCAGGTCTCACCGAGACATTCCTCCCAAGTTCTCGTCTCCCATAAGCAAGACGAGCAGTCTACACATGCCAGCTTGTTTCACAGAATCCCCGTTTCACTAATGTACCTTCAAAGCAAAAGCAATGAGAACAGGTCCCTTGGTGCCCTATAGCACAGGAAGCACGAGGGAAGAACAGGCAGTCCTCAGACTGTTGCCTCAAAGGCTGGAGAACCGTGCAGAGTTCCCTACAGCCCTACCCAGCAGCATTGCTGCTGCCAGCCCTCTATCTCCGCACCAGGGCTCCCAGACGCTGCCTACTGCATGGGCATCCAAGCGCACAGCCGGCACCTCGGTCCAATCCCTGCTACTGCAGGGTACAGACATCCCAGGTTCAAAGTTCACGGCACACACACCAGGGCTCAGAGAGCACAGTTTCCTTCACACAAATTTTGCACACTGCTTGCAGGCGGCTCTTTGCCAAAAATTGTTGTGAAGGAAGAGCTGCAGGCACACTCAGCAAGGGCCAGCCCCTCCCTTGGAAGCTGTTTTATGCTGGGCCCTTCGCGATGACCCCACCTGAGCCAGGCTGCAGCTGCAGTGCCTGGCTGTGTAACCCTGCTGGTCTGGAACCTGACTGACCCCCAGCATGACTTTCTGGCTAGGTCTTGGTTCTGCCTCTTCCCCATGGACTTGCCTGGGAAATCAAGACTCCTGGCTGGCCCTGGTCACCACTGCCAGACTTAGCCTGCTTGCTTTGCTGCAGTAGTATGGAGCTGCAGCCTTACCATAAAAGCACTGCCTCTGCCTGGCCTTCCAGCGCACTCGGCTTTCGGCTCCGATCACCTTCCCTTGGGCAGCTGCCTGTCCTTTCTTTGTCATGCCACAGACCACAGTGCAGCAAGGCAGCACAGCTTGGCTTGAGAGCTGCTTTCTAACCACAAGCTGCAGAGAATAAAGCTGTATGCAATACGAGTGACACCAGAAGCAGCTGTGTAGTACCAGCCTCTGACAGCTGTTATTATGGGCTGGGAGAAGGCATGGTGAAGCAATACATCCGATGATGTCAGAAATGTCGCTTCTAGCAACTTTTTGCATCTACAGAGGGAAGGGCAGTTTTCAGGTGGTTGTATGGTTTACCTGTGTCTTTGTTCATAATGGCATTGTAATAAGCAAAAAAAGCTCTGAATTCAGCAGGTCGATGAGACATGGCTTTGAACACATTGGGCAGAAATCCAGTCTGTTCAAGGAAAAAGAAAAACAAGTCAAGAACTAACTTAGCGCAGAGCCCAGGGGGCAACATTAACGCACTAGGCTCAGAGAACAATTGGCTAGTACAACAGTGATGAGGAATTTCTGCTGACCCATTCTTTCAACCTTTGAGCCCCAATATACATATGACTGAACATGTAATGGTGTGGTTCTGTGCTGGTTTTAGTCAGGACAGAGTTAATTTTCTTCCCAGTAGCTGGTATGATGCTCTGGTTTTTTTTTGATCTGCCCTGAGAATAATACTGATAAGGTGGTTTTTTTAGTTGGTGCTGGGGAGTGTTTGCACTAATTCAGGGTCTTTTCCTGCTTCTGACACTGCACTTGTGTTCCCAACTTTCTCATTACAAGCAGTGGAGGGGGAGGACGACACAGTTCAGACAGCTGACCCAAACTAACCAAAGGAGTATTTCATTCGATAGCACATCATGCTCAGTACATAAGCAGGGAGTGGGCTCGTTCATTCGGTAGTTAGTTAGGCGGTGGGTCGGTTGGCTCTCTCAATTGCTCTCTCACTCGTGGGGCTCACTCGGACTCTGCTGTGATCGTTCTTGGGCTCTGGCTCTTGCTGCTCAGGACCTGGATGTGTATCAGTTGGCAGGTGGTGAGCAACTGTATAATTTTTTTAATTTTCTACTGTTTTCATTACTTATTAGTAGTAATATTGTTGTTATTAGTAGTAGTATCACTATTTTATTTACTTATATTCAATTATTAAATTGTTCTTATCTCAATCCACAACCTTCCTTGTCTTTACCTCATATTCTTCTCCTTCACTGGAGGAGGTGGGGAGGTGAGTGAGCAGCTGCATGGTACTTAAATTGTTAGCCGAGGTTAAACCATGACAGGTTCTTAATCAGGTGATTAACTGTTAAGATTGCTGCATTTTCATAGCATGACTGATTGCCAAGCAGTAATGACCACAGTCATCAGCAATCTCCTTTCCAAACTGAGGGGCTCTCTCCACTTGGCCTGCCTGCGCAGATGCTGCTACGTCCATTTGACCACTCTAAACCTTCTGTAACTATTCCTTCCTAGCTTACAGGACGTAAGACAGGGCTGGCCTAATGCGAACAGCAGACCGCTCGAGGTGCCAGCACACAGTGGATGTATATGCTGGCACAACGATGCTGCTTTGCTTCCCTCCCCATTTTGCCCCTGATAAGAGCCAATGCCCAGTCCATCTCTGTGATGGTGTGTGGGGCTGACTTTCTAAGAGAATTTCTTGCGGCTTCTCATGTGCAGGATCAGCTGATGCAGCACCCACCCATGCCTAGGTCCCAACAGTTAGCAGTTATCAGCCGCGTTCAGCCTCAGCACACGGCTGCCCATGTGTGCTGGGTTTACTCAGGAAAGAGTTAACTCTCTTTACCGTGGCTGGTATGAAGTCATGTTCCTGGATTTATGCTGAGAAAATTACTGATCAGGTGTCATCTTACTTGGTGCTGGGGAGTGCTTGCACCAAATTCAAGGTCTCTTTCAGCTTCTGATACTGCAGCTGCGTTCCCAGCTGTCTCGCTACAGGCAGTGTAGCGGTCACACAGTTCAGCCAGCTGACCCAAACTGACCAAAATGGTATTTCATTCCACAGTACATCATGCTCAGTAAACAGGCAGGGAGTGGGTCAGGGAGCTGTTACACTTTCACTTTGTAACACTCTACCTCCTTTGTTAGCTGCTTTGCTAACTCTTCATTGGCTCGTTTGTCAGTGAATTAGTGGGTCTGTTAGTTTTCCCAGCAGTGATGTCACTGACAGGGCTCGCTTGTACCCTGCTGTGATCACTCCCAGGCTGTGGCTCTTGGGTTTTCTGTCTCTGACTCTCACTTCTCGGGACCTGACTGTGCATTGGTCAGGAGGTTGTGAGCAATTGTATATTTTATTTTTTATTATTTTAATTACTTATTACTAGTAGTATTTGTATATATTAATTTATATGTATATTATTCATTTATATTCAATTAGTAAACAGTTCTTATCTCAATTGTACAAGCTTCCTTGTCTTTTTCCTCCAATTCTCCCCTCTCCGCTGGAGGAAGGGATAGGGGAACCTGTGAGAGCAGCTTCCTTGTATTTTTCTTGCTGGAGTTAAACCACAACACCACAGCAGCTCTCAACAGGCTTCATCAGCTTACCTGCTTCTTCAGGGTGTTTATGGAAAAGGAAAGCAGCCCAGGTGTCACAGATTCCTCCAGCAACCTCCCTCCACAAAATTGCCTGTGCCTTCCTCGTGTCTTACCCATCTGTTTACTGTCAGTTAACCAAGGGGAGGGTCTTCCCTCTTCATCCACAACCCGTTAGTTTACTTAGGAACCTCTGGTAACAGAGGTTGGCAGCATTGTTTGGATATCCAAGTCTGCTAGGTTGACTGGACCCTACCTGCTGGTCTTGTCTCAGTGCAGAGACACACAGGGGTTTGCATCACAGCATGTGAAATTTGAGCTGACTCCTCCTCTGTACTGGTATTTACCCTCAAGTGTGCTGACTCTTTTTGGTATTATGCAAACTTCACTGGGGCCAATGCAACAGCAGAGCACAGATTGAACAGGCTGGCAGGAAGAGGAGAGAAGCACTCCCACTCCCCACCCGACCCCTCCCCCCAGGAAGGTCCTGGAAGAGAGAAGTCTCCACCGAGCTGTGGCTGGTGGGGTGTTTCAGCAGTTAGGAAGGACTGTGTGCCACTACTTCTCCGCAACAGCAAGGAAACACTCTTGTCCCATTCCCTCTTTTCCCCTTATACACAGCTCTGCATTAGGCTTACTGTTCTGCCACTGTGCAGCCCCTTTAGCTTTGAAGAAAATAAGTCAGAGCTCAAAAGCAAAAATACCCCCTGAGCCTTTTAATACTGTCATCAGAAGAGCCCATCCCTTGGGTTTTTTCTCCATCAAAAGTGTTAAAAACACTCCTAATAGTGTCTCAAGTAAACGCAGATGCTTTCACAAAAAAATAAATACAAATCAGTGTCCCAGCTAACCCCATGCACGAGATGCCATCTGAAACAACCCGCTGGTCTCATGGAACCAGGGAGTTACAATCCTGGCAACACACTACAGGATTTCCAGTAAAATCCCCATCCTGTAGACTGGAAGGACCTTTGCAAGAAGTGCTGCCCACCTCAGTCTCCTATCAGGTTTGTGTTAGACCTAACTGGACCAGAACCGCTCTCTTAGGTTGTATGACCTACTCGGTCTTTGGACCCTTTCCACTGACAGAGTTTTGCAGCAGAACTCTTTTACCTTCATTTCTACTTCCTCCATGAGTTCCACAATGTCATATGGCATGTCCTTCTTATTGGGTATGGGGTACCGCCCAACAGGTCTTGCATCGCTGTCCTCCTTGGTGCTGTATGCCACCCGAGGACACCTCCGAAGTCTCCCTGAGGCTAGGAGAGGCAGCAGCTGGAGAGATGGGAGGGAGGAAAGTTTGTTACTTGGAAAGACACATATCACCTCTGCAGCCTGGGGAGGGAGGACTTTTCCACAGCTACTCCTGCTTTTCTGACAGGATTCAGGGGCACTTCTGTCACTGTAAGCCATTTGCTGCTCCATTAGCAGGGCAGTCAATGCTCTGGTAAAGGAAACCCAAGTCCCATTCCTGGCTGTAGCCCCCCCCTTGCTCCTTTCTACGCACAATCACGGCTGCAGGCCATGACTGCTGCTCCTTGCAGTCATCACCAGCCACTGATCAGCCCATCTGCACCTGAACATACAACATTTCCCAAATTTAAAAGGTGCTTCCCATCAATCTGCGCACAGACATCCAGCAATGGTCCTAACATATCTCCTTCAGCAAGAGCACAAAGAAGTTCAAGGGGTATTTTTGTCTGCCAATCAGCCTTCCTCCACGGAAAGCCACTTTCTCTCCTGCAGAACAATCTGTGGCACCAGAATCAGGTCTTCTGGAGGCCTGAAGCAGACAGCATTATTACAGCAGCACCATTAGAAAGGGTTTGGTACTGACAAGACTGTATCACCCTTTGTAATGCTCCATTACTGTAAGAAGTAGTTGTGGTCGTGCAGCATCTAGGCTATAGGCCTTGTTAGCTCTTCAGCTGTGTCACAAAGGGCTTTATGGAAGCAGATGCATCTTACAGATGGGCAGGCTGGGCTGGAGTATTGGGCAGTCGGAGCAGGTGTGGGAGCAGAGTCAGGGTGTCCTGGAGCCCTGCTCGGAGGGCGCCTCAAGTCTTCGCAGCTCTCTGACACACACCACAGCAGTTCTGAATGTTCCCAGTAACACAGCATGATCCCCAGTCATTCTCACCACTGCATGGCGTCCCCCACAGTTTTGGGGTGAAAAAGAAACCTGCTGGATCACACATTCTGTGTGTGTTCTTGTTCAGCATATACTCGAGTTCTGGCCTGAAATACCAACATGCTACTGCAACATAAATGAGTAACAGTGGTAACTGGGGCAGAGACATCTTAGCTATGCGGAAGATGCTGAAACAGCCATATACGCTGTACCAGAACATATCCACATACCACCTACGAAAATCACAGAACGCTTTGGGTTGGAAGGGACCTTAAAGATCATCTAGTTAATTATGAGAAAAACACTGACGCAAGTATAAACAGGAAAATCATCTCAGAAATTAAACTTCTGAGAGTAAGTGCAAAAATACACTGGGGTGCAACAGGTTAGCTTTAGGGCCATTGAAAGCAAAGGTTCCTATCACACAATGGTCAGCCACGCACCTGGATCAAAACCAGAGCAAACCCATGTACATCAACATAAAGGTCTGGTGGGTTTTCCTCTCCATCACTGAAAGTAGTGTTGGGGACCAGAGGACCCAGGGCTTGTCACACGGGGCAGCAGGTTCACAGAGGGACCGCGAGCCAATGCGTCCCAAACCCTCCATTTGCGACGGTGTGTAACGTTCCGAGGGAATGGGGAAACCGTCAGGGGTAGGAGCCCGTGGCGTCGATGAGACCCGACGGTTCGGTGCAGGCCACAGCCGGTTGCCCAGCGAGCCTCTTCCGCTCCGCCACTTCTCTAGCGAGGGACCGGCGGGACCGCTCCAGCGGCGGTGAGTTCCTCGGCAGGCAGCGAGGCCAGCCCACGGCCCGGGGCGCTGGGGACCGCGCTCAGCGGCCGCCCGGGCGTCGGGGCAGGAGCCGGCCGTGCCGAGGGCCGCCGGGCGGGCGGGCGATCGCCGCCTCCGCCCGCCGCATTCAGCCCAGAGCCGCTTTCAGCGCACCGGGACGGCCCCGTGGGCTGCCTCCGCCCGTCTGGAGCGCTCCCCACCCCCTTCCCTGCGTCCCCCGGCGGGGCCCCGGACCGAGCTCCTACTCACAGGCAGGCCGCGCAGCAGGGAGCCGCGCAGCAAGGAGCCGCTCATGGCTCGTCCTCCCCTCGCGGGACGCCGAGCAAGGGGCGGTGTGGCGGCAGAGGTGGGCGTGCCCCGACCTGGCCCGCCTTCCCCCAGCACGACCTCCTCGCCCAGGCACGGCCTCCACCCGCCGGGCCACGGAGGCGGGCGCTGCCTCCCTCACCGGTAGCAGCGGGGAGGTGGCGAGTGCCGAGCCATGAGGCGGGGAGACCCCCCTTGGGAGTCGGTGAGCCGCCGTTAGGCCGCCACGGGATGGTTCTTCCACGCACGGTGCAGCCTGAGGAGCCCGCCGTGGCCACTCCCCCGCCCTCGGCGCCACCCGCTCCCGCCCCTCATCCCGGCCTGCCACGCCCGTCGCGGACACCCGCCTCGCGTGGCCCCGTCCCGGTCCCGCCCAGCCCACAGCGGAGGGGAAAGCGCTGCCGATGGCGGGCGGCGGCGCGGATGGTGGCTGCCTGTCGGCGGAGTTTGAGGGGGAGGCGGCGGTAGCCTGCGAGGCCCTCCGTCTGCTGCGGATCGAGCCCTCAGTCGTTGGCCCTAGCGTGGGGCGGGCGGGTGGTACGGCGCGGTGCTCGGTAGGTGCCACGGGGGGGGGCGGCCGGGTCGGGCTTAGTCCAGCGCCGCCGCCTGCGCGGCGGCCCCAGGGGCTCGGTGGAGGGAGTCCCGCAGGCCTGAGGCCCCGCTGCTCCTGCAGAGGAACGTGCTGAGGAAGCGGAGGCGCTGGGAGCGGGTCCTGGCGGCGAAGAGGCGGAAGCGGCGGCAGGAGCGGGAGCGGAGCAGGGCCCGGCGGGCCGAGGGCCCAGGTGAGGGGCAGCGCGGCGCGGCACCGCCGAGAGTCACCGGGCCGGGGGGCGGGGGCCGGCCGAGGCCCCACGTCCCCGCCGGGGCCTGGGCTGCCCTCTCTGTCTCCCAGGGGCTGCCAGCCGGGACGGCGGGAGGACCCCGGCCACACTCGCGAAGGAACGCCTTCTGGAGGCTAGGGCGTTGGGGCCCCGGCTCTGCGTGGACCTCGGCGTGGCGGACCGCATGACGCAGAAGGTACGAGGGCCCTTGCCTGCTACACCCGTCCGCACCGGGGCTGCTGCTGCCTGCCGGTGCTGCCCCTTCTCGGGGTCTGCAGGCTTGTCAGAGGTCCTTAGGACATGCCCCATCGCAGCCTCGACATGGCCCGGTGGATTTGCTTCTTGTCCATCCACTCCTCTCTGCTTCTGCTCTGGAAAGTGGTCCTGCCTTGTGCTGGAAGGTGCTGTTTGCAGGGAAGGACTAGAGGGGGTTGTCTTCTGAAACAGAGCCGAGAGAGAGGAGGTGATTGGGGCAGGTCACTGGTTTGTTCTGGCTGTGCTGGGAAACCCTCCATCACAGCTAAAGCTGGGACATGTGAGGGTCCATGCAGCAGCTCTCCTGATGGACGTCCCTCCCTCACGGGCCTGCCCATGCCTGCCTGGTCTCCGGCACTGGCTGGCTGCACATCCAGCTCTCAGGGTTTCCTTGAGACCCAGCAGCAGCTGAGCTGTGCTCCCCAGAGCACTTCCAGAGCCTCAGCAGCCAGCCAGTGGCACAGGCTTGATGGATGTCTGCAGGTCCTGGCAGGAACTGTGTTACCCCTGCCCCTAGACTTGTGAATTACTGTGCTTGTTATTTGTTGGAAGGAGACAAGCCGCCTCGCCTCCCAGATCAGGAGACTCTACGGCGCAAACAGGCGGGCCGAGAAGCCATTTTGGCTCTGTCTGACGGAGTTTGTGGTGGGCTCGTTGATCTACAAGGAGTGTTTTCGCATGAACGATGGTTTCTCCAACTATTTGGTACGTGTCTCTGACCACAGTACTTTCAAGACTTGTAGCACCCTGCGCCTACAGTGCTGGCCCTCGGTGTCGACCCAGGACAGGTTGAGGTGGGTTCAGATGGTGGGAATGCAGTTCAGTGACAGTGGTTAAGGTCAGATCTTGCCCTTTGGCAGCAAACCAGAACTGACAGATAATGGGGTGATGTGCAAGGCCTTCCTGTTAGATGTTGTGTTGCTCTTGCCTGCAGGAAGACAATTCCTTCTCCAGGTGCTACTTCTACAAAGACACCTTTGATAGTGAGGACAGGCAGACACATAAGTGTGGTCAGATTTTGGGCAGGTCACACATTCTTGTCCTGAGTTTTTATATCAATGTTGGTCTTACTCGAGCACGAGACCCACACATACAGGTTATGTCAATGATACTTTGCCGTGTGTTCCACAGTGCATGTGGGACTGCACGTGGTAACAGCAAGGGAGGAAAACCACCTGAAGTAGAGATTCCTGAAGAATTAAAGTCTGATTTAAAATTACATAATTATTGTGGGTCTCTCTTCCTCAAACTATGTCTAGGGATTTTGATGAGAAGAGAATTTGATTTTGAGATATGTATACCTCAATGCCCATACAGAAACATTTTCCAAATTTAAAAAAACCCCACTCTTGTCTGGAGGAGTTTGAAGTATTAAGGCAGTAGTGTCAGTTCTGGTCTATTTCTTTGTCTGAGAGTGGGTTTTGCTCTGCCAGATGGAGTTTGGGGTAATGTGCTGCTTCTTTTCCTGTCTTGCATTTTTTAGATGGATACGACTCAAGAAAGTTACCTGGACCTGTTTCCGTTAGATGCAATTGTTTATCTCACTCCTGACTCTGAGAATGGTAAATATTGTACTTGCCTTTAGGTACAGATGAACTAGGGCAAAGTGCTGATTTTTAATCTTTTCTTTTTGACACTACCTCGTACTTCAGGTGATTGAATTCCAAGCATTCACTGTTTCAAATTGCATGAGGTATGCTTTGTACTTAGGTCTAATGCTAAATCTATTCATACCTCAATCTGTTTTGATGGGGAATGAGGTTTTGAGTCAGGTCTGTGTGTGATCTACAGCAGAGTTAACTTAAAACCTGTGTGTAGACCCCCTGCACTTTGTAATACTACAAAGTGGCAAAGTGGAGACGCTGTGGCGGTTTTGAATACAGTCTAAATTACATCCTTTCTCTGAAATAACACAGGAGCTACATCATTCCCTTTATCTCCTAATTTGCTGCTGTGTTTGTTTTCTCCTCTTCCTCCATTTCTACCTGCCCATGTGTTCCTGGGGACATAGATCTCTTTCTTGTTCTACACAAGTGCCATATGCTCATAAAGAATTTATAAGGGGAGGGGAAGGATTTAGGAGGTGACCTTCACAGCAGGGAGGCATCTGCAGAGCAGATTGGGATCAGGCTGACCACATCTCAGAACTGACAAGGGCTAAAAGGAGCAATGTGTAGTATCTCTGGCACCCTGTGCTTTCAGCCCCCCCGCTCTCAGTCTGCCTGCAGGTTCAGGCAGACAATTCTGTCTCTGAAGCCTCAGCCTCCTTCACGGTTTGAGACTCCAGGGTGAAGGGTGACGGCCACAGCTTTCTTATGGAAGTGGGATCTTGCCTGGGGAATGGTGTAGTCCATGATTTTACTGTTGTATGGTGGTAAGCAAGTTCTGCTCTTGTTTCTAGTCCTTGACGATGTTGACCCAAATAAAGTGTACGTCCTCGGAGGCCTGGTAGATGAAAGTATTCACAAGGTGGGTAGTAGCCTGTCAGAACCTGAAGGTACCATCTGCCCCATTCACTTGTGAGAGCAGAGACATCCCAGTGCTGCTGCTGCCCCCATTTGAGACATTGCTATTGTGCCACCATCCATTTTTCCTGAAGGTTCTGCCTGGATCCAGCACCAGGCTGAGAGACTGCAGCAGTTGTGGTGAAATGAGCCCCAGGACAGTTTTTGGCTTCATAGCTGCTTGTATCCCAAACCGTGCGCATGCTGTGTCTGTGCAAGTCTGTGCACACTGGGCACCTTGTTGTTGTTTCCGTTGCAGAAGCTGACTCTGCAGAGGGCACAAGAACAGTCCTTGCAAACAGCCCGCCTCCCCATTCGCGAGTACATGGTGAAAACCACCAACACCAAGAACTATCATTCAGAGACCCTGGCAATTAATCAAGGTGAGAGGCTGAGCCATGTCCTGTCACATCCTGTCACTTCCTGGGCAGGGGGAGGCTATCGAGCAGTGGAGTTTAGAAAATGGAGGCCTGGTGCTGAGTAATGTGAGAAACACTGGAAGCAGAGGTTTCTTTTACTAGGTTTTGTCCTTGCTGCTCCCATTTTAAGGTCTTTTGTGTGCTTCTCTGCATCAGCCTCTTCTCGGAGAAGCAGGGCTCACTTCACTCTTGCTTTGCACAAAGCAGTGAACAGTTAGTGTGGGGAGATGTGAGGAGGCTGCTGTTTCTGCAGGTCACACAACGTCCCAGTCAAGGGCAGACAGAAGTTATCAGGCCTGTGTCAGGTTCAGTCAAGGCTCACACCACCAGGATGGGGGGTTCCTGCACTCCACCACTGATGGCTCTGCATCCTTACCAGGGGCTAGGCCACCTGGTGACATCAGTGGATGTGCCCATGCTCCTCCACCTCTGCCGTCAGCCTGGGGCCTTGTGATGTGAACACCCCTGCTAGAGACTATGGAGGGGCTCTGGTCCTAGGCCAGCTCTGTTAAGTTCTTACCACTGGCACAAGGACTTCGTTGCTACCTCAGTCAGTACAGGGCAGAGAGGGTGGTGCAAGGCTCTGCAGAGCACCAAGCCTCACTCCTAGAGACCACTGCATCCCAAGGGAGCCCTTTGTGTAGACGAAGCAGCTGAGAAGCAACAGTGGAAGCACAGTAGGTACGACCCAGTGTGGTGGTATTGTCCTCAGCAGCACAGATGGGCGGTACAGGTTAGTCAGAATGGTGACTAGGGGCACCTTGCCTTAGTTGACAGTGTCGCTATTTTTTCTAGCCAGAGCTCCCCAAAGTTATCTTCAAAATAGTTGTCTACTCCTAGATGAGCTGCCTCAAACATTGCTCATCAGATTTTTAAATAAGAGGGGGTGCGGATCCTATGCTAACCTTCCCTGCCATCAGCTGTTGTCACTTCCTGATGTTCTGCAGCTGGTGGGTGGTGTATTACAAAGCTTGCTATCAGTACCCATATCACAGCACAGTACATCTCTCTCTTTCTGACAGTCTTTGATGTCTTATCAACCTACTATGAGACCCGAAGCTGGCCAGCAGCCTTGAAAGCTGGAGTTTCTGCTGGAAAAGGCTATAGGCTACCAGATGCAGTGAAATAAGTGGAAATACTTCAGCAGGACAATGCACAAGAAAACTTTATTTGGTGATGAGCTGTGCAGACAGAAAGAGTCAAACTCCAAACTGGAAGCAGAGGCATAAGCATGAATGTGCATAGGGAAGACGGCTCTGCTTAAACCTTGTTTAAGGACCTTGTCAAGAGTGTAACACATTCTACCTCAGCTGGGAATGACTCTTCTCCTTGAACAGAAAACAAAAACCAGTGGAGCTCTGGGATCAAGTGAAAACTGACTGGAAGTTTTGCTTCTCTGCAGATAATTGTTATTCTGACTCTTCCATCTGCAGTTATTCTGGGACAGGGAGGAGAGCTTTAAGGTATTTCTTTCTGGATAAAACAGTAAGTAAAGTGAAGTTAGAATTGCAGAGCTCACTGCTGAGGAAAATTCTTTCCCATGGAAAAGGACAGTGCAGTTCCACTTGGGGAATACAAGATGGGAAGTGATTCCCCAGTGGAGAAACAGTTCCCAGGTATGCCATGTCCTAACAACTTCAAATGAGTTACAGACTCGGTGAGTTGTTGAAGCCTATAGCTAGTCCTGTGCATCTAATGTAAAATAAAACGTTTGCTCTTGAGCTCCTCTTGCATCCTTACGGTTACTGATGCATGCACCGTCCATCCTCACACACTGATGTGTGAAGCTTACTAACCCTGACATTCCTTTTGGAAAGGTACTGGGATTGGACTGTGCCCTTCACAATGAGCAGCAATGTATTTCACAGCGAGCAGAAAGCATTTTTAATGCATCTACATTGATATGTTACTTCAGCCATTGTTGCTAAAAAAAAAAATCCCCAAAAAATCCATGGTCAATGACCAGTGGAAGGACTTTAATGTCTTCTGAGGTAAATTACTATCTCATATGCTTATGTGGTTTTGTTTCTCCTTCACGTGAAAATTTCTTCTACAACACCTGGAATTCAGTGCCCATGAGACAGCACCAGCAGGGCCTGCTGAAGCTGAACATAGCGTGTTGCTCCTCACGCAGGCTGAATTTGTGTCTGCTGGTGCCCGTTGCTGTGCTGTGCTCTGTGAGCTCTTCCAGTTCTTACTCTTCACACCCCCCTGCTCACTGGCTGTTGGTGTACAGTTAGAAATCTGCAAGAGACTTCAACCTCCTGCTGGAACCCCTGAGTTTGCTAGGCAGCAGCATCACCAACCCAGCCGCCTGCAGCGCTGCCTTCCCCAGTGGCTGAAGGCACTTGGGCCACCCAGTCCCTGGGGCCAGGAGAGCAGGCTGCTCATGGTTAGTGTGCTGCCTGCAGGCACTATGTGAGTAGCAGCTGTAGGAGATTTGGTGTAGGGCTGCTAAAGGTTGCCAAATTTGTTTGGGTGTGTGCTTGCCTTGCCGTTACAAGCCTGCCCGGTTAGGAAGATCTTCTGGGGGTGCTGCAGCACTCCCTTCTGCACCAGCTGCCAGACTCTTCCACAGTAGGGTTCAGCTGCAAGGACCTGCCCTTTACTCCCTCTGGAAGCATTAAAGAATGAGCAGAATGTGGGGGTGGCCTCCCTCGGATGCTACAGAGCCACAGGATGATCCCATCCCCACGTTACCCTGGTGCTTGGGGAGATGTGTGCACGGGCCAGCCGGCCACCTCTCCTGGCCTGCCCACACCCCTCTGGTGCCAAAACCTCCACAACCTCCACACTGAGCCCACTCAGCTGCAGCGCCAGCTTGTCCCGGGCACAGCTGCCACAGGTATCCCTCAGAGAAAGCTGGCTGCTCCAACAAGCCCCTACGTTGGATACCAGCAGTGGGGGACCTGCATCTGCCCTCTTCATCAGTGGGTGCTGAGGCTGCACCTCCAGCACTGGGGTGCTAACTCACCACAGCGTACAGCTGGATGGCCTTTAATGGCAAAGCACTCCCACCCAAGCTAGGGACACGCTGTGCACGATGGAAGAGCTGTCAATGAGTTTGGGAGAAGGGGCTCGCCCCCTCCTAGGGACACCACCATATGGGTCACCTCCGCAGCCCTGAAGGTGGCGTTTAAGTCTCAGTGCTTCTGGAAGATGTGGATCCATCAGGAGCATGGGGCTTCAATCAGGGACTTTTTCAAGCACCAGCAAACAGAACTAGAGGAACAGACTCTGTATCAGAAAAGCAGGATACAGCATTGCCTCCTCGCTGGAGACAACCCTCTCTTCAGCCCTTGCAAGGAAAACCAGTTAAATACCACTTAGCTTGTTTCCAGAGAGTTTTCCATTCCAAGACCAGACACATCCTTGGCCACAGGAGGTACGCAAAGCAGACTGGGTTCCTCCATGTTGGGCCAGGGTGGGATTTGTTGTCACTACTCCAGAGTCTGCCTGGAGAGTAAAGAGCAGGAGGAAAGCCAAAAAGCTCCTGTCTTTCTCCGCACATGACAGAAGACAGTTAAAAGACTGGCCTTCTGCAAGGCCTTTTGGAGATAAGGGACAGTCCCCTCATTTGATATGTAAGCCACTGAATTACTCTATGAGTTTGCATATTACATGTGGATACGTACACAGAATTACACAAAGCTAGGCTGGAGGGTGCTGTGCCCTGTGCCATGCCTGCTCCCTGTACAGGGCGGCTCTTGGTGGAGGTAAACTGACACACATGGGCATGTCCCATTCTCAAGCTGTGGGGCTAAAAATCCTGTGGGGGAGAGCCTGGTAGTGGGCAAAGGGAAACATGGCTGGAGTCTTCCCCACCCAGTGCACCCCTGTACCACCTAACAGCCCCATCACAACAATGGGGGTACCCTGAACTGCTGCAGGAGACAAAACACGGCGGCTGTAAGGGCTGTGTATTGGCGGGCGAGGAGCTTGGCACCCAGATCTGGGCAGCCCTGCCTGCAAAGCTGCTGGTTAACAGCCTGCACAAGCTGGTGGTAGGTGCCCGCCACATCCAGGAGTGCAGCCCTGAGCTCCGGCTGCCGCTGCCTGCACAGCTGGCAGTGCGTTACCTGGAAGCAGGTTACTGCCAGATGAACCAGGTGGTCAAATGTCACCCGCAGCACATCCTGCAGTTCTTTGAGGGGCTGCTGTGTTTTCAGGAGCTCCTGGCAACTGGACAACAGGTCCCGGGAGGCTAAGCCAAGGGCACCCTTGCTCTCAGCACCCTGCTCTGCACATTGATCTTGCATGTGGGTTGCTTGGTTCCCAGACAGCTTCCCCACAACTTCCTGAAGCTCTGTGGTGTAGGCCAGGAAGCAGGAGAAATCTGCAGGGCTCAGCCATGCTTGGCCCTTCAGCTGGCCAAGGGCTTGGACATGAGGGTCCCACCACGCCACATCCCTAGCAATGGAGACGGGGTAACTGCCCACAGGGGTCCCAGGAAGACTGTGGTTGCTGGATGGTGGGGTGATGAGGGGCCCCAGAAATGCACTGCACGTAGGGATATTGGTTTCACATTCCCCTTTGTCATCAGGCCTGTGGAAGCAGCTGATACAGGACAGCTGACAGCTGCACTTGTCCATCCTGAGCTGTGGAGGAGAGGTCTTCATTGTGGAAAAACTCAAAGGCCTGGCCACAATGGGGTCAGAAGGGGTCAGCTCATCCTTCGTGTGGTTAAAGCAGAGGAAGGAGTGTTTTGAAGACCCATGGTCCCCTGCTCTCAATGAGACCAAGGGAACTGAGTCTGAGGAGATGGAAAGCCCTAGAGATGGAGTCAGAGGACAGTCTTTCCCTACCTCAGTAGCCTGTTGTCTGGGAAAAGGAGCCTGAACAGGCCGTGGCTGTTCATGAGTCACATTTCCTACATCTTTTCTGAGTTCTCCTTCATCCAGTCTCTGGCTGCTTACCAGCTCTTCCTCGAAGGGTGGTTCAGCTGGGGATGTTTGCATCTCCCTTCTGCCAGCATCAGCCCCCAGGCACCCACTAGTCTTCTGAGAGGCCAAAAGCCCTAGTGGGCTCTCTGTGCTTTCCTGAGATGGGCTGGGTGATGAGAGGTCTGTCCTCATCCCAAATGAGAGCCAGGAGAGGCGAGTTATAACCCCTGAAGTGCTGCTGCAATCTGTTAAGAGCTCGGTTGCATCTGGAAAACCCACATGATTTTTATTGTGCGCTTTCCATAACCTCTTCTTGTTTACCGCTTCTCTGCTTTTTGCCTGTGACAAGGCACTGTCGCTGCTATTTTCAGTACAGCTGTCACTGTTAGGTTTTCTCTCTTCACAGGGAGCTGGGACAAGCTCCTCACATGCTGCTCGCCTCTCAGCAGTGGGAAGCAGTTCCTGGTAATGGGCCACCTCGCAGGGAGAAGCCATGCTGGGACCCTGAGCTGATGGTGGCAGCGTGTGTTCATCAGCAGGACAGGTGACATCTTGGCCCAGGAATGGGGGTACATCACAAGCCTTTTGCTGGGCTACTGTCACCTCACCCACCTCCTCCAGTGCCACTTGGACCAGCCAGCCTGCGGTGGCCACACAGCTGTCCTCACTCAGCCACCCAGTATTTGCCTCCACAGAAGGGCTTTCCTGGTCAGCTCTGCTTTGTCCCCCAGGAACGGGCAGAGTTTCCTCTAGAGACAGGAAAGGTGGATGTACAGCATGTGCAGGTTGGCGGCTGCTGTCCCCATGCATGGCAACACCTGTGCTCCCCTCCCTGTGCTGGTCACCCTGCAGGCGAACAGCTGAAATGAAAGAAACCACGGAATCAGTCACTGATTTGGTTTCCACGGTGTCGGGCTCCATTTCCAGCAGGTCAGAGGATGGGTTTGTGCTAGCAGCATCCCTCTGGGTCTGGGTGGCAGCAGGGAGTCCCACCTCTGCATCCTTCTCGATGCTCTCTGAGGAAGGTAGAGCAGGAGGCTGCGCAGGCAGTGGTGGGTACAGTGGCCAAGAGCAGCAGCTCTGCAGAGATTCTGGCAAAGCTAAGGGAAAAGTGACCTGTGAGGTGTAATCAGTGTTCAGGAAAGATCTCCTCTTTCGCAGGCTCTTGGCATGTGTCAGCTCCTTATCCTTTCTGTGCTTCTCATTTGCTGTCTGCGTTGTCATCAGGTTTTCCCCCAGGCTGTAACACCTTGGTTTCTTTAGGGTGCAGGACAAGTTGTCTATACCCTCGCGGGATGTCATACTGTAGCCTGCTGGCAAGAAAAAAAACATGCAAGTCAGGAAATAGCCTCAGGCAGCAGAATATCCATGCATCTGTGCAGTGGGCCAAAACGCTAACACAAGTCCTGCAACTGCAGACATCAATGTTTGGCAGCAAAGCCTGTCTCCCAAATGCCCAAGGAAACTGTCTCTTACGTTACTATGATCAAGCACCTGCTTGGAATCAACTGTGTCAAGAAAAATAGGCCTCAGCCTGTGGCTAGAAAGCCTGAGGTCCAGGATTTGTGATGAAGGGTGCTGGATAGTCTCTCTCCCTTTTATTTACTGGAGTCACTTGATCCGACTGCAGATGCAGCTGTAATTCTCAAGTTAAATTTGGTGATATTAGCAGCAGCTACAGACAGTACTGCCTACAGCTCTAGATGTATTAACACTGAATAGAAACATTATCAGCCTGGATATTTAGATGATAAACATTTCCAGAGATTAGAGTTTTGTGCCTGAAAGTGGTACTGTTACTGTGCATGAACACAAAAGCCAAAGTTGTTCTAACCACACAAAACAAATTCTTAACAAGTTCAGTTAATGTTGAAAGAGCTGATCATTTCAGAAACAAGAATACTATCCTTTCTGAGAAAATACAACTACCAGGGAGCTCAGCCACAGGACTCCTGGACCCAGTTACATAACATGCCCCTGACACGAAAATTAATTTTGCTCTTGGGGATGCATGGAACAATACTACCAATACATATATATTTAAACCTAAACAGTTTTTAGCTAGCCGAGTGAAGGTACTGCCTGAGAGTGGGAATATTTGCCATAAAGCTCCCAGACAGTTTATGGACACACATCTTTCCTGTGTTCTGTTCCTGGGACTCATCACTTCATCACTGAGGATGCAGCCTACACAGAAGGATGCACAGAACTTACTCATGCAGCATGTTGGCTTCAGGATCAGGCAGAGCCATGCATCAGTATTCTGGAACTCCTGCAGATCCTGCAGGCTTCCCAGAATGCCAAACTCATTTGAAAACTGACTTTTTCTGGGATCCAATGCTTGGACGTGATGACAAATCTACCTGCAAAACTGCAGTTCTGACCCCTGTGTGCACATTCACTGTACTTCTGCTGAAGAGTGGCTTATGAAGAACGGGTGTTCGAAGTCCTTCAACAATCTTGGGAAAACTATGAAGAGCTGGAAGATGATCCCTCAGGATAGACTGACACAAGAAACAGGCAACACCCTAGCCCAGGGGGTGGAAGGAAGGTGGCCTGCAGTGGGTGAGGGTTTACCTGCCAGGGCATCAGGTGGGCTGAGCCTGTCTGCAGCATCATAGAACTCCTCCTCAGAGCTGGTGTCCCCAAAGCCTGGAGGTGGCTCCAAAATGAGGTCAGCTGGCTCTGCCATTGGCTCTGCTCCACGTGGTGCCTCCTCCTGGGCAAACTCATCTTTTGGAGGACTTCTGTTGGGACTGCGAATGGTGTTGCTCGTCTCCACGCTGCCTGCAGGGGATATGCTGTAGCACAGGCTGTAATATCCCGCGGTGTTTCTCTCAGACAGCTTAGTCTCCAGCACAGATGCACCAAAGTGCTCACCTCCCTGCGCAGAGGCGGTGTCCTCACACCCAGGCTCCTCTGCACATGATACCTGCAAGTAACAGAAGCCGTCCCTGGTTTCCACCCTGCTGGAGCCTGCTGCAGCACACATGGTGAGGAAGCTCTTGTCTGAGATGCTCATCTCCTGCACTGTTGGTGTGTAGAAGTGGAAGAACTCTGGTCTGGAGGAAAAGCAAGCTTCCAACTCATCTTCTTCCAGTGCATCCATAGAGTCACTGCAGCCACTTACTTTAAACCCTTGGCTCTCGGTGCTGGGTGAATCTGAAGCCTCAGATGCGCTGCCTGTTGCATTGCCATGCCCATCATGTTGGACGCTCCCCCCAGCCTGGGGATTTGTGCTGTCCTTCTCCAGGCTGTGGAGCTCTCCCACTTCCTCCCTGCTGTGCACAGGTTGGGTGCTGCTGTATGCTGTACAAGAATCCAGGCAATGCTCTGAGGAGGAATCCAGCTCCCAGGAGTCTTCAGAGTCACTGCAGGTTCGAGATTCATACCCTGGGATTTAAACACATCTGTCAGCCTGCCCTTTGTGGTGGCAAGGAGGAACAGCCAGACAATGTTTGGGAACTTGTCCACACAGTTGGGACTCAAAGCCCAGAGAGCTCTGTGCTCACTTTCTCACCAGAAAACATGGCAAAGATGCAATCTCACCGTAACCTGTTAGGGACCAACCTGTGCTTGGTCCCTCCTGCCTGGTTTTGCTGTAGAGCAGTACCAGAGGGAGCTGTAGAGCAGCAGCCAGTTAACTCATTGTCTAAAGCCTCAGTCTGCAACCCTGATGAGGCTGGAGTTATCCTGACAAGCAACCACACAGCTTGGCAAACAGATCCCTCCTCTCCTGGCTGAGGTATGCCAACAGAGGGGAGGGTCACAAGGTTGGTAAAAGAGCACAAGTGCTTAGAGACAGGTTTGACATTTAATGGGCACACTTCACATCTTGGGAAAAGCTCATGATTACTGCTCCTCTTCCCTTGCCCAACATATCTGGGGTTGATGGGAACCTGGCACTGCCTGCACCAAAGCTGACAGTCTTAATAATTTGCAGATGCTACTGCACACCCCAGATGACTGTTCTAGCACAGTGCTGTTCCCAGGAGGGAATAACACCACTAATGCTGGAGGATCCACCCACTTTCTCCCCATCCTCTGGCAAGAAAATGGCTGGTTTTTTTTTTTTTTAAACCTTCTTCAGCTGAGACACGGTGCAGCTGCTGTTTTTTCTCTCCCCAGGTAAATATGGAGACATTTGCATCCACGAACAGTCTGTAATAGCCAGTGATGAGGCAGACAAGATCTTTTGCACTGTTTGATTCCAGTAGCAGAGTCAGCAGCTTTTTTTTTTTTTTTTTAGGGAGTAAGGGATTGGGTGGAGAAAACAGTAAAAAATGTTAGAATAGGCAAATATTGTTTTTACCAAAATTCTTGCACACTGACAAGACATTCCCTCCCTCCCGTACCACCATCATTACAGAGCACTCTGGTTTTGCGTGAGGCACAGAGAAAGAACAGAAATTGTTCTTCTTGCATTTTGTTTGTCTCACTGATGGAAGACAGTGGAAGCACCACTTTTCTTCAGCCATGTTGTATTCTTCCTACGAGCTTTCCCTTCTCAGCCTGTTCTAAGCCTTTTGTACTAATGACACCATCAGCTACATGTCAGATTTTGGAAAGAATAGATGGTGTGAATGACTCCCCACCTTGTTCTCTGGCCCTGACACAGCCACATGGTGGCCATCATGAAAGCATCGCTTACCTTCAGGTTCTGTAGGAAGATTTTCACCATGCTGACTGTTTCAGACTCCTCTGTAAGCTCCACCCTGCTGATGTTTGCAAACTCTGCCAGACTAGTTATGATGTTAAGCTTATTATTGATAATGTGGCTCACCCCGTACTTGGCACCCACCAGCAAGGCAACGTACGATTCTCTGTCCTGCAGCTGTAAGGGGAGAGGTTAAAACTGTAGACAAAATCTGAGCAGGAACCCATGCATCTGTGCTGGGCAAGGAATCTTCAGTCACCTGATCTTGTGCGGTATCTTGCAACACTGGACTCTACAACTGGGCTGCAACAAGCTGCAGAGGGAGCCCTGTGTTACTTACAGGCTATCAGGTCACCTACTCCCAGCTGTTCTCTTTGGCTTGGGGGCAGCCAGTTTCCCTGTGCCCCCGAGGCAGGTGGCCCCAGAGATGCACCAGTCATCTAGCAGATCCAATGAGGTGGTCAGCAGCAGGTAGCTATCAGAAGTATCAACTGGCAGACTGTGCCAGATGGACCTAGCGAGACCTGCTGGAGGGCTAGAAACTTCAGAAGGGCATTTTTGGTTTTGGAAGAAATGTCAACACCTTCTGTTACGATCAGACACTTAAAAAAATTTAATGAATGCCCATATAGTTTGGCAGAAATATTTCAGTTTGCACACAAATGTAAACCTAAGCATTACAGCAACCCATCAGTAAGGTCCTCCTCCAGTACAGGCCTACCTACGCTACTCAACCACCTGTACAAAACAGCTTGTGGTCCACAGTTCAGTACAGATGTAAGTGGACATGGGGGAAAAAAAAATATCCAAAAAACCAAGAATCCTCTTGTGAAAAGAGGAATGTAAGGTTTAATCATGGCCAGTATCTTTAAACACACACACACACACACAACCCCCAATCTCCTCTAAGTACTTTATGACACCCAAAATCTTCACAGAGCTCATCTGAAGAGCAAGAATTACAACTTTCTATTAGAAAAAATGTGCATAATTATTGTGTAGGCTGGTATGTTATTCACTTCTATGGAACAGTGCTGAGTGACCCTAGCAGAGTCCCTTACTAACATTTATCATGATGTCCCTGTACAGGGAAAAGTGTTATGACTGCAGTTGGCTGAAACAGCATCACTAGAGCTAATGTTACATTTTCTATGAGCATCAAAGCAAAGACAGGGAAGGAGACTCAGCAAGAGCTTACTAGTCTCACATCAACAATCAATTTAGAAAAATATTTAACAATTTCTGCTTTAGAGAGGGTTTGCTTTGGTTAAGACATGATATTACCCACCGGTGAAGGAAAAAAGTTGGAACTGTCTCTTGTGCCCTATCTTTGCGGTTATTGTCCAAGTACACTGCCGTAACAGAGGCACAAACCAAGGCAGTATGACTGTATGCCAAACCCCAACATTATTAAATAGCACTCGTACCATCAGGGTGGCATTAAAGATCTTCCCATTGTACATCTTCAGGTCTCCCAGTATCTGCAGGTAGCTCAGGCGCACTTGGACTGCTGCGAGCATATGCTGCTCATTTTGGAAGAGAAGAAATACTGTTTAGAAACATGGTAGGCGAGTAAGGTTTGATGGGAAGCCTGTAGGCTAGAGGATGTTCTTTTCATACAGGACTTAGTATTGGACCAGTACATTGAGCTTGGTCTGAACAGAAAATGGATGTGTGCAGAACCATCCCACATTACCACACTTGCTTGTGGGGCAACCCCACAAGCAAACCGCAACAGAAAACACTACACAGGGACATGAGGGTGCGTGCGCAGCAGAGGGAGTTACAAGACGTCAAGATAGTAGAAAAGCCCCAAGTGGTTCCATGGAGAAGAGACCCAAGGAGGAAAGACATTGCCTCTTTGGCCCTGAGAGATGCTGCCACCTTCCTGGGAGGCACTGTGAACCCAGAGGACGCACGCTACCTTCTGCCGAGGGTCCAGTAGCACCTGGTTCCGCTTCATGTGGTAGCTGATGGCTTTCTTGATATCCTTCCCTCTCATGTTTCGAAGCAACGTTGGTGAGATGAAGTTTTCGATTCCCCAGTCTCTCCTGCCGGAAAGACGGGAAGGGAGCAAAGGGGGTCCCAGCTGTCCCCCAACACCACAGGAATGTGCAGAAAGGCAGCTGGCCAGAGGCAGAGAGGACAAACACACCATGCCAGTCCAGGATGCATCGAGCCTCAGGGTGCTGTAACATGTCCTCACAGCTTGTGCAACATGACTGCCTCACTAGAATACATAGAATCTCTGGATGGTTTGGGTTGGAAGGGACCTTAAAGACCGTCTAGTTCCAACCCCCCTGCCATGGGCAGGGACACCCTCCACTAAAGCAGGTTGCTCAAAGCCCCATCCAGCCTGGCCTTGAACACTTCCAGGGATGGGGCATCCACAGCTTCTCTGGGCAACCTTTTCCCGTGCCTCACCACGCTCTCCAGGAAGTATTTCTTCCTGATAGCCAATTTAAATCTACCCACTTTCCATTTAAACCTGTTACCCCTTGTCCTGTCACTACCTGCCCTTCTAAAAAGAATTCACTTGTATGTGCATTTGCTACCATGTCAGGAGATAGGGTTGGAGAACACATGCTTTCATGCAGAATGCCTGTTTCTACATGGTTATACAGGAGACAATCTACAAGCTTAGTCAGCATAACGGTCCCAAATCTGTCCTTGCCACCCAGAGAATGAAGATTCTGGCTGTACATTCACTTTATTTTGGTTACAAAATTATTACATTTTAACATCTCCAGTTCCCCAGACTCAAAAATGTGGGCCATCTGTTCTGCCCAAGAGTTTACTCAGCCCAAGCATTAAATACCCAGGAACTAAGAAGACTGCAGACATCTGCAGTTCCTTCTCAGTCCCCACTAACTGCACATGGTTGGGTATGTCTGGCTGTGTGCAAGCAATCAGTGGTGCTTGCAGGGGCTGGCAGAGGCTCAATGTTACAGTTACAACACAAATGTCTGTTATTAAATGACTGGCAATCACAGGTTCTTAAAGCCAGGTTGCTCCTTGGGGCTAGTGTGATCTAACAGCAGACATGCAGCACAGCACACCTGCTGCCTGTGGAAGCATTTTTCAGTACTTCCTCACAGATTCCATCACTTCACAGGACCTATCATTTACACTGAACTTGGATATTCCTGATACAGTCCTGGTGGATGAAGAGATGTGAAGTACTGCCTGTGCAAAGTTTTTTTATTATCCTCACTCTTAACCACAGCATACAAATCTTGTGAGAGATTTGCAAATCCCCTGCTCATGTCCCTGCTCTAGCCACAGATCAGAACCTCCCTCTGCGTAGGGACTTGCACACATGTTACACTGTCCGTATTATTCAAGCAGCTGAGGACATTAAAGACAAGAAGGCTTGTGAAGCCTCCTTGCCCTAAAATGACTGGTACCACTAAGACACTGAAGTCACTCTGGGTCAGTCTTCTATCCAGAGCTAAACACTGGGCAAACACAGGGCTGGTGCCAATTTCTAGCTGGCTCCTTCTTTTGCCAGCCGTAGTCACAATGTAACACAGAAATTAGGGAACTTACTCAATGTATTTCAAGGACACTTTCTGTGGCTGAGCACAAGCACAGATCCTCTCCTGTATGTGCAAAGCAGCCAGACGTAATGCCACACTGCATTTCATTTCCACAGCAAATCTTTCCTGAAGCACGTCACTGCAGCTCTGGAACAAACAGAGCTGGGTTAGCATGATAAGGAGAGATAAAGAGAAAAGTCAGGATAAGACCTCTGATATCACTACTGTGCATCAAATAAAGGGAGCCACTCAGCTCATTTCAACCTCATTCTGTTAAAAAGCCAAGAATGTAAGTTGACTCAAGAATTTAAGGCAAGATGAATGCAAGTTCTGGCAGCCCAAGTTATGGCGAGAGGACAATCTGTTCTTAACAGCTTTGCATTTCACATTCACATAACTGGACTGCCCTGAAGCATGCTTTGTTTTAAAGCAGCAATGAGAACTGGTTGAGAAGAGATCCTGAAGCATGGAATGCCTCAATTTCACCTGCAGGTAGAGATACTCGAAGGCAACTGGGTCTTCCTGCAAGAGGTTTACAGGATCCTTTGGGACAAAGCAAATTCTGAAGAGGCACCGGTAGTCATGAGATTCTCTTTTTTGGACCACCTGTAACACACAAACAGCATCATGCCACAACTACTGCTGTAGTCCTTCCCTTCATAAATGCATACTAAGCCTCTGACTTGTATGAGCTCAGAGAAATAATTTAAAGCTACTGGCAAGTGGGATGGCTGCAGATTAGTCATTGTCCTTAGCAAATGCAAGGAGACACTGCTAGTGTTTGTAATTTTATCTTCGACTCTTTTTCTGGTTATTGCTTCTTTCTGTGGAAGAAATTCTGGAAGTCATTTGACAGCAAAACTTCATTAACTATCCAATGATCTAATAGACTTGCAATATAACGAGGACAGAGGCTTCAAGGTAATTACAGAGGAAGGGACAAGCATCTCTGCTTTTAAGTTCAGTCATAAGATACAGCAGCCCTAAACAGACACTTGGATCATCTTCATAATGTCAATACAATATTAAGACCTCTGGGTTACACATTTGCCTATTTTATTCTGGGCAAGTCCCATGCAGGCTCACCAACTGAAACAAAGCAAAAATTCATAGGCACATGTGGCCAGTAGTTGGAAATGTTAGCTACAGAACCAGTCTGCATCACAGTGGATCACCACCCAACAAAGTCAACAGCATGAAGATGAAACTCCCAAACAGGCACATTCCCACAAATGAGATTAGCCAAGAATTACTAACAGAGCTAACCTCCTGTTTGCAGGACACAAACTTTGGATTTAGAATTTAATTGAAGAGGCACCTGCCTGTGTTAACTCTGACTGGGGAACTGTAAATAGCTGTGTACATAGCATTTTGTCTCAAACAGTCCCCTGTAGATGCATCTATCTGACAGGTGGCACAAAAGCATGCTCGTCCCTTATTGCTCCACACAGTCCAAAGCAATACGAGCTCTGTGGGGTCTTTAAATGGAGACACCTCTGAAAGCACCATTTCTCCAGGGTCTGTGGTTAATGTAGTGGTAGCATATGCCTCAGGCAGACAGAAGAGCACAGCACCTGTGGAGACTCAGGGCTCACTCCCTCTTGTGACACCTGCAGAGCTCAGCTCCCGCTGCACCTTGCTGACAATTCACTGGGGCTGGTGCTTACCTCCAGCGTGGCCGCAGGGGCTTGCAAGGGGGTCCCCTCACCTGTGCAATGAGCTCCTCCTCATGCAGCAAGTGGATCTTTGCGACGTTGTACTGCTCCTGCAGAGCGAGGGCAAAGTGCGCAATGCTCCGGATGGAGAGCTTCTCCTTCAAGGTGAGAACAATGTCCTGGGAAGGGAAGACACACAGGTGGCCAAATGGAATTCAGACACGGTTGCTGAGCACTGCTAGCACACTGCATGGATGTGGATGACTCTAGACTGCTGCTAGCAGCCATGTGGGACAGCACTGAAAGGGCTGTGGTCAGACACAAAATTCTCCACAGCCAAGAACATGCTTGATGCTGCAACACAGTGTGGAATTTTTAGTGCTGCTTCACAGGAAAGCAGTGCCTTTCCCTCTTCACACACAGCTCCTGAACACATTGACCTAGACAAAGCACAGAGGTCCCAAGGTCTGAGAAAGCCTGCAAGTTCAACAGAAGTGCAGGTGTCGGAGATGGCAACCTCTTTGGGACAACAAGCAGAAGCTTGGTGTAATGGGCATGAAATCCATTTCCTAGAGTGGCATGTCTTGGTCTGCCTTATGCTGAAAGTTTTGGCCTTACAGTTTCTACTTTGGTAGTGCTGAGCACTTTCTATCACCCCTGATCCAAATGTTTCTGTAAACCATTCTAGCTTTCTAGAATGACACTTGCTCAAGAAGCTACAAAGAGTTGTTGGAAAACACTTCTCCCCATCAAGAAAAAAGAATATGAAAGCACAGTTGTAAAAATCTTACCAAATTTGACTGAAACTGATGTTTCAGTTGGATGGAGAATTCTGCTGGAATACTAAATGTCATGGAAATAACTAGGTTTATTTTTGGCAAAGAGAAAAATTACGTAAGGCTTGACTGAGTACAAATGGAAAGAGAACTCCACTGACTCAAGCTTCTTGAGGTAAGCAGATATGTTTGACTCATCTCTGTTTTAAGCAAGGATCTCTCAAACAGCAGAGAAACTTTTGAAAACCACTAGCTTAGGAAGCATTTTACCCATCTGAGTGTGTCTGTAAGGATGCTGGTGAGGATTGCACTCAACTCCAGTAGGGAAAAATCTGCCCCAGGTCAGAGGTAAGCAGCTCAAGTTTAGAAGAGCTAATCCATCTCTCAGAAACTAATGCCCTGTATGTGGACATTCAAATCTTTTCAGCTCATCTCCCCTTTCCTTCCTTTATGTCATTATTTTCTTTTCCTCTGCCCTGCAGAGAAAGAGAGTCACAAGACTTGCAGAAACTTACTTGGATGAGAGACCACAACCGTTCTGTGAAGTTTGGATGAACTAGACAATAAACTCCTCCTTTTTGAGGGTTTTCAGTGCATTATAAATACAATCTCCCTGCTTTTCCCCTTAATATTCTTTCAGCCTAGTAACTCCAGAATGTTCATCCATCGTGCATCTTTTCCACAGTAACCGCACCGCCACAGGCATCATATATCCTTAAAAGAAATTATGACCTCCAGTCACTGTGCACAGGCAAATTTTGTTAACTCCAACATAAACACTGAGCAACTCTACAGATCAGGATAGAAAAACCTGAAGT
Organism: Rhynochetos jubatus; assembly: GCA_027574665.1. Classification (NCBI taxonomy): domain Eukaryota; kingdom Metazoa; phylum Chordata; class Aves; order Eurypygiformes; family Rhynochetidae; genus Rhynochetos; species Rhynochetos jubatus. The sequence goes on from CM050690.1 coordinate 53,392,653, forward strand.
TTGTAAGCCAGTGTCTAAACACCGCAATTACAGAGCTAGATAATGGCTCTGGAGAACAGCACCTTGTATGTTGAAGAGAACGATGGTAACTTGTTGATAATGTCTCCAAACACAAGTGATCCTACAGAGGTGGTACTGCTTTCTCATCTCAAGGAGTTAACCAGTTTTCATGTCTCCACAGGGAAACATTTTCACCATTGCAGAACATGACAGGCACTTCAAGTAACAACTGGCACAACTGCACTTGCTGAGTTCACGTAATATCGACACCTGGACTCCACCGTCCAGGTCCCAAGCCAGGAGACTCGTGCTCCCTCTCAGGAATGCACATTGTCACGTATTAAACAACCTCCTCTGTATTCTGCCATATGGTTTCCCAGGAAAGCAACAGTTGTGAGAACAGTTGCTGCTCTGCCAGTCCCTCCCCAACCTGTCCTCTTGCACAACTTCAATCACACTTCACAAAGCTGTAGTGGTCTCATAGCCAAGTTCCTGCAAGTCCCATGAAAATCAGTTGCTGAGAAGAAAACAGAGGTGAAGCAAAGCAACGCCTCCTCTGCAGGAGGGTCAGACAAAACCCAACATGCTCAGCATCAGCTGGCAATCCAGTTCCCACTCACTGGCCAATACAACCAAGAGGTTGCAAGTTCCACTGCACGCACCTTTGCTACTGAATTGAATTCAGGTGGTGCAACAAAGACAGACAACCAAGCATCGTTACCTTCACAGTAGTGCTCATCTCAAACCTGAAAGCCTTCGTCTGTCCATTTTCCAAGTATACCTTGAGAACGTTGGGCATACAAAGAAGAGAATTCCCCTGCAGAACAAAAGCAACAGCACTAATCCTTGGACGGTAAGCCTGCAGGCACCAAGCTGCTCTGTCTGACACAGCACATCCTGGTACAAATTAAAATCCTTCTCTGCTTTTGCAATCTTCTTCTGGTTTTGCTTCTGGCACAGAACAAGGGAAAAAGAGCATGAACACATGCCCTTACCATAAAACTCCATCCAGTACAACAGCTGCACATGGCCTAAATATGCCCACTGTTCAGCTCCCACACAGCATAGGAAGAACTGGCAGATACTGAAAGCTCATTACCAGAAAAGCAGCAATGTCTGCTAGAAAAGACACCTTCTTACCAGCTACCAGGCAGCACTAACCCCTGCACTGACACTTTACCACTGGCAGCAGCCATGACTTCAAGAGTTACCCAAACTCTCCACGCTACCACAAACAGATCTTGCACACCATGGGAAGGCTGCAGGATGCAGCTCAACACGCAGTGGTACTTTTATTGAGCATTCCCTTAGGACTTGTGACTCTGGGACTTCCAAAAAGAAGATGATGTCACCAGAGTTTCTTGAGGGATGTCTCAAATGCATTAGACGCAATGACTCCCATAGCAAAAGCACCTCCACTGGGTGCTCTGAGAAGTGTCTGGGAACTTGGCCTCTCTCCTTCTGGGACTGTCTAGAGCTGCACCTTTCAGCCTTCCACTTCTTTAGTTGAGGTAATTTACACCTTCCTTCTTGTTTTCAGCCTTATTCTTGTTATTCAGTGCTGAGGTTTACTTCCCATTCAGCTTATCTTTCTTATGTTCTTGGGCGAGCACATTCCTCCAATCTTAACTTGCCATGACAGTCTCAAGGAATGGCATTTCTAAGATGACCTCTCCTATGTTTCATTTGCTGTGCAACACCATACAAATCTCACAACCTTGGTCCCCCTTGACAGAAAGCCCATATTCCCTGGAAGTACTACCAGAACAAGCATAAAACACCTCTGAATCTCATTCCTTGTTCCTCCCCTCCCTGTTTTGTGGGGTTCAAGCTGCCTAGTCATCACTAAGAAAAAAGAGTGAACATTACCACTGTTCCTGCCAAGCTCTAATTCCTTTGTGCTAAGTAGAACAAGCACGTTGCACCTTTGACAGGCTTTGGGTCCTCCATCAATTTCAGAAAAGTGATGCTGGTTTACACAAACTTCACATTTTCTCTGGCAGCTCCCACAGCTGCAGGTTATCAAATGAACTGGGCCTTGTGCAGCCGGCACACAGCAGAATGTGAAATCTACATAGAAATTAATATACAAATTAAGTATCATCACTCTCCAGGTCAGATCCAGTTAGCTGGCCAGAACACCCAGATGGGATTTCTCTCCTTTAGCGCAGTCTGTAACAGACTCCTATGGATTAATTCTGAAAGCCGCTGCTAAGGCTTAAGCAGCTGTACCCATCCTGGTTTGTCTGATGCAAGGTTGACTGACTCCATGTTGCAGCCAGGCCCAAAGCTTCTAATAAAACACCGACTGATGCTAACCTGAGGATCCTGTGGAACCTGTCTCTTGCATATCATTCAGTTACATGGAAATACGTGTTAAGTTCGCTACAGAAAATGGAGGCTGGATAGCGTTGATGCTTATTAACAATTTATATTCCCAAACTGGAGTTTCAGGTTTCAGCTGCAGAAAGCAGTCTCTGGATTCCTTCCCGTTGCACAAAGATCATTTAGCAATGCTCCATTAAGATGACAAGAGTAGTATCTTTACTGAAACAGAAGGCTTTGCAGTTTTTCATGGCCATAATACCCATTTTGGCTGTCTTAATACATCAGTCCACTGTCTACGGTGAATAGTACTTTTCCAGAAAGAAGTCATCAATATGCAACAAATGTATTCACTCTTCCTTTGTGCTAATATTTTACTGTTCAAAACAGGGTCCACATTCAAGTGATGAAAAGATAAGCTAACACCAGTGGGACCCAAACACCCAAATGAATATCTAACCTTTATGTTCTCATTAAATGAATGGCAAACTATATATTGATCACCTCCCTCCTCTGCACTTGCAAAGGTATGATTAACTTAGGTCAGCAGAGTATTGAGGGGGGCTTTGTAGGAAGCGCAGTGCACAGCGTCCCCTCCAAAGTGCCTTCTGCAGAACTCTTGAGACCTCCCTTGCAATCAATAAGTGAATGGCACAGACCTGTGACCTCCATGTCAACACCAGTGCCCAAGCTCTAGCTGAAACAGCTCCATGGAAGCTCCCAAGCAGATACTAGTGTGAACCTCAAGCTATAAGAAAACACAGAGACTGCTGGCATTTTCAGGTTTGGCAGTATCCCACGACCAGCCTTGCCCAATGCCTCTCAGTCATCTTTGCCTGGGATCACATCCAGAGTACATCCTTCTATTCCCTATTCCCTGCCTTGTGAGCTCTGTGGCCTGTGTGTCATGTCTCCCAACCTTATGAGGGTCCAGTACTCGGTTTCTATGTCAGGAAGGGTGGCTCTGCCACTCTAATACTCAGGCAGGATCCCAGACAGACATTAACATCTGAGGGATGTGAACACAGCCCTTGGTAGGGAAAGACAAACCTTGCAGCAGCTCCAGCATATCTGGCAACAGCTTGGCAGGAACCAAAAGATCCCAGAGCCTAGAGAGACTTAGAGGCAAATGTGTCAGAAGTCACACCTGTCTGTTCAGCTCTGAAGCACAGGTCAGAGAAGGAGGAGTCCTGACATGCCTGGAGTCAGGCACAGGTGGCAAAGCATTCACACTGTGCCCATCTAATAGACTGGTGACACCCATGGCATCTCTGGCTGCACCTCTGCCCTGGTGCAGGCGGAGAAGAGAAAATGCCTGCCACAGGGAAGGATCTACATGAGCTGGGTCAGGAGAGCTCCCTACCACCCAATATGGGAAACAAGAGACAGCTGAGAAGAAGAAAACCATCTAGTGGCTGGTCCATCATCACTGCGAAGTGCAAAGAAGCAAGATTTGGTCAGACCTGAACAAGTGACCAGCACTAATGAATAGGAGATGGGAGTGGAGAATTTTGACCACTGAAACTTTTCATTCCAAAGGGAAAAAGGAGAACTCAATAGAGTCAAAGACTCCCAACCCACCCCAGTCCATCCCAACCACACTGAGCTTTCTAAGTTACACAGAAAAAAGAAATTAAAAATTCAAGAGCTGTTCTCACTTCAGGGAAACTACAAATGTTATCACTGATTTTCCTTTTCTATTTTCCATATCTACCCAGCTCATTCATTATCAGGGTTAGAAACCCCGTGATCAATTTGCAGCATTCCTCGAGTGAGCTGCGATCTTGTTTCACGGAAGAACACATTGGCTTGTCTTACAGACAGTCTGTTATGGAGGCAGCTCTGTGGAAACCCTCTGCAAGGATATGAAACACAACAAGCTGTCACTCTTATCAGCTAGAGAATGTATGTCAAATTTAACAGCAAAGCAAAGTCACCAGAACAAAACTCTGAACACAATGCCACATGAGCACTGCTGAAGGCCAGGAAGAGATATCCCACCTCCTCTGGCAGCAAATAAACCTGGCATGGACAGTAGGATTCACCTCATCCACAGGGTTAGAATTTTTCATGCCCAAACTTTAGTCTAGGTTTACTATGGAGTGATTAGCACCTCAAGAGATGACTACTACATGCCACAGCTGTGTCATGCTGGTTTAAAGTTTACCTGAAGGTAAAAGGACAAAAGTAGGACATGCAGGTATTTTCCATTTGTCTAAGTAACCAAATCAAAGATAAAACCCTCTGGAGATGCCAGCCCTTCTCCCTGACCACCAGTGACCTTGGAAGCAAGTTGGGACCAGATGCCTGGATGCACATCCAAAGCATGGTGAGGGTGAAGCCTCTCTGTAGGACCTGGCCACATTAACCCAACACAGCATCTGTCTGCACGAGTGACCCATTTCTTCCCAACATGCAGTGCCCAAAAAGCCTGGCTGCAGCCATGCCCCACTGACCTGTGTGTGTCCATTCACCAGAACTTCCTCTGCGAACCGTACTTTCACAGGGTTTGTTTTTAGCCTTGCCCTCTTCTCTGCAGTAAGAAATGATGACTTAGGCCCACCCTGAAAAAATAAGAATTGGCAGCTCAGTTTGTTCCAATTATGTATGAGACGGAGGCCCACAGTACAGCTGGGGGTCTGATCCCAGGCTGTGCTGAAGCTGCTCACTCTGCACTGACTCGCACCTAAAAGAACATGTGCTGTTAGGAGTCCTCAGTCTTCACGCTTGCCACAGGCCTTTTTGACCTGTCTAGGCCACTGCTGCCTTCTGAACCCAAACTCAGACATCCAACATGTGCAACACATGCTGTACACACTCCTAATTCCACTGCATGATGACCAGTTACTGTGTTTAGGCATCTCCCCAACCCCTGCAAGAAGCCAGGATCCAGCAGAATGACAAACTACCAAGAGCTGGCTTGCAGGGGGGATACGAAGTACCATAAACCAGCACATACAGAGTGCCTTGCAGTGGCAAAAACCCTCACTGTCAGCATATCACAAGAATACAGCCATGTGTGCAGCACTTCCAAGCTCAGCTGGGGTTTCTAGAGCATACTTTCATACTGCAACTGCCCTAGGCTAAAAAGCCAACTTCACTTCATTGCACAGTTGCCACACAATCATGCTTTCACCTTGACAGGGGCCTACCAAACTCACGAGACATCACATGAGGCCAGGAACCTTTGAGTTCTTATGCACAAACATCCTGCTCTTGTAAAGCACAATATTCCCTAAAAAGAACAGCAGCACCCCTCAGTATCCTCCCAGACAACTTCGAGTTTAAGCAATTCCTACACTCTTGCCAGAGGCACAGAGGCTGCCCAACCTGCCACAGCCACATCTTGCCCCAGGGCCATTTGGCCAGGACAGAGGAAGGGAGGCAGGCAGGAGTCTCTGTGCCCAGCCAGCAAGCCCTTCCAGAGTGTTCATCACTTTATCTGTGGGGCCTTCATCACGCCCCACAGCTGCCCTGAGGAGTGTCAAGGCCTCCCACATCCCTTCTGGTGCAGCCAGAGCAGCCCCAGCAGAGGGTCTGGTATCCGTCAATGGGAGGCGTTACCTCTCAGCTCTAAGCACAGCTGCCTTCAGAGTGGGGCAAGAGCAAACCCCAAACCCAAGATCAGCCTTGGCTGTATTTGGAGGTGTCTTTAAAGTAATCTGCAAAGGAAAAAACAAAAATGGGTTTGTGCCCCATTTGCTTCTCAACAATGCATGAGGGCCTGCGAAGGGTGTTACAAATCCTTTTCTCTCTGAAAAGCCATTGCATTGTCTCCCTTTTGGCAGGCATTCAGGTCTGGTATAACGAACTCTCATTTTTTCCTAGACCTCCAGAGCCAGATAAAGCCCTGACAAGACTGACAACCAATGTACCAGGAAAAGGCCATCAGATTAACAGAAGAGGGGAGCCACTGTTCAGTGGGTTTGCTTGACATTTTTTCTGGTTACTTCGGCTTTGTGCACATCCATTGAATGCCAACACCTGGGAAACTTTGGGTAGGAAAAATATGTTTAAGAGGTTTTCCCTTTATTGAATGGCCAAGAAACCTCGTGACCTTAAGCCTGAGAGCTCCAGTAACTCTTTTGAAGGAATCATCCTTCTTGTTACTAAAAACAAAAAAAAATAATAATAAAAACCAACTAAACAAACAAGACCTCTCCAAACAAACAAAAAACCATTCCCACAATGCTTTCCAGGGTGGGGTGAGGAAGTAATCCCCCTCAGGCCACTTTCATACATCACAAGAAAACAAAAAGCACAAAAACCCAATTTTGTCCTTGCTTTGCAGCTCAGCTTTTACACACACTGAAATCCATGTGGATAAACACATCATGTCAGCACCACTTCTTGGGAATTTTATGCTACAGAAACGGTCAACCAGCACCACAGTTTTGTACTAAAACTTTGCTCCTATTCTCAAAGCATGATCCACACCCAGGGCCCATCCCTGAACCAGACAAAACCTGGAAAAAAAGGGATATTTTTTTCCCAGCACTCAGAAAGCAAAGCCTCAAGAGCTTCCAAGAGGCACCTAGAGCAGATGCAGGGCCTGCAGCCTTGGCACCTGCCTTTTGTGTCTGGGGTGTCCCCATGGCCCAGACAGCCCCAATACATGGGGAAGCATTCCAGGCTGTTCTTGGGGGGCTGGCCACAGCTTGCTGAGGAGACCTACCCACATTCCAGCCTCTGTGGCCTTCTGGCCCCTGTGGAGCCTGCTGGGCCCTCACAGATCCTGATGGAGGTTCCAGCTCCAGGGAGCATGGGCTCAAACCACTCAGTGAGCCTCTCCATGTCCCAGGCTCTGCAAGCCACCCCAGCCAGGGCAGTGTGAGAAGTTACCACTGATTCTCCCCCAAAATCTCTGCAAAGAGTGTGCATGAAAGAAGACCCGAGCAGCTCCCTCGCAACTTTGGCTGGACCCTTGCATCCCATGTGCCAGTCCAGCCGCCCCACCTTCCCTGTGGGCCACACTGCCGGCCATGACCGCCTGGGGCAGTGCTGCTGTGAGTACCGAGAGTGCTGAAGAAAGGCCATTTACCGACGTGCAGCGCAGGACAGTTAAGAGGAGCTCATCGCCAGCCTCCCTGTAACAGAGACATGCAGTCAGCCAGGGTCAGCAGCTGCCTGCGCCTTCCTCCCCCATGATGTGCAGATGTTGCCAGCGAGACCCTCTCGTGAGGGAATGCTCTCAGCCAGCTAAGGCACAGCCCACCAAGCCCCGCTCAGGTAAAGGAGAGCAAAGAATGCCTATCTCCTGGGCTACTGTGCCCATCAGCTCCAGGGCTAGCTTGTCCCGGAGGGGCAGGCTCCCACAGAGCACAGCACCCTGAGGTACTCCATGCTGAGGCCAGTCCCACGCAACCGTGCACCTTTGCAACACTCAGTGAGACCCAGTCCCCACACTTCTCCTCAACCCTCTGCCACCTTGTCCCCCGGGCCATGCAGGCCCACACCTGATGATGTCAGCTGCTCGTTCGACAGACACGTCATCCACTGCGGTAGAGTTTATCAGGAGGAGCTGGTCGCCTGGCTGCAGCTTCCCGTCAGCGGTGCTCCCTGCAGGCAACCAGCACACTGTTAGTCACAATAGCCCCACACTGGCAGACCTCCTCGCTGCAAGCTCATCTTCCCACCCAGCACTCACTTGCCTCAGCAACTGCCTCTGAAAATCAAAACAGAAAAGGGGCCGAAGGATATTGGGCCCTGATGCCAGCTGGTTTATCACTTCTTATGTTCATGTCTCCTCACCCAGGCTGTCATCTGGCCCCACAAGCTGCCCCTGAACCACAGAAAATCACTCTTGCGCATGTCTTTTCCATCATTACAGGCCACCATGCAGTGCTCAGCCACCACCTGCCTGGGGTGCAGCAGGAGGGAACACTGGCTCTCAGGAAACCACAGGAGGACTGAAGGGGAGCAGCCCTGCCTTGGCCTTGACCTGCCTGCGAGCCCTTGGCCTGCAGAGGCCTCTGGGGGCCTGGGCAGCTGCCGCAGCACAGTGGTCCCTCTCCACAGGGTCTGGACCCTGGCCAGACCCTGCTTGTTACCATGGCCCCAGCAGCTGACCATGTACAGCATACATGGCATGCCGCATCCACACCAAGGTGCCACAGCAGTCCCAGGAGATGTGGGCTGGATTCCCAGAATGGTGACTCCCTTCTGCAACTCAGGAAAACACAGAGGAGATCTCCTTAACCATGCCGTCTGCTGGAAGGATGCACAAGGGAAGAGGATAGTTTCTGAGCTCTACTTTCCAGGAGAGGAGCAGCCACAGGATCCAAGAGGCTAAGGAGCTGTCAGACCTCTCGTCTGAGGAGTGTGAATACAGCCCCTAGCTCCACCACTGCCAGCCTGCTGGCAGAGCCACACTACTGAATTTCTCTGCCAGGCAGGTTTGCCCGTGAACCTGCCTAGAACCCACCACCCATCCCTCTGAGAGACCCCACTGTCAGGTAGCATTCACAAAATGCAAAGCACAATCATTTGGGATTAAACACAGGACCTTCAGCCATGGGCTCCCACACCAAAAGGACAGGACTTAAAAGGACAGGGTTTTTTGTGCCTCAGTTTTAATAAAATGTTGATTCTTTCTGATTAGGAAAAAAGAAAAACATAGCAGAAAACCTGCTTCCCCACTTCTCAGTCCTCAAGACTCTCAGCAAATTTAGCCATGTTCCACATGGGAAGGGGCATAAGGAAAAAATTTCACTCAAAAACACTGTGATAGGACAGACCTTTATGCTAAACATCCCGAAAGCATGAGCAGTTGGACAGGCCATTCCCCCAGGCAGATAGGGGATGCCACAGCCTGAAAGGGTGACTAGGGCTCAGGCCAGCCCTCCAGCCACCCTCCCCACAACACCTACCTGCCCAGCTTGAGCATAGTTTTTTTCTCTGTCACACCAACAGGTAAAAAACAGGCATTTTTGAGCATCCATTGAAAAAATAAAAGGTAAACAAAAAACAGATTCCCAGTTTTTGTTTCAAAACTCCCAACCCACCTAAAAGCACAGTTATATCCCTCCCTTTTATAACTGGGAGAGTTGATCTGTCTGACTTAAGTGGAATTTCACCCAGACTGCCTGTAACTAGCAGTGATCCTCTTCACGTTACAGGGTTGTAAACCCAAAGGGTATTCTGAACAACAGATCACTGTGACCTCTGCAGAATAAGAACTCGAAGATTAGATTAAATTCTTCTGCCTTTCAGATAAAACATCAGAGGAACCCTGCTTTGAAGCAGCCTTCTGCATCCCAGGAGGACAGTTGTGTCCAAGGATTAGTGATGAACCTGGGACAGTTCAGGCTTCTCACACCTGTGGCTGTAGGGAGAAGGGAACTGTGCTTACCTGCAGTGACAGATGCAATCGTAAGAGGAAGGTTTGGACAAATCTCAAAGCCGTAGTGATGGAGGACCAAATCTTTGTATACTGTGACAGTAAGTTTGACACGGCTGGCAGGCTGGCCACTGTCATCACCAGCGCTGTCTGTCACAGACACTCTGCTCCTGCAAGACAAGAAGCTGGTGTTTAATTAAGACATAGTCAGAAGGCAGTTTATCAAAGGGGCATAGATATACACACACATAAACACACCTCACTGACTGCACCAGTACACAGAGAAGCCAGCACTTTTCTTGGTACCCGTGGGTGGCTCTGCACTGTGCAGACCAGTGGTGATCCCCCAAGCTCCACAGAAATCTGAAGACATCAGAAAAGTGGTACCAGCTGGTTGTAACCACACCACCCCAGCCCAGTGGTCACATGAAGGGAGAACTCCAGGTGTGCCCACAGCAAGCCCTCACCTCCACAGACCACAGCAATCTTTACCCAGCAAGGCACTAAGAGAATGTACTGCTCTCTGCTTCTGCCAGGATCTGGTATGGCTTAATTTTGATTCACAGATGTTAGGAAATTAAAGCAGCTGTGGACCAAGATCCCTTGTAAATGCAACCCAGTCTTGCCCTAAAAACAGGCCAATGGCAAGACACAGAGAGAAGTACAAGCCCATCTTCAATAAAAGCACATTTCACATTGAGCAGTACCGTATTACTGCAGCTGTGGCTCACAAAAGCTCAATGGGTGAAAACAGGAGCATCTGTCTGTGGAAACCAAGGGGGATGCTTAAAACCACTGTTTTAGCTGGAGACTACTGTAAGCATTTTTCTGAAGAACAACTGAAAGAATGAGGAAGATCTGCAACCTGTGACTGTCCCTGTCCGTTAGTAACAAGCTTGTGCTGTCTCTGATGAAAGATGATCAACAGATCCTTCTTTCACAAAAAAACATGTTTACCTGGATGCACCATCCCCAGAGCGATGAAGCCATTTTGTTACCATTTGCTCTATTCTACATGCTTTGCGTGTCTGGATTAAGTTAGTCTCCAAATCTTCCATTTACCTGAAAGGGACAGAAATCACAAGAAAACAGAATGATGAAAGATGGATGAAATCTCCTACACACTGTTCAGAGCTACCAACACCAACACACAACTCTAGAGTAATAAAGAGATCCACTGACATCTTGGGAAGACCACATGTTGTAACAGAGGATGTTAACATCTCTAACACTTACTATGATTCTTTGTGCCCACCCAGTCTCCCCTGCCTGGTGTTTTTGATTAGCACATGTTGGTGGTCATAGTGCATTAGCTCTTCATGGCAGAGAATAACCCAGTAACCTTTATATTCCTTTTCCATGGTTTCTGGATCCAGTGATCTGTTTTCTCAACAAGAGAAAACTGCCATACCTAGTCACAGGAAAGGCCTTCTGTATTTCAATCTAGGATCTCTGAACAGTAAGTTTGGTGACATTCACCTGTCCAAACTCACACGCTTCTTCCGCTGAGCATCATTTCAGGGGCAAGTACACAGCCTTCAGCTTCAGTGGACCACACACTTCAGGTCATAACAGTGAGGTTTACAGCCAACTCCTGGCTGCCTCGGTGAGAACCGGTGTATTTCCTCCCTGTGACAGATTTCCTCTCGGATTAATACAGACACAGAAATTCTACAGAGAGCAGTAATGAAGCAAGAAAGTGCGTGGCCAGTGCAAGCTGCTGCACGCTGCTGTTTGCACTAGCAGAGGCAGTCTCTAAGCCAAGGTTGTGAGCTCCAATTTGTCTCTGATAAAACTGGCCCATCTACCTGTCCTGGAGCTCTGAAAACACATGTGCTTGCAGAGATCAGTAATGTGAGTGGCTCATCCTGGATCTTCCATTTAAAAGCTCTTGTTCAACAATATGAAAATGCTAACTCTCCCAACCTCTCCTTGTGCATGTACCCTCTGCTGTTGATAGGGTGGTTTTAGTCCTGCTGCAGAACTGCAGCATTAGAAGGGTTTGTCAGATCTGGTTAATTCATTGTGACTTTAATGCACCTAAAAACATTCCTTCTTTTGAAGATACAAAGGCTAGGTCAGCTTCCAGACCCAAACTTAACCTGCCAGTCCATCAAACCAGATAATTTGCCACTTCAGCATTGTGCCTTCCAAGACACAGAAAGCCTGTAGCCACATACCATTTTCATTACTCATGCAAACAGTGGAAAGAACTGCGGGCTGCAAAATAAAACAGAAAATATGTCTCCATCTATAAGAAGTAACGAGGAATATAAACTCCTTGTATTTCAGTTGTATTTCCGCAAGGAAACAGAATTATTATAGCCACCTTTTAGACTGTCTTCTGGTCAGCTTGCAGGAGTTGTGTCCCCTGAACTCCTCTCTCGTGTCTTCTGCTCAGCCAGTAAGTTCTGTACATCAGGGACATTGCTATGCTGGGACAGTGCAAAAGTCAGCTGGCTGCTGGTCCATATCAGGAGCTCTGCTGTAGCAGAAAAATTATGTTAACTTCAGAATAACAAAAGAGACAGTTGGAAGCTGACAGAAATGAGGCACAAAACATTTTGTCTCAACACCAAGTGGACAGCTTCCCCTCAGCACCCTCCCAACTCACAACACTCCCCGAACACATCTTTTCTAACAAGGAGGAGAGGACAGAAAAACATTTGTCCATGTCTCTTTCTGTCACATTTCACTGTCCACATTTCTGTCTGGTCCACTCTCACATTTCTTTCTGGTCCACTTCACTGCCTGCCTGTGCAGCAAGGAACAGAAAAAGAGCCACAAAACGCAACCCTTCAGGAGTTCTTTCACTGATCTTTCTCTTGGCTGCTCTTTCTTATACAACACAAATCAAACTGCTCCTTCAGCCACACTGCTCCAATTTCTGCCCCTGAGCAGCATCTCTGAACTAAAACCAGGTACCCTGGCAATCACACAGTGTTTTCTGAAGGAAACGAGAGCTTGTGGGATGGGAAATTTGTTCTCTTTCCAGAGGGCGACTGCAAAGTAACTACTGAACAAGCAGAAGCATAGCTGTTCTGCAACTTGGGACACACATGGGACGTGTCAAACCAAGGCCAGAGCACTCATCACCTGTGCTTAGCATGTTCCCTTTCAGCCTCAGTGTTTCACTGTTCCTGACACACAGTTCCACAGACACTGCAACACTCATGGAACAGCGTGGCTGTAGCCATACTCTGGCTTTGGCTTAATCTCTCTTCGCAGTAGCCTAAAGTGCTTTGGCTTTCCTACATCCCTTCAAATGCTCTAACGTTCCCCTCCAAGCCAGGGGAAAGCACTGCTTGCAGCTGGTCCTTCCTCCCAAGAGGGATGTTTGGATGCCTGGAAATCATCTCTTTCAGCTGCTGATGCACTGAGGTCAGTTGTTCTGGATGCTTTCTCATCACCCCTCATGTGCAGCTCCAACTTCTACCCCTGCCCCATCTCTTTTAACTCCCTGCAGAAAGGACAGATTTTCCTTTCTATGCTACTGTGCTTCACAAAACAGAATTTCTGGACAAAGTCTCTTAACCTGTAGGACAAGGAAGACAAGCTTGAAGAACTAACATAAATGCTTAAAAAACCCAGATAGAGTACAAAAAGGGGAAAAAACCCCCACATTGCCCTTTCAGTAAACCAGAATGTTTGACCCAAACAACAGGCCTCTTAGGAGAGGCAGTTTTGGCAGGTATTTTCCAGTGCAAAACACAAGGCAGCAGCCTTCTTTTTCGTGGTGTCCCCAGGGTACACAAGCACCTGTGTGTGTGCTGAGGGGGACAGAGGTACGCACCCTTTTGCACAGACCCATCGTGCATGTGAGCTAGCTTCAAAGACATCCTTTGAAAGCTCTGACCCACGTCCTTCTTCCACCTGCCCTCTGCAACTATTTTTGAGCCAAGCCCTTGAGCAGGTCACTAAGCAGCTTGAGTGAGCCAGGATCTTAATCCACAAAGGTCCTTAAACACTGCCAGAGGACCCAGCCAGCCAGCCACTGCTGGGTATCTCAGAGGGAACCTGGGTGGGCAATTCTGGCATTTCAGGACCAGCACTGATTTGAAGAGCAGGGCCTTGGCAGACCTCAGAGAGTGCAGCCACTGGGCAGCAGGACAGATTGTCGGGATGGGCACTGCCTGCTGCTCGGAGGAGCAGAGGACAGAAGGGGAGCTGCCAGCCTTCACTGTCTGTACAACATGCCCCTCTGACATCGCAGCGAGAATACTGCTTGCCTACCAGCCTGTTTTTCCAGCCTCCCTTTCAGCCACTGCAGTGGCACAGCAGGTTCATATATTCCACCCTTGCTGCAAACAAGGACAACATATATCTGATGTCACTCAGTTCTTGTCCACACCAGAGTGGAGTGGAAAGTTAGTGGCATCCCACTGTACAAGGGCAGGAAGCTGTGCAGAAACGCGTGCCAACCATGCAATCAGGCAGAAGGTACCGCATGGAACCAGCTCAGCCAGCCAGCCCAGATTTGGTATATAAGCTGGGGGAGTTGGCCAGGAGGGGCAATCGCTACTCAGGGATTGTCTGGGCATTGGTCAGATGGTGATTAGCAATTGTACCTTTTTTTTCCTCCCTTTTTCACTGCATATTAGTAGTAGTAGTAGTATTGTTTTCATGATATACTGCTAGTAATAGTCTCATTATTTTATTTAATGTATTTTCAATTATTAACTAGTTCTTATTTCAACCCACAGATTCTCTTCTCTTTTTTCTCCAATTCTCTCCCCATCCCTCTGAGGGAGGGGGGAGGTAAGCAAGTGACTGTGTGGTGCTTAGCTACCAACTGGGGCCAAACCACAACTCCCATAAAATTATATCAGCAGGAGCAGCAGTCCAAATCAGCAGGTCTCCGCCACTCATGGCTTGCAGAGAACTGCATAACAGAAATAGTCATAATATGGTGTCATAAAACAGCCCTGGATGTGGTCCATCCATATCTTCACTCATTTGGGCTTTTGTAAGCATCCTTCTAAGCACTTCTCATAATTGATGCCAGTGAGCAGTGCACAATCTCAAAGAAGGCAATAATAAAATCTAAATAGTGTATAATGTGCCTTGTTCTCCCTCAACTCCCCAAGCACAATGCAGTAACAGGTACTGACACAGAGCTGTGACACCTCAGTGCTTGTCTGACTGAACTTGTTTGCTGTTTGTGATTCACTTGCTCACAGCCCATGCAGCAAGCCTTCAACATACAGACACTGTGCATGCGGCAAGCGGCCCTGCAAGGAGAGTATAATGGTTTGTGGGAACACAATCCTTGCTCTGCTGCTGCAATCTTTTCACCATCAGTGCCTTGCAACAGCACACATTGCTCAGACAGCACCAGGCAAAAACTCAGACTTCCTCAGAGTAACCAACAGAGAGAATAAGGATAACCTAGGTTAAATGACCTCTGTCTCACTTCCAGATCTTCAGGAGAGTGGTTTTTGTTATACAGCTTTTTGATTCTGCCAGCACATCAGTCAGGCCGCCTGACAGCATGCAGAACAGGGACCCAGGGGTGGGGGCGGCAGATGGGAGATCATGGGCAGGTCTGATTCAAGCTGTCTGTGTTGTGCTCTGTCAGTCAGGATGCAGCGAGAAAAGATGACCCATCTCTGGCTTCTCCACAGACATTGCCAGAGGTGGTCAAGCCAGCTGAGAAAAATTCCTTTCTTCTGCTTTTAAGGGCTACCTTGCAGCTGCATCTCCCCAAACCTCCCATGGATATCAGTTACTCGGCAGGGCAGGACGCACAGCTGCAGGATGCACAGACGGTGCTTACACAGGATCTCTTGCAACACTCCATATCAGTACTAAGCTCGCTGCAGCCCAGCCACCCTCATACTGATGTTCCCAGAGCCCCTGCTCAAACATTACACTGATGGCTGGAAGTTTCAGATTCAGTTTGATTTTCACCATGAGAATGAAGTATCTGACCTTTAAGTGGCAACAAAAACACCCTCAATCACATACTCCCAGGTGCATCCTCAAAAGGCAGGTGGAGAGGAATTCAGGTTTCTTGACTGTTTCAAATTTCCTGAAGTTTGGGGCCTCATTTATTCTCAATACTGTGAATAAGCAGCTATGACATATTTATTACTGTGATAATAGGTGTATTTATAGCAGATGCAGAACACCTACATTTCCTCCTTCACAATATACACTTTTGTCCTGGGTTCGGCTGGGATAGAGTTAATTTTCACATGAAGCTGTTAGGGGACGCTGCCAGGATAGCTGACTAAAACCAGCCAAAGGGATATTCAATACCATACGAGGTCATGCTCATGATATAACTGCGATCTTGGTTCAGGAGGGGGCTAAGCATTGTGTAATCACATGGTGAGCCACTGTGTTGTGCATCACTTGCTTTGTATATTCTTTTTATTAGTATTTTTCTTCTTGTTACTGGTTTTTTCCTCTCCTTGTGTTGTCCTGTTAAACCATCTTCATGTCAACCCACCAGTTTTGCCTTTTTAGGCAAAAAGCACTGGGATAGATCTTTAAAAAGCAGTCTGCTGTTCCTCAGGAGAGGCTCACAGCTCCTTGCCTCTTCCAAATGCTCCTTTATGGGGCTGACGAATCTCCCAGAAGTAGCAAGACTGCTGGTACTAACACCATTCATTGCTGTTAGTGCAGCCTCAGCATCTTATCTTTCCTCTTACCCTTTGACAGATGGCTAGTTCCAGACCAGAGCTCTTGGGCTTCAAAGTAATCACAGTGATGTTGAACTTCAGCAGCTCCCCTGGAGAAAAAGCAGAGCTATCTGTGCTATGCATGCAGTGCTAGGAGGATGCCGACTGCAGCTGTGAAAGCCACAAGCCAAGTTGTGAAAAATACAGAGCAGGGTTGCACATTTCATCGTTCTTCCCTCCCTTTGCCTTTTCATGGCAGAGTAGAGGAAAGTAAGTCAGTCCACAGTCCTGCCAGTATCCAAACTGTAGCTAGTCTTGCCAAAAAGGCTGAAGGTGCTGGTGGAACCATGGCCCTCCCTGGGACAGGAACATCCACCAGAAAAAACACATCATCAGAGCAACCTGTATCCTCCCACCACTAGGCAGGAGGCAGTAACTTAAAGGGGTGAATGGAGGTAAGTGCACGCTCAGAGCTCCAGGCGAACCCCCTCCTTGCCCATCTCACCTTCCCAGATGCCTCTGTACAACAGGTGTGAGGCTCTGGATTTAAAATCCCAGTAAACTGGCAATGTGGATAATGGTGCATCTATGCCTGCTGGTCAAATGAAAGGGCAAGAAGGAAAGGCACAGACAGTGGAAGCAGGGACAGGCATGCTTGGAAGAGCATGGGGACACTGTCCAGTTGTGTAGCAATAGGGTCAGGAAGGCCAAGGTGCAGCTGGAGCTGAACTTGGCAAGGGACACAAATAATAACAACAAGGGCTTCTTTAGGTACATCAGCCAGAAAAAGAAGGTCAAAGGAAGAGTACCCCCTCGATGAACACAGCTGGCAAACTGGTCACAAGAAGACATGAAGGCACAGGTACTCAATTTTTTTGCCTCAGTCGTCACTGGCAACCTCTCTTCTCACACCCCTCAAGTGGCGGGACTGCAAGAGGGGGACTTGGGGAACAAAGTCCCTCTCCCTGTAACAGAAGTCAGGTTCGAGAACACCTGAGGAACCTGAAAATACGTAAGTCTATGGGACCCATCCCAGTCTATGGACGCATCCCAGAGTCCTGAGGAAATTGGCTGATGTAGTAGCCAAGCCATTCTCCATGATAAGACAAGACAAGACATGGCAGTCAGGTGAAGTCTCCAGTGACTGGAAATAGGAAAACTTTGCACCCATTTTTAAAAAAGGTAGAAAGGAGGAGCCTGAGAACTACTGACCTGTCAGCCTTACCTCTGTGCTTGGAGAGATTATGGAACAAATCCTCCTGGAAGCTCTGCTAATGCCAGCAAGACTGGCAGCATGGCTTCACCAAGGTCATGTCCCGCCTGACAAACCTAACAGCTGTCTTTGATGGAGTGACTACCTCAGTGGACAAGGGAAGAGCCATGGATGCCATCTATCATAGAATGGTTTGGGTTGGAAGGGACCCTAAAGATCATCTAGTTCCAACCTCCCTGCCATGGGCAGGGACACCCTCCACTAGACCAGGTTGCTCAAAGCCTCATCCAGCCTGGCCTTGAACACTGCCAGGGATGGAGCACCCACAACTTCTCTGGGCAACCTGTTCCAGTGCTTCACCAACCTCTCCGTGAAGAATTTCTTCCTGATATCTAATCTATATCTCCCTGTTTTCAGTTTAAACCCATTACCCCTTGTCCTGTCACTACAGGCTCTTGTAAAAAGCGCCCCACCCCTCAGCTTCCTTGTAGGCCCCTTCAGGTACTGGAAGGCTGCAATAACGTCTCCCCGAAGCCTTCTCTTCTCCAGGCTGAACAAGCCCAATTCTCTCAGCCTTTCTTCATAGGAGAGATGCTCCAGCCCTCTGATCATCTTCGTGGTCCTCCTCTGGACTCGTCCCAATGGGTCTATATCCTTCTTATGCTGAGGGCTCCACAGCTGGACACAGTAGTCCGGGTGGGGTCTCACGAGAGCAGAGTAGAGGGGGAGAATCCCCTCCCTTGACCTGCTGGCCACACTTCTCTGGATACAGCGCAGGATACGATTGGCTTTCTGGGCTGCCAGCTCATGTCCAGCTTCTGATCCCCCAGTACCCCCAAGTCCTTCTCCTCTGGGCTGCACTCTCAGCAGAATGTGAGCAAACCACAGCTGGGATGATTCACAGATTCACAGAATGGTAGGGGTTGGAAGGGGCCTCTAGAGATCATCTGGTCCAACTCCCCAGCCAGAGCAGGATCACCTAGACTAGGTCACCCAGAAACAAGTCCAGGCGGCTTTTGAAAGTCTCCAGAGAAGGAGACTCCCCCACCTCTCTGGGCAGCCTGTCCCAGTGCTCTGTCACCCTCACAGGGAAGAAGGATTTCCTCACGTTCAGGCTGAACCTTCTGTTTTCCAGTTTATTGCCATTGCCCCTAGGCCTGTCACTGGGCACCACTGAGAAGAGCCTGGCCCCATCCTCCTGACACCCACCCTTCAGATATTGATAAGCATTGATAAGATCCCCCCTCAGCCTCCTCTTCTCCAAGCTGAACAGACCCAGCTCTCTCAGCCTTTCCTCAGATGGAAGGTGCTCCAGGCCCTTCATCATCTCAGTGACCCTGTGCTGGGCCTCTCCAGTAGCTCCTTGTCCTTCCGGAACTGAGGAGCCCAGAACTGGACACAGCACTCCAGGTGAGGCCTCAGCAGTGCAGAGTAGAGGGGGAGGATAACTTCCCTTGACCTGCTGGCCACATTCTTCTTAATGCATCCCAGGATGCCATTGGCCTTTTTGGCTGTGAGGGCACACTGTGGGCTCATGGTCACCCTGTTGTCCACCAGGACTCCAAGGTCCTTTTCCCCAGAGCTGCCCTCCAACAGATCAGCCCCCCATCTGCACTGGAACATGGGGTTGTTCTTCCCCAGATGCAGCACTTTACACTTACCCTTACTGAATTGCATTCGATTTCTCCCTGCCCAGCTCTCCAGCCTGTCCAGGTCATGCTGGATGGCAGCACAGCCTTCTGGCATGGCAGCCACTCCTCCCAGTTTTGTATCATCAGCAAACTTGCTGAGAGTACATTCTATCCCTTTCCAGGTCAAGATGATACTAGAACACACCCACCCCCCCCACCCCCCCCCCCCCGCCGAATGTTTCTGCCTGTGTAGCACCTGGACCACAAGGCCAGGCTCTCTCCTCAGGAGCCATTTTACTCAAGACACCAACCATAAAACACTACTGAGGCACCCAGGCTCATGATTTGAGTTCTGCCTGGAAGCAAGAGCAACTGGATGGCAAGTGGTCATGGAAGCTGAACATACATCCGCAAGAGCAGCCCAGCAGCCAGGATTCATCCATTACCTCCAGGCTTCCACATCCCCCAGGGTCATCTCTTGCAAACACAGCAGACACTGACAGGTACACCTCCTTTCTCTCACAGGGACCAAGTGGGTTTTTCTTATTTTGGGGGTGTGTGTGAGTTGTGTTGAGGGTTTTTTTTAAATTTTCTTTCTTTTGGGGGGGTAGGCGGTGTTTTGGTTTTTTTGGTTGTTGGCTGTGTGGGGGTTTTGTTTTGTTTTTTTTTTAACATGAGTCAAAGATCGTTACAGACCCCTGTCATGGCAGCAAGGCAGGTGAGCAGTTAAGGATAAGAGACAATAAACACACAGGTCATAATCCATGCTGCTGTCATTTGGCTGTGACTGAGCTGCTGCTGCTACAGTTTCCACAACAACACAATTAAATAACATAACCCTTACAAATGAAAAAAGAAAAAAAAAATCAATCACTATGGTCATCCTGTCTCATAAGTCAATACAACATAAGCAGAAGAAGTTTCCCCTGAACAAATCTGTGATGTTTCCCTGGCTTTTGCAGAGACAAGCTGCATGCTCACAGGGCTTGCCCAGATCAAAGATGACTCCAAATTGTCCACACACAGGTTTGTGCCATATGACGGATTGAGAGCATATAATGGATGGAGAGCAGCCCCGACAAGAAGGAACTGGGGGTGATGGTGGATGAAAAGCTGGACATGAGCCATCAGTGTGCGCTGGCAGCCCAGAAAGCCAACCGGATCCTGGGCTGTATCCAGAGAAGTGTGGCCAGCAGGTTGAGGGAGGGGATTCTCCTGCTCTGCTCTTGTGAGACCTCACCTGGAGTACTGTGTCCAGTTCCAGGGCCCCCAACATAAGAAGGATATGGACCTGTTGAAGCATGTCCAGAGAAGCCTACAGAGTTGCTCCAGGGGCTGCAGCACCTCTGCTATGGGGACAGGCTGAGAGAGTTGGGCTTGTTCCGCCTGGAGAAGAAAAGGCTCTGTGGAGACCTTATAGCACCTTCCCGTACCTGAAGGGGCCGACAAGAAAGCTGGGGGTGGCAGGGGGGGGAACTTTTTACAAGGCCAGGTGGTGACAGGACAAGGGGTAATGGATTCAAACTGAAGCAGGGAGATTTAGATTGGATATCAGGAATAAATTCTTCCCAGAGAGGGTGGTTAGGCGCTGGAACAGGTTGCCCAGAGAAGCTGTGGATTACACATCCCTGGAAGTGTTCAAGGCCAGGCTGGATGAGGCTTTGACTAACCTGGTCTAGTGGAGGGTGTCCCTGCCCATGGCAGGGGGGGTGGAACTAGATGATCTTTAAGGTCTCTTCCAACCCAAACCATTCTGTGATTCTGTGAGGGCCATGGGCCCATCTGGGGCTCATCCTGCTGCCCAAGGAGGACCGTCCAGAGCAGGAGCCTCCCCATTGCCACAAACATCCTTGCATGTCATGATGTCAGTCCCTTCACCTACTACAGCATCATTGCCTCTCACAAGTAAAATACCTCTACGACACTGCTCACTATTGCCATATGTCACTAATAGGATTGTGGTCTGTTCAGCAGAGTTTATCCTACACACTCTTATGTCAGCTGTTTTTCTGATCACCTCTGGAGCCCCAGTTACAATTGCTTTGGTACTGCAGGATGGCCTACCCTCTTCACAAGGACTTCACACGAGCTGATGTCCCTCTGGCTGTGTGACAGTCCCGAGCTCTTCAGCCCAGCCTCCCCACATTAGGGAAGCTGAGCTGGGACCCAGATAATAAGCAGCTCTGTCTTGGTTAAAAGGGGAGGGAGCCCTACAGCACCAGCCAGTGAGTGGGTCAGCAAGCTCATGATCCAGCTCTGTGCAGGAGTATGAGCCAGGTCCCTCCCAGCTGGTCAGGAGGTAGCATGCCAGCACAATCCTACATAGCCTTCTGTACACACTCTGGTTCATCTACTGCCTCTGCAGCCACAAAGACAACCTGTGCTGTGCCAGAAACATGACCCTGTCTGTCACGCAAGTCCAGCACCATCCAATTACAGCACCACAGGCACAAGCCTTCAGCCATTCAAGCACTTCCCTTTGGATTGCCATGCTTTCAGTAAGCATGAGAGCAAGTCTGGCTTGTCACCAACTACCTCAGACAAAAGCACCAGTATGACCTAATAAGTTTTTCATCAAGCCATGAATGCATCTTGGGTTTTAGGTTTTTGCTTCTACAGAATAGAAATACTTTGCACTTGAGTGGTTCAACACAGCTAAAACAACAAGGTGACAGCCCCCACCACGCCCGCTCATCAGCCCATCCTCAGAGCCAGGGCAGCTTTTGACCGCAGGAAAACGGACACACACTGTGTGAGCCGGACCGCTGCAGCCCAAGGGAGTGTCACCTCTGATGGCTCCTGCAGCTACTGAGGAAGTCAGTCCTTAACTGGATTCTGCCCATGATCACTATATCCTCTAGTCTTATGGGAGGAAAGTAGCATATCATGTGGCAAGAAATCCATGAAGTGTTTCAGGAGGTGCAGTCCACGTCAGAAACATCACGTGCCCAAGCTGCAGTTCCCACCACGTGCTGCGAAGTCATAACATTATTCCCTTCTCATCCAAAATGGAAACCTTTAATGTTTAGCACTTTGTGATCTCAGGAAAAGATTTACCACCACTACTACTACCTCCTCCCCAGAAATTTTTTTCAAAAGCACTTTCTGTTGCTTTCAAATGTTACTGGAAACCCAAGTTTTCACCTACAAACAGCTTCTGCCAGGGGAAAAAAAAGAAAACAAGACAAATGCCTTCCCCCTGCCATAAGACAAAAACAATCGGCAGGAGAATTCTGAGCACCGAAACTTGGCAACCTGTTTCTGCTTCAGGTCGTGGTGCTGCTGAACACTGCCTGATGCAATAGCTGCACTTGCACTCACCACGGGAACAGCAGGGACACCTCCACAGACACAGCCTGTGCTGCCTGTACTTGTACATTCTGACTGCCCGAGTCCTTCGACCTTCCTCTTTCCCACAGCACTGGTCAGGCTTTACACAGACCCTCTGTCACTGAAAGACCACACTATCTTCACATGTCCCTTGACAAAGCCTCTCTGAGCCCCAGGATCACCCCTTGGTGCTCTTGCAGGGGAACCAGCTGCGCAGCAGATGCGCCCCTGGACTGGCGTGGCCTGGAGCCAAGGTGCCTGCGGAGGAGAGGAACGGTATAAGACCCCATGCAGCCTGTGGACACACGGGTTAATGGCAGGGACACAGCCTTGGCGCCAGTACTATTGGCAAGGTGAGCCTGGAGCAGGACCTTGCTGCAGCAGGACCCCAAAGGAGAGACCAGCAGCTGCTGGACAGTAGAAGGATGAACCTGAAACTCCAAATGAGCCACACCCTCCACAGCAATCACCTAGCACAACTATCTTCCAAGGCATAGAGTCTGTCATGCAGCATCTTCAGGCAAAAGCTAAGTAACTCCTAGTGAGACCCAGGGAGTCGAGAGCACATCTTGTAGTTTTCCTGAGAACAAACATAAATACCAGAGAAGAGGGTGACTGGCACTGCCAGATACATGTGAAGATGGTCCTTTTGTCCCTTTTAGCTTGACCAGACATACTGCTGGTGGCCAGAAGCCATTAGTGACCACAAGCACAAGTTAGCCACTCACTGCTGCTCTCCCAGCCAACCTGCACAGCAGTGCCAGCTGCTCGCTTGTTTTCTGAAGCCAACTGCAAGGCTGGACTGTACCATTACACCCTCATTGTGCTCTGGTTTCCTGAAGGCAAGAGGCTTCACATCTAAATCGGTTTTAAAATACAAAGTTTTTATTTAAAATACATAGCCTGCAAAGACTTCAGGCACCAAATAAAAATCATTCTAGCAAAGGCCCTACATCCTTGCCTGTCTCATATGTTTAGAGCAGAAGGGGAGAAATAAGACTAGCTTTGTGTACAGTCCATTACACACAAACTGAAGAAAATGATAATCAGAATGTTCAAGGTGGAAAGGAGAAAAGAAAAAAAAAATCAATAACTCCCCTCCTGAATAGCTTTCACTTCTAAAAATAGACTTGTGTGAAAGTGTGTGAAGACTTTCCTCCCTTCAGCCGTATCTCTCTTTGTACAAGTACTTCCAGCACAGAAGGTCCTGTTACCCTCCCATCTCCAGAAGGCATGTTAGGAATGTTTCCCTCTAATTTTCTGACCTAACTTTCCACAGTGACAAAAAGAACTGCCTCTGAGTCTGTAGTTGGATCCCCTTCCCCTGCACGCAGCTTGACACGATTAGCACCTTTCACAGCACTTCCAATTTGCAGAACCAGAGGAAGCCGGGGGGGGGGGGGGAAGGGATTCTATGGAGAGCTCCACATATTGGCACTGATGTCCATGTCCTGGTGCAGACCTTGAACCAACACACTTGTGAAGTTCAGCACTCTGGAGTATTTCCAGTGTTTTCCTGGGAGTGTTCACACAGAAGAAAACTTGCCTCAACAAATACAAGTTCAGAGCAGGGAATGCAACAGGTTCTTCCATACCTGTTGGTAAAGACAATCTTTACATGTGCCTGCAATTTCACTGAACATCAAGGCTGTGCTGGGAAACAACTTCTGCTTAGCCTTTTGGCAAATGCCAAGAAAGGAAGAAAAAGAGAAAATAGATACACTTGAAAAATACTGATTTGGGAATGTCATGCTGCACACAGAGCCACTTCACAGAAGCGCAAGGGTTTCTCTTCAGCTTTACAAATGCCAGGCTCTTTGCAAGCATTAGAGCCCAGGTAACTAAACAACATTAAGCACACCACTCTATTTGCTAGCAGACTTCCTAGCAAGAATTTAGAGAGTAGTTTACTAAAACTCAGAGCAGCAAAATACAGGATAAAATTAAGTAGCATTATGCTTGGAAATATGTGCTACTGCCGGGTACCAATGGCTAGATTAGAGAAGCAAAGGAGTCTCCACCACACCAGGCACCATGCCTGGTTGCAAGCCCAGCTGTGCCTGTAAGTTGACATCTCTGCTCTGGGGCCACTTTCCCTTTAGCAGTTACAGCTGGTACAGGACTTAACGGAGAAGCTTTGATGGAAAACAACTTCGCCTGCTCTTTCCTGGAAGACTTCACTAGCTTTTTTTCAAGCCCTCTGTCCATCCAGGGCCCTCCTACCCCTCTGCTCTTGTGTGAGAAAGACCTGTCTCCACATCACCATTTCTAGCATCTCTCTAGTTATCATGGAGCTGATACTACAGAGGGTCAGCCTCCTCCTTTGAGTCATGCCGCATCCTTGCGATCTTTCCAGTGCACCCTTGCTTTTGGCCTTCCCAACGAATTTTGATCCAGAGCTTACTCATCAGCCTTGCAAGAGCTCCATGGGCTGATTAACAAATGGAGGGATGGAACAAAGGTTGGGTGCCTTTCTAGAGGATGTCAGCTGGAATTTATGCATGGAGAAGGAAACGCTGCCTTGCAGGCTTCTATATTCCCCCTCCACCCCCCAGCATGGATTTTTATCAGGTTGTATGATAGCCCTCTGAGCATTTCTCTCTGCCTTGCTACAAAGAACCCCCTATGGGAGTGGGAACAGCACCACAGAAAGAGATAACACAGAGGAAATAGTTCACCAAGGGCTTCTATCTAACAAAACTATCATTTCCACCTCCAATTCTGCAGATTTTTCTGAGCTAGCAGGTCTTCTCCTCCAGGGCAACACCCCCATGACTAACAGGCTTCCTAACATTTCTTGTCTTACAGTCCCTTTATCCCCACACAGCTCACTGGCCGGTAAAGTCTCAACCAAATCTGCCAAGAAGGAGAAACTCCAGATAGCTTCCCACCACTGTAGTAAACCCACCTTCAACAAAGGAGCCACAGATGAAACAGCTGCACTCACACTCACCACAGCAAACCCACCTCCAACAAAGGAACCAGCTCCCTCAAGCGCAGGTGAATTTTATCTCACAGTGTTTTCCCACTGTGGTTAAAAAGCCAAAATCATTGACTCCGAATTTCACAACAGAGAGGTGTCGGGGTTTTTTTGTTTGCTTGTGGTGGTGGTGGGGTGTGTGGAGCACATACATTTTCCTCCCATGAAAAAGAAAATTAGTTCACAGCATTTGGAGCAAGATCAGGACAAAACCCACTAAACACGCCACCTAAATGAAAAGGCAGGTGCAACAGAATTCAAGGTCATGAACATTTCATTCACACAGATACAGCAGAAGCAGCTGCCACCCAGCGAGGCAGGCAAGTATTCCTGGATAAAAGGTAACAGCAGGACACTAGCCCAAACCTCAGAGCCACCGGCTTTCTGCCACACCCCTGGGTTCACATGGCACCCTCTCTCCCACCCCATCAGCCCGGTCTCCACCAGCTAAGCCGGTGCGGCAACGCTCATTTCTGTGACGACGGCCAGTTTTGGAGCAGACCACCCTGAAGCTGGCTATGAACGCTACTTCGGAGACCCAGTCGGTGCGGAGAAACCCAGACGTTTCACTCACTGCAACGCCTCTTTCAGCCGACACCGCCCGTTCTGGCCGGCACGCGCTGCCCCGCACCCCCACTGCCACGGTCTCAGGGACCGGCACGGCCGGGGGACAGCAGCAGCGGCGCCCAGCAAGGCACTGCCCGGGCCCGCTCCTCGGCGGAGGCTCCGGTGGAGCGGACCCACGCCCCCAGGGGAGTCCCGAGGGAGAGCCGCAAGGGAGCCGAGCCCGACGCTGCCTCCGGGAGCGAGCCGGTGGGCGTTCGCCCGGCTGGCCGAGGGCGCCGGAGCCGTCAGGGGCTCCCTGGGCCGCCTCCACGCGAGGCCGGGGGAGTCCCGCAGCTCCGATGCCCTGAGACAGGAGGGGACTCCTACCCAACCCCGCCGCCGCTACAGAGAACAGCTCCCCCATTACCTGCTGTCAGGAACAGAGCGCGCTAGCGACAGCAGGGCAGGTGCCGCCTCGGTCAGGGACCGGGAAGGCGGGACCGGACCGCAGCACAGCACCGCCCAGAGCCCCGCCCAGCCGGTCCCCTCCGCCCGCGCTTTCTGCTGCCCATGTGTCCAGCCCCCTGCGCGGTGGGCGGCGCGTCCCCCGAGAGAACCCGCGTTTGGTGCCCGCTGATGGAGACGATTAAGGCCGTCCCGCTGGCGCAGAAAATTGGGCAGTCGTGCGATGCCCCTTCTTGCACCTGCGCTGGCTTTGAGCGGCTCTTCTTCGCTGCACCACATTTCCAAGGAACTCCCAGGTTTTTACAGCCTCTGCAATGTTTCGGAGAGGCCTAATCCAGCAGCCTGATAGGGGCAATGCTGCTGCACCTCCTTTCCCCAGCTCCTACCAGCAGCGAGACAGCGTTCCCCAAGGGTACATGTAAAGGCACACACCTACAACATACGCCTACGTGGCTGTCCACTCAGCGCAAGGCTTACAGGCACTCGGCGATCACGCAAACAGCAACACCAGCAGCCACAACTTGTTCTCTCTGGTTGATCAGCATGAAGACTCCTTCGTGGGAAACAGATGTGTGTGTGCGGGTACACAACGTGTGCCCCTCCAGCATCCAGGCACGGGTACTGCCCACCTCGTAGCTGCCCTTGGGTCCCATTCTCCCCAGTTGCTGGCCCCTACAAGCACATACAAGTCCCTGAGGCCACGGCCCCACACCAGCTGCTGATAAGGCCCTCGTACACGCACCCACACGAACAGACATGCAGAGCTGCCCTGGTCCAGTAGACAGTCCATTTGGTGGTCTTGCCCCTGGAGACCCACATGACTAGACTCCCTGGCCACATCACCTCCTTGCCGCTCGTCCAGCTGGATTGTCAGCGGCGCTTGCACACGCGCTTTCACACCCACACCGCTCCGGGTGCTGCACCACTGACACATGGACTACAATGACACACACCCCAACACCAGACAGGGGGTCCCTTAGGAAAACCACTACAAGTGGAGCTGAATAAGGCAGCAGGACAGGCTGCGCTGACCGACACATGGTATGGCTGAACAAGCATCCCAACCAATAAACCGTTTATTGGCTGCCAGGCCTTTTTAACTGCTTATCCTTCTGTTTTCCCACATTTGTTCTCCTCAAACCATGTTGATGCTCGCATTTCCCCACATTTGATTCCTCCCCTGGACATCCTGTAATAAGTCTTGTGCAATCCCGGAATGCTCTTCCCCTGCACCCCATAGCGTGTCCCGTGTTGATGGCAGGGACCTCCCTTGGTCCCAAGAGTGCTCAGATGTTGACTCCTTTTGATAGATTTCATGCCTGGACTGAGGGGCTGAGCTTTTGCTGCAGCAGCCCTGTTAGGGCACTGGACAGGATTGCCCTTCCTCTGAGACCTAATGTGTGTTCCCAACAGCCTTTGTGCCCTTGTGCTCCTCAGGGCTTGTGGAGGTGGGCCTCTGATGCGCTTATGGCTCCCACATGGGCTTGGGAGTAGAGAGGGCAGGGTTATTTGGGTTTCCCATCCTGCCGTTGCCTCCCTGTGCTCCCCTGTGGGTGTGCGGAGAAGCTTTTATCTGTAAGTGTGGGGTGCTCTTGCTTCTGGCACTCTGGGTGTAAAGGGCTTGATGGTGTTAAGGACAAACAACATGGGTGCAAGGCTGCTTGGAGATCACCTGGAATTGTGTGACTTTCATTAGACACTGTGCAAATGGGGACACAGGAAGCCACATCCACCATGTCAGCTCTTCTTTTCCTTCTCTGACACCAGTCTTTGCTGTAAAAATGCCCTGCTTTGTGTTTAAACTCCTCTGCAACTGTCTGCAGCTCTTTATTTAGAACAGGACTGGTCAGGAAATGGAGACTCACCTATTGAAAGGTATTGATTTTTTCTGTATTGTGCCTTTCTGTTTTGCTCTTTCATACTCCCTAATTAGTCAGAGTATTTCTGCACTGCGTGTCCTTCTGCCTTTATCTTTGCTGCTCTTTCTGCTTCTTTTTCAGGGACTGCTCTTCTCCCAAATCAACTCACCCACAGAAACTATGGTTATTTTTCTTTTCTGCTGATGTAAAAGCTGAGTTTTTCTGGCACCTTTCATGATCAGTACTACTTTGTGGTCACTGAGCTTAACCAAAAATTAGGTTGGGGCCTCACATCTGTCATTAATGTAACATTAAACAGTGCCTAGGAAAAGGTTTTGCAACAACTGCTGATTCATGCCGCTGGACAATTTGCAACACATTTCCTACCAGTGCCTCTGGATGGTGTTTTCAAAGCAATCCACACAGGAAGCAGAAGCTTAATTAAAAAATTAATTAAGCTGTAGTTCTCTTCCCTGGGGACAAAAAGTGGTATCCACTAACAAGAGAAATCAGAGCTTCATGCCAAGCTACCAAAGGTACTTGATTTGTACCTGTGTGCGGTGGAACTGAGCATGTGGTTTTCTTCTCTTTGATTATTCTATGTCTCAGAAGCCTAGAGAATATTACTCCAGAATTTTGAGAGGCATTTTACCTCTAAATAGCATTCTTCATTGCCCATGTTTTGATCATGTCACAGCTGACCTATAAAAGCCTTTTGTCTAGAGAAACATTTCAGAAATATTTGGAAGCTTCCAACTCATTGCTGCTTACCTGCCATGCTGTTTTGATGAAGAATGTAAGAATATCAAACCTCTGGGTGTTCATCCTAGTCATGAGTGGAGCCTGTGAACCCATCTCCATGTCCTATGATCCAAGTAATTGCTCTGAAATTGATGGGCTTAAGGATCCAGAAAGCTGTATCTGCTGAAGAAGAATGGCTAAGATTGCACGACAGAGAAAAAAATCTTCACGTCACGTATCTGAAAAATTGAACATACTGAATTAACCTCCTTCTCTCAGAGCTCCTTAGTCTGGATGGGGTGGGGCTACGCAGCCATGTTTGAGTGAGTACCTGTGTGTTGGTTTTAAGTTCCAGGAACTGTGAAGGAACAGCTCAAGTTCCCTGCCCTTCTGCCTGCCCTTCTGCAGGATAAGGCTGCAGTCAAGGCACACCTTTATCCCTCAGCTCTCTCTGTGTGGTTGGCCATGCCATTCTGCTGCTGTCACCCAGCCTAGGTGTCTGATGATGTTTGACCCATCAAAGATCACTGATCATTAGGTGAGTGACCTAAACGACCATAGAATCAAAGAACAGTTCATGTTGGCAGGGACCTTTAAAGGTCTAGTCGAATTCCCCTGCAACAAGCAGGGACATCAACTAGATCAGGCTGCTGAGAGTCCCCTCCAACCTGACCTTGAACGTTTACAAGAATGGGGCATCTACCACCTCTCTGGGCAACCTGTGCCAGTGCCTCAGCACCCTCATTATAAACAAAATTTCTTCCTTATATCTAGTCTGCATCTACCCTCTTTAAGTTTAAAATTATTACCCCTTCTCCTATCACTACAGACCCTATTAATTAGTCACAGATTCACAGATTCACACAGATTCACAGAGTGTCAGGGGTTGGAAGGGTCCTCTAGAGATCATCTAGTTCAACCCCCCAGCCAGAGCAGGATCCCCTAGAGCAGATCACACAGGAACAAGTCCAGGCAGCTTTGGAAAGTCTCCAGGGAAGGAGACTCCACCATCTCTCTGGGCAGCCTGTTCCAGTGCTCTGTCATCCTCACAGGGAAGAAGGGTTTCCTCATGTTCAGGCTGAACCTTCTGTTTTCCAGTTTATTGCCATTGCCCCTAGGCCTGTCACTGGACACCCCTGAGAAGAGCCTGGCCCCATCCTCCTGACACTCACCCTTTAGATATTGATAAGCATTGATAAGATCCCCCCTCAGCCTCCTCTTCTCCAAGCTGAACAGACCCAGCTCTCTCAGCCTTTCCTCAGATGGAAGGTGCTCCAGGCCCTTCATCATCTCAGTGACCCTGCGCTGGACCCTCTCCAGTGGCTCCTTGTCCTTCCGGAACTGAGGAGCCCAGAACTGGACACAGCACTCCAGGGGAGGCCTCAGCAGTGCAGAGTAGAGGGGGAGGATAACTTCCCTCGACCTGCTGGCCACATTCTTCTTAATGCATCCCAGGATGCCATTGGCCGCCTTGGCTATGAGGGCACACTGTGGGCTCATGGTCACCCTGTTGTCCACCAGGGCTCCAAGGTCCTCTGTCCCCATCTTTCTTGTAAGCCCCCTTTAAGCACCAAAAGACTGCAATAAGGTCTCCCTGGAGTCTTCTCCAGGGTGAAGAACCCCAACTGTCTCACCTTTTCCTCATAGGAGAGGTCTTCCAGCCCTCTGAATCATGTTTGTGGCCCTCCTTTGGACCTGCTGCAACAGGTCCATGTCTTTCTTGTACTGGGACCCCACAACTGGATGCAGTGCTTCATGTGGGGTCTCACCAGAGCGGAGTACATGCGCAGAATCACCTCCCCTGACCTGCTGGCCACGCTTCTTTTTATGCCACCCAGCATACCTGCTTAAAAGAAAACGTGGCATGTGTGACCAGAGTAAGACAGATCAGCTCAGAAGACAGAAGAGTTGAGAAAGACGTGTTGCAGAGGTGCTTGCACTGGAGTTCATCCAGAGAAATGGCACTTGTGAGGAGGGAACATGTCCATCCAAGCTCTTCTGTGTGCCCAGCTCTCTCTCCCCAGTGGGAAGGCCTGTCTGTCAGACCAGGCTGTAGGTTGATCCAAGGCATCTCTCTGAATCACTCCTGTAGAATGCCTGCCTGTGTATGCTCAAGAAGGGCATGTCCTGCCTGTTTACAGCTCACCCTGACGCTCTTGCTAATAGTCAGCTTCTCAAGTACGGACAGCAAACCAAGCCAGCAAACAGTCTCTTGCCAGTGCTGGGAAGCTCCAAAGACCTGCTGTGCAGGCATGCCTCACCAAGCTGATTTTAAGGAAACATTTTCAAATCCCTTAGCAAGGAATGGGCATGAAGCAGAAGAGCTCTAATATATGACAGCCAAATTATACAGCACACAATTTGCGCTTGAAACTTCTGT
This sequence comes from Rhynochetos jubatus, assembly GCA_027574665.1. Lineage (NCBI taxonomy): Eukaryota > Metazoa > Chordata > Aves > Eurypygiformes > Rhynochetidae > Rhynochetos > Rhynochetos jubatus. Next base: position 53,424,088 of record CM050690.1, read on the forward strand.
CTTCCTTCTTAGATCTTTGAAAATGTGTTTCAATGAGAGAGAGCTCAAAAAGGAACCCACAAATTTTTTTTTATCTGTGCTAGAAGGCAAAAAGGAGAGTGTGGCAAGAAAAACACTTCTGTGATGATGTAAGTGACCAGCAAACATTTCACCTGAAGGTTCAAACTCACTCAAACTGTGCATACAGGCAGCACTCTGCTACATGCTCTACTTCTGCTTAAAATAGCCATTGCTTCTTAAAGTGATACAAATATGTCTCCTTTCTGGTACCCTTCAGCATAGAGGTCAGTGCATTAAACCTTTTGAAGACATCAGAAGTCATGTTCAGCCACCTGGTGCATGGGCAGAAAATGCTGTGGTTATGTGTCACAGTCTTGGGGGCTTCACTTTTCCTGTTAGATGTGTCTCAGCACATCCCAGATCACAGGTAAATGGATGACAAACTTGAATTATTTGCCTTGAGGCTCTGGTGTTGCTTTTGATCTTTTTTTTTTTTTTTTCCTCTTTCAACTGAAGCTTTTAGGGCTGGTTTCACCACCTGAGCATAAAAAGCAGCACAGGGGGTCAGGCAGCAGCTTGTGCAACTCCACAAGTGTCTGGGCCATGTTTCGCAAGATTAAGGAGAAAAAGCGGGAATAGAAATATTCCCTTGGAGTGCCAGGAATGCCAGGGTACCCTGAGCCCTTTGTGGTCTAATTCCAGACCACAGCAGAACAACAGGACTGGCTGAAGGGTGATAAAAGGTCCTTATGTCTTGGGGACATCCCTGGGATGCCTGAATTGAGAGCTGATGGGTGATTTCAAACTATCTGGCCTCACACGGGCTAACTCAGGCAGGTTCAAATATGACTGGTCAAATAACACTGCTTTCTGTATTGTCTTTCAGAAAAGAAAGATCACAGCTCAGGAATGTTAACTTTGGTGACTAAAAACTCATTTGCAGACACAAGAAGAGCCCCGAGCTGCTCCAGCGGTGACACCTTCAGAGCCACGAGCCCCTGCCCTGTGCCTCCCAGTCCCAGGGGAGCTCAGCCCCATGGGCTGGGGGACACCCACCCTCTACTGAACACCACACAGGCCAAAGGGTCACTGCCAGGTAAGCTACGAGACATGCTGTGGGGTGCAGGGAGGAGCATTCTGGGATCGCACAGGGCTTGTTAGAGGATGTCCAAGGGAGGAACCACATGTGGGGAAGTACAGGCATTGACATGGTTTGGGGAGAACAAGTGTGGGAACAGAGGGATAAAAATGGCCAGCAGCAGTGGTGTTCTGATTAGGATGCTTGGCTGGCCATGCCCTGTGCTGGGTCTGTTCTGCGGCCTTATTCAGCGCCACTTCTAGCAGTTTTCCCGAGGGAGTCTCTACAGTGTGCATGGTGGTCTCAGGCCAGAAAGGGGAGCAGGTTGAGGCTTGTGCTGTCTGCGTTGGAGTGACTGCTTAGGGGGTCCATCTGCACTGATATGCATGATCAGCCCTGTACCTGTGCACAGCAAGGGTGTGCAAGTGTGCAAATACGCTTCCTGGTAATACCTGCTCAGCCTTGCTAGACAGGGACAGGGCTGGCCCACTGCTGGCCTGGGGATGTGTGGTGGGATGGTGACCTCTGATGGTAAAGGAAATTCCATCTGGTTTTCTATGTCACAGTATGGCCCCTGGGGTGCCGAGCCCCAGGTGTGCAGACATGACCAGCATGCAAGGGTCCCAGGGCAGAGGCCAGAGCAGTGCTCTGAGGGAGCCCTCTCCTGCAGCTGCTTCTCTTCTTCTACACATCAGCACTGTCCTCCGGCCCTTGGTCCCCACCAAGCAGGACATAGCCCCACAGCAAAGGGGATCAGGGAGCTGGGTAGACACATGACACTGCTTTGAAGAGGGGGACTTGCAGCCCAAGGTGCCCCAAAGACTCAGTCATTCACGTGGTTGGCACCATCTCTTCACACTGCATCTCTCTGGGCTTCAGCCTGTCTTGTCACTGTGCCCACAGCAATGCAGAGGTGAGGTGAGAGCATGAGTCTTCCTGCCCTGGAGTTGTTGTGTTGTGTTTTAACATAATTATGTAGATTTATATTGCTGCAGTGTCTGCTCTCATGTGGTTTTGACCCTTTTTATCACCCAGTTTACATCACCCACAGGATACCTTGTGGGTCTGAATGCTGCCTTGTTTCTTGTTACTTGCTCTGCAGAAAAATAACTTCTCTCCCACAGTCCTAGTGTCAGCTAGGGATGTCACTCTCCCCAGCAGTACTATGCTGAATGTACCCATGCACAAGAATCTACGCAATCTCCTACTTTGTTCCCAGAAAAGGTCAGTGCAATCTATTTTTAAAATTTTTTCTCTGCTTCAGATCCTTGCCATTTTGCTTCCCCTTGGGATTAGCCATCCATCTGGCAGCTCTGCTACAACACAGTGTTAGAAGGAGTAGATGCAGCTTCCATTATGGAGTCTGTCATTCAGGGAAGTTATCTGTGCCAGCGTTGTCCCCCTTGCACAGTCACCAAGAGTCCTGCTGGAAAGGTGTGATTGTCACTGCTGAATTTCCTGGCCTAAGTAGCTACCCTTAGCTGCAATCCATGCCAGAACTTCTGGCTGGAATTAGTTGAAAGGGAAAGACTTCAGACCTGGTGAAGTCAGAGGCAGAGTTCTAACCGTGTATAGCCAGCTGCCTATCTTGCAGCCTTTTTCTGTCCAGTGAGATGGGGATGATGTTAGCTGACTCAGAACTGAGGACAAGGGATGAATGGATGGAAGACTCTGCTTGTCTATTACCATAGCCCTAGCTGGTATGACTACTGAGTGAGCAATAGGCACTGATCTTGCTTTACAGCTGCCCCAAACATTGTACAACAGCAGCATTTAGCTCTGCACCATTTGAACAGAACAAACTTGCTGGAAGCTTGCAGAAGCCTACATAACAACCCTTGTCTTCTTTCCTGACCACACAAGAGGCTGCAGATTCAGGCTGGAAAACTCAGGAAATAGAGATGAAAGCAATTCACTAGTGACTGTATGAAAAGAGACAGCCTGAAATGGGGCTGAAACGGCATAACAAGCTTCACAGGCAATACTGCCCAGGCAGTCCTGTTTGGGAGGGTCTACCAGAGCATTCTCCTTTATGAAGGAGACCTGTCTTCCATTAAATGAACCAGTCTAAGCCAGCCTAGCCAGGACACTCTGCCCTGGTTAAGCCTTGATTAGATACCCATATCTTCTCACGTGCCTGTGCAGCACTGCCTTCAGTAGATGTATGTCCTACACTCACTTTATATCTGGTCTTTAGCCATGTCTGGTTTTAGACCAGCTGAACTGAAAGCAGTAAGTATGCATGCTCCAGCTGCAAGGTGCTGGGGAGCCAATGCACTGAGCATCAGACTTCAGCAGCAAGGGCCACACACAGTATTTGTGCACCCTTGCATGAGGAGAGATGTCATCTCCCTCTACACCAGGCCTGAGAAGCTGGGAGGCATCGATGGGGTGGGTGGGCACTGTCTCTTCAGCTTGACTTGGCAGTGACATTGATTTGCTTTTTGGACTGGTTTGATGAAGCCCAGAAGATGTAACTTTGCACAGTCTGGCCCACTGTGTGGAACCTGTAGAGACAGACTACAGAATGGCAAACCCAAAGTTATTGGCCAGACACAGTCTTCTTGTTTGCACAAAGGCAAATGCTGCTATCACCACATCAGTATTGATTCTTTTGATGGGGTGAAAGGGTCAACATGGCAGGTAGCACCAAGGCTTCAGCACTATCAACTTTGCCTTCCCCTAGTGCTTCTGAAAGGCTTCCCCTGGGCCTCTAAACTGCCTTTGATATGCATCAGTGATAAACCAGCCTTGAAGTGGAGGTTTCTGGCACTCCTCCAAATCTTACTGGCAGATGCTCAAGGGGCCAGGCCAGGCTAATGCTGCCTTGCTTAAGGGAAAGGCATGTTCTCCTTCCAGCTGTCTGATGAGCCACCTCTAGGATGTGGGAGCAGCCCTGGAGAACCACCCTGGCACAGTGTATGGAGGCCCACTTCACAAAACATCGAGGAGGATCAAGCCATCCTTTCCCCTACAAACCTGCCTGAGGTCTCAAAAAGAGTGATCAGGGCAGGTTTAATTTCTGAGCTTTATTTCTTGCCTGCCTTCTGCACTAGCTGTGTCTTACCCCAGCACCAGTGCCAGCACTTCATGGGGTGGGGAGACGCCCTGGGGCAAGAAGTCAGAGTTTTCGCTATCTCCCCAGCTTTGGTACTCAGGCAGCCCTGCCCACCACGCAGCCCTGCCACTTTCACCTGGAGTCTCCCTGTTCTTTGGCTTGTAGAGCTTGTTGGCACCTAGATCCTGCAGTTTTCCAGACAGCTTCCGCCCACCCACAGCAACGGCAAGCAGCAGGCAGAACCAAAGCTCCACACTCAGGCACAAACAAGTCACCCAAATCACAGCCACAAGGGAATGTTGTTTTATTCGTTGTGTATGCAGGGCGATGCCTGGCCCTGGGCCTGCTTCTTGGTGATTTTGCCACTGGGATAAAGGGGCACCCAGGCCATGCCTATTCTCAATATGTGAAATGCACCTTGGCTTATGTGGACGTGAACTGGTTGACATGTGAGCTGTTTTCCTTGCTAGGTTGGTGTGTAAACCAATACAAATTCATATTCTTCACCACCTTGTCAATTTTATCTCAGCAAGGCTAGAAAAAACTGAACGTGTGTAAACTGTGTTAGGAAGTGATGTAGCTGCCAAAGACATCACACCTGGAGGATGCATCTACATGGTAATACCAGCAAGTTCAACCCATTTACCTAGGTGTTCTCCAGTCTGTTAGGGAAAGCAAAGGTGCCTCCCCTTCATCCTCCTGACCAGGACAGTAGGTTTGATACACATGCAATGGCCAAAACTACAGGTTTGGTTTAAGATTCTGCTCTAGCAATGGTGATCACACACAAGGCTGCTTGGCTGCTTCCTCCATGGTCACAACATTTGTGTACCTTGGTACTCCCTTTTCCCATTTCTTGGCCCTCCCTTTCACAATCCTTGTAATTCCTTTGTCTGTCTCCTTCCAGAGGAACAACTAGCTTCTGCTTTTCCCCCGCTGCTACTGTGGGGCTGTTTCTAACATCTGTGTCCAGCTGATATTTCTGATAGTTATATCTAGGTGTCGTGGTTTAACTCTGGCAAGCAAATACCATGAAGCTGCTTTCACAGATCCCTCCTCCCCTCCTCCAGCAGAGGGGAAGAATTGGAGGAAAAAGAAACAAGCAAGCTTGTAAAACTGAAATAAGAACCATTTACTAATTGAATATAAATTAATATATACAAATACTACTAATAATAAATAATTAAAATAAGAGAAAATAAAACATATGATACAATATGATACAGTTGTTCACCACCCACCAACCAATACACAACCAGGTGCTGGGTAGTGAGAGTCAGAGCCAGAGAGCCCGAGAGTCGCAGCCCGAGAGCTGTCTCAGCAGATTCTGAGCGAACCCTATCAGGGACAGCACACCCGGGAAACCTAACAGATCCACCAACTCACTCCTGGACAAGCCAGCACAGCAGTTAGCAAAGCAGCTAACAAAGGAGTTAGAGAGAGTGTTAGCAAGCGTATGGAAGTAAAAGAGTAAGAGAGAGAGTCATGGCTCCCAGACTCCCTGTGCCCCAAGCATGACGTACTATGGAATGAAACGCTTCCTCGGTCAGTTTGGGTCAGCTTTCTGAACTGTGTGTCCCCTGCACTGCCGGTAGCCAGACAGCGAGAGCTGGGAATGCAGCTGCAGTATCAGAAGCAGAGAAAGACCTTGAATTTGGTGCAGGCATCCCCCAGCGACACTAAAGACCTTATCAGTACTTCTCTCAGTGTCCAGGAACACAGCTTCAGAGCAGCCACGGTAAAGAGAGGTAACTCTTTCCTGACTGAACCCAGCACACTAGGTAACCTTGGCGTTATGTGCTATTACTGGCACAGTTTCTGAGGAACTGCTGACCTTGCCCTAGAAGGACCCCAGTGCTTCTCTGCAGTTATCTGTGAAGTTTGGCCTTTTGTCACAGCATTGCTCCATAATCATTTGGGAGATCCAGCTTGTGGCACTATCTGCAACTTCTGTCAGCTTGTCTCACCTGCCATATGCGGCCATTTCACATACCATGTCATACAGCTGTCCATGTGCTGTTCAGACACCTCAGCCTCCAGCCAGTGCCCAGTCAGTGGCTAGTAGTCTGCGTCTAGCCCCAGGGAACTGAAGGTAAAATTCCCAGGCAATTACAGGACTGAGTAACACTAAGGAAATGGTATAAGCTCCAAAATGCAGTTTGGAGGCTTGAGGGAATTCTGGAAAATTGCCACAAACATTTCAGGGACAGCCCAGGAAGTTGTTCATGCTGCTGTCAAAACCAAAGGCCAATGCCTTCTCTTCTTGCTAGTCACTCCACACCCAAAGTCTCCTGCCTATCCAACGTGGGTATCTCCGAAAGGAAATGTTTATCATATTCCCATCTCACAAAAGCACAAGGAGAATGGGGTGACTTCAGTTAAACAACTTGTGGCAACAACTTTCCAGTCAATGCCCTGACGGACTCCTCGCTCATGTTGCTCCTTAACCGTATTTTTTTGACTCCTTGCTCCAGCCTCTTTTCAATACTGTGTCATGTTTGATTCAGCTGTACACAGATTTGCTCAATTCCTTTATCTTCTCCAGAGCAGTGCTTGGGAAAAGAGCATCACTGCTGCTTTTCAAATACAAACCAAGACTGGGAGGATCAACCATCTTGAAATGTAGTATGAGACTCTTTGCTCTTCTGCCAAGATGGGCTTGGGACCTGCCAATCTGTTTCTGCTAGCAAAGACCAGAGAACCCTACCATTCATGGTGAAATCAACAAGATTTCCTGGAAGTTGACAGAATATCTGGGCAGCTTTATTGTATTTTCCTCCCGGGCCTTGCTGTAAAACTCTGAGGAGGGCAGTTTTACAACTTCTGTCACAGGAAGAGGTTGCACCTTCATTCACACTGGAGATTGGGGTTGAATATCCTGCTCTGCGCTGGGAGTAGGGTGGTTTACTAACACTCCTCCTTGGCTATCCTTTGCAAAGTCAGGGAGGGCCCTTGAGGTAGCACAGAGAGGCAGGAAAGCTCATCCAGCCAGTGGAAGATGCAATTAGCACTATTAATCACTGGCAAATCGAAAGCACCTCCTCTGCAATTGGCTTTGCCTCAGGTCATAGGCAGCTTAGCTGGGAGAAATCTGTTTTTTTAAATTATCTACCTCCTGTGCATTGCCTGATCCCAAGGAGCATAGGCAGAGCAGGGCATGCTGCAGAACCGACATCTTTTGGGGGTGGTGGGGAGAGCCACAACACTGCCTGCTTGCTTGATCCTCTCCAGGAATCACTAACGCCTGCGTCCATCTCTGACAGTACTCCTGACTTTGGAAGTGCTTCTGAAAGCACTTCTGGCTGCCTGCCATGGGCAGAAAATGTAGGGCTTGGCTGGCTGAAGCCTGTATAGTGCAGACGGAGCTCAAGAGTGAGGACTGAGGGCTGTGATCACAGTTCTCTGGGTGAGCCTGGTCTCAGGCCTGAACCAGCTCCTATCCCTAAAAAGGCACAATTCAGTCAGCATTCATGATCATCCATTATCCTGACTGAAACTCATCCACAGCCCAGCTTCCCGTGACCTTCATCTCCTGGAAAAGGGGATTTTTGGTTGGCAAGGGGCATCTCCAAAGCCAAGATCCTGTCAAATTTCTGTGTACCTGTTAAATATTACTGGCCTCCAACAGTCTCCCTGGGGTCATTTGGGAATGGGGATTGTCTTTGTACAAGACCTTGCAGGATGGGGTCCTCTGCTGGCGTGAAGGCTCCTGTGTACTAAACGAAGCAGCACAGATAAGTCAGTTACTAGCTGAAGCAGCAACAAACCCCGCAGCTCAGCAGTGGTACCAAAGACAGTGGTGCATAATTCAGGAGACAGCACATGATTCAGGAAAGGTAGCAGAGCCAGATGCACATTGACTCACAGTCACATGAATACTTTACTGCAATTAGAAAAAAAAACAGATTATCTATTAAGCCCCACTGTAAATAGTTTAGCCAGAACAAAGGCACTTGGAAGAGTTCCGAGAGGTCAGCAAGACAACCTGTGTTCCTGCGTGCTGTGGCTGTAACTCTGTCACCCCTAGCAATCAAGCACACTGGGACTAGTTTGCTCTTCAGAACTTTGTGCACTTCACACAGTAGTACCAGACTGGGAAGCCAGTGGCGTTTGCAGCAGGGGATGTGACGCCAAACTGCTGAGTCTGAGGCTGTTGTGCTGTGACATGTTTTGAAGAGCTTTGAGGTGTAATCCACAAAAGCAGGCTCTGCTTCACCTGTGTCCATCTCCCCTAGATAGAGCCATATGATACCTTCCCATCCCCAATACAAGCATCTGGTCCCCATTGCTCAGACATAACTCCAGCTCCTTGGGACCATCATTACTCACAGCCCTTGCCCGTAACAGACATTCCAAGCACAATTACTCACAACAGGGTTGACAGGCACAGAACAGGTTCTTTAGGCCTTACTATGAAGGGCTGTTCTGTCTGCTCCCTGCTCTCTACCTTCTAAGGGAAGGCACTGCACTGAGGTTCCTAGTAGTCCGCATGACTCTCCTCCATGACAGCCACGCTTAACCAGAATTCCTGTTCCATGCACTAGTGCCAGCGTGGTGCCTGCACAGTGGCTCCCCAACTTCACACCTATGGGGCGATCAGAGCAGGCAGCCTCTCTGCTGCTCTGCTGTAGTCTTAACCCCCGGGTGCAGAGCTGCCTTCCAGCCCTGGAGGAGCGGTGACTCAGGCGGCAAACCTCCCCCGGTTACAGACCCATCTATGCCAGGAGCATACTACCGTCTACAACCTGGCAGGAGCAAAAGAGGCACACACTGCTGGTGGCAGGACCAGATAAACCCTGTCTGTGGGGACCCCCCCCCCAAGCTCCCCATCCTCAGTCAGACCCCGGGTCTGTGCTTCTGACCTAGCACGGGCAGGTGCAAGCACGGGCAGCACCCCGCAGCAGTGTCAGACTGCAAATCCAGGGTCCCCGCCACAGCTCTGCCCGGGCCGGCCCTGCTGCCAGCGGTGAAGGCCGCCACCGCGCCCCCTCCAGACGGAGGGAGGCGCCGCTGGGCAGGGCGCAGCCCAGGCGCGGGCCGCATTTCTGGGAAGCCGCCCCACCGGCACAGCAGGCCCCTCCACAGCGCCAGCGGGAACACGCTGCGGGTGCTTCTGCAGCGTACCTCACGGCTGCTGAGGCCGTCGGAAGCCGCGGCGGCACGCTACCCCTCCCGCGGGCCTCCCGGCGAGCCGGAGCGCGGGCAGCATCCGAGCAAACCCCTCCTCCAGAGCCGGGCGGATGCAGCGCCCCCACTGAGGGTCGTGGCTTCGCCGCGCCTTCCTACGCATGCGCCGCCGCCACAGCCCGCCCCCGTCACGTGAGTCGGCCTCCCGTGTCCCTCCTCGTGAGCCGTCGCAGCGCCGCTGCTGCGCGGGGCCGGCGGGATGTTCCGCATCGAGGGCCTGGGCCCCAAGATGGACCCGGAGGAGCTGAAGCGGAAGATGCGCCGCGACGTCCTCATCTCTGTCCGCAACTTCCTCATCTACGTCGCACTGCTGCGGATCAGTAAGTGCCGCGGGCGGCGCGGCGGGGCGCTGGCCGTCGCACACGGCGGGGTGGCGGCCCAGCCCGGAGCGGGGCTTGCGTCCGCGGGACGGCCCGTCCCGGCAGCCTGTTCCCGTCCCGCAGAGGTGTTGCTGGCAACCTCGTGGCCGCCTCTGTACCCGGGGAGATTGCGGGGGAGGGGCTCCGCCGACCGGCGCAGGGCTTCCTGTGTCCCGAGGGGCGCGGGAGCGGCTCGGCAGCCTTTCCAGAGCGGTGCCAGGGGCCCGCTGTGCCTGGATGCTGGGCTTGGGCGAGCAGCAGCGCTTCGGTGCTTTGCTAGGCCATGGAAGAACGGGGCTGTGCTTTCTGTCCTGCAGGCAGTGCTTGAGGGTGCTGTGTCGGCGGCGTGCAGCGTTCCTTTCAGGATGCCCTTCTGCTTAGCGCACAAAATGCCGCGTTGGGGCGACTGTTCCCCCTCGCCCTGCCCGGTGGTGCCGCGAACAGGCCTAAGTCTGTCACCTGCAGCACAGTCGGGCATACCCGATTTCCCCCTTGAATCGCGCTGGCTCACCAGTTACAGCAGTCATGCAGGGAGGGAAGGGACTGTGGGAGGGAGAGGGTGGTATCTCACCCAGAGTCTGCATATTTTAGATACCGCGTGGTTTGCTGCGGTTTCATCCCAGACTCGCTGCAGATTTCTCACGTTAGCTGCTTTCTCTTTTCAGCTCCTTTCATCCTGAAGAAGCTGGACAGTATATGACCACTTAAGACTCTGTGTATGGAAACATAAAATGGACTGTAGCTGCTTTCCCCTGCTTGTTAATGAAACGTTGTGCCAGAGGCAGACATCCAATACTAGATGGTTCTAAAATGTTTCTCTGAAGTATATCTGGCCTGAGAATGACAGCCTCACTGGGAGTACGGGGAAGATGTGTGTTGTCCCTGCAGGTGAATTTTGGTCACAGCATACTCCCGAGTATCATTAAGCAATGACTTGTGATGGAATATTTGTCTATCTCCATTTTGTACGAAGTGTTAAATGCTAGCAAGTTGGTTTGTATGCAGCTACCTCTAAACTGCCACAAGCTACGGCTGTCCACTTTACTGAACCTGTCTGTATGGAACAATGAAGTGTTTAATGAATCCAGTTCATAAGCAGTTTGATTTGAAATAAATGGAAGAGCAGTTGTGTCACTTAACTCTGGTAGTGATTTATTTTTAATGATCATCACTTAAACTAAAGGTCATCTGGTATTCTTTCCCTGGGTCTTGTCTTAAGCTCGCTTCACCTTTAAAATCAACTTGTATTGAGGAAAAACAAAGGAGAGTGAAAAAGACAAGGCAGTGATGTGTTTTTCAGGTTGCTAAATGTGAGGCAACTCAGCTCTGAAATGCAAACTTGAGCCCTGGAGACACAGAAGTGGAAAGAGTGGCTCAGCTTTATCCAGCAGGCCTGTGCCAGTTTCCTCTTCAGTCAGAACGTCCTAGATCTTGACTTTATGCAAGATCAGCTGCACACCAGAACTCCAGACATTTAAATGTTTCTCAGACTTGTACTTGACTCCTTGAAATAATTTTGGCCATGTTTAGGGGAGTGGTGCAGACCCACTTGCAGCAAAGGCACTGCTTGCTCTTCCCTATTGCTCGCTTGCTTATCTGAAAGAGGAGTATGTTCCTCCAGGATTCTGTGCTGAGAACACAGCATCTGTATGAACCATGGTGGAATATTTGTTACGCTTGCCCAAATTTTGTGATAGCAGTGTCTTCTATTAATCGTGCCTGACCCATATGGTGGCCGCCTACAATGGGGTCATGACCTTGGTGCATGGAGGACAGGCAACTGATGTCATCTACCTGAACTTGTGCAAAGCCTTTGACACTGTCCTGCACAACATCCTTGTCTCTAAACTGGAGAGGCATGGATTTGACAGATGGACCGCTCGGTGGGTAAAGAACTGGCTGGCTGGTCGCACTCAGAATTGTGGTCAATGGGTCAGTGTCTGAGTGGAGACCAGCGACGAGCAGCGTTCCACAGGGGTCAGTGATGGGACCGGTACTGTTTAAAATCCTCATCAGTGACATGGATAATGGCATCGAGTGCACCCTCAGCAAGTTCACTGACGACACCAAGCTGTGTGGTGCGGTTGACACTCTGGAGGGAAGGGATGCCATCCAGAGGGACCTGGACAGGCTGGAGAGGTGGGGCTGTGCCAACCTCATGGAGTTCAACAAGGCCAAGTGCAAGGTCCTGCACCTGGGTTGGGGCAATCCCAAGCACAAGGACAGGCTGGGTGGAGAATGGATCGAGCACAGCCCTGAGGAGAAGGACTTGGGGGTACTGGTGGATGAAAAGCTGGACATGAGCCAGCAGTGTGAGCTGGCAGCCCAGAAAGCCAACCGTATCCTGGGCTGTATCCAGAGAAGTGTGGCCAGCAGGTCAAGGAAGGGGATCCTCCCCCTCTACTCTTGTGAGACCCCACCTGCAGTACTGTGTCCACCTGTGGGGCCCTCAGCATAAGAAGGATATTGACCTGTTGGAACGAGTCCAGAGGAGGCCACAAAGATGCTCAGAGGGCTGGAGCACCTCTGCTATGGGGACAGGCTGAGAGAATTGGGCTTGTTCAGCCTGGAGAAGAGAAGGCTCCAGGGAGACCTTATAGCACCTTCCAGTACCTGAAGGGGCTGACAAGAAAAGTGGGGGGGACTTTTTACAAGGGCCTGTAGTGACAGGACAAGGGGTTTCAGCTTTAATGTGAAAGTGGGGAGATTTAGATTAAATATCAGGTAGAAGTTCTTCCCCGAGAGGGTGTTGAGGCACTGGCACAGGTTGCCCAGAGAAGCTGTGGATGCCCCATCCCTGGAAGTGTTCAAGGCCAGGCTGGATGAGGCTTTGAGCAACCTGGTCTAGTGGAGGGTGTCCCTGCCCATGGCAGGGAGGTGGAACTGGGTGGTCTTTAAGGTCCCTTCCAACCCAAACCATTCTGTGATTCTATGAAAAGTTGTCATGGTTTAATCCCAGCCAGCAATGAAGCTGCTCACTCACCCCTCACCTCCCACCCCTCACCCCCCCTCCAGTGGAGGAGGAGAAGCAGAGGAAAAGACATGGAAACACCTGGGCTGAGACAGTAACAATCCAATAAATGAACACAAATGAGCAAAACAGCTTACCAACAATGATACGTCTGTTTGAGCCACCTGTGTTATTAGTACTCAGACAACGATTACTTGGCAGATTGCAGCCTGTAGAAATAGGTGCATTACCGTGTCTTTGACAGTTTGTATTATTAACACTGTGTATGAGATTCCAGAGTTCCAAACCATTAAAAACACCTTTCTTCGTAATTGCTGATTAATTATTACAGGTCCATGAGGGCTTTGGGGTTTTTTTGTCAGAATTAATAGAAATTGGTTTCATTTCATGCCAAATTGTCAAACAATCAGTATGATGAACAAGATAGGACCAAAATCCAGGGAAGATAATCTGAGTTTGCAGTTGCTAATGTTGCAGTTAGGGTAACCTGAAAGAAGACACAAATCCACTTAATTCCTTTTTGATATTCGGTAATATGGGTATCTGTTGCTCAGAAATAAGGTTATTTGTTAGTCTGATGCTCAAGCACCTTCCTCGTGGTGCTTTAGGGGGTAGTTTGTAACACACAACGGAAGCTTCGTTTTTGCAGATGATTAACTTGGACAGTTTGCCCAACAGATAATTGATTACAATTTTCAGCTTAAGTTAAAGTTACACTGCAGCTGCTATCAAAAGCTTTCCAGATCAGACTACTGGTTACAGTCTGTTGTTTACAGCAGGGACTGCGTCATTAAGATGATGTTTCAACCTGTCATACAGGCAAGTACTAGTTGAGGTTTTGGACTCACACGACTGAGTGTAAATTTGTAACTCAGTTTTTAAAAGTTTTTTCCAGCATTCAGTGTTACCATTACATTAAGGATGAGAAGGAATGTGAAAAATCCATCTAACTCCTTGTGTTTCAGCCCATCTGTGTGTATTTTTACTATTTGAAATGTGATTGATATTGCCTGATTGAATCAGAGTAAAGGTAGGTGGGAAAATTTATCCTAATCCTAAAATTACATATTTTGCACTAGTCTGAGGAATTGGTCGGCCATATCTAAACCATTAATAATCTCTGTCCTTAGAGATTGCCTCAGGTTAGCCAATGTTGTCCAGCTAAAATTTTGGCTTGGGCTTCTGCAGAAAAAGGGCAGCTAGCTCTAAAATCTCAGCACTGTGTTTTAGAAATAGGACTCCCTTGGAGGCCAACCTTTACATACAGATCCAGGCTACTTTTATGTCCTAAGTTGCCTTGTAGCCAACCCACAATTACAAGGCTAGAGGTGGGAAGAGTATATGTATTATGTGAAAGATTGACATACTCCCCTTTCTAGGTTCTTCACACAGACAACCTATGTCATGATTTCACCTGGATCCTAAATCTGTGCCCCTTGTATGTATTGGTCTGTGCCCTGTTTAAAGGTTTCCACTATCCTGGTTTGTTTGAGCTATTAAAGACAGCTTTTCCCATTTTTCTTTTCCCCAGACTTCCCTTCCTTTAATTTGCCATCCTTCAGCTTTCCAGTGTCGGAGCCACTGGCTGGCCCCTTATCCCAGACCATGCAGGAACAAGTACACTGGCAGCAACTGGGTTGCCAGCACCACTGCCTGGAGCTCAGCCAACCGAGCCCAACCTTCTACCTCTTGTCCTTCAGATGTCCCACCTGAGGGCCACAGGTGGGCAGCCCTGCCACTCCCTGTTAATCCTTCGATCTTATCCATCTGTTAACCAGACATTAGGCCAAGTGTCAGTAATCCTTTCATAAATCAAAGGGGTGGTGCACCTTGAGTGGGTGAGAGGGTGGTTCAGCAGCTCCTTGCCATTGTGTATTTGCTCTGCCAATCTCCCTGTAAGCCCCATTTCCCCCTCTACCCAGCAGTAACGCACTATGTACATTACCATCTTCTGAACTGAACTGGAATGTGTAATTCTCTGTGGAGCAGTAGACTCTGATTTCTTTTAAGGATAGGGAAAGGAGTTTGTGTTTCTAAGGGTGGGTCTAAAGTGATGGATTCTGCATTTAACAGGGCTGCCTAAGTAGCCAGTAGTCATTTTTCCCAAGGTGAATACCATGCTTGGGAACCGTGCCACTTCTTTGATCCAAACTGCACAGGAGTTAACCAAGCCTTATCCGGACTACTTGTCAGCATCCCCATTGATATGTTCTTTCTGCGAGTCCTGTAGGCTAAAGGGAGCCCCCGCTGATAGTCTAAAACATTGCATATTAATAAATGAAATGATTCTTCGTGAGTAACTGTCCATTCCCAAGGACCACATCTCTTCAGCAGATTGCATGAGGTTCAGGCAGTGATGCTAAATTGTGGCTAGGAGCTTGCCAGAATCCTGAAGGTCCTAGGACTTGTCAAAACTCCTTGGCAAAGGGTGAATTTAACTTGGGTATTCGATGTGTTGTATCAGAGGGAATATACCATCTCCCCTTTGGCTACATCATCGCCATTTAGCCTCAGGGACCTGGTAATCCACTGACCTTCCACATAGGCCTTGATGTGGGACTTGTCCTTAATTACTTAGCTGAGACCTGATGTGACAATGTAGGGCTGAGTTTGAATCCTTGGTGTAACTGGGTAAAAGTATACTGTATTCCACCTCTGGTAAAAGCAAATCTCTTGATCCTCGGGCTGTACTGGGACCATGAAAAACATCCTTTATATCCAGGGCAGCCATCCAAGGACGGGCTGTTCACACTACAGGAAAAATAAGGTCTGTGACTGACACAGAGGAAGGCAGCATGTAAATGCTCAGTAGTTCCACTCAGCTGAGGATAACCTACTGCTGAATACCAGGCGCTGTGAGGCTTATGGACATGCACATGGGGGAGCTGTACAGGGAGTAAGTTTTCTGAGCAATATCCCATCCTTCTAAACCCTGAATAGCACTAGTTTCACAGCGTGGCTTCAGGGTGGTATCGTCATACGAGAGTTAAGGCACCTTTAGGTGCAGTCTGTAGATGGGGCAAAATCAGCCAGTTACAGGGGCCAGGGCAAAAATGGGGAGTAGGGTAAAAACAGGGGGTAGGCCAAAATGGGGCAAATGGGACAAAAGCCAGCAAAAATGGGGAGAAAACCATGAAATAGTGTGGCAACACCAAGAAGAAATAGGGTGAAATGGGGTGAAAATGAGGAAAAAAAAAAAAGCAGAAACAGGGCAAACTGGGCAAAAATGGGGTAAACCCCAGGGGAAACTGAGGCAAAACAAAGCTAAAATGCGTCAAAAAACCAAAGGCAGGGTAGTGGGGGGAATACAGGGAGGGTGGGTGTTATGGGACTGGGGAGCAGCTATGGGGCAGCTGGGAGCAAATTTGGGACACTTAAGGGAATTGGGTGTGGTTGTGGCATACGTGGACAGGTGTGGGGCAGCTGGAGGGCAGCCATGGGTCAGGTTCTTGACATGCGTTAGATCTGGAGCTCCTGGAGGTGCTGACAGAGGGGCCTGGGCTGGTGGTGAGGGCAACCAGTATGGCCCAGTACATCCCAGTACCACACATGCACCACCACCATCCCAGTACAGGCCCAGTGTTCTAGTACAAGCTCCAATGCTCCCAGTACAATGCCAGTCTGCGACACAGCTCTCAAGAGTATAATCCCAGAATAGCACCGGTACTCCCAGTATGATGCCAGCCTAAGCCACAAGTCTTCAGGCATGATCCCTGTGTCAGCTGCCACAGTCCCAGTATGGGCCCAGTGCTTCCAGTTCCCAGTACAATACCAGTCTGGGTCACAGCTTTTCACGCAAGATCCCAGTATGGCCCCAACACTCCCAGTGTGGACACAGCACTGTCAGTAGGATGCCAGCCTGAGCCAACTGCCAGTTAGATCCCAGTATGCTGGGATCCCAGTGCTCCCTGTCTGATGCCAGCATGAGCGACAGTTAAATTACAATCCTAGTATGACCCCCAATGTTCCCAGTAAAGTGCTAGCCTGAGCTGCAGTTCTCCAAGTATAATCCCAGTACGGGCCCCAAGGCTCCCAGAACACTCCCAGTGTTCCCAGTATGCATTCTAAGGCTCCCAGTATGGGCCCTGAGGCTCCAAGTGCAGCTCCAGTGCACTCCCAGTGTGGCCCCCAAGGCTCCCAGTACAGGCCCCAGAGCTCCCAGGGCACTCCCAGCACGGGCTTCAGTGCCACTCCAGTGTCCCCCCAGTATCTGCGCCAGCGCTACCAATTCAGGCACTCATGCTCCCAGCACACACCGCCAATAAACTGTTTTCGCCCCGACCCGTCCTGGTGCCTCCTTGGGCACAGCCCCCAAACCCTGAGAATTTCCCCAGAAAGTAACGTCACCAGCCTGCCACAACTTTTATTGATGGGTGGGCACGTGGGATCACAGGATAAGGCCCCCTCCAGTGAACTCCATCCGCTGCAGAGGGAAGAGAGAGAAAGGGCGTGAGTGGGGGACCCTGGTGTCCAGGCCAGGGAGAACCCTGGCATCTGGGAGAGCCGGGGTGGGGGGACTCTGGTGTCTGGGCACACCTGTGGGGGAGCAACGAAGGCCAGCCAGTCGGAGGGGCGGGTGGGTAGCAGCCCCATGGCCTGGCACTTGTAGAGGGCCAGTGCCAGCCCCAGCCCGTTGCCCACGAGGAACACCAGCCCCTGCAGGGCTCGCCGGCTCGAGCTCTCCAGTGCCTTCAATGCTGTGGGGGGAGACAGGGGGACCTGTCACTGTCACCCACCCACCCCACACCTGGCACTGGGGGGAACCAGAGGTAATGATGGGTGGGTAGTGGCAGGGGGGCATCACAGGCAGTGGTGGGGGAGGTGCGTGGTGGACAGCACAGGGGTGGCTGTGGGGCGATGTGTGAGAGTGACTGTGAGAGAGTCATGGGGGTGACTGTCAGAGAGGTGACTGTTGGGGGGTGTGTGTAGGTGACTGACATGAGAGCAACCGTCACAAAGACAACTGTAGGTGGATGCATGGGAGAGAACGACACAGGGTGACTGCTGACACATGCATCGGAGCAACTGTTTGGGGACATGTGGGGAAACTGATGTGGGGATGACTGCTGCCGGGGGAGATAGAGGGCAGGGGACTGCCACAGATACATGGGACAACTGCAGTGCAGCAGGGAATGGCTAGGGGTGGTCACCTGGAGAGCTGTCACCCGTGTGGGGCTGTAGGGTGGGGTTGTACTCACTGGTGGAGAGGGACATGAGGGCCTGCAGTGGGCGCCAGCCCATCATGCAGACCATCATGGCAGGGAAGATGGAGATGGTGTTGCCAGCCATGTACATGATGAACAGGTTCATGGGGATCTGCTTGAGCGGCGCCAGTGCCACGTCCCAGCAGCGCTGCAGAGAAAGAGGGGACCCAGGCGTCCGGGATGCGGTGGGGACCACCCTCGTACAGGGCCCAGGCATCTGGGGCAGGAACCATCCCCCGCCAACATGGGCAACCCCGGGTCCGCGTGGGGTTCATCCGCCCGTCCGTCCCTTCCCTCTACTCCCCACCACCCCAGGCTCCCCACCTACCTTCTCCATGAGGATTTTGTCGCTCTCGTGGACGCCGCCCTCCCCCAGCTGACGCTCGGCGAACCCCAGCGGCCCGCGGCCCTCGGCGGCTCCGCGGGGCCTAAGGGGGATAGAGGGAGGGCAGATGAGGCCGGGGAGATCCCTGGACCCCTCGGATCCACCCTCAGCCTCCCCTCCCCCGGGCCTCACCGCCCCCCCGGCGCCGCCGCCAGCTCCAAGGACCACTTGAAGCGCCGCCCCCGAACAGCCGCCCCCGCCGTCGCCGCCGCCATCTTGCGAGTGCCCACGTGGGAGGAGGGGGTCACGTGGGAAGGTCACGTGAGGGGGGCCGGGCGCGGCACCCAGCGTCGTACCCCGCAGAAGGCCCATGTGAGCGCCACAGGAGCCGCAAACCAGCCCTACGGCAAGCCTGAGTCCCGCAGCAGCCTTCGTTCTCCCAGCAACGCCACAGCACCCCCGCGGCGCGCAGCCTCCCTCCCGCTCCGCTCTCCCCGGAACTGCGGTGCGGGGCCGCGGGTTCCCCCCCGAGCCGCTGGCGAGCGGACTCGCCGGCAGCCCCTTGGCGCATGCGCGGATCCAGCGCGGCGGCGGGTGGTGTCGGCGGGGCGGGAGGACGGGAGTCGGAGGTCCGCTGCCTCCCCCAGCCTGCTCGTCCCTTCTCCCCGCCCCGCGTCTCTTCGGTGGTCTGAGTTTTTACAGTTCTGAGGATTGGTTTTCTGTGTTATTCTTAAATCGCTTGGGAATTACTTGGATTTTCGTGTTTTTACTGCTGGGGTCTGTGGCTTTTGACTTTCTGGGGGTGGTGTTAGCTTTTTCCCCCCGTTTGTTCCAACTTCTTGCAGTGCTTGTTTTTATTTCCTGGGGGTGTTTTGTTCTGATTTAACTGGAGAGCTGTGACGTGCACTGGACTCCTGAACTAAACAACGATAGTTTGGTACCAGCTCCAGGGGGGATAAAGGCCTGAGCTCTAACCAGGAACTTCTCTAGTTCCAGCTGTTTGCTGGGAGCCCAGGAAGGAGCCGTGTGACACAGTGAGCATTGGTGCACAGGAGCTCGCCGCACCGATCCTGCCACTGACACAGAAGTAGCGGGTGGCTTTCCGAGGCTTATTTAATCAAGGAACAAAGATGTGGGTACAAGGAGTCCCGTGCATACCTTTCCCTTCTCATGTCACTTGTGATCTTTTTGTTACCGAAAAGCAACCAAGAAACGCTCCAAACCTAATTAAATTCTGATAGTTCGGAAAGTGGACATTGGTTTATTGCAGCACTGCGTGCATGGGATCTGTCCTCCTGGCATGCACACCAAATAGGGTTTTTTGTGCTATATACACAAAACTTTCAGGGTTAGTAATTTTCCAAGCCCACCCCCTTTACCACCCCCTTGGTTAGTAATTTACATACAATTACAACACTACTGACACACTGCTTCCACTATTACACATGCTCTGGGGAAGGGTCTTCACCTGGGCAAGGGTCTGCATGACCTATGGGTGTGATTTTTAGTATTATAATAAGCCCTTAATGAGCAAAGTTGACAAAAAGGACAAAATTCTTTAAACACCCACTAATCTACAAAACCACTTCTCATCTTAGACTGCTGAGGTACTATTGAGCATGTAGCCTCCTGCTTTTGATAAGTTGTCAAACCTTTCTCAGCAATGTGCACAGAGAAACGCATTGAAAAACAGGGTATCGTTGAAACAGGTTAACATAGAGACTGAGTATTACCAACACAACTTAACATCTAAAGACATCGTTAAAAGTAGAGCCTTGTCCAAAATAGCTTAACACAGGTAAAACCAGAATAAAGTCAAAACAGCTAATCCTCATCAAAACAGAACAGTGCAAATCTAACAAAAGATGGTCAAAACATAACATGGTGCAAAACAGAACAGTGAAAAACAGAATAAAGTCAAAAGGGCTGATTCTAACAAAATACCATCAAAATAGAACATGGTACAAACCAGTATATTACCAAAAAGAGCACACGGTGAAAAACAGAATGTCATCTTGTCACCAAAACCCGGGAATTAAAAACTCCTTAACACTACTGCAGTATTAAGAAGCAGGCAGTCTTTATTAACGGCCGGGTGCGGAGGGGAATTGGCTCACCAACAACGCACCCCTAACTCATGCAGCATGCTGACTGTGCAGCATGCTGACTCTACAGCTTACAATGATGCACAGGAAACAGATTCTCATACATAGTCATATATATTCCCATAATTCATTTTCTCGATCCTTAATTTTTAATTCACCCTTTTCTGGTCATAGGTATTTTGTCTTTAAACTGAGTCAAAGGGCTGCTTCTACAACCACCACAGACCACCGGCTCACAAGAAGGACCCCTCAATGTCCTTGTCTCAAGCACTTTGGCTCACATTGCAGTTGTAACATGCTTCAAGACCCCTTCACAGTGTATCCTTGAGAACATCTTGGTCGACAGGGCAATAAATTGCCCTTACTGAACAGTTTAACACTGGTACCTAGTCAGGGACCTTATCCTTCCAACAGAACTCTGGTTAATGATTATTACTGGCCTACGTGGCCTTGGCCTGGGACTTTACAAAGGACTTTAAGCAGCTTTCAATAATACGTATTTCATTATTTACATTTGATTGTTTTATCCAAAATATCCTATTTGATATCAATCTAAACAACACAGAAAACCATCTCAACTGCTATATTATTTTAAGAATCAACCTTTAACACTGTCAGCCTAACAGAGTAAGAACATATATTATTGTAAGGGTTAACCTTTGACACTCGACTTGTCAGTATAACACAAAAAATAAGAACATCAAGGTAGTAACATTTCCACACTTGTGAAAAGATCATGACCACGGGGTTCTAATGATTCCACGACACACAGAAACACAGAGGTCTGGGGTTCTAAGAATTTATTTATTGCAATTTGTGTGGCTGACACCCAGAATAGGCCCTGCAGCGTTCTGGTCTCCATCAGCTTTTGCTGAGGCCCACATTGGGCTCTACTTCTCTCCAGAGTGGTCCAGTGCTTTTGTGTCCTTTGCCAATGTCTGGGCAGGGCCCTGCTTCATCCCAGGCTTCTGACGGCTTCTGCCAGGCTTTACTGAAGGCCTGAAGGGGATCTGCATCTCTCCAGAGTGTCCCAGGGCTTTTGTTGGGATTTGCTGATGTCTGGATAGGGCCCTACTTCATTCCAGGGCATGAGACTGCTTAAGCCAGGCTTTGCTGAAGCCTGTGTAGAGGTCCTCTGCATTGCAGTGTTGGGCAGCCTCTCCTGGGCTTTACCAAAGCCTGCAAGGAACCCTGCATCTCTCCAGAGTGTACCAGGGCTTTTGCTGGGCTTTGCCGATGTCTGGACCAGGCTCTGCTGCCTTCCAGAGCACCTGATGGCTTCAGCTGCGCTTCGCTGCAGGCCTCAAGGGGCCCTGCTGCCTCCCAGTCTCTGACAGCTTTCAGGTGGCTTTGCTGAGGCCGGTGTGGGACTCTGCTGCCTTATCAATCTCACTATGCCTATTTTTTAGTTCTTTTCTGCCTGTCATGTCCACTGTTGCTTTTTAAATTTTCTTTCAATGTCTCTGTTTATTTAGTTTGCTGATAACTTTTTTTCTTTCCTGTGTGTAATTGTAGCTAATTTGCTGTCCTATTTTTTAATTCTTTCCTGCCTTTTACCTTGTCACTTATTAAATTTTCTTTCTATGCCAACTTCTGTTAGGTTTATGTGGCATGGTTTTGGTAGCAGTAGGACTGCAATAAAAAAAGATACTGGAAGGTTCCCCCATGTCCAGCAGAGCCAGGCTCCAAGATAGGCTGGCCCACTTAGCTAATGCTGAGCCCATCAGTGGTGTTGGTAGTGCCACTGCGATAACATATGTAAGGGGTAAACACGGCTGCACAACAGCAGCTGGGAGGGAGGAGTGAGAATATGTGAGAGGAACAGTTCTGCAGACCCCCAGGTCAGTGAGAAGGAGGGGAGGAGGTGCTCCAGGCACTGGAGCAGAGATTCCCAGGCAGCCCTTTGTGCAGACTGTGGTGAGGCCAGCTGTGCCCTGCAGCCATGTCTACTTTTACCCAGTTCACTGTATGTTTTAATTCTTCCTTGTCTGTCCTGTACCCCATTGCTTTTTGCATTTTCTTTCTGCGTCTTTCTTACCTGCTTTTCTCATGTTTTTTTCCTGAGGCTTTAGAGGATCTCCTCAGCATGTTTTTATCACTGGAGCATAGTTTCCATCCCTCCCGTTTTTTTCAGAATACCTCCTAATACCTCTTTCTCAGGGCATTCTTTCTGTCCTCTCTTCTACCTCAGTTGCCTCCAGTTGGTCAGTGTCTCCCTGACAACATCTGTACCCTTTTCAAATCCCCTCCTGAGTAACTCCTTGTGCCCTTGAGCATTCTGCTCTCTCACTGGCCACTTCAGCATCCCTCTACTCATTTCACAATTACTCCCAAGCCTGCAGCCTGCTTTGTATCTTTCTTATTCAGACATAACTCTTCCTCCTTTGTGCCCCAGAGTACTCTTCCCTTATTCACTGCTGTCTAGGATGCCTCCTCAGACCTTCCTTGTGCCCCACACCATTTTTGTTGCACTTTACCTCCCTTTCAATCTCTTACTCCTCCAAGCCTTTCATGACACCTGTGCTTCCAGTCACTGTGCCTTCTAGACCTTCTTATGTTCCACAGCCCTCTTGTAGCTCTGTAGCAGACTTTGATCCTCTCTTGTTCCCACAGAAACCCATCCTCAAGCTTACTTTGTGCCTCAGAGTGCTTTATTGTCCTGTCTGCCATCTATGGTGCTTACGTTTGATCCATCCCTCCCCATACCCAGGACATCTCTGCTCTGTTCATACCCTCCAGACTTCCTCCTTGTGTCCCTGACTTTTGTTTGGTCTCTTTGGCCAATTCAGAACCCCTCTAATAGTGTCATGATGTCTGTTGATGACTTTAAGCTTGCTCTTAACACACTATTTGAGCTTGCCATTAGCTTTGTAGTGGACTTTGCACACCTCTTTACTCAGTCGCCTTCCTAAGTCCGTATATGTGATCCACTCCAGTCATTCTGTCCTCTCTTCCCGCTAGCTGTGCCTCTATTTTTTCCGTGGCTTCCTGATGACACCTTTATTTGGTTCAGATCCACCCTGGATGTAATCATAATGTTTCCAATCCTTTTTCTACTCCTAGTCATCTTGCCTCCTGACACCTTCCTTGTTCTCCATGTTGACCTTGTAGCACATTAGGTGAAGCAATCTTTGAGCCACACAGCACTCATTTGTTCCTCCATGCTGCCTAGGATTCCTCTGCTCAGTCCCTGCCTTCCCAAGACTATCTGTATTTGGCTCAGATGATCAGAGTTCTTTCTTGTCTCCAAGCCTTTTTTTCCTCTGTCTGCCCTGCTCAACAGCCTTCTCTTCCCAGTCATGATGCTTCCCAAGACATTCCCCATTCTCCACAGCACATTGTAGCACTTTAACACCCTTTCCAACTCCATTGTTCCATCAGTTTCCCATCTTGCTTTGTTATTTATCATTATTTGTTATATTATCAAGAAAGCACTCCTTTCTTGATGGCCTGGTGCACCCACCCCGACAATCACTTAAAGATGTGACAAAACACTGCCAAAACTTCCCGCCACAGCTCTTCCTATAATCATCATAGAATGGTTTGGGTTGGAAGGGACCTTAAAGACCATCTAGTTCCAACCCCCCTGCCATAGGCAGGGACACCCTCCACTAGACCAGGTTGCTCAAAGCCTCATCCAGCCTGGCCTTGAAGACAGCCAGGGATGGGGCATCCACAGCTTCTCTGGGCAACCTGTTCCAGTGCCTCACCACCCTCTCGGGGAAGAATTTCTTTCTCACGTTCAATCTAAATCTCCGCGCTTTCAATATAAACCTGTTACCATGTGTCCTGTCACTACAGGCCCCTCCCAGCAGCTTTCCTGTAAAAAGCCCCACCACCAGCAGCTTTCTTATAGCCACTTCAGGTACTGGAAGGTGCTATGTCTCCCCAGAACCTTCTGTTCTCCAGGCTGAACAAGCCCAACTCTCTCAGCCTGTCCTCATATGGGAGGTGCTCCAGCCCTTGGAGCAACTCCGTAGACTCCTCTGGACTTAACTTCAACACGTTCATGTCCTTCTTATGTTGGGGACCCCAGAACTGGACACAGTACTCCAGGTGGGGTCTCACAAGAGCAGAGTAGAAGGGGGAATTCCCTCGACCTGCTGGCCATGCTGCTCTGGATACAGCCCAGGATATGGTTGGCTTTCTGGGCTGCCAGCACACACTGCCGGCTCATGTCCAGCTTTTCATCCACCAGTACCCCCAGGTCCTTCTCCTCAGGGCTGTGCTCGATCCATTCTCCACCCAGCCTGTCCTTGTGCTTGGGATTGCCCTAACCCAGGTGCAGGACCTTGCACTTGGCCTTGTTGAACTCCATGAGGCTGGCACAGCCCCACCTCTCCAGCCTGTCCAGGTCCCTCTGGGTGGCTTAACCCATTCAGCTTAAAAGACCCTCGACGGGCCGGGGCGAGTGGTAGGACCAGCCTCCTCGGTGGCAGACGCCGTCCCGGAAAGCTCGGCCTGGCTCCCCACCCACCCCCGCAGGCCGATCATCCGCGTGGGGCCGCCCCCACCTGCTGCGGGGCCGGGCGCGGCCGGCGACGGTACTTTCGCTGTGGTGCTCTCGGCGGCAGGCGCCGGCTGGGCCTACGGGGCCGCGGAACGGCGGCAGGCGCCGGCTGGGCCTACGGGGCCGCGGAACGGCGGCAGGCGCCGGCTGGGCCTACGGGGCCGCGGAACGGCGGCAGGCGCCGGCTGGGCCTACGGGGCCGCGGAACGGCGGCAGGCGCCGGCTGGGCCTACGGGGCCGCGGAACGGCGGCAGGCGCCGGCTGGGCCTACGGGGCCGCGGAACGGCGGCAGGCGCCGGCTGGGCCTACGGGGCCGCGGAACGGCGGCAGGCGCCGGCTGGGCCTACGGGGCCGCGGAACGGCGGCAGGCGCCGGCTGGGCCTACGGGGCCGCGGAACGGCGGCAGGCGCCGGCTGGGCCTACGGGGCCGCGGAACGGCGGCAGGCGCCGGCTGGGCCTACGGGGCCGCGGAACGGCGGCAGGCGCCGGCTGGGCCTACGGGGCCGCGGAACGGCGGCAGGCGCCGGCTGGGCCTACGGGGCCGCGGAACGGCGGCAGGCGCCGGCTGGGCCTACGGGGCCGCGGAACGGCGGCAGGCGCCGGCTGGGCCTACGGGGCCGCGGAACGGCGGCAGGCGCCGGCTGGGCCGGCAGCGCGGTGCTGCCGTCTCAGGGCTGTGACCGGCACGGGAATTGCTGCACTTTCTTGCCGTCACCGTCAGGCCGGTCGAAGATGGCCGTGTTGCTCCGGGAGAGACTATTTCCAGGCCCGTCTCTTGCCGTGGCAGCGGGGCTGCTGGGATTACTGAGCGTAGCCTCGGCTCTGGGCAGTGGCTGGGCCGGCAGCAGCAACCCCCCGTTTCCCTGGAACGAGGTGAGGCTTCCCAAGGACGTCATCCCGCTGCATTACCACCTACTCATCCATCCTAACCTCACCACCCTGACCTTCGCTGGCACCACCACCATAGAGGTGAGAGTCTCCCAGCAGACCAGTGTGGTGGTCCTGCACAGCAAGCACCTGCTTATCACCAGGGCGACCATTGAGGCTGGCTCGGTGCAGGAGGTGCAGGTGCTGGAGCACCAGGCATTGGAGCAGGTGGCACTCCTTGCCGCCCAGCCACTGCAGGCAGGGCACAACTACACGCTCAGCATCCAGTACTTCGCAAATCTCTCCGAGACCTTCCATGGCTTTGATAAAAGCACCTACAGGACCCGTGAGGGAGAGCTCAGGTAATCCTTTTTCACATGCGTAAGCTTTTGGTAGTACCTGTAGTTATTTTCACACATCAAGGAGGTGAACACTGCCCTTATGAAGGTGTGTGACCGAAGTCCTTTATTTTTCCTCCCCTTAGAGTGCTTGCAGCTACACAGTTTGAGCCGACAGCTGCACGAATGGCCTTCCCATGTTTCGATGAACCAGCCTTCAAAGCCAGGTTTTCAGTGAAGATTAGGAGGGAACCAAAGCACCTTGCGCTGTCCAATATGCCAGTCGTAGGTGGAAACTTTTACTGATGTGCCGTTGAGTGATGATCTTTGAAACAAGAGACAATAGAATATCCAGACAATTGCTGTTATTGGGAATAGTGACCTGAACATTACCTCAGTTCTTTTATGAGTATGTGGTGCTACTGCTGGTAGTCTTGACACAAGGTTAAAAAGGAAGAAAATAACACATTGTGTGGGTTCCTGGTTCTCGGCAGAGATGCGAGAAGGATTAGCACAACATAGTCTCCATTATCTTTATTTGAATTACAAATTGCTTTCATGTTGATCTTAGATTTTAAGACTAATTTTGAAATATGTATGAATACACAATTCATGTATTGTCAGATAAGCAGGACCTTCTCTGCAAAATAAACCCCTAAGAAAACTAACCCCGCCCCCAAATATACTGAACTTCAAAAAAATACCGCAGAGTGAAAGTGCAATACCCGTAGTAGCTACAAATATTGTTTGCAATTATAAATATGTATGCATATATAGGGTTAACTACATTTTGTACATTTGATCTTGTTTTGGGTGTAACAAATTTTTCGTAAGTTCTGTACCATCAGCTGCTGGTTTCCAAGGAAAGTAGTCCTTACACATAAGGGAACAGCCCCTCACCCTGCCTCCCTCCTCCCAAATACCTTTCAAAAATTAAACATTGGTATAAAAAAATCAGTTCTTTTGTAAAGAAATAGATAAAATAATGAAAAAGGAGTGCCAGCATTACAGCTCAGCATGGCTAACCGTGTTCCAACTCTTAGTTAGCTAAAGCTCACTGTAACCAAGAGAGAACTAGTGATACTTCCGACATGCCACTTTGTTTCACGCTAAACTAGATAGCTGAGGCAACTGAATCACGGCTTTGAGTTCGCTTCTGCTGTGCATAGCAACGGCTGCTGAGATTCATACAGCTTCTAACCAGCTAAAGTTGTGTCAGAACAATTTGATCAGTGTGTTGGCAGACACTGAGGAAAACTGAAGCAGCGAATGGCGTTTTCATTTTTCTAGTTTTACCAATGCAGAAGCAAGTAATCCTTACGAATGAAAGTGTCCTCATATATACATTTGAATGTTTTTGTTTTCTCTGTGGGGAGTGGGTACGGGGATGACTTCTTTCCAGTGGATCTTTGAAATGTAATGTAGTTTCTTTAAAATACGTCATTTAACTGAGAAGCAGCACAACAGTTGTTGGTGCCAAGGTCCTCACAGGTAGCACTACTGGGTAACGAGCTGTGCTTATTTTTAGATGAAGTCTGTAAATATAACTCCCTGGCTCATTGAGGACCATTTTGATACCACTGTCAAGATGAGTACCTACCTCGTGGCCTTCATTGTTTCGGATTTTAAATCCATCAGCAAAATAACCAGTCACGGAGTTAAGGTAACTGTGTCTCATTTTCTAAGAGCTTTGTTGTATTTAAGTCTGTGGGTGTACATAATGGTTCACTTTTCACTTAAGTAATTGGATTTATACATCTCGACATTTTACAGGAATGAAAGGAGAGAAAGAAATTCGTTTTGTAGTTGGATGCTTAGTTTGCATTCTGAGCTTGATTGGGTTCAAAAGTTTGTGGTAATGGGCTTAGTTTTTATATAATTATATGCATTGGTAACATAGTTTATTTCATGTCAGATTATATAATTGAAGCAAATGAAATACAGTTTTCATGGAGAATCAGCACTAAAATAAAGCTGTGTCAGCTGAATGACTCTAAGACAGTATGGGTGGAAATAGTATAAGTCTTTGCAGGGGCATAGTGGTTCTGGTGGGTAAGTTTTAAAACTTGTGTTCCTAATTCTGATGATAATTTTCTGCAAATGTTTTATTAACTGTTGTATGAGAAGCAGTAGGTGTGTGCTGTCGTGTCCCTTTTTATGGTCATTCAAGTGACTGCGATAAAGAACAACTTCTGCAGGCTTTTGATGCTGGCATTGAAGTGCTGCTTGCTTGTCTGCTGTAGATTTCTGTGTACACAGTACCAGACAAGATCAACCAAGCTGGTTATGCATTGGATGCAGCAGTGAAACTTTTAGACTTCTACGAGGATTACTTCAGCATTCCATATCCTTTACCTAAACAAGGTAAGCGTTAAATAATTTAGTGTATTTGAGAACATTTTTAAGCACGGAGAGTAAAAAAGCACAAAATTTAGAGTGTTAAGACAGGGCCAAGTTTGTCTCACAGGCTTTTAAAGTGGCTGCTTCACAGAACTTAAGGACAGGTTGAAAAGCTCCACTGGGAACTAAAGATCCTTGTCTTCCGTATAGGGCCTTTTTTTTTTACGTATGTTTTTGCAATTACATTTAAGAGAGCCCTTAGAAGTATGTGTGATATGTGTGCCTGTTTGGGAGCACTCATCAAGTGGGCTGAGAGGGTGAGAGAGTTCTTTTTGGGTAAAATCCTAGTACTAGTTTAATGTTTGGGTTTTTTTCTAGATTTGGCAGCAATTCCTGATTTTCAGTCTGGTGCTATGGAAAACTGGGGACTGACCACATACCGGGAATCTGCACTGCTGTATGACTCTGAGAAGTCCTCAGCATCTTCTAAACTTTGGATTACTATGATAATAGCCCATGAGCTGGCTCATCAGGTGAGATTTGGGGCAGAATAAGGAGTTTGAATGGGCCTGCAGAGGGGTTTGGGTTCATGGATCTTGTGTGGGTAGGGGGATCTTGGCACTGTAAGTTGAAAATGGCTGCTTCAGTGTGAGGGTGCTCCCCTGGGAATCACAAGGACCACTTCTGGTGAAGGAGTCCCTGCAGGCTGCATAGACGTGGAGGGACTTCAGCGGTTCCAATGCTGTGGGGCCTTTGCACTGCTGCCAGCTCTTGAACCTCATTGCAGGCCACCAGAATAGGAACATAAAAGTTTCCAAAGGCTGTTTCATATGTGGCTCTACTACTAAACACGGTTTCTTGGCAAGATTTCTTGGGATGTGAGTGGAAGTCAGTGTCCTGGTGTGTTACTGTTAAGAGCACAATGGGACAAGGCCAGAGCAAGCTGTATCTCTAAAAAAAGGTTCGTTACAAGTCATTGGCATACTATGAGCACAGTTTCATGCACATCAGTAGCAGCTTTTGTGATAAATTGTGTATTTAATTTCAGAAGCTCTTTTTTTTCCTTTTTCTCTCACAGTGGTTTGGGAACCTTGTTACCATGGAGTGGTGGAATGATCTGTGGTTAAATGAAGGGTTTGCAAAGTTCATGGAGTTCATGTCAGTCAGCGTTACCCATCCAGAACTGAGAGTTGTAAGCAGCTGTTGCTGTGTTTTTATTTTATAACTGCCTTCTAAATCCACTAATTAGTGAGGATAAAGATCAAGCAGGTTTGTGCTGTGAACCACTTCCAAGTTTCTGTTTGATAGGATTATTTGATGTTTACTCTGAAAGGTAGGAGCACTGACTTAACTATATGTAAATATTTTCAGGACTTGATGAAGAGGTTGATTATTATCGTGAAAGTGTTTTTCCTTTTTTTAAAGATGTTTAGACTTCCAAAAATTTAAAGAAATTGTTTCATCAGATAGGGTCAGACTTGAAAACAGTACAATCCTTCCACTAGCTTTAGCAGAGGTCCAATAGAAGAAATTTTCTACCAACACAAGATGAACAATGCATCTGGGCAGAATTTTGCCACAGCAATACACTGGCACCATAATAGGAAAATTCACCTTCTTTTAGAATTTGTTTTATGGTTGCTGACCAGACTGTCATCAACCTGCTGGAATGTGCAAGTGTCTTTTTGGAGTTATTTTTAAGTGTCGCTAGCTTGACTCTGTAAGTTAGTTTAGAACACAACGACTCATTTGGCTGTCTGTATTACTGGTTTGGTTTTTTTTTTTTTTAATGCTCTGGAATAAAAAGAAAGTCATGCTTTGTTTTCTTTGTATGATTTAAAGATCATGTGGAATAGACTGAAAAGCGAATGATTGGTGATTCAGTGGTCACTGAGCATAATTTAGTAGTAATATGTGGTTTTGCCTCCTATTAGGAAGACTATTTCTTAAGACGATGTTTTGATGCCATGGCAGTGGATGCATTAAATTCATCACATGCGATATCTACTCCTGTGGAAGACCCAGCTCAAATTTTAGAGATGTTTGATGATGTTTCGTACGAGAAGGTAAAACACGTAACTGCTACTGATTTCAGTTGTGCTGCTTGTGGTATACAATTGTATTTTACCAATTTCACCCCTACATATAAGACAACCCTGACACACAGTGTTAATCGTTTTATGACTTGAATAATGCCTTGTCCAAAACACCCAGATGGATCCAAACGGCAGTTGCCTTTTCCGTTTCTGAAATGAGGAAGCCTTTACTTCTCCTGTACATTCTGTATCAATTTAGTCTTAAACCATTTTTTAGGTTCTTAACCCAAGGAGTTAGGGCTTTTTACTGGAGCATTATATGGTGCTGACTTGTATAGTAGTAAAAAAAATAACATAACTTAATCAATTGTGCTATTTTAAAAGAGTAACGATCCTGACAAAACAAAGCACAGTTTCAATATATGTAAAAACTGATTAGTTTTTAATAAAAAAAACGTAACAAAGAAAACTGCTATGTAGATTAGTGTCATGCTGAAATTTTTCTGAAACAAGCTCCTTGCCAGTTAAGGAGTAGCTTTGTAAACACTTGCTGTTTTTTTCAGGGATCTTGTATATTAAATATGCTGAGGGACTACCTAACTGCTGATGTGTTTAAAGCTGGGCTTGTCCAGTACCTGCAGAAATACAGCTATCAGAATACAAAAAATGAAGATTTGTGGAAGAGCATGACAAATGCAAGTTTGGTTTTTTTTTTCCTCTCAAATTTAGTAACTTCTCATGAGTAACATGTCTCTCTAATGTGTTGCTGAAGTACTTAGATTATGACATCAGAGAGAGATGACCAAAACGTTTATTTTTCTTTTCAGATTTGCCCTACTGTAGATAGTGATAAAAATGAACTACACGGTGATAGTTTTTGCAGAATTAACCAACAGTCATCAAATGCAGTAAGCATCTAATTTTCTACCCATCCGTATTTAGGAGTTTGGCACATATCTGTACCTTCTTGGATTATTATTCAGTGCTGTGGCACTGGTATGTGCACCTTCCAAAAGCATTCTTTGTCACTTGAGCATGGTTCTAATGTGGTGTAAGTTTTTTTTTCACTTACATTGGCAATCTGTTCTCCCTGAGATTGGACAGAAATCCTCCTCCTGTGCCTGGGGCTGCCTGGAAAGCAGCAGTACTTAGAGATGTCATTAAATATATGAAAATGTCCTCAAGAAAACCAGCTGCAGAAGTCACGATAATATGGTCTAAACAAGCCTTTGTAGTGCTTATGAATACCCAGCAGCTTGTACGGAGTTCTTATGTACCCGTTTCCCTTTCACTGTCAGTGTCCTCCCATCCTCCTCCTCTTCTTATGTCTCCTCTTTCTCCCTCACTGAAACCAGCACTGGACCAAAGGAGAGACTCTTGATGTGAGGGCAATGATGGACACTTGGACGCTGCAGAAAGGTTTTCCCCTGGTCACTGTCACAGTGAGAGGAAAGAAAGTCCACCTGCAGCAGGAGCACTACGTGAAGGGAGTAGATTCTCCTTCCTCCACGGGGTAAACAGTCTGGGGAAATCTCAGCATGCAAGCTGAAATACTCTCCTGTGGCAAACAGCGATGTACAACAAGATGTTTCTTAAGGCATGCTCCCTGCGGTGTTTGGTTGTGAGCTTTTCCCTGTCAGTAGCACTCCTGTCATTGGACCCAGAGTGCCTGTCGCCAAGGTCACAGCAGCTGCAGGGTGTCTGGCTGCGCTGGGTGAGCCCACGCAGGAGATGAGTCAATGGATCCAGGCTGGAAAAGTCATATTGCTGCAGCTGCAGTCTTGCTGGTCCCTCAAATGAAAGCTAGCGGGGTGCGTCTGGCTCTGTCCTGAGGTCAGAGCAGGGAGTGTGGTGCGTTGCTGTTACTGTGTGTGCAAAAGACATTTATTACCCAGGGGTTAGGCTGGGGCAAGTTGCAGAAGCTTTTGCAAAGTTCTTTCATTAAACAAAGCACTTCTGTTTTGTTACAGGTACTTGTGGCACATTCCACTAACCTACATCACCAGTAAATCTGACACTGTTCAGAGATTTTTGATGACAACTAAAGCAGGTAATTACTTTGACTAATAATAATTCATTTATTCAAAGCCTGTTTGCAAGCCTTTTAGTTTTGCAGGTTTTTTTCAGAATGGGGAACCTGAACTACTAGTATCAGAGAAGCAAATTTTTGTCAGCTCAGTAAGATCACTCTAACTATCTCAGTATATTCGCTGTGTTACAGCGCTCTTTAAATGACCGAAGTGAGAGTAACAGTAACATAGGGCATAGTGCTAGGTTGTGTTTGAGTCCTTTAAGAAAAAAAGAGAGTTAAAGCTTTTGTTTCTAGATGTCATTATCCTTCCGGAAGAGGTGGACTGGGTTAAATTCAACATGGACATGAATGGGTATTACATTGTGCACTACGAAGATGATGGATGGGATCGGCTGATTAACCTTCTGAAAGAGAACCATACAGTGATTAGCAGCAGTGACAGAGCAAGTCTCATTAACAACATATTCCAGCTCATGAGGTATGGTCTGTCCTAGTCTGAAAAAAACCCCACAAACTGTAGTTATAATAGAATATACACCACTGAGGAAGGAAGTGTTGATAATGTATATAGTATTCGTTAAATCTGTTAAACTGAGAGCATATTCTTTTCTCGATTACAGCAGTGTGAACCAGGGATTTCTCTTGATTGCAGTGGATTTACCAAAGCCTATTTAGTGAAACACATTGTGTTCAATAAACACATGCTAATGGAGGGGTGCCAGTGTGAAGTGATGCACTAGGATAATGTTTTTGCACCTGCAAAGATACTGGTGCCATTTACCAGTTACAAACAAGGCTATTACAGTCTTCCTTTTTAAAGATGGGGGTTATGTTTCCCCTTTTCCAGTCAGTGGGAACTTCACCAGACTGCCACGACTTCTCAGATATGATGGACAGAGGTTTTGCAACCTCATCTGCTGGTTGTTTCAGGACCTGTGGATGTATTTCATCAGGTCCCATGGACTTGAGCACCCTCAGGTTCCTGAGGTGCTGCTGAACCCGATTCTCACTAACCATGGGCAGCTCTCTGTTCTCCCAGTCCTTGACCTGGCCATCTGTGACTCTGGGGATACGGCGTGCGCCCTTGCCAGTGAAGACCAAGGCAGAAAAATCATTGAGCACCTCTGCCTTCTCCATATCCTGGGAAACCAGCTCGCCTGTTTCCTTCTGCAGAGGGCCCATATTTTCCCTGATCTCCCTTTTATCCCCTGTGTACCTACAGAAGTCCTTCTTGTTGCCCTTGATGTCCCTGGCCAGGTTAATTCTGTCAGGGCTTTGGCTTTCCAGACCTGATCCCTGACTTTTCAGAACATTTCTCTGTAATCCTCCCAGGCTCCCTGTCCCTGCTTCCACCCACTGTAGGCTCATTCTTGTGCCTCAGTTTCTCCAGGAGCTCCCTGTTGTCCACGCATACCTGTTAGGTTTCATATCTTATGTAGCTGCTCAGCCACATCTCGCTTCGTAAAGCAAAGTGAGAGATTTGGAAATTCGTTTAATGCTTCCCTATTTGTACAGTTTTCTGAAAAACATGTGTGTTGGATTTTGCTTTTTAAGTTTGTTTTATCCCCTCTCTTCTACTTCCTCAGAATAAAAAAAGTGTCAATTTCCAAAGCTTTTGATTTAACTTTGTACCTGAAACATGAAAGACAAATCATGCCTGTGCTGCAAGGTATGAATGAGCTGATTCCTATATACAGGCTCATGGAGAGGAGGGATACGGATGGTACAGAAAAGCACTTAAAGGTAATATTTTAAGTATCACGAACTTCCCAACTCTGCCTGTACCCTGTAAAATGCACTTTAAAAGATGTCCTTACTGTTGCCCTGTTTCAGGAGTATATAGTCAATCTGTTCAAAGACCTGATTGACAAGCAGTCTTGGAGTGATGAAGGCTTCGTGTCCGAGCGGTTGCTGCGGCAGTCACTCCTGCTGTTTGCATGTGTGCACAGGTACCAGCCGTGTGTGGACAAAGCCAGGGGTTATTTTACGGAATGGCAGAAATCCAATGGAACCTTGAGGTCTGTTCTGTAACTATTACTGTTTTTTCAGATACAGAAAGAGCTAAACTGTGTCTTTCGTGTGCTCTGAAGCTGAACCGTCTTAGTTCATGCATATCTTATACTTCAGCTTCCCAGTGCCTTTACGGTTTGGTGCATAATATGTGCCCAAACTAGCACATACATGCTGTGGTATTTCACAATTGGGGTTTTAAAGATGTTCTGAAAAGTGAAAATAACATGTATTCCCTCATTTATGTCTCTGAAGATTGACCTATACCCATTGTAAAAACAGGTAACTACTGTTCATGAACTTCACCTTAGTTTTGTCTCTCGTCATGACATAAGAACTCCCTAAAACACCCTCCAAAATGTCTCTGGGGGATTGTTCTGGGCAAGCCAAAGAAGTCCATATAAGTATCTGACTGGGCATAGCAGTGGAAGAAATACACAAAAATAAGGTAGAAGGAGGAAGAAAAGAAAAAAGGCATCATGGATCTGGAATTTCTGGAAATATTTCCAAGGCCTAAACAATACTGAGATACTGCCTGAGATACTTTACTGTTTCCCGGCCACAGGGATCACTCTCTAATGCCCCTGAGGGACCAGTATTTATTAATAAATTGTCTGCTCTGCCAGCTGATATGTGATGGTGACATTGTTGTGTTTCTACATGTATTCCTGCATATGATGTGGAGAGCAACATAGTGTTCGATTTTTTTGTAGCTTGCCAGCAGATGTGAAGACGGCAGTGTATGCTGTTGGAGCACAAACATCTGAAGGCTGGGATTTCCTCCTTAGTAAATACAGGCTGCACTCGTTCAGTGTTGAAAGACACAACATTGAATTAGCACTCAGCCTCAGTGGGAGTCAGGACAAACTGCAGTGGTAAGTAGTTACACAGGAAGGGAAAAGTGTTTGAGGAAGATTTGTGAATACTGAAACAGGTAATAGAATTATTCGGAGTCTTGTTTCATAGCTTTTTGATGCCGTGATGTCTAAAATGCTTTACAGAGTTGTTAACGGTGGGAGGAGGTGGCTGCACCTTTTCATTTCTGTGTTTTGATGTTGGGAGTCCATGTGCTCAGAATTTGCCATAGCAAACTGGGAGAAAATACAAAACCAGCTATTCAGATACCTTACACTTGCTTGACAGGCACTTCATTCTTTACCTTTGTAATTACTTTGATTATAGGTACATACTCTACATTTTTTAATGAAAATTTGAGGTTTCCTGCTTTTAAGATCTTGAGCCGAGCATTGCTGAAGTTTTCGGATGTTAGTTTCAAAGCATACATTCTGTGAACCCAAATCCTGCTGTTTGATGGAGGTGACAGTGACAGGGGACACCAATTTAGCTGCATGTAGGTATCGCTAGAGGCATACTTCAGCTGTTCTGTAATGTTATTAATTATTCTTTGCATTGCACGGCTGTTGGGACACCTCAGTCATGAGCAAACTTCCAGGCCTGAGTTTTCCACTGACAGTGCAGGACAAATTCTTTTCTTACAGAGAGAGGAGGAAGGTTCATATTAATTTGGAAATTTTAAGTAGGAGCAAAACACTATCCTTTATATTCAGAACAGAGGTCTGCCAAGTAACTCTGTGAAAGTAACAGAAATGGGAAAGATGGATGTGGGCGAGGAGCACAGTGTGGGAAGTAACCCTGCAGAAATGATGTCTCAGGACCGTTAGAAATGTGAACTCTCAGCCATAGCACTTAATGCCAAGGGGATAGTAACTGCTCAGTTTTACCTACTGGTCTAAACAACTTCCATTTCTGTTATTAATTCTTAGGTTAATGGATCAAGGTCTGCTTGGTGACATCATAAAAACTCAGGACCTTCCACATATTATTGTATTTGTTGCCAAAAACCCATCTGGCTATTATCTACCTTGGATGTTTTTAAAAGAAAACTGGGAGAAAGTTGTAGAAAAGTAAGGAACATAAGTTGTTTTACGTCTCTCTCTACCAAATTGTTCTTTAAAACTCTGCTTTCTGCAAGGCCAGACATTTTCTGAGTATGGGTGAATCTTTTTGCCAGATTTGGACTTGGTTCGAATTCCCTAGCCGGCATTGTCACTGGAGTGACAAGCCACTACTCGACAAGGTCACAGCTTGCACAGGTAAGCCATTCACCTCCTGGTTTTAAAAAAACAGTTGTAGTATAACTGAAGTGAAAATTTGGGTTAACGTGGTAAAAGCTGACGAGTTATAAAGCATCACAGCAATATCCTGTCTTTTCCTGGGAAAAGATCGTGGCGGTGAAGGGTTAGATTATTCAAGGGAGAGCATTATGTCAGTGGGAAGGAGAAAGGTGGTCTTTGCTGAAGCAGTGAGCTTGGAGACAGAGTTGGATGTTTGCCTGCCAAAGCATTCACGGTTACACTGGCCTCTGTTAGTATTTTTTGCCCACTCTGGAAAGTAGTGAGAGAGAGTAAAAAAAAAGAAGAATTTGGTCTTTTCATGGAGCAGACACAAGACAAACATGAAGGAGTGAGAAATCACCTCACTCTTCTTGCATCTATTCTGTGGAAAATTCACGTGGTCCTGGATGTCACATGTGAAAACCATTTTGTCTGCTGACTGCACAATCTCTGGCGATGGTAAAACCCCACGCTGGTCAGCATGCAGCTTTAAAGGCATCCCTGACGGTACCTTTTCAAAGGCTGGTACTTCTCTTGCCAGTTCAAAATTTTCTGCCTCTGGGCAAAACACTGGCATAAGTAGTGCAGCCATATTAGACATAAAATGAAAAATACATAGAATATAGTTCTCAATCTTCATTGTAAATCTGCATCGACTCTCAAAGTGTGTCAGTTGCAGTGTCTTGGCCAGTGGCAGGAATGTTTCTGTGTCCTACCCAGAAATGTAGCTGCATCTCCCCTGGGGATCTGTGGGGCTTAGCTGTGAGTCTCTAGACACAAAGTCACTTAAGATTGAGGGAAATCCAGCAACTCTTTTTCTTATACCCTATTTGTACGTTCTTGTGCTTTGTACAAGTAGTTCCATCTTGGGCCTATTCAGCCTGGAGAAGAGAAGGTTCTGGAGAGGCCTTATAGCACCTTCCAGTACCTGAAGGGGCTACAAGGAAGCTGGGGGGACATTTTACAAGGGTCTGTAGTGACTGGACAAGGGGTGATGGATTTAAATTGAAAGCAGGGAGATTTAGACTGGACATCAGGAAGAAATTCTTCCCGGAGAGGGTGGTAAGGCACTAGCACAGGTTTCCCAGAGAAGCTGTGGATGCCCCATCCCTGGCAGTGTTCAAGGCCAGGCTGGATGAGGCTTTGGGCAACCTGGTCTAGTGGAAGGTGTCCCTGCCCATGGCAGGGGGGTTGGAACTAGATGGTCTTTAAGGTCCCTTCCAACCCAAACCATCTGGCGATTCTTTTATCGTACTCATCAGATTCTCTGAAAACGATGTATTTAATTTACACACTACGTACAGACACTGCATCTTGGGAAAGCGTTGGTGTGCCATTAACACAGTCTGAAGTTGCATTATGTTTCCACAGTGATCCTTGTGATCAGGACTGCCTCCTGGAGATAAAAAAAAGAAAAAAGGAAAAATGAAATGAGGAAAGCGCTGCTCACAGCAGCAGCCACAGGGAATGCACTGAATCCAAGAAGTAGGAGCAGTCTCCAGTGGCTGCATTCCCAAGTGCTTCAAGGATGGGACAAGTGGCTTCCCAAGCACTGGGGGAGTGGGAGGGTGTTTTTTAGAAAACTTGAAAGGAGGCACAGACATCCCCACACACTTAAGGAAAATTCCTGAGTGCTTTTCTATCAGCTCTTGCACTACTGATGCTCCTCCTGAAGGGGCCAAATTTGCGGCTCATTGGCAAGTGCAGCTGCCTCTTACCAAGTTGCTCTCCAGGTGGCTGCGCGGCCTGGCTTCTGTTACACTCTGTTGCTGGTGCCAGCAGGAACACCTGCTTCAGCAACAGCCCAAGTTGTGAGGTGAAGGTATATTCCATGGGGCCAAGCAGGGGGTGCTCGTCCTCCACAGTGGAGGGAAACTCCACTTTCCTCTCTGCAGGGAAACGCTGCCATCCTGCCTGTGGGTGCTGCAGCTTCAGTGCCCAAGCAGGGACCAGACAGATCCCCCACAGGCCAGGACAGCTCCTTCCACTGCCTTTTCTCATCTTCTCATTTGAAATGTCTTCTTCCACAGGATGTGAGATCCAGCCACTATGAAACCCATCTAAAAACTGTTCTTGGCGTAGAGGGGAAAGGGGTGGCGGTCCCAAGGCCAGGCACACCTAAGGGACATCATTGCTGCCCTTTGACCAACTACGCTTTAATGTTTTTGTCAAACAGGTGAAAGAATTCTTCAGCTCTCTGGAGGAAAAAAGCGCGCGGCTGCGCTGTGTCCAGCAGGCTGTTGAAACCATTGAGGACAATATCCGGTGGATGGAGGGGAATGTCGAGCAAGTCAAAACGTGGTTGGAAAACAACCACCTTTAAACTACCTCACCTTGCTTTTATTTCTCAGAAGTAACTGAAAAAGCTGGGAAAACTCAGGGCTGGAGGGACAGCACAGTTGTACACATCAGTTTCTGTGGAAGGAGCTGGAGGGCACTCTCATGGTGCTGCTCAGCATTTTTCTCTCATGGCTGGATGTTGCTGGAAACGGAATGTCACCGTTCATCGATCTCTTTGCACACTTTTTAAAGGAACGTATAGTGAACTGAGGTGCAGGGAAGACTCACTGCCAGAAGCCTGAAATACATGGCTTCTGGAAAAGCAGAAGGAACTGGGAAACAACCAGGAGAAACTTTCCGCGTGCAAACGCAGACCCTTCCCGTGTCTCCCCTAGGAAGGTACAGCTGGCAGCTCTGTTTAACACAGAAGTGCACTAAGGTCATGGAGTCCCGTGAACTGGGATTATATCTGCCCAAGAAGTCAAAACTCAGTCATTAGAGCTCAGAAAGGCTACTGATTTCTGCCACTCAGGGCCCGCAGCTCTGTCACAATGTAGAAAACAGTCTTTCAGTGTGCTCACTGTATCCTTTTATATCGAAGCCATGTTATTTCTCATAACTCATTACAGGACATGGGCATTCCAGGCAGGCCGTGCATCATGGCTACAGCGTTTTCTGGTATTTCAGCTGTTGCTGACTGTTGCTTGCTTTACAATGTTTTCAGAGCTGAAAAGGCAATTTAACAAAAAATAAAACTTGCTTACATGATTCCAAGTAAAGTTTTTCATCCATTTAGTTTTGCACGTTCATTTCTTCCTCTGTGTGAGCAGCGATGTGCATTGTTCCTCTCTGTTTAACTGCTTCATCTTTGGTTTCTCGACTTTGGATAAAATCACTATTGTGGTTTAACTCCGGCTAGGAAAATACCATGAACCTGCTCTCACAAATCCCCCTCCCCTTCCAGAGGAGGGGAAGAATTGGAGGAAAAAAACCAAGGAAGCTTGTAAAATTGAGAGAAGAACTATTTATTAATTGAATCTAAATTCATATGGCATCGAGTGCACCCTCAGCAAGTTTGCCGATGACACCAAGCTGTGTGGTGAGGTTGACACGCTGGAGGGAAGGGATGCCATCCAGAGGGACCTGGACAGGCTGGAGAGGTGGGCCACTGCCAACCTCATGGAGTTCAACAAGGCCAAGTGCAAGGTCCTGCACCTGGGTTGGGGCAATCCCAAGCACAAGGACAGGCTGGGTGGAGAATGGATTGAGAGCAGCCCTGAGGACAAGGACTTGGGGGTACTGGGGGATGAAAAGCTGAACATGAGCCGGCAGTGTGTGCTGGCAGCCCAGAAAGGCAGTTGTATCCTCGGCTGGATCCAGAGAAGTGTGGCCAGGAGGTCAAGGGAGGGGATTCTCCCCCTCTACTCTGCTCTCATGAGATCCCACCTGGAGTGCTTTGTCCAGCTGCGGAGCCCTCAGTGTAAGGATATCGACCAGTTGGAGCAGGTCCAGAGGAGGTCACGAAGATGCTCCGAGGGCTGGAGCCCCTCTGCTATGGGGACAGGTTGGGAGAGTTAGGCTTGTTCAGCCTGGAGAAGAGAAGGCTCCAGGGAGACCTTATAGCACCTTCTAGTACCTGAAGGGGCTACAAGGAAGCTGGGATGACTTTTTACAAGGGTCTGTAGTGCCAGGACAAGGGTTTAAATTGAAAGCAGGGAGATTTAGATTAGATATCAGGAAGAAATTCTTCCCGGAGAGGGTGGTGAGGCACTGGAACAGGTTGCCCAGAGAAGCTGTGGGTGCCCCATCCCTGGCTGTCTTCAAGGCCAGGCTGGATGAGGCTTTGAGCAACCTGGTCTAGTGGAGGGTGTCCCCTGGACACCCTCCTTGCCTAAGCCCTGAGCACGACATACTATGGAATGAAATACCCCTTTGGTCAGTTTGGGTCAGCTGGCTGAACTATGTGACCGCTACACTGCCTGTAGCGAGACAGCTGGGAACGCAGCTGCAGTATCAGAAGCTGAAAGAGACCTTGAATTTGGTGCAAGCACTCCCCAGCACCAACTAAGACGACACCTGATCAGTAATTTTCTCAGCATAAATCCAGAAACGTGACTTGATACCAGCCACGGTAAAGAGAGTTAACTCTTTCCTGAGTAAACCCAGCACAATCATGTAGTATTTCTCATATACCATAGCAAGAAATGGAGTGTTGCACACATCAAAATGCATTCTTAAAAACTTTATTAGTGTGACACAGGTTCTCAGTACAGACTGCGAAGTACAGTCAAAATTCTAAATATCCCCAACTTAAATCTCTGTGCTGCCTCTGCCTGCAGCACCACATACCATAGTCTAGTTTGGTATCAGTACGAATGTTGGCATGACCTTCCTCCACAAGCTAGCAGTGAAGCAGTACGTGTGCAGGGATGTGCAGGAAGATGTTCTGTGGGTTATGAAGCCAGAGGAAAACACATGGAGGCACTGGGAATGCCTCAGTCCTGACAGCCCTGCCTGCGGCAGATGGGAGAGGTGCCCACAGGTGCATGTTTTCTTGCAGAGCAGGTGAGTGACGTTGTTCCCTGCAGCATTAACATCTGCCCTGTTTCTGCATTCCCTTCCAGAGTGCAAGGAACAGGAGCAGGGATGAGAAACAGTGCAAAACTGAAAAAAAAAAAAAAAAGTCTGCCTGTAGACCTGAACATCTACTTAATCTCTGCTTAGGATCATGTGCCTTCTTTGTTTCCTCACTTCTGTGAGGTAACAGTGTCATTGTCACACCATTGTTCAGTCCAGGAGACTCCTGAAATTACGAGATAACAGCACAGATACGAATGGAAATTAAAAAAAAAAAACACACCAACTAAAGTCCTTATCTGTTGTAGTTTGGTTGTTTTAACTGCAGTTAAGGCAGCATCCAAAATACCTCTTTTACTACTAGATGCGCTTGATGAAGCAGTTAATCCCCAGTTTCTTGTTCTTTAGTTACCCACAGCTTATCTGTGATTTCTTACCAGGAACTGCCTGGTGGAAAGGCTGCACAGCCAGGCTGAGGTGGGCTGAGGATAACTAAAGCTCATTATATTCCAGAATACTTAAAGCCTTCACTGCAGTGCTAAAAAAGCCAGCACATACAAATTCTTCTGAGATTTGCAGGCACTATGTAGATATAATGTGCAAAAGTCTGCAGGTATTTTTTTTGGCATTGCTATTCATTTATGAAATATATTTCTAGCAAATATAAAGCATTCTTTCTCCTGAAAAGTGAAGAACATTATAAAAAGGTCAAAGCATATGAGTATAAT
This sequence comes from Rhynochetos jubatus, assembly GCA_027574665.1. Taxonomy (NCBI): domain Eukaryota; kingdom Metazoa; phylum Chordata; class Aves; order Eurypygiformes; family Rhynochetidae; genus Rhynochetos; species Rhynochetos jubatus. The sequence continues at coordinate 53,466,228 of CM050690.1, forward strand.
AAAATGAATTGCTCGGGGGGAAAAAACCACAACATCTTAATCTACTACTGGGGAAAAAAGAAAATAGAAGAAAGTCCAGCATGTGTCACTGTACAAAAACCACCCAGAATAACCACAGGCTTTTTGCATAAGCTTTTGACTTCCGGAATAATTATCCACCAAGAGAAAGAAGATGTTTTGCACGATGCACCACAATCCTGAGGGGAAAGAAAAAGAAATTTTAGAGTGCTTGTCTTCTTTAACTGGGGAAAAAATTCACAAAATAAAACTGGGATGAATTATTTAAAACCTAAGTCTCTAGTGACATAAAGAAATCCAGGAAGAGCTAATATTACAGGAGAGGACACGTCTGAAGGTGACGCTGCAGTGAAGTAGCAGCCCACTGCAGATGTGCAGTAACGGTGCATCTTTGGCTCGCCCATCTGAGGTCAGCTGCCCGAGAATTTCATGGCACATAATTACTTGTGCTCTGTGAGGAGCCAGGACAGATGCTGCTGTCAGGGGAGAGGCTCCACTGACAGCCTCCAGAAAACCAGAACTCGGCCCCTCTGGGTGGACATGCCCCTGCCTCCCTCCTCCTCAGCCCAGGCAGCTCTCCAGCCTGAAGCACTGGCACTGAGCAACAGTGTGGTTACGTAAATACTTCCATGACCTAAAGATGACGATGACAGGCTCCAGGTATGTGCTCATGTCAGGGGTGTGACTGACCCAGCACAAAGAGTAGTAAGTGGTGGTGGTGGAACATGTCACAGCACACGGCAGTAACTGTGCCAGAAAAGCCAGAGCGAGACACTGAAACCTGCTACACCTCCCACTGAGCTGTGGGGCCTCCTGTATCTGTTCTGTTCTTCCAACCTGAGCCTCCTACAGAAACAATGGCATAAGCTCCCTGTCCTAAAGATAAAAACAACCACTGGAGATAGGCTGGGTCCTCATTACTCTGTAAACAGTTCTTTACGAGGGAAGCAGCATGTCATGCCGTGGAATCCTTAGTGAGGTGAACCTACAGCAATGTAGCTACACAAAACGGCAGTATGGACAAAGGGTGTGAAGAAGCAGTAAGGCCTTTTCTGCCCCGGAACACTGAAGTTCAAAGTCATTCCAAGGGTTGTGTCTAATGGCACCCGTAACCATGACCTGGTTCAGTTAAAAGACTGTCAGCAAAACTTAGCCTTAATCACACTAGCATGAGCTGTCTTTGTGGTAGTTCAGAGTACAGAGAGGAGGAAAACTCACCCAGCACTGTTAACGTTTAACTTGTTTTCTGCTTCGCAGATTTGCTGCTGGAGGGCTGTCCTTTTGGCTAAAGAGAAGTATGAGATAGTAAGAAACTGTGAATGAAGCTAAAATCTGAAAAAAACCCCACCACTGACAGGTACTCATCAAAAGTCACAGTTCTGACATAAATATGACCTGTGCTTGAAATACAGAAAGTTCAGCAACATTATTTGTAACTTTTTTTTATATTTTCACTTTCCCCCCACCACTTACTTTGTTTCAGATAAACAAGGCTGTGGCTGAGCTCTTCATTTTCTATTTCTCAGCATCTGTTTACCCACGCTAGTGATCCAACCACAACTTACAGCATTAAAAACCACATCCTTCTGAAGAGGAGTTAAAGGCCCCTGCCAATTTTACACTGAAAACTGTAGGACAGTTCTGTTGTCACACAGAGTTACATGTGTAGCAATTTCATACTAAAGGAAGATCCTGTCACTTGAAAATGAACCATAAAATTTCCAGAGCAGGTGGTACTCTCTGCCTGGGGCACCTACCTGCAGGTATTCTGTCACGAGAACAATGTGATGGGAGAAGTTTCACCCTTGCCTTAATCCATATTTTGTGTGTCTGGGTGACAAAAACCAGGCAACTGGGTTTTTTTGGTTGTTTGGTTTTTTTACATATAGAAACAGCTGCCTTCCTTTTGCCCACCAGATTCATTCTGCATACTGATTTATGAATATATGTAGGGTTTGGGTCATTTTTAAAAATAAATTATGATAATAACTTGAGAAACAGCCATGTGGTTGAAGGAATGAATTCTAGTCACTTTCAGAATGCTGTTATTCCCAATTGTCAAGAACAGAGGTGACAGGATCCTGAGGCAGCTACAGGCATGTGAAGTGTGACTCTGGGTCAGCAAATACAGGGATGAGAGGCCTGTGGAGCATGCACTGGATGCCCTGTAGCAGACCACACTCTCTCTGAAACAAACATGTTTTAGCCCCTGTTTATAGAAAATTTCCCTTGAAATAGGCAGATGCTTCCCCCCTGGGCATATGCTTACAAATCCTCCTCAAGGTAATACCACATAATATGAATACCAAATCCAGTTTCCCATCTTTCATGTTTATAGTGCATGGTAACCACGACTGTCATATTATCATGTTTTTACCGTTTTAGGGTCTTTGGGTTTTCCTTTGTCCTTTGGAGTTGGTTTAGTGGCGATGGCTTCTTTCCCACTTTTGTCCTACACTCCAAAGAAAAAAACCAATTACAGTTACAAACAGATTGGAGAACTAACGGCTCCTACTTTGACATCTGCCACAGCACATTGTTTTACACGTTGTTGGTAAGGTGGGAGAAAGCTCAGTGCAAGACATGTGCAGGTAATTATCTCCCTTAGTCCACAGCAAGCTGGAATCTGGAGCCTTGTTGAATACTGGGGAAGACTGGGGCAGCAGAAAGCGAGCACAAATTAAAAGGCTGGTACATACTGGCAGATTTTGTATTTACTACAAAGAAATAATGTTAATAACCAAATACAACAGCACTTAAACCACCAATACTGTGTCTGAAGTTGTCTGAGGATTCAGTGTGAAAGGAGTACTACAGTGGTCAGAGGAGCTATGTGGAACACAGCTATTTCCTCTCAGGAATTACATCTGATTTAGAGCTTCAGTTTCAGAGCTGCTGCTTCTCTGCCCTCCAGGAGAGGAACAAACTCAGCATAGCATAAAAGCACAGATAATCAAGATTTTAGGTATGGACACACTTGTAATTCGCTCCTGGTAACTAGGTGCCATGTAGTAGAAGCTTAAGGAAGCTAATGGGAGAATTTCACTTGGGAACTGCTTATGCTTCCACAGTTGTGTTGGTCCAAAAGATTTAATTTTTGGCTGTAAATATACTTGTTTGATCAAAGATCTTGTGAATTCAAGCTTTGCTTTTTCCTTCTCCTTGCAGGATGCAGGCAGGTCATTACTGCAGGAAAAAGGCAGGGACAGGCCAGCAGGAGTCAGCAGCAGAAGACAACAGAACAGCTGCTTTACCCAGCCGAGTACAAACCAATTCACCATTCAAAATGTGCACCATTCCCTCTGCCTGCAAGTGAGGGGTCAGGGCACAGGATAGAACACATCACAGCACACCATCAGGGAATGGTTTGGGTTGGAAGGGGCCTTTAAAGGCCAACTACTTCAATTCCCCTGCCATGGGCAGGGACATCTTCGACTATGTTGCTCAGAGCCTCATCCAGATGAACCTTGAATGTTTGTAGCATCTACCACCTCTCTAGGCTCCCTGTGCCAAGTGTTTCACCACCACCATTGTAAAAAATTTCTTCCTTATATCTAGTCTGAATCTATCCTAGTTTAAAAACATGAACCCTTGTCCTGTCGCTACAGGCCCTGGTAAAAAGTCTCTCTCCACCTTTCTTATAAGCCCTCTTTATGTAGTGAAATACTGCAGTACAGAGAGCAGCCTCCAGGCTGAACAAGTCCAATTCTCCCAGCCTGCCCCCATAGCAGAGGTGCTCCAGCCCTCTGAGCATCTTTGTGGCCTCCTCTGCACTTGCTCCAATTGGTCAATACCCTTATGTAGGGGGCCCCAGAGCTGTACGTAGTACTCCAGGTGGGGTCTCACAAAAGCAGAGTACAGGGGGAGAATGCCCTCCTTCAGCCTGCTGGCCATGCTGCTCTGGATACAGCCCAGGATACGGTTGGCTTTCTGGGCTGGCAGCGCACACTACCGGCTCATGTCCAGCTTCTCATCCACCAGTACCCCCAAGTCCTTCTCCTCAGGGCTGCTCTCGATCCATTCTCCACCCAGCCTGTCCTTGTGCTTGGGATTGCCCCAACCCATCTGCAGGACCTTGCACTTGGCCTTGCACATGAATTCACGTAACATCAAGCCTCCTTTCTGTTTAGCATGTGCTAGAGGGTAAGAGAACAAGTGGCTTAACTAGTTTGAGCACTTGCAGAAAACCAAAGGAGCCCACCGATATCCCACAGGCTGCACCCCTGGGCTCCTCTGCCCAGAAGCATGTACAGTGACCGTAGTGGCACCGTGCCTGCCTCACCCCTACAAGACCTCTCCCTCCGCCACGCTCAAGGTAACAAATGCTGCGTTAAAAGCAAGCAGAAAACACGTCTGTCAGTGGTTCATCCTCGTATGTGGACCAAAACTGAGTCTCCTTCTCTACACTCTTTTCCAGCACATTCATTCCCTTCTCAAGCACCATCTCCTGTTGGTGACCTCCAGATTTACACAGCTTCCACTGCTTCTTCCTGTCACACAGCCTTGCACGTGCATCACTTGTCAGCGAAATGTCTTACAGTTGCTTGTCAGCCATGTTTAAAATGATTTGTTACAAATAAACACTCCATTTCTCATTACAAGACCTCTCACATCCATTCCTTCTTCATCTTTCTTGTTGGCTCTACTGTTTTCCCTAACACATCTAAAACTTTTCTTCTCCTGGCATTTCTCTCTGCAAAATCCCCGAGCTGCTTCTCACTTCCAGCCTACATCTAATTCTAGGTAGCGCACGTGATCATTAAAGAAAGATTTCTCTGCCTCTCTACGCTTTTTGGACACTCACCACAACTGTCTGCTCAACTCACTTCTCCAAGCCTGTCCTACCTCTCTAAAAGCCTATAAGTAACACAAACCTTCCTTCTTCTAAATATTTAGTATACAGCAAGATGCATCAAACTTCCACAACAGTAGTAAGACAATTACTACATCTGGACAGCATCTTCCAAAGAGGCTAGCTCTAAACTGAGCTACCACAAAAAAAGCAAGGAACTTCCACAGAGTAGTGAGAAACTGTTTATTTTGCAAGTTACTAGCAGAAATTGTCCTACCTTTGAGTGCTGTGGTGTGGCAGGAGTCTTTGTGCAAGTATCAAAGTCATCTGATAGGGCATTGATAGCTGCAGAATCATCTGTAGACTTCTGCAATAATTGTAATTCTTAAGTCACACAAAATGCAGTATTTCCCACTTTAGATAAAGTAAAATTACTGTACAGATGGAGAAACAGGCACTGTAATCTTATTTACTGACTCTTTGTTATTACTGTTGTTCCACTGTGAGCAGGGATAACAGATGCAGGAAAATTCACTTCAGGGGCAGACAAATTAATGTTTCAGGAACTTATGTCTGCTTTAATTATCTGTTTCTTAAAAAAAACCCAAACCTGAGCTCTACACATATGTTAAAACAGAGGTTTCTGTTTGGGGTTTCCAAGACACAAAATTTTTTGAATACTGAACCGGAGCATCCATAGTGCAGTTGTGCATAAAAAACATATGTATTGTGAAAAATTACTCCTCACAACACATTTACAGTCCACACTGTTACTATTACCTACTGCATTCAGTAGCACTGATGAGAATTCAGTGAATCACACCTTGAGCCTACAATGACACTACTTTGAAGATAAGATCAGAGCACACACATGAAACAAACCTAGAAGGGAAATACCATTAATGTTACCTTTTGTTCTTTGTGTTTCACATCATCCTTTGCTGTTGGCTTTGCTGGTTTGCCCTTGGGAAGAAAAAAGTTTACATCCTCATTTTGAAGTAGTCAGGTTAGTTTTACAATACAGGTACTTATGTACAACATTGGGAGTTTACAGATTACCAAAGCTGCCCTGTTCTGAACTGATTTATTTACTTCTCATGCTATGCATTCCAAGTCAGTTAGTTCACAATGTGTTTTCATGGTCTGTTACTTCGACTGTGTCTGCGATATCATCTTTCTAACCTTATAATCTACTGGAAAACAGGCTTCTCGATCCATGGAACAACAAATCACTACCAGAGTGGTCCTGTGCTCCAGTGAATGGCAGTTTTACAGGGTTTCAGGTATACTGCCAAGGTACTATCTCTACGTACACTCTGTCCCCAAACTTGGAATGAAACCACTCTGAATGAATAAGCATTATTAGCTGCATTTGTGGATATCTCCTGCATAGAAGCAGACTATAAAACCAAGCTGTTCTAAGAGAGACACCCTACTCTTTCACTTGGTTTTCTACAGCACCCACAACACTGACCCAGTGTACTGGAATCTATACTGCTAAATCTCCAAGACCTTGATTGCTACTATGAGGTTCAAAGTAATTAATTTGTTCTGATTGCCCAATTAAAAAAAAAAAACCCCAAACCCACACCTATTTATTTTCATTAGTTTTTGATTCAAACGGATGCAAGGACATACAGAGCTACTCTAAGCATAGGATATTTACATGTTTAATGCCAATATATAAATATAGTACACACACTTACTCAGCTTCCCTGTTCTTTTTATAATTCCAAAGAGCACCGTCTGGCTCTTATGAACAAATTACTGGTGTTGAAAATAAAAATTAACAAAGCTTTTCCATACCTGTTCACCTGACTCCAGAAGTTTTAGATACTCAGGTGGAATTGTATCATCTCTTTCTCCAAGTTTGTCTTTGTATTCAGATTTAGCCTTTTCCTGAAAACATTCAATTTTTTTAAAAGCTCTAATACTCACGTTAGAAATATTAGCGAACAGTAAATCAGAGTGCTTATTAAACTCAGGACAGATGCTTTTTTTGCATTTAAAATTTTCAAACTACAAGAAAAAACCCCATACATTTATTTCACTATGAAGTGTGTTTCGTGCCTCAAAGTTTTAAAATTACTAGGTCTCAATAAGTGCACGTATTTAATAAATTAAACATATGTATACAGAGCAGCATCCCAACATAATAAAACCCCAGTAAAGTTACGTCAACTTTCAGTTCTGCTTTTCAACAGCGTAACTAAAAGGAGTCATTCCATACTTCCACACTGAATCTGCTCCACACACTGTAACATTAACACAGAACTCGTGTTCCTGCAATGTCCTGTCAATGCACCTGAAAACCTTTAGCAGAGCCAAGGGCACTTACCCACCTCACACCAAACAGATCACAGGGGGCCTACACTTCTCATTAGGCTTAGAAGGCAGAAGCAGAGCACCACAAGCACCCAAAAACTGTACTAAAGAGAGGAGCATTCCTTCCACCATGTTTTATTTTGGGTTTTTGTTTTTGTTGTGTTTGGTTTTTTATTTTTGGGGGTTTTTTTTGTTTGGTTGGTTTTTTTTTTTTTAAATTTATGCTACTTTGATTTCTAGCAAACATACTGGAAACATGGCAAATAAAACCCCTGTATAGATATCTAGAAATAGGTTTTTCAAACATATTGTTGTATTTGCCAACACAAGCATTTGAAGGATATCTTTTTTTGTAATTTTTGGAATATGAGCATTTTCCATGCCTTTGTAAATAGCAACACACGAAAAAAGTCAGGTTCCTACAGGCTGGATGAGGCTTTGAGCAACCTGGTCTAGTGGAGGGTGTCCCTGCCCATGGCAGGGGGGTTGGAACTAGATGATATTTAAGATCCCCTCCAACCCAAACCATTCTGTAAGTCTATGATAAATGCATCTGATTTTCTTATTAGCAGAAAGATCTTTATACAATTATATAAAGAAAGACTGAATGAAGGCAAAACCAGAAGAAACAAACAAGTTAAAAATGGGATTAATTAAACAAACACATCTGTTGATGAACTTCATATTTGTGGGGTCATAAAAGTCAAAACTTGACAAAAGGAAGGCTGCAAAATTAATCTGAAACAGAGGCCAGAGAAGACACTTGAAAAATAATTAGAACAGTGACAAGAAAAGGCACTGAAATAAAATCATTGTAAACTTCCTGTAACATTTCAACAAGTACCTCCAAGTGGCTAACAGATGTAAACTAACTCACATTTTCCACACAAAACACAATTAATTCAGCTGACTGAGAAGTGCTTGTTTAGAAGCAAAAAATATTTAAGTGAACTGGTTCATATGCCTACATATAGAACAACATAACAGTATGCTGGGTTTTTTCTAGTAACCTTACTCCTACATCTGAAAATCACATGCCATGTACTCCTACAAGTAGGTAAGAAATATTACAGTACACCATTTAAAAAAAACCCCAAACTCTAAGGAACAAGGTAATTAACCCAGGCTTTTAAAAATTTTTTTGTTTGTTTCCCTGCCCCAGAGTGCTTAAGTTGCAGAATGTCTTGTGTTACCTTTACTTTATCCACAACTGGTTTGTTCTCATCAGGGTCGGCTTCCCTCTGTCCCAAGGAATCGGACAGGAGATCCAACGCTTCATCCATCTCTTTTCCTCCCTAAGGTATAAGCACATCTGTGAACACAAATCAGCTGTAAAAATAATTTAACTCGTCAAACAAACAGAAGTACTGACTAATGAACTGCCAACTTCAGTGAATAATGGACAGTCATCTCTCCCTTTGTAATTACAATGTAGTGCAATAGCTGGAGAAAAAAATACAGACTATTTAGACCTACAGAAAATGTAGTTTCAAGAAGAGGTAATGGAATTTATTTTAATGGCTTTTGTTACACATAAGCCTAACTGATCTAATGAGAACACTTCTATGAAAACATTTTTTTCACTAATTGACATTCATTTTCCAAACATCATTATTACTGAAGAGTAGCTGCTAAGGAATTGTTAATATATTTTCATTCAGATTGACATTTCATAAACACAACATGTACGGCATTTTGCTAATACACATCAGTTTTATTCCAACACTGACTTGAAAAAAAAAAAAGCCCTTAAACCAACTAAGGGCCGGGTGAGAGCAGCTTTTATTTCCTTTTCAAATTAGGCTGGCAACACTAGAGGGAGCTCCCACTACACAGATCAAACTGGAGAAAGAACGAGGTGTACGACACTACCACTAAATCCCACAGGGGAAGGTCAGGTATTAAAAGGAGATCACGGTGGTGCCTGTCCCTCCACTAACCTTCAACTTCTCCTGTAGGCTTAAGAGATGACTTTGCCACTACGGTCATGACTACACTATTATTATTTTAAATGATCTCCTTACCTAACCAAGAAAAGAAAGGTGTGGTCCAGTTAAAGGTCCAGGTCAAAAAAATTAAACCATTTGCTCATAGGTAGTTACTACACAGAAACTACTACTGCACACAGGTAACTACCCACAGCGAGAACATGCTCTGATGTCCTCAGCAAGTCTGGAGGAATCGGCACAGGACTGGCAGTTCCTTTTCCAAGCACAGGTGAAGAGGTTTCAAAGACAGGCTGAAATACGACAGCAAGTGCAATACGGAAAAAGTGGGGAGACCAGCCTTCACATTCAGTTGAACACGAAGAAACTCACACTTTTTTTCCCCAGAGGGAACATTTTCTATCCCCCAATAGTCAGTATTAGCAATAAATCAGTAAGTTATTTGTTTGCAACACTCTATAGCGGTAAAACTGGCGACACCATGCTTCCATCTCTAGTTATTAAGTCAGTCTGGGGAGGGGAGGGGGAATGGGAAGGATTTCAGTTGGAAGGAACCTGCAACAAGCATCTGTTCCAACTGCCTGACCACTTCAGGGATGACCAAAAGTTAAAGCCTTGTGTTAAATGCCTCTTAAAGACTGGCAGGCTTGGGGCATCGACCACCTCTCCAAGGAAGTCCATTTCTTTTTGGAGAGGGTGGTGAGGCACTGGAACAGGTTGCCCAGAGAAGCTGTGGATGCCTCATCCCTGGAAATGTCCAAGGCCAGGCTGGATGAGGCTTTGAGCAACCTGGTCTAGTGGAGGGTGTCCCTGCCCATGGCAGAGGGGTTGGAACTAGATGATCTTTAAGGTCCCTTCCAACCCAAACCAGTCTGTGACTCTATGATTGAACACCTTCTCCACCTAGGATCTACAGGTCTCGGTAAGTATCTACAGAGAGGTTGCTTACTGAGGTAGAAGCTAGAGGAGCTGTCGAGTGCACTGATGAAACCTTAGCAGCAGAGAGAATGTCCGAGGAAACTGCAGGCTTTTTACTCTTCCTGGTTTTCTGAAACAAGACACAGCATCATTGCTAACACAGAGGACTAAGAGAAAAATACGCCTTTACATGCAATGCCCACACAGTTTATTTCTAGGAGTTTATTTTTCTTAGAAGCTCTACTTATTTCAGATTTAAACCCCCTCCTGAGAAGCACTGTGCAACTGCTTGCATGTCAGTTTGTTCACGTTCTATATTCCCTCACAGCTACTGGGTTAAAGCCTGGCATAGCTTAACTCAGAGGCAGGTTTGATGTGACCTTAAAGGACCTAAGATTTCTTCAAGCCCATCTATATTCCTAAGCAACACTTTCAAAACTCAACTGCAAAGCATTACTTATGCAAGCAACCAGTAAAAAGATATGACAACTTAGTTTTTTTCTAACGTCTTGCTCTTTTTTCTACTAATTTATTGCAGAAAATATTTTAAAATGATATTTACTGAATTTTGTTTAATAAACTTTAGAGGAAACAAAATATCAAGATTACTGAAACAATTTAAATATAAAACAGATTTTCAAAAGTAAAATATACTCACCTTTGTTACAGCTGGTGTAGGTGATGGTGCAGATGGAGATTGAGAACAGGAAAACCCTTCTCTCAAACCCTCTGAAAGATCATTTTTACTCACAGACTGTCATTAAAAAGAAAAAAAGAAGAGGTGCTTACGTCTCTTCATCTATTAAAAAGTGAGCAGGCAATACAGCCTATCTCCATTTTTAAACTGAAGACTGGGAAACCTTACTGACATTTGAGTAATTCATGAATGGAACATTTATTGGAATATTACTTTTTTTACCTGGGACTTTTCTTCAGGTTTTGGTAAGAGTGGTTTTCCATCTTTATCCTACAAAAGAAAAAGCCCTTTATATTAAGCCAAGCAGTCCTCAAATGACCAGGCAATACAACTACTCTGAGAACATTCACTGAACGACAGTTTTAAGCAAAAAAACTTAGTAGTAGTAGTGTCTGGCAGCTTAGAAACATCTAAGAGCTGAAGAGTGACCCAGTGTGTGAGATTCTCATCTTCTCTACTTCATGCTTCAGTTTCCATGGATACAGCACAATTAATAAACAAACCCGCAACTTCCAGACTGGTAACAACGATCCCGGATGGAGAGTCCAGAAGGGCTGTATCTTTTCACCCTTTTCACAACAGTAGCTGTGGCAGGTGTTGTGCGAGTCGTGACTATACCTAAGCAAACCATTTATGTCAAATGAGTCATGTGGTGATGATTGTAAAAATAGCACTTTAAAAGTGTTGTGGGTTTTTTTTGTTGTTGTTGTGGTTTTTTTATTTTTAAAGAGCTTGACCAATCACAATTTATTAAATTCTAAAATACAAAAAGCTAATGAAAGACTCCAGAGCACTAATTATTCATGTTCAGGTACTTGCATCATAACCATTTCTGTGTCTAAACACGCATCTAATGATGTCAGATATTCAGGAATCACAAAGCAGCATTTGTATAGACTACAAAAATCGCTCAACTAAACAACGTTTCGAAACGAAATGGAGTTTCAGTTTCATCCATGTATTCTGAGGAATGAAAGAGTAAGAATAAAACAGCACATTAAATACATTACTTTTGCTTCTGTTAATCTGTTCTCTGGAGGAATTGTTTCTTCATCTTCACCCATTTTTTTGTATTCTTCCTGTTTGGTTTTCTCCTATCAAGGCAAAATAAAAATAATATTAATAAAACCAAGTAACTACATTGCAACAGACATGCATATCAGCAACCTTCCTATGTCTTCAGTCTGCTGATTCAAATTGCTCTTTCAATCCACCTACCAGATAAAGATCTCACACAAATGAAAGGAAACCCTTTTGTCTTGAGAAAGACTTCATTTCTCTGCTTGTTTCTTCCTGTGTACATCATAACTAACTCTACCTATTTCAGTGAAGATCAACAAAGTAGATAGACAAGCATGGACCAATAACAAAGCAGCGTTATACCTCTTGAGTCTTCATTCTTGACTTCTTTGCTGCATGCAAAGGAAGGCTGAACAGGGAATTTGGTAGCCAACTTCAAAAAGGACTACCCTTGAAACAAGTTGTGTTGGAAGATGACAACTGAGAAAAGGTTGTGAAGCCAACTTTAGGAACTTTCATTTGATAAGAGTCCCAGACCATCAGAAGAGCTGTCCTGTATTTTTGGCTCCAGTCAATACCAACTGGCCCATGGTTTGAGGTGCCAAATGAGGGCACCCAGACTGTAAAAGCATTCCCTTAGACAGAATACACATATTTCAACCACTGACTTAAGGCTCCCTGTTAATTAAAATAACAAGATCAATTAAAAACCCGAAGATTTATGTATCATTGCTAATTTCAACAACTCATCATAAAGTTGGCTCCTTTTGAAAAAGGACCATACTGCATGTTACTGCTGATGTGCACATTAATTGTGCTTTGGTTCAGCAGCAAGACACTAAGCAAATGCAGTTTTCAGAAGCTAAAGGAATTATTGCACTGTTAATAGACAAATTTATTAGGAAAATGTACTCTCTGTGTTGAAATTCTACTAGTACTTCTTAAGCAGAACACAATTGGTTTTACAAGAAAATTTTGTTTTAAATAAAACCAGCAAACATTATCTCTAAATTGCGGGAGGAAATACAGTAACACTGAAGATAACTACATCAAAAGTCTGTTTTTTAAAGTCTGATTGTTTCTCTACCTTAACTTTGTCCACAGCAGGTTTCTTTGCGTGTGGATCAGGCTCCCTCTTTCCAAAGCTACTGGACAAGGCTTCCAGTGCTTCATCTGCCGCCTGACCAACCTGTATTGATACGGTAAAAAACAATTTTTAGTCCGGAGTTTGGCTGCAGCTCAAGAAATCTCTTCATATACTACCACCACCAGCCAAAGAGTACTTGAGGTAAAAACTGAGAAGTAAACTAAAAAGCTGTAATGCCCAATTGTCTTCATATACCTCGCATCTGCAGAGTTCAAAGCATAAGGGAATGTTGACAGGGGTTGCTCTGTAAACAGGCTTCTCCTTTCCACAGTCTTATTCACAGCTAAAATGTTCCAGAGCGAAGAAGGGGTTGGTTTTTTATGAGAAGCATATATATTCTGAGATGCAAGACTGTCAGCCATTAATCCAATCTTCCGAAATATTCAGTAGGACAACTATTATTTTTTTTATAGCATTTGTCTTTTCCTGAAGAATCTATTAAGTTCACAAACAGCATCCCTTTTAGAGCACTGAGAGCTCGAGTAGACCACAAGAACTGTCAGTTTGACTTCCAATCTCTATGGTGGAAGAATATCCAATAAACACCTTGACAATACGCTATACCACTGTGTAAACAAGGTGCTGAGTTTTCCTTTAGCTCCAGATAAGCTTACTTACTGAACTCACCACTGATGGAGCGGGAGACTGCACAGTGCAAGCTGTGGCATGAGGCACTACTTCATCCTCAGTAGTTTCTGCAGACATGGGACCTGAAGGTTTCTGAAACAGAACAATTACACTGCATTTTACTGAATATGTGCAGAAACCCACAATGTATCTGTTAGGTTGCTTTTTGATTTTAACACAGTATAAAACAAGAAAGGAAAGTCTAAATTTAAAGGTAGAATCCCCTCAATTAAGGACTAAGTGCCAATACTGCATGTTCTACTGAAGTCAGCAGGGGGGGGAAAACACAGAAACAGAAGAAAATACTTTTCGTGAAAAAAACTATAGCATTACTCATTCCTAGCAAAACTCTAAGTGTCAGCATCTTCAGTAAACTAGAAAGACATACTTTGGGTGTGCTGCTGGGCTTTGACGGTTTGGATTCTACTTCAGGCTGTGCAGGGCAGGCAAAGGCTTTTGAAAATTCATCAACAAGATCAGATTCACTCAAAGGCTGCAAAAAAGACATATGTGATATGGGTGACTCACTGCCTGTTTTCAACTTACTTTTTCAAGAACTGTATTTCAGCTTTTCAGAAAGCAGAAAAACTTTTGTAGCTTACACCAAAATAGCATTTCACATTTACATGCAACAAAAAAGCATGAATTTAGTAGTACATAAAATTTGGAAAGCCACTTTTCAGAACAAGCCAGTTGGTTTGCTATAAGTCAATATAAAGTAGAGAATATTACATTCAATACTGTTTACAGGGCTACTGAAAAGAAAAATGGGATCTCTTCATTAGAAAAAAATAATGCTACTATTTAGTAGGTAGTATTTACAATAACAGCATCATATCAGGAAGGCCAAGGTGCTCAATGATTTTTTTTGCCTTGGTCTTCATTGGCAAGAACATGAGCCGTACCCTCCGAGTCATGGAAGGCAAGGGCAGGGACTGGGAGAATGGAGAGCTGCCCATGGTTAGAGAGGATCAGGTTCAAGAACACCTACAGAACCTGAAGATGCCCAAGTCCATGGGACCTGATGAAATAACATCCGCAGGTCCTGAAAGAACCAGAGAATGAGACTACAAAACCTCTATCTATCATATTTGAGAAGTTGCAGCAGTCTGTGGCAGAAGTTTCCACTGACTGGAAAAAGGGGAGACATAACCCACATCTTTAAAGAGGGGAAAAAAGGAGAATTTGGGGAACTGACCGATGGCCAGTCAGTCTCATCTCTGTGCCTGGCAGGATCATGGAGCAGATCCTCCCAGAAACCATGCTAAGGCACATGGAAAATGAGGAGGTGTTTGGTGACAGCCAGCATGGCTTCACGAAGGGCAGATCGTGCCTGACAAATTTGGTGGCCTTCTATGACGGGGTCACAACCTTGGTGAATAAAGGACAGACAACCAATGTCATTTACATGCACATGTGCAAAGCATCTGACACCATCCAGCACAACATCCTTCTCTCTAAATTGGAGAGGCATGGATTTGATGGATGAAAAACTGGCTTGATGGTTGCACTCAAGAGAGTTGTGGCCAATGGCTCAACGTCTGAGTGGAGACCAGTGACAAGCAGCGTTCCCCAGGGGTCGAGATTGGGACTAGTACTGTTTAACATCTTTGCCAGTGACATGGTCAGTGGGAATGAGTGCACCCTCAGCAATTTTGCCAGTGACACCAAGCTGTGTGGTGCGGTTGACACACTGGAGGGAAGGGATGCCATCCAGAGGGACCTGGACAGGCTGGAGAGGTGGGGCTGTGCCAACCTCATGGAGTTCAGCAAGGCCAAGTGCAAGGTCCTGCACCTGGGCTGGGGCAATCCCAAGCACAAATACAGGCTGGGTGAAGAATGGATCGAGAGTAGCCCTGAGGAGAAGGACTTGGGGGTACTGGGGGATGAGAAGCTGGACATGAGCCAGCAGTGTGCGCTGGCAGCCCAGAAAACCAAACACACCCTGGGCTGTATCCAGAGAAGCATGGCCAGCAGCTCAAGGGAATTCCCCCCTTCTACTCTGCTCTTATGAGACCCCACCTGGAGTACTGTGTCCAGTTCTGGGGCCCTCAATGTAAGAAGGATAATGACTGACTGGAGAGAGTCCAGAGGAGTGCATGAAGAGGATCAGAGGGCTGGAGCACCTCTCCTATGAAGAACGGCTGAGAGAACTGGGCTTGTTCAGCCTGGAGAAAAGGCTCTGGGGAGACCTTATAGCACCTTCTAGTACCTGAAGGGGCCTACAAGAAAGCCTGGGGGGGACTTTTTACAAGGGCTTGTAGTGGCAGGACAAGGGGTAACGGGTTTAAACTGAAAGAGGGGAGATTTAGATTAGACATCAGAAAGAAATTCTTCCTGGAGAGGGTGGTGAGGCACTGGAACAGGTTGCCCAGAGAAGCTGTGGATGCCCCATTCCTGGAAGTGTTCAAGGCCAGGCTGGATGAGGCTTGGAGAAACCTGGTCTAGTGGAGGGTGTCCCTGCCCATGGCACGGGGGTTGGAACTAGACGATCTTTAAGGTCCCTTCCAATCCAAACAATTCTACGATTCTGTTGTTAGAATACTTCATGTATAAATTATATGCAGGTAGTGGAAAGTAGCATCATCAGGTTATGATTCTTCGATTTTAATTTTTTCTCTTTTTTTCCAAGTAGAACCAGAGTTCTCTCAGAGGCAGTGTCAGCTGGAATATCTCTTAGCTTGTGCACTGACTGTTGACACACAGTGGTTTTCACTGCGTGTGTTTTAGGGAAAAGTGAATTAACCACAGTTTCAGTTCCCTACTGAGCTACATGTGATCTATTACCATCTGTTAATGCTATGTAACCTATGTACTTCTGTGATCTAGTGTGAATGCTCCTGGAATACTTTGAACTACTGTTTGCACTTACATGCTTAAATCTTTGCTATTAGTTATTGCTATTCATTCACTTGCTTGCATGGAACTTCATTGGCTGGGGCTCATTTGGTCAAATTGATAATATGTTAAGTGACAGGTCTAAAGGACAGACTCTTATTTTCCTTCGCACTTTCCTACCTTCATCGATCACTGCCCCTAAGTTTTCATAAAATGTCTCATCACATAAGGCTCACTTTTCATAATGACTGAATTCCTCTTTCAACTGCTAAATCAAGAAAGCCTATCAGCTTTTTTTTTCAACTAAAATAATGCCACTGCACATGCTTAAGGATATACAGAATGGAGGCCCAAAGTAACGGAAGCCTTAGCTGAATTCATAAAGGAAGAAGAACTTCGCATTCATTAGGAATCAAGAAAGAATTGTGATTCAAGGTTTTTCAGCTATTGATAAAAATGTTTTTGTTTTTGCTGGTTTTGGTTTCACAAGTCTAAATTACTGATGATACCACAGGAATTCTGGCAAACACACCTTGCTCAAAATCACCTTCTTCAAATTATAAATAGTGAAATAGTGCTGAGAAGAGCACTGCAATGTATGACTTCAATATCCCTGTGATTCACTTCCAGGACAACCATTCAATTATACTGGTGTCTCTGACTGAAAGGGGTGGGAGGAACGCAAGAATACTTACTCTTCTACTAACGACTTAATTCTTTTGGCATAAGGCCTCATGATTCTGAGCTGATCGTCTGCTTTGGTTTTTTGCGGGACTTTGTCAAGCTACAAACCAACCTCCCCAAACTCACGTCATGTTCTACTTCTGGAGCTTTTCTTTTTTTGTGTACCATTTCTTTTGTGCTCCCTGTGAAACATGAA
Organism: Rhynochetos jubatus; assembly: GCA_027574665.1. NCBI lineage: Eukaryota > Metazoa > Chordata > Aves > Eurypygiformes > Rhynochetidae > Rhynochetos > Rhynochetos jubatus. Next base: position 53,483,436 of record CM050690.1, read on the forward strand.
AGCTTGTCTCCTGACATTAGCATCTGGTTCCCTCAGAGCATAGCTGCTCTTTTTTCCTCATGACATACTTGGCAGGCGTTCCTTCTGTGCAGCTCTCGTACATCACCCACTCAAGCCTGTCTAAGACCTGACATGAAAATGTATAGAGCTGTAGTCTTTTCATAGCTGCCTTTGCAATGCTCTATATTTCAAGCTTGAATAATACAAATGACTTCACATTTCTGCTAAAACGGCACAGTGTCATTTTTGCTTACAACTGGTCCTGACCTTCACACTCACTTGAGGACAGAGATTACCTACACATTTCCAATTTCAGCAGCACTCCTCAACTCACAGTATTCCTGTAGTACAGAGTTCCTGTCCTTTTTCTAATTTTTGCTTTCTTCCTGTGCATTTTCAATTAACCTTTGCAACTTCCTCTTTCAATCTTTTCAGTCTTGCACTTTCTAGGTCATGATGGGTATTCCTTCCAAAGTCCAGGTTGCTCTTTGCAATGATGAGAATGTTCATGGCAGCTTTTTCCTTCCTTCCAGTCATGTTCCTTTGTATTTCATGACTAATGAGAGGAAACTGTCAAGAAAACTTAGTATTTTCCTGCCTCGCCTCTGTCTTTAAACCGCTCCAACAGGCTTCTATAGAATACTTGTTAGTAACTCAGCACACAGCTTTTCTTTGTGTCAGAAGTAATTTCTGTAACTCTTACCTATCTTCATAGCCTCTAAACATTTTTCTTACCATGAACTCTGCATTCACAGCCATGGAAATTCAATAAAACCAACTTTCACTTGACAGATCAGCAGGTTTTGTGCAAGGACATAAACACACAAGCAGAACAAGACACATAATGGCACAGACAGAAGTGACGACAGACAGGGAGAAAACAGGGTATCTATTCACACTCCTACAACATTGTCAGTTTTCTAACCTTAGGTTTTTCTTCAGGCTTTGACGACATTGGTTTTCCATATTTATCCTGAAAGAGAAGTGAGTAGTACTGACGTTTTTCCATTGTTATAAGAAGTGCCATACTCCACCAGTATTTCTACATGTATCAATATGCAGCAGGAATTGATCCATAGTAAGACAGGAAGAAAATTCATCCAGTAGTAGAACAAGCTTTGAGTGGAAAAAATAAACTTTTGCACTAGAGGTTTAAAACCCAGTTCTGTAGTCAGGCAGTCTTGAAATCTCTAAAACAAGGGGTAAAACTGCTCCTTTCAAAACAGAATGTTAACATTCAGCCCTAACAAGGTCAGTTTATATAGCAATCTTGTTATCATCAGTTATACTAATAACCATCACAAAAACTTTCAGTTCTGAACTTTATGGGAAACACATCTCAGTTCTACTGCTGTTTTGCTTAACCTTGAACAAATCTCCATCACTTGTGACAGTCTGAAAAAATTTCTGCAATTTTCATACTGTTTTACAGCAGTGTTTCAAGGTTACATTACAAAGTGATAGCCAAGAGCACTTCTGCACAGGGACAGATTTTAGAAATCTGAGGTTTAATACCAGAAATGAGTAACACCACTCTTTGAGAAGGAACACGTGACATGTAAAGATCAGATCTTTGCTCAGAATGCTTGAAAATCCCACATGCCCACAAAGGAAGGGAAGGAAACGACAGATACAGAAATCACCAACAGGAGAAAGCCACTGATTAAATACTAGTTTTGCCGTTTTCTGCACGTTCTTTCTCCCTCTGTGATGAAAGTGTCAGAAGAAGTGTCCTATTTATAAAGCAATGGAGATACTAAAAGCTTACCAACTGTGGTGTTAACCTGTATTCTGGAGGTATTGTATCATCACGTTCTCCAAGCTTATTTTCTTTTTTCTCTTTAGTTTTTGCCTTAAGAAGAAAGAACATAAAAATTACTTAGATTAAAATAAAACCTCAAAATACACTCAAGTTCACCTTCGAGATTTTTCAGTCCACTGTTTGAAGAAGCACCAGCATCAGATGAAATTATTCCATATATCAAGATACTAAAATGCCTCGATTTATTCCTATCATAGAATCACAGAATGGTTTGGGTTGGAAGTGACCTTAAAGATCATCTACTTCCAAACCCCCTGCCATGGGCAGGGACACCTTCCACTAGACCAGGTTGCTCAAAGCCTCATCCAGCCTGGCCTTGAACACTGCCAGGGATGGGGCATCCACAGCTTCTCTGGGCAACCTGTTCCAGTGCCTCAACACCCTCTCCAGGAAGAATTTTTTCCTGATATCTAATCTAAATCTACCCTCTTTCAATCAATCAAATCTCTGTGGTAAAACTGTCATGGCTTAAGAATCAATGTCATAGGTGAATATGACTACATTACTTTAAATTCTAAAAAACGCCAGGCACCATTCAGAGGTGTAGCTTGGTGGCAGTTACGCTTAGAATTTTTGGGCTTACAAGACTCTCAGGTTTCCTTGGATTTCATCACTTTGATTATACACACCATAATTCTGAATCTTCTTCCATCACTCCTACTGAAATACAGCTTTTAATTCTCTGGACCTCCTTCATGAAGCAATACATCCACTACGTTATCTGAAGGCCCAGACTGACTAAGCCTTCAAGACAGGAGGGAATTAAAACCCAGAGTAACAATAGCTAACAAGGGACAGATGCATGCCTGTATAGCCAAATGAAATGCTTATGATTTTCTAGACCATCTTACTATATTCCACTTTACCTGTATCCAGTCAGGATTTCTTAATTTCTTAATTTTCCTAATCACATAAGGCTCAGACATTCCTTAGGCTTTTGATAAAGCCGCTTTGCTATTATTTTACACATTTGTACAGTATCTAACAAAGAGGACTCAGGATTCCACAGGAGAGTGTGAAAACTGCTCTAAAAAGGAGTAAGATTATACCTCTGACACCTCTACAACAGGGCTAAGATCTTCTTCAGGTTCAGGCTCAGGTCCACCAAGAGTATCAAGAAGAGATTCCATTGCATCATCTTTAATTTCCTGTATTTCAGAAAATATGCAAAAATTTTCATTATTTACTTGAATTTATACAGGTTTTGCGTTACATATCTTTTATGCAGTATACGAAGCAAACAGCCAGCACCAGACTGGTCGTTTCTGTTTGGCCTTGCCTGTTTTCCTTAACATCACATTGCAGGATATGGCAAATTATGTGATAAGACTAGCACAGTCTAATCAAGGCATATCTCCTTCTAAGAAGAGGGGGAAAAGAAGAACCAAAATAAAGCACAGTATCAAGTAACACAATTGCCACATGCTTTGAAATGGTGGACCCTGAAAGTGTAAGGTCATGTCTGTTTTCTACAGAGGAAAATAAGGAAGGCTTGTAAAACATGAGAAAATTACACCACATCCAAGTTTTACACACACCTCAATAGCTAAGAAAACACATATATTTCTACTCTATTGCCTCTAGTCACAAGAACGAGTTATTCTGCAGCAGAATCCAGAAGGAAAAATCATCTGACCCATTAAGGCTGACTCTTTAAGGTAGAGTTAAGAGTCTGAGCAATGGCAATTCCTACTATTTCCGTACCTCCTATGATAAACAGGATTTACAACTGAAAATGATGATGACAAACATCTTAATAAAATCAGGCACACAAAATAAAACATGTGCTTGTAAATTTTAATTAGAAAGTAACTAGTCAAAGAATGACTTTCCATACCTCTTCTGATTTTGTTTCCTTCTGCTTAGTAGGAACTGAAGTCTTGACTGAACTTGCTGCTTGTGCTTGCACAACTTCTTCCTTGCTTGGTTTCTTCTACATAAAGGCAAAATGAGAGATAGGAAATTAAAAATTTGCAAAAATAAAAATAAGGGGACAATTGTCAAGACAGCTGTTTAGCAAAATACCATGATAATAATGGCAATAATTCATTGCAATAAAGGCATGCAATGGCAAGAAAAGTGTCAATACCTCTGTCAGACTCTTCTTTTCTTCAGCAGAAGCAGTACTACAGGTAAAGTCAGATGACAGGGCCTCTGCAAGCTCATCATCTGTCACTGGCTTCTGAGAAGAAATTGTAAACTAGGTTATGACTATTAAAGTTCAAATATCAATGTTGTCACACTCACTTTAAAATCTGAGTGTGCTCCATGCTTACTCACTCAATAGCCTCATATGCACCTTGCTGTCACAGAAAAAAGGAAGACATTTCCCTCACTGGTTAATTAATTTTTAGGCAAGATTTTATTTTTATATCTTGAACTTACAAACACTAGAATTAAGCTGGCTTCAGAATTCTTTTGCTGAGTATAGAAATTCAAGTAATCTTTGCTAAAGGCATTATAATGAGGCTCCTGTATGCACAGCGACTATTTCTTCCCTTTGTTGTTATTACGCCCAATATCTCTATGAGCATTTATTTGACTTGTTTCAGTGTCCTGAAAATTACTTCTTTATTAAAAATATCTGTGCCAAATTCTATTTACTTTTATCCGTATCTATGTCATCTGGCACCCCACAGCCCTCTCCCACTTCCTGTGATTTTTGGAAGACAGGCAATGTTTAAATTTTCCTAGGAATCCAATGACAATTGGGTTATTTTCACCTTCCAATAAAAAAAAAAAAAAGTCTTACTTCATCCCGTTCATCTACTTTTGGTGGTACTCCATCTTTGCCATCCCCTTTGCCCTAAAACAAGAATTAATTTTGTAGTAAATGCCAAGCAAAACCATACATTATGAAGAAAAAGAAGCACAAAGAATATTTTTTGGTTTAACTCACTAACCTTCAACAATTTAACATACTCTGGAGGGAGACTGCCTTCCCGTTTACCCATTTCTTCCAAATATCTTGAAGATATGTCTTCCTGGAAAAGAATGCGCACATTAATGTTTTTCTACTCTACTGAAATAAATTTCTAGTGTAGAGCTATTGACAGTGACACTTCTGGAAGGAAAATGCAAGGCTTGGGGCTATGTCAGATTGCCAGTCCTGGGCCATGACTAGGTCTTTCAGAACCTGCATCTCCACTAGCTTCAACAGTGCAAGTCATCTAGGTAAAACTCTGCATCTATGCTACCAGATTCCTTCTGCATTAACACAGGCCATTTCAGTGTCTCAAACCACAGAATTTACTGCTGTACCTAGATTGCATTTTAAATATTTATAAATTTCTAAATTTAATCACAGCTGAGTACTGCCCTGAGCCACTGAGCTTGTAATCTTAATCCTTTTTGTTACTCTCCATTCTAATTCAGAAAAAGTAAACATTCTTCCCCAAATTCTCAATGTTTTACTCTTTTTCAAGTAGAAATGAAATCTCATAGGTTGTTTACACTCTCTTATACCTCCATCACTGCCTTTTGTAAATCCACTGGAGACCATGCTTGGAAGTCAGTACAAAAAGCAACAAACTTTCTTTGTTGACACTTTACTGTTTTCTACTGCATACATAAATATGCTGTTTCTGTACTACTAATACCACTAAAATGCAACTGTGCAACCTCTGTTTTACCTCTTAGCAGATTAAAGTGACAAATACTGGATCAATATAGTAGTGAGCAACTACAGACACATTTTAGACATGAATCTTCTAAAAAGTAAAATGAAAAGATGTAAAATACCGTGACTTCTGGACCAGTGTAAACAGGACTAGTAGGCACATCATCTTCAGGTCCACCCAGGGTGTCTATTAGGCTATCTAGTGCCGACTCATCCATACCAGGCTAAAAAATAAGCAGACCATTATAGAAGTTATAATGCTGTACAAAGGAAAAAAAAAATCTGAATCATCTGGTGAGCTGTAGAAAACTCGTGGAAACCAAAAGCTTTATTTCAGTATGTTCTGCACTTGCCAAATTTTTCAGTGAGAACTGTTCTTGAACTCGTTCCCCAGTATCAGTAACAAGATTGTCTGTATTTGTGCACCAGCTCATCTACATGTATATACAGACAAACATAACTGAAAATAAAGATAATTAATTTTATGCTAGTTGTGGTAAAAGTGATTCTAAATAAGTCCTATATGACAAAACACACATGACACACCGCTAGTTTATTACTTGTTCCTTCAGATAGTCATTCACCACCACACTTAACTACTACACAGCAGTATTTAATCAGTTACCAATTTATTTTTTTCTCAAACGGAACTGTTTCAGAGACAGAAAGACTCTCTGAGGTATTTTTACAAGGGAAGCATTTGCCTGGGACTGTGTTTACCAACCTCAGTACTTGACTTATCAGCTGCAGTAACCACACTTGCACCAGCTGCGCCTGCTCCAGCTGCACCAGCCACTACGGACATCTTCTCATACTTAGGTTGGAGAAATAAGTGAAAACTTAAGAGATGGCTTTAGTATATGGCCCCACATTAGAAATTCTAAAGACAAAACAAAGTAAACCAGAGATGTTCTACTCAGTCATGCCTATCTATCCTCCCTCTTTGTCTAAACTTTGAATAAAAAAATAACCTGTTTTTAACAACTGGCTGAGTGGTCTAAAACTGGAGTAACTGCAGCCTGCATGATACTGAGCCCAACCTAAAACATCCAACTCTGAAGCTGCCCGAATTTTTTGGACTCAGCCACTGGTTAATACACCTGCACAGCACCCAGATGCTTGGGCAGGTAGAGTTACCATCTACCTGCAGTACTGCAAAGATATACTCTCTTTCCAATGCGATTTTGCTGCAAGAAGGAAATCATGCAGTTTTAAGTACCCTATCTCTTTCTTTCACAGCAAAAAGAAATCTGCAGTGCAGAAAGGCTATAAGGCCCCTTCCAAGTCCCTTTTGAAAGCTCTCATTTACACTCACTATTTCTCAATACACCATTAACACTAGCAGCAAATACTACTCAAATAGGTGGGGTGAAAACTGCTTCAGCGGGTTAGATGCAGAAGCAACACCAAAACAAAATGCAGACTTCTGCATTTCTGTTTTGTTTCCTGCAAAAAAGTGGGTTGTATTGGAGACATAGCAGTCCTTCATGTTGCTCTGGCCTTGTCACCCAGACACACGCAGACCAGAAGACCAAAAGATCTATATCATTACTGTACTGCACATTTTGCTCTGGCTTTTTCTGCACTTGTCCCTCTGAATTAACCCCTCTCCAACTTTTTCCCCCAAACTTTCTCTTCCCAGTTTTTTTTCCAGAGTCAGCATGTACAGGCTGTCCTACTGCAAGCAGGCAACCTGCTGACCTGCTCAGTTTGGAACCAACACAGCTACTACAAACATGCCTGAAAGCCCACAGGTGACGAAGCTTCATGATGGCAATGCAAATCTAAACAAGACATTTTCTTAAGTGAGAACCCTTTGGTTCACCTTCAGTAGTGAAGGGGTGAAGAAAGAGACTGATAAAGAACCAAATACACCCAGACAGCTGCAAGGAACTTGCAAAAAGCCTGAATGACACGAGTCCCAAACATGTAACACATGGGAACAGGCCTATAATTACGATAATCTTAATGTCGCTTGCTTGGCTAACAGCCAGACTGTGTTGGACAAGGAAAACAGGTGGGCCAAGAGGACAACAAAAGGTGGATACACATCAGGATCAACTAAAAACCAGTACAAACTAGCAACACCATCTGGCTGGGCAGCTGTATCTACAGCTGATCCTTACCCATTACTGTTGTCATAGGTTAGTTGGAAGTAGTATATTTAAGATGTTTAAATTAATTAGTGAGTATAGTGTGAAGTTTCTAAGTCCCAGATTTTAGAGCAGCACAAGGAAGTTGGCTTTACACACCTTTAAATATACAACAGTTTTTAAGCTTTTCTACACTGTGATATTTGGAGAGACAGTCTCACTTTACAATATTCAGCATAAGAATCCAACCTGACATGGATTTCTAACCCCTACAATAAAATAGGTAAGAAAATGGGATTATTACTCCTACAGTACCTTTGCTGTCCCTATGGAGGTTGCTTGTGGAGGCTGGTCAGCTCCAGCTGTAGTTACTTTTCCTGTATTATTTGGTTTAGAAGTTGTTGTCACAGAAGGTGAGGTTCTGCTTTTTGCCTGTGGAGAGACAAACTATTGTCATTAGATACAGAAATACTTATGGGCTGACTTTGCTTGGTTTGGTTTCTAATTATTTTTTTAAAAATGAAAGCGTGCTGGTTTTAGTCAGGACAGAGTTAATTTTCTTCACAGAAGTTAGTGTGAGTCTGTGTTTTCGATCTGAAGCAGAGAGAGACAGAAGGAGAGAAGAAGTGAAAAAGAGAGAAAAAGAGAGAAAAATACCACAAGAGGCTCTCGTTTTAAAAAAAGAGGAGGAGGAGAGAATAATTTTACAACTTACACCACTGGCTTCATTTTGTTTCTCCTCAGATAGCTGTGTATTTTCTGATCCTGTTGGCTGTCATAAAAAAATCAAGATAATTTACCCTTACCACCATCCAGTGCTATGGAACATGATCTACACTAGTTCAAATAAGCACAAGACATTTAAAGATGGTTAACAGAACACTTCTTAAGCTGTTGTGAAGCCATAAATCATACTGAACAATGCTGCACGTCCACCCCATCAGCTCCTGACTCTTTTGTACACAGATATGTTACTAATCACATGGCCCTTTCATGTGGCACAGTAGTATCAAAGAGTTTAGCCTCTTTTTTCAAAGAGTCAAAGACTAAAGTACAACACCTCACCAAAAGTGAGAGAGATGTATTTACCTTGGCTGACTGCATGTTTTTTCCGGATTCTGTTCCAGTTGTTGGTGCAGACTGAAATATAAGCAATATATATTCAGACAGACATTCTTCTAGAGGGTTATCTTATATAAGGAAAAATATCAGACAAGTCCACTGTCATGAGCATACATGCTATGTTACTAATATACAGTGCTTTAATCTTTCAGTTTAAACATCCCAGCACAGGTCTCCATTCCAGTGGTCTAAGAGCACTCAAATGTGTGCAAACACACACACACACTCATCATATGAAGGATCAAAAAGAAAGGGAAGGAAGATATTAAACATATACAACAAACAGTTTGATTTACACCTGAAAATATTCTGCAGCCATGCCACAAAACTGATTCCTGTGATTCACCTCAAGTCAAAGTGCAGTCAGCAATGAATTACTAAACACACAAGAACAAATTAACGAATAGGTTTATCTGATAAGAAGAAAAATGAAAATGCCAGCCTCCTCACCATACTTTTCTTACTAGTTTTTCTTGCTCGTGCTAGTTCAGCTGTGCTAAACTGACACAAAAAAGAGTCAATGTGGCTACTGGAAAGCCATGTGAAACATCAAAGAGAAGTTGATTGCCTACGGCCAGTCTCAGACACTCTGTCCACTGCACAGCTGGGGAGCACACGGGCCCAGGGTAGTGTGAATTATCTGCCAGTAAGAGCACAGGTGCACAGAGGACACAGCGGGGCATGCAGACCCTGAAGCCTGGGCCCCTTCCCCATTGGGGCTGGCATCCCTACAGTCCTCTACAGCCGTCAGGTGACCCCAGTATCATGTCTCATTGCACCTGCAGCACAGAGTTTTGAACTCTGCCTAGGAAATAAGAGGCCACAGACAGAATCCTTCCTTATCCCCTCTATCCTAATACACTGAGCATATTTAAAGTTACCGAGAGACAGATAATAGGCTTTTCCCCCCAGCAGCCTTTAAAAGTCAGTGAACAAGCAAAAAAAAAAAAAAAAAAAAATCTATTAGGCAGTTATTAATTACCATTTATACATATCCACTTCTGTTTTCTAGCTGATGACTTAGAGAAACTTCCTAAATGTGTTTACCATTTGTTATGCAAGTATTCATACCCACACACTGAACCACAGACACTTGATTGGAAAATCCTGAACATGCATAAAAATGTAGATGCCTGGGCATAAGCCTGGCAAAGGTCTTGAAGCTGTAGAGTACAGTAAAGAACACAGCACCACATGTAAGTAAGTCAGCACAGGTAAAATATTAATAGAAAGGGAGGACAAAAATTTCCCAAAGTGAGGAGGGGGGGGGGGGGGGAAAAGATCACTGAAGCACTCAGATTCCCCCCTTTGGATTTTCTCTTGACGCCCAACCTGATTAACACACATTACTGCTTCACATCCAGTCATACTTTACACGCTCACGCTTGTAAATCCTCATTACATGACCACCGTATGTTTAACTGAAACACACACACATCCATTTGTGTATCTGTGCGCTAAATAATCCTATATCAAAAAATAATCCTAAATTTTCAGGTTTTAAGCTAAAAACGGTTGGATGTGTAACATGTGAGGGTGGTGAGGCACTGGAACAGATTGCCCAGAGAAGTTGTGGGTGCCCCATCCCTGGCTGTCCAACCTGGTCTAGCAGAGAGTGGCCCTGCCCATGGTAGGGGGGTTGGAACTAGATGGTCTTTAAGGTCCCTTCCAACCCAAACCATTCTATGATTCTATGAGCAACATGTAACAACTAAAGCAAAGTCAGACATGAGATGTCCTTCAGCAGCTAGGCTGCAAAGAATGTAACAGAGCTGCAATCAAGAGGTTCAAGAAACACAATGACTTTCCCTACTGCCAGCTCAGGACTTGAAGTAGCCTGCTCTTAGAGCACAAATTCAAGTCTTCCTTATGTGCTTTTCAGAAGAAAAGCAAGCACACCTCTTTTACAGGACAATAAAATACATTTACTTGCATTTCTGTCAACACCTGACAGCAGCTGTACAGGACATAATTCAAATTCTCAGCTTGCCAAACCACTTAGGAACTGCATGCCTATTTTTATATTGTAAGTATTATTTTACTAAATACTTAATGTGGTTTTGGGTAGGGTGCGGATTATTCTCATGTATCTTTTAAATTGTGCAGAATTGCTCATAGTATAAATTTATCTATGACCATACTGAATAATATGGTGTCATATTGGTAATGCTGTGTTTCAAGATTTACATGCACAAGAAGATGCCAGGGTCACATTAAAATACATGATCATTAACACACACTCAAACTGACATGTGTTTAGATACACTTTTAGCAATAACAAAAGTTCAAATCCAATTTAAAAAAGAAATAAACATTACCAGGCAAGTCAGACTACCAATATTAGTACCTGAACATAGTTCAAAGGCAACTAACTATTCAGTCATCCTTTACAGTCAGCAGTGAGCAGTCACAGCTTGAAGCCATGGCATCAGCTCACAGCAGAACTCCTAGAGAGAAAGGGATGTCCCACCTCTCCTTCCACTGCCTGATTCCACCCACACTGTGCCAGCATCTGAGGTTGCATTTTAAACTGACTCAGGAAACTGAGACATAGCCTGGAAAAGAAAAACAGTATTTTTTAACTAGTTCCTTAATTTACAGTGCAGTGGCACAAATGCAGACGGAAGCAAGCTGTGAGGCATGTGTTTTTCTCAGTGTCAGCGGCAGCACCCATTCCTCCAGCAAAAGCCACCGGGTGCCTGCTCTCCGCCCCGGTCCTCCAGACTTTCCACCAAACCCTGGGGCTTGCCTACAAAACCAGAATTTCCACATTCCATTCTCTGCTGCAGTAACTCCCAGCTTTCCCAGAGGGCCATATGGTGAGTGTGAGGGATTCACACACACAGAACTGAAAGCTGCTGAGGGGTCCAGAGCACATTTAAGAGTAGTTGTTCACTAAGGAGACTTTAAGAAAGGCAAATGAGACGTAGTTATTAGCAGGCAATTAGGAAAGAGTTGTTAATTGGCAATGAATTTAAGGACCCGAAATGAAAGTGACTCAGCAACCCGATTTCTTTTCAGAGAAGTCTACTGCCAAAATGCAGATGACTTGCCTAATGCAGCAGGAGGAAGGCATTAACAGTGCAGCAGGCTGTGAAAGAAAACATTAATTATCCTGCAAAAAGACAGGACATTGGTAAACAGAAATCCCTTTAAAAAATTCTCAAGCACTTAAGTATGGTATGCCTCCGCTATTCTATTTTTGTCTTGTCTTGCAAACGCCAATTTTGAAGATCTCACTAGAAACTTACACATTCTTCTAGAGTTATTTCAAAATTTTGAGCATGGAAAGATCCTAACTATTTTTAGATAGCTGGCTGGGTTAACCATATGGAAAACAGCATCAGTAAGGAACATGACACACAGGGGTTTGTTCACAAACTTAGATGAAACTGGTGACCTTCATTTCTGAGTAATGATGATCACACACAAATGGAAACAATTTAATTATTGTCCAGCTCACTGCTACAAGTCTAAGTCTTACATGTGTACATGGAGGAAAAGGGTTTTAAAAGGTTGAGGGGAATGTAATGGCTAACTTCAAGATGGACGTTGACTCTCCTCAGAGATGCACACTCAAATGAGAAGATGCAACAGATACACCGTGCAACACTACAGGCTTGGGGATGAGGGGCTGGAAAGCTGCCCAGAGGAAACTGACCCGGAGGTGTTGGTCAACAGAAGCTGAATATGAGTGGGCAGTGTGCCCAGGTGGCCACGAAGACCAATGGCACCCTGGCTGGCACCAGGAACAGTGTGGCCAGCAGTACGAGGGCAGCGGTCACCCCCTGTATTGGGCACTGGTGAGGCCGCACCTCAAATCCTCACTGCAAGACAGACACCGAGGTGCTGGAGTGTGCCCAGAGAAGGGGAAGGGAGCTGGGGAAGGGTCTGGAGCACAAGTCCTGTCAGGAGCGGCTGAGAAAGCTGGGGATGTTCAGCCTGGAGAAGAGGAGGCTCAGGGGAGACCTTAGAGCTCTGTAAAACTGCTTGAAAGGAATTTGCAGAGAGGTGGAGTCAATCCCTTCTCCCACGTGACAAGTGATGGGACAAGAGGAAACAGCCAGGGGAGGTCTAGATGGGATAATGTCTTCCCATAAAGGGCTGTCAGGCATTTGAATGGTCTGACCAGGGCGGTGGTGGAGACACCATCTCTGGGAGTATTTAAAAGACATGTAGATGTGGTGCTTAGGGACATAGTTTAGTGGTGGACGTGGCAGTATTGGGTGAACGGTTGGACTTGAGGATCTTAAAGGTCTTTTCCAACCTATACACTGCTGTGATTCCATGATTCTAAGTTGCAGTAAAGAACTTTCCATCTGATACAAGGAAAAAAACCATCATAATGAAGGTGACCAACCATCAGAACTGCCTACCCAAAGATGCTGTACAACCTGCACTTGCAGGTATTCAAAGTGTGACTGGCAAGGCCTTGAGCAGTGAAGTGCCTGCAGAGCTGGCTCTGCATGGAGGGCAGGACCAGATGAGCCCTCAAGGCCTCTTCGAACTCCACAACTGTACTTCTGCCTTTATTCGTAGTTACACAGAGGGGAGGCAGTCCTAGGTTATACCACTGCACAAGTCTCTGCTGGTCTGGTGTTCAGTAGTTTTGATGGGTTCAGTGCTACAATTATGGAAAATGAAGGAATGATGGAATCACTAACCATTTGTTTAAATAAAACAAATTCTGTTAGGCAACAGAGGCGTAAGAGAGGATTATCTAATAGGTAAAGTGCAGGATAGATGACACAGCTTCAACATTAAAGAAGTTCTAGTCATAAGACAAGACAGAACAAGTGTAAAGGACAAAGGCAAAGAAGCTGTCAGACAGACAAAGATAGATTAATGAGAAGGTGTATCAGCAGAAGCATGGCCACCTAGTCAAGCGACAGGATTCTCTGGATACTCTGCTCCACCCCACCTGGAGTACTGTGTCCAGCATTGGGGCCTGCAGTATAAGGATACTGGAGGGTTGGAGTGAGTCTAGAGGAGACCACGAAGATGCTCCGAGGGCTGGAACACCTCTCTTATGGGGAAAGGCTGAGACAACTGGGCTTGTTCAGCCTGGACAAGAGACGGTTCTGTGGAGACCTTACTGCAGCCTTCCAGTACCTGAAGGGGGCCCAGAAGAAAGCTGGGAGGGGGACTTTTTACAAGGGCCTATAGTGCTAAGACAAGGGGTAATGGGTTTAAATTGAAAGCAGGGAGATTTAGATTGGATATCAGGAATAAGTTCTTCCTGGAGAGGGTGGTGAAGCACTAGAACAAGTTGCGCAGAGAAGTTGTGGATGCCCCATCCCTGGAAGTGTTCAAGGCCAGGCTGGATGAGGCTTTGAGCAACCTGGTCTAGTGGAGCGTGCCCGTGCCCATGGCAGGGGGGTTGGAAGTAGATGATCTTTAAGGTCCGTTCCAACCCAAATTATTCTATGATTCTATATAATTGTACGTATACTGAAAGCTGAAACTTGTTCTGAATTCTTTGAATATATGAAAAATTATAATTAGGTAAATAACCCTGTAATTACACTGGGGGGAGCTGTATGCATATCACAAAATGTGACTGAGCTAAAATTAAAATTAAGATTGCTGTCATAAAATCCTCCGAGTACTCTGTACAGCATTTTTTAGATATTTTTTGAAGAGGAAACTAACCTGCAGAGAACAAATATGCAAAGCAAAGTTACTCAGTATGAAAGTATTAAAAAAAAATTCCATTGCTTCATATGTTTGTGCTTAATTTCAAGAATGAATTTCTCAGGAATTCATACCTTTGTTTCAGATGGCTTCATAATTTCCGGTTTTGATGCATCTGAAGAGAGGGACTGCTTCTGGGAGAAAAAAAAAGCAAATTAATTAATTTCACCTTTGTTACATGTACTACTATTAAGCAAACATAAGCAAACTGAATTAATTAAGATATCCAGCTAAAAATTAAGAATTATTACTTAAAATTAGATGTATCATTTTAGAACCTGTCTTGCCTGTAATTCTACAAAAAATTGTATGTAGGATTTCAACAGCACGATGCCCATAGATGATCTCACAACATTTTTTTTTCACTGTCATGTACTGAAAGTGAATTTCCCATCAAGTATCAAAACAAACTCAAATCCTGATCTTATACTGAAGCAAATATACTACTACTGTGCAGGATTCTTCCAGCTTTTTTTTTTTTTTTTTTTAAACAAAAATGTTACTTTTGGATTTACTTGTTTTCACACAAATTATTTAATAGCGGATTAGCTAACTCAAAAATTAGCTGAGACAAAAAGGAAAAAATCGTCTGTAAGTAACAGGCATGCAAGTGTTTCTTCTTGATATCATTCAACCCTTTTAGAAAAGCTGCAAATGACATGGTCCATCTTCCTAGCTTCGGTGATGTTAATCTGTGAACAGCATGTTTTAATTCTGCTGTGACTGTATCAAACTTCAAAGCCAAGAAATGAGTGTTTTAATTGTCACACCAGTACTTCATACAGATTTAATACTATCTATCCCTGATTCACATTCCTCTGCTTAAAGCTGAATCTGCCATCTCGATCACACCAACATATTCATAGTTTAGATTTAAATGAACAGCACAAGTTCCTGATTTTTCTAGATTGTTTTCTCCTTGTTTACTGTGCCACTTGTTGTATGAAAACATACACTGTCTGAAAGAACTTAGAAGCCATACTACTATTCTGTACCTGGGGTGACTTCTAGATGGAAAATTTCCAGAATTTTTCATAGTGCACGAATTTCTCAGCAATAAGACAAAAGCCATACAGAATTTAAAAGGTACACTATGATGATGACACTGTGCTCTCCATGCCAGTGTATCTGGTGTCTTGCACACCTTAGTAAGAGGTCTGACTAAATATATTCTAGACAGAATTTGCAACTGTCACACTACAGAAACATAAGCAAATAATATCCGCTTCCAAATATAGATATATGTATAGATTGACTACATAATTGATGGAGCTTTTGTATAGGTGGAGATGTACACAGGAATGTATAAAGCCTCCTACCTCAGGACAGGGAACAGAAGTTTTTAAACAACATTTTTATATATTTCCACCAGCACCATCAGGTAATCTGTAGGAAAACCCGTATTTTTCTTAACTTCTCCTTAATTAGTTTTTCCTCTCCTTTTCTTTCTTCTCTGTGAAATTAACCTGAATTCCTTCTACATGACTAACAGGTATCTGTTCTACACCTTCCTATTAGTCACCTTAGACTCTGTCCATTTAATAAAAAAAAACATTTAGCTGAGCTCTTCTCCCTTCCTCTCCTCTGAAAACTCCTACCATGCCTTTTTCTTACAATACACTTAAAAATTCTTTCCCAAGTTGCAGTGCAGCAGCACCACAGCCTGCAGAGATTAGTGAAAACGTCCCAAAGAAACCAGCTGCTGCTTCTTCCTACCCTGTCTAGCTGGATGGCAGTGATTGGCAGCAACTAAAAGGTGTGGAGTTTTAAGTGCTCACAGAGGAAGAAGAGTAGTTTGGGGATAGAAAACAGTTCAATGCATGGCTGCTGGTCAGAGGCCAGGGAGAATGCCAAGCCATCCTCCTTGAAAACAGTCACGGTTGATTCGGAGAGAAAAAACCCTGCCCTGGGGAGGCAGAGGGGGGAAGTGGGAAGGATGTCAGTGAGCATAGGGCAAGGTCTCACAGACCACTGCCATGACGTACAATCACAATGTTCTAGCTCCCTCGGGCACACAGTGAGCTTTGCACCATCCACAACACTTTTTTGTCTGAATTCTCTGCTATTCAGGGCCTCCAATTTTCCACTTTCTGCCCTAAAAGAGCCACTACAAGCAGGAAGGGGCTCCTTGTGCATCCCAGCCCTTTAGTCTGCAATCACACCGAGCCCCACAGACTGACAATGCGAGAAGCTGGCAAGGTCCAGCCCCTCCTTTGGCAGCCCCCATGCAGCCTGACCCTGGGGAACTACTTTTTGCTGCCGGTCGCTCTGCTCTTCCCCTCCGGAGGGCTGTGTGCTGCAGCCAGCCATGCCCAGCTGTTAACTGGCTGCATTTGCAGCAGCCCAATAGCTGAACTACAGAAGGGGTAAAGCAACACACAAACACGTGTCAGGTGTGGACGTAAATATTAAACCGCTGCCTAGCAACTAGTATAATAACTGCCTGACGCACAGCTCCTGCAGTGGCTGCGGCCTGGACAGGCACATCCTGTTTTTGACTCCAGGGGTGGTAAACCCCTGCCATGGCCAGGCCAAAAAACCCCCTCACAGAAAGGTTAGGCTGCTAAACAGAAAAGCAAGAGTAAAGAGTGTTTGACTTGGCCTGGAGGTTGGGGCTTGGCAGAGAAAGCCAAGCTTTTGTTGTGTTGGTAGGGACCTGGACGGCAGAGCAGACAGCAGACAGAAAAAACAGTGTCATGAGTGGTGATGCCTGTTCCTGCTGCTGCTGCACCCATGGGTCCTGCCTGGACAGAGGCATGGGCGTTGGAGAATGCTGTGTTGGCCCCCGTCGCCACACGCAGGGAAGGTGCCCTGCAGTCGAGTGGGCTGTTGGGGGTCCTAGCCTGGGAGATGGCTGCTGCACGGCCCTTCAGAAGGCACCTCTGAGAGCTGGGTGAGGAGGCAAGCTCTACCACAAAGCATCCAGGACCACAGGGGATTCACCAGCAGGGACCACTCAGAGATGTTTTGGCATCACCAGACCCCCATAACCACTCTCGAAGGGGCTCAAAAGACAGAAGGGTACAGGCTAACACTGATTAAGTGAAGACTGGTACCTGTTAATTACCCTACCCTGCTTGCAGAGCTGTTAGGTGTTGTGACAGCAGGCAGCGTGATGGCTGCAGGGTCACAGCCTGGCAGGCAGGACAGGCACAGACAGACAGATGAGTACAGGAACTGACCAACGGACCTCAGATGCTCTTGGCCATGAGTAAGAGGATGGCTTTCAGGAAGGGCCAATGAAGAGACGGGGTATCTATTTAGGTGAGAGAAGGAATACCCGTAGAAACTCATTATTCAAATTAGTGGGACACTCATAACAGTGAAATTGTCATGAAAGCAAAAACATGGGTTAGTCAAACAAAATGAAAAAGCCTACCAAAAATGGGCTATCTAGTCTCACTGTGTGTACCTCAAAAACCTGGAAGTAAAAGGGAAGGTGTAACAGAAGAAGAAAACAGAGAAAGTAAAGGTGACTAACATAATTTTAACTGTTCACAGAACTGAATGCAAATGCCTACCTGGAAAAAGAAGATGGAAGGCCCAGAACTCCATGAGAGCTCTCTGTTATGGAAAGGTGGAAATCCTTGAAACCACCCCATATGCAATGTAGCGAGAGTTATCATTAACTAAAACTATAGTTTGGAAATTCATGCCCAAGATTCAAGCAGACTGCAGGAGGCCACTGCTCACCTGTAGAAAGGAGCAGCTGGGTAACAACACACCAATGAGCTGCCTTCAAAAAGAGAAGAGATGCTGAGGACACTTACTAAGCAAACAACACAGCAATACTTAGATGGTACAGAAGAATAAATAAGAATCAACAGAGTGGTCAAGTATAAAGCATGTAACAATAACGTAACACAATACACGCAGACATGGTGGGTAAGAGGGAACAAACCTCCAGAAGAAGACGTGCTGTCACTGCAACTTCCCGCAGTACTTGAGGTCACATTTTCTCCAACAAAACAGGGAAGTTAGACTGTGACTCAGAGTTACAAGCTTGCTTTCAGCCAGCTTCCAGCCTGAGCGTTTCAGGGAGTTCCTGAAGGGATCTCTGACAGGCTGGTGGTAGGCTGAAGGAGGTAAGACACAACAACACAAAAACCCAAAAGCTAGGCAGGCAAAAATGTGTAAGGTTACAATGCCACAGGCTGAGATACTCTTGCCAAAAAACAACCAAGAGATACACAAGAAACAACAAGAGACAAAGTTCTGTTACCATGGCAATGTAAACATAAATAGAAAAAATGGGAATAACTTTCCATCTTTTTGGCTAGAGCTTCTCTAGGTCAAATGCTAGGGCAGTTTTGGCCATCACACTGCAGTATAGACGAATAAAGAAAGATCTGAGGACAGGTTTAGTTAAAACAAAAAAAAAAAGTATGCATGAGGGACTTAGTGACAGGAAAAGCAAGTCAGCACCTGATGTTTTATCCTCTGGTCAGGGAGCCAAGAAAACAGGAAAAGAATAAGAAACTGGCTTATTGTATAACAAAGAATGACTAAGTCAGGGCTCAAAGACCTTTCTTCCTGGGAGAAGAGTCCCTCCGTTGCAGAGAGGGCTGCCTTGTGCCCAAGGTAGACAAGGCACTTCTAGCCCCAGCAGCCTTTGGGCCAGTTTATGTAAATATTTTCTGCATAAACTAGGTGTTCTCAATCTAGGACAGAGAACTGAAGACCCACCAGAGTTCTCTTTTGGGATTATACATCTTACACATGCAAGAGCTGGGATTGCTTCTCAGGCTGAAAGTTAATGGCAATTTTATTATTTCAATACTAACATATTTCAATACAGCCATGTAATGCAAGGCAAAACCTAATCTATCTGACTACAAATGGTTCCTTCTTCACATGAATGATGCCGTTACTAGGCTTTAATTAACAGTGTTTTTAAGATGTGCACAGCAAAAGCTCTTTAGAGAACCACTGTGAAAAATAATGTCTATTTCACTTAAGTGTAAAACACCACTTGAGCTGTTACAGGCTAAATCTCTCACTTGCTTTACAGGCATGTGTTAAAAGTCTATGAAACCCCGACATACCAAGGCTGTCAGCAGGCAGAAGGCAGGCCAAGGATGGCATCAAGAGGCCACTCCAGCACCTCACAGTGCATTTCCTAATACCCACAAGGTGATGCACAGCCTGACACATATGTTCGCACTTAAGAATCATAGAATCACAGACTGATTTAGGTCAGGTCCTTTAAGACCATCTAGTTCCACCCCCCCGCCATAAGCAGGGACAGCTTCCACTAGACCAAGTTGCTCAAAGCCTCATCCAGCCTGGCCCTGGTCACTTCTAGGGATGGGGCATCCACAGCTTCTCTGGGCAACAATAACCAGTGGTGTGATCTGTGGCATAAACACGATTCAACTGAGTTTCCACTAAGCCAAGTAGAATTGCAAGACGCAATCTGAGCCAACAGCTGTGAGTGTGTGTGTGTATATACAAACATACACACATATATGTAAAATTAGATAAACGTATATATTCAAAGCAACACAGCAGCCAAGATATGCAGTGATTTAAAACTGGAAAAAATCATAGCACTGATACTACCTCATTATATAAATTTTATTATTACAGTATCTATAATAGCTGACTTACAAATTTGATTGCTTCCATGCTATTTTCCACTCCAAGTAATTCTGGAAATATCCTATTATTTTGTAGTTACTGTTCTTATAAGTAGTTTTGCTATTAAGTTCTTAGGAAAAACAACACCTTTAGAAGAGAATCATAGAATCACCATAGAATCATAGAATGGTTTGGGTTGGAAGAGATCTTAAAGATCATCTACTTCCAAACCCCCTGCCATGGGCAGGGACACCTTCCACTAGACCAGGTTTCTCAAAGCCAGGTTGCTCAGCCTGGCTTTGAAGACAGTCAGGGATGGGGCATCCACAACTTCTCTGGGCAACCTGTTCCAGTGCCTCACCACCCTACCCATGAACAACTTCTTCCACATACCTAAACCTCATCACTTTCAATTTAAACCCATTACCCCCTGTCCTATCACTACAGGCTCTTGAAAAAAGTACCCCCACACCTTCCTTGTAGGCCCCCTTCAGGTACTGGAAGGCTGCAGAAAGGTCTCCGCAGCACCTTCTCTTCTCCAGGCTGAACAAGCCCAATTCTCTCAGCCTTTCTTTATAGGAGAGGTGCTCCAGCCCTCTGACCATCTTTGTGGTCTCCTCCGGACTCACTCCAACTAGTCTATATCCTTCTTGTGTTGGGGACTCCACAGCTGGACACAGTACTCCAGGTGGGGTCTCACAAGAGCAGAGCAGGAGAATCCCCTCCCTCAACCTGCTGGCCACACTTCTCCTGATACAGCCCAGGATATGATCGGCAAACCCACACATGACCAAGAGAACTGTATTTTTTCTGAGATTTCAAGCTTTCAGTAAATTTTGTGGAGGCTTAATATTAAATACTTAATGAAATGGGATAGCAGGTTTCCAGTTAGTACCTTGTCATGGTTTAACCCCAGACAGCAACTACACACCACACAGCAGCATGCTCACCTCTCCCTTCCCCACTGGGATGGGGAGGAGAGTCGGAGGAAAAAAGGTAAGAAAACTCGTGGGTTGAGATAAGAACAGTTTAATAATTGAAATAAAGTAATGATACTACTACTATTACTAATAATGATAATAATATGTAATGAAAATACTACTACTAATGATAATAATATCTAATGAAGAGTAAAACAACAAAAAAGTTACACAACCACTCACCACCTATGGCCTGGGTATATTATTCAGACACTGGTATATTTATGTAAGACATTCCTGCTATATAGGTCACTATGTTGTCCTGTTGTGATAAGTTTCTTTGTAGACATAATCCGCACAATTTCTTTTCCAAGCAATTTACACTGCAATTTCTAATGACTGATTTTGCCACATGTGACTACCCACATGCCTCCCTCACTTCAAAAGACTATGATCATTGTTGAAATTCACAAACACTGCATGTTGCAAACAAAGCCTTCTGCCCACACCAATTATTGAAGGCGGGTCAGGGAAAAATCCTTGGAGGACAGTTACTTTTTATGTCACTAAATTCTATTCAATCTAAAATTCTTTGCTAATGTTGTTACTGTGATGCCACTGAGCTCACTCCAGCCTTGACTCAGCAAAGACCCCCAATTTCGCACTGCAGGCTATAAAGCAAAGCAAACCAAACCAAACAGGATTTAATATGTAAGCATTAAGATTCATTTCAATCAGCAGGTTGTTGAATTCATGCTTTTGTGATTCAATTCTTCAAGAGATACTGCTTTAAACACCCATCTTAAAAAACAACAACAAAACCCCCTCTATGTCTAGGGCTGATTCCTGTGCTTTTAACATTCATAAACTCAGCTGGTGTTAATACATCCTAAAAACATGTAAAAACTATTACTATTATTGTAGTTCAAATTTCCACAACTTGACAAAGAAAATTAATTTTAGAGATAAACTGACTCTCCCTTAGAGATAAGAAACTTAGATCTGCTTATTCAAAGATGCACTCACAGTTCAGAGCAAATATGAAGAATAGAGTTGAAGTGTATTCACCTACAGAGGACAGACAAAACTCAATACGTAGGTTGGCTAGGCATCAACACGAAATTGCATTGTGACTCTTGGCACAGATGCTGCCTGGGGAAGGGCCAGTGTGCAGGGACACAAGTGAGTGGAGAGCCATCCACGACACGCAACCACCAGAAGAGCCTCACCAGGGCATTCCCATCCCAAGTGCCATTTTAGGAGCTCTCCAGAGGTGGATTTGCCATCTGACAACCTTCAAACTCCACATGCACACTCTTCACCCACACACACACTCTTCTCCTAAACCATACTAAAACTACTAACAAATAGTATGGATTATGTTGGCGCTTCTTTTCCAGATCATAAAGTTGACCGTAATAAATCAGAGACAAACCCCAAAGACTGCTGGCAACACAGGACCATGCTTGTCTGCAAAACTCTGTTCAAAAGATGAACCACGTTAGTACTGGGGAAATTTCATTCTGCAATCTTCTCAGCACACAGAATAAGCATTTGCAACAAATAAGCGTTGCAACAAATGAGCAAGATCAGCCATCATTTAGAGATGCTAAAAGAGCATCATGGGAAATAAATCTGTTTTCTCATGAAACAAAAACATGACACATTTTTTAAAGAGACTGGTTTGAACTAAGAAACTGTACAGCTGATGAGTTCACAAAATGTTTTTACAGACTCAAGTGCTGCTAAATTTATTGACAGTCGCAGCACACTGAGCAGACAACTTTCACACAGACTCACACTTAGTGTTTTCTTCTATTTTGATTACTGAAATAGAACTTCCGACAATTTGGTGCAGAAAGGAAACTTAGCAATATGTACTGAATTTTATGTATCAGCTGAAGCTGGTGAACCATACTACCCAGATTTAAAGTAACAGGTTTCTAAGCAGCGTTTTCCGAGATAACTTACTTGCACTCAAATTTGGTGACACTAAATCAAGTGTTACCAAGCACAAACTGTGAATAAGATCAGTATTATGTTTACCACACTGTAGAACAAGGCTTCATACCACCTAGAAACTAACTGATCTGTCAAACCACCTTTAGGTTAGCTGTCTCTTTTGGGATTTCTGGATTTTAGCAACCTGTCAAGTACAAAGCTTAATACCAGTATGTCTGGAGTTTCTTTAATAACTATTAAGCCACTATCAAGGTTCTGAAACAACTTTATGCTTGAAAAAAATGGAACCCAAAACAACTGAGGGCAGCAAATGACAATCAACTTTAAATAATTTCTGTACCACTTAACCCTCCCCTTAAACTTCTGTCACCTCAGCTGATGCTTACTTATACAAAGGAAGTTAGGTATATGGAGAAAAATTTAGCGCTATCCCACAGCTAATGGCAGGACGCACTGTGCATTCACATGCTATTACCTCCTATTGTGTCTAGTTCTTTCACTTTTTCTTTTTGTTTGGTTGTTTATTTTTTTGGAAGCAGAAAAGAGTTAGCTAGTCAGTCACAGAGCATCCACAGTATCTAAACACAAAGAACCTTTACGCAGACACAGTTCAATTTATGGGTAGAAAAAAAACCTTAGACTTAAGTATTTATGGTGGCTACTGCTACAAGGACAACTTCTATTTAATGCTCTTTCATGATTACTGCAAGCAATTTGGCAAGAAAGCCAGTATGTGCTGAGCAGGTTAAAAGTTCATGTGCTGCCTTCAGATTCAGCGCAAAGGCAAACAGACCAGCCCTTCAATGTTACAGGAGAGTTAAAAGCGAAGGGCGTAAGTAAGCTCTGTTTTGGTATCCAGATTATACCTCTCCAGCATTTTATTTTTGAACTTACTTTTCCTTGACCAAAATATTCATTTTACTGTCTTTTTGATGAAAAGTGATCTCAGCATTTCCATTTGATCACGGAACAGGTCACCTACCTCGAAAGTTCTCTCAGCTATGCATGCAGAAATACTGACAAAAGCCACACTTTTGACCATCAGGCAAAACTCCTCGCTGGACATATACGAGTGTCATGAAAAGAGTTCTGACATCAAAGATTTGTTTTAAACTCCCTATTTTTGTTTCCTTTAAAAATGTGCTCTTTGATTACCCGTTTTTGGAAACTTCCTGTTTCCATTACAACAAATTCTGTAAGTCAGCATATAATGGCATTTAATTTCCACTCACTCGTATTCACATATTAGAAGCAGTGCACCAGCACTGCCACTGCTCAGATTCCCACTCCGCACTGCAGAGCATTACAGTAACATATGAGCTGTCACTGTAATACAGCTCTCCTCTGTAGAAAGCTCAAAGATCCTCTTTTCACTTCTACGTCCTGCAGAAGGTCAGTATTTAGCTGGAATTGCTACAGCTAACTGTATGTCTGCATGTTGTTTTAAACACTGGAATGTTCCACAGCTATCTGCAACAGCAAACAGCAAGCTGATAAAACACCAGGAACACAGGCGATAAAGTGTCAGCTGCATGCCATGCAGAGCTGCTGAGCTCAGCTAAGATTTGGGTCACTTGGCCTGCAGTGTCACCGAGGCACAGTGTGCACAGACCTTCTCAGCAGAGCTGGAACACAAACAGTGAATTACAAACAGTATTCTTTAAAGGGGGTTTAAAAAAGAAAGGTTATATAAAAAAGGACTTCATTTTAAGACTGAAGATCTGTGAGGTTATGAACTCGGTTATTTTTGTTACAATATGCAAGCTAGGCAATACTCTAAATGGGTGGCTGGCAGTCAGAAGAGGTAGTGAATGATATTCTGAGTTAGAAAGTGGATTTTTCACCCTCAGGAAGCCACGTGAACTGATACATACATTGTCACAATGGTGCTGGATACCCAAATGAACAAAAATCAAAATAGGAGGATAAACAAAAATGACTAAGTCAAGGAATTTTAAAAGAATTTTGCTTTTAAAACACAATCTAAGGGTAACACTGCATGGGTGTGTTGGGTTTTGTTCTTACAACATTTTAGAAAAGCTCAATATTGCTTTACTGTTGCTACTTAAGGGGGCATTTCTTGCTTCAGCATTGGCTCTTAACTCATTACCTCTCAAAATTGCTCCAGAATAGCCCTCTGCATGCTGTGGAGGAATAAGCACATCATTGTTCAGCTAAAGAATATAAAATCTCCACCTTCATGAGGTCTTGTCCTGCCTCACAGAGGCTTCCTTCCTGGGCATCAAAAATGTGAGTTTTCTAGTCAGTTCAAGCATTTCTACTGATCAAGGCAAAAGGCAGGCACAGACCTGACTTCTTCCAGAACGAGGAAGGCTTCTGAACCTGGAAGAGCTCCCAGGCAGCTCATAAGGCTGCCAACCTCCCTATGAGGTTCTTCCTTTGGCAAAAGGAAAAACTTGGCTCTGGACTAAGTCCCAAGGTTTTTACTCCCTCAGGAAAACCAAGAGCAGAAACAACAGGAATAAACACAGTGGAGATCAACACACTGAAAAAGCAGTTCCTTTACTTTCTGGAGACAGAGGTTTCTCCTCTACCCCCATTCGCAGTCCTCCAAAAGCCACCACCTTCAGGGCAACACCACTTTACGCAGATTTCAAACTGGGAGTGTCTGCTTAGGACACAGAGCTCCAAAACTAGAGATGTGAGAAATACCCGCTGAGGAACTCGTCCCTGAAACTCCAAGATCAGGAACAGAATTATCTGTGAGCTCTACATACCCCACATATCTAACCCCTTCCATTAAAAAACAGAACTACCAGCAACACACATTAAAAAACCCCAAACAACCACCTTTCTTCCCCCAGTAAGCCCGACCAGCCAAATGACATTGTTTTATACAAGAGACTGACAGTAACGAATGTGTTAGTCTAGAAAAGAAGATGTCTTATGCAGAAGAAATTATCATCTGCCATGTTTTATGTCAATTAAAAAAAATACAGCATTGAGAAAACTAGTAAAAAAACCCCAAACACCAGATCAAGACGTCAGCAGAGGTCTCTGCAATGACCAAGAACTCTGTGTTATTTTACACATTATTTTCACTTTCCTTTGAAGAAGAAAAGAGGAGTAAGTGTACTAGTAACAACAATCAAATAGTGGCGTAACCTAAGCAACACCTACCTGTCTAATTCTTACTGCTACAGAAAGAACAGTAATAGACAATTTATCAAATAATATAATTTTTCCCATGTTTGTTGCTATCTTGTATTTTAGCACTTTTAAAGTATCAAGTATAATACTCTTGTTGTCAGTGTTACTGGTACCTAACCACACTTCAACGAAGAAATGGCTCTTACAGACCCCCACGCCCTGACTATGCATATTCTGTATGTGCATAGGTATTAGGCATACTAAACTCTGCATTTGTGCGTCAAAAATATGATACGAGTTGTTGAAGAAAGATTAGTGTGGGCTGTAAGCAATGAAAAAATTAAAACACAAACAAAAATCCTAAACCAAAAATATAAATACAGAACAACTCAAGACACTGCTTTAAAAGCCTATTATTCTTCGTCATCCCTCTCTTCTTTCAGGACTGCTTATGTCACGTAAACCACTTGTTGTGTAATGTGAATTACCCCACGTGGTCTTACACAGTGTCTAAAAATACTGTTTCCAGTACATTAAAATGATTTTTAAAAGCCAATTCACTACACACAGTGCTCTGGAGCACTTCAAGCCTGCTTATTACTGATCACATCAGAAGCCCTGGAAGTCAGCAGACTATGTTATTTCAGCCCACAAAATTCCCGAAAGAGAAACAACGAGAACGGCAACACAAACATAAATCAGCCTCAAGCAGAGGCAGTAGGAGAGCTGAGCCAGTATGAATAGCTAACTTACTTGGTACACGTCTGCCTTCTATTTCCTGCAGGAACACCAGGATATGGCTGGTTTTCGCCGCAGTGTCGGAGCATACTATGGTTTCGGTTTTCAGAGGTGCTGGCCAAGCCTTCAGCAAGCCAGCGTGCTGAGCAGCATGCTCCACACCCAGCCCCAATTCTGGCACAGCTGGGCGGTTCCCGCTCCCAGGGAGGGAACCCGCACCAGCAGGTTCAGGCCCTGACAGCACCAACGTAGAGGCGTGTGTGGAAGCTCTGCCCTCTGCGATGTGGCATGAAGGGACAATGAGCAAAGCCCATCTCCTGCTTCAGAGGTTGCTCCTGGATGTGGCTTGGCCAGGTGTCCCCATCAAACATGGCAGTCACCGAGCTGATGGCATGGAGAGCTGTGCAGCAAAAGCAGGCACAAAACACCTGCCAGGATGGCGAAGCTGGGAACGAGCTATTTGTAGCTTTCAAAAAGCACTGTTTGCCTTCAGACTTTTGAGTTAGTAGCACTGGTGCTGAGGGAAGCAAAGTACTCATTTCCCCTCAACAAGACTGATATTTTTACTAGAAATTTATGGGAGATCCCCTCCCTAAATTCAGTTTGATTATCCAGACTCTCTGAGTAAATAAATTACTAACCATAATCAATTAAGATGGTTGGGCCAGTTAAGGTCACTGGAACTTGACTGATTAGGACTGGTTTTAAGTGTAACAAATCCAAATAATTTATATTAATTTAGAAGGTGTTAAAAGGTGCTTATTGCAATATCAATACCTGCTCTTGAACACTTTTTTCCCAGAACCAAAGTCTCAATACCTGTAGTATAGCAGGACGTTTTTATATATTTATTTTTTAAGAAAAAGCCCCCACATCACTATAAACCCTGCAACCATTTTTTCATAACAACCTGTACATCACCCCTTATCTCAAGGTAACAAGAAACAAAAGTCAGCCCTAGAAGCGAATTAGAAAAAAGGAAAACATCCAAAGATATGACACAGATGAGGAAAATACCCTGGGTTTGAGTGAAGCACAGAGTGGTTTTCTTGTGATGTGAACCTATTATTTTGATCATTGCATAGCTTTACAAGCTGTAACTTCAGCAACAGTTTCCAGGTCAGACGCCTTCAAATGGTGATCACTGGCAATGGACACCACATCCCGTAACGTTACACAAAGCCAGCTCTTCAACGCAGGAGGCAGCTTCTGTACTCCTGCAGCTTTCCATTTTTAATGTTTTGGTCTATTTTTAGCATGCCTCTGCTTCCAAGAAAACCAGCACTGTTCTCCACATTTTTCATGCACAGTGCTGGCAACAGTTCTGAGGGCAAATTGTAGGAACAGACCCATGATTTGCCACAGTCTTGCTGCAAAACACCTATAAACTGAGGATCTGCGTGCCATGACATGCACATAATCTAACAGGAACATGAAATGGAAGTTCTCTGACAGTCAATTTCAAGATTTTTTTCCGAATAACCCCAATATTTAGAGATAGCCTTTCCTGCCTTGTTCAGAATATGACTGGTAATAGGAATAAATGTACGCATTTCTGTGGATATTCCCAATCAGTACTGTGACATCAGATGCTTTCTACTCAAAAATACCTTTCTTCACAGTAAGGTGTCTGTGCAAAGCTCAAAACAAAAATTTAGTAACAGTTAAGTAAGGTATGTATCAGGAAAAAAAAATCCCAGCAAACACAGACAGTAGGAATAATTTCTGATGATAACTTCAACAAATTGAAGTTTGTTTGAATGTGACAGAATTTCCAGTCTGCTGCAGAAATAGTAGGGACTTTACTCAAAGATATTTAGTAATTGTTGGGTTTTTAATTGGTATTTCCCTGTCTATCGCACAAGAAAGCGGATTGAATCCCTCTTTAAAACAGTGTTAATTTGGATGACAGCTGAAAGTAGCTAACCTTAAATTTATCAAATCACTAAGATCAAGATGCTTCCTCTGAAAACACTGAATGTCTGCCAAGTTTGAAATAAAAATAATCCTTACTGAATTTCCACTGTTGTTGAACTCTTCCAGCACTACTTCAATAAATTGTCCATGAAAGTAACATGGACAAAGATTCTGACTTCACTAAGCTAGAATGGCCAGCAACAACAACAAAAAATTATTCATTAAGAGCAACGCCAAAATCCTGACACATAAAAGCAGCAAAACTTTGTTTGGCATCAATAGAATTACCACATAAGAACACAAAGATCGAAGAAAGATTGCTGGATTCGGCTGTGTTCAAATATTGGTGCCTTCTATTAATAGCTATGATTGAAATGGCTTTCCTCTTGGCTATGAAATTGGCAAAAACAATATAAAAGTCTGGTGTGGTCCCTGCTGCAGAGGAAGGAGGTGAGTTCAGTTTTCCTCTTCACTGCTGCTTGCTAATAATGGTAGCGATGACATCCTGGTTTGTGCACCTTGGCAGTTTAATGTCTGTATGGAAGAGGCTGCTCATCTGCAACCACCAAATATTCCTGATGATCATAACCTGACTTGAATCTTAACTTTTCACCCCATTTAACTGATAGAGTACCTACAAGGCATATGCTTACTCAAAACACCTTGGCACAAAAGAGCAGTCAAACAGGACTTCACATCATAAAGAAAGGCTTCCGATAGATAGAAAAAGTCAGAACATCTGTTTCACTTATGTATCTTAAATATTAACATTTAATTGAATATCTAAAGTATTAATTTCGATTTGAGTCATGCAGAAACTGGGCACATCACAGTGACCCATTAAATTTCCTAGGCACCCTTAACACAGAGACCACAAAAGCCATACAGGTGTAAGAGAGGAGACGAGAGGCAGCACTTACTTCTTATACCACATGGACATATATGTAGCCAACCAAAACTCCTGTAAGAAGACACTGAGCAGAAGCCATGAGTAATTGCTGATGCAATGCCAGGAACTTAAGAGTGAAACAATAAGGAAGACAGCGATAAAATTAAGACACAAAGAATGGCAGTTCAGATACACAGTGCAAAAAAACAAAGCCAGATATGTGCTTGCTCTTAGGAGTAGTGCACATTACAGGATACCATCACAGG
Source organism: Rhynochetos jubatus (assembly GCA_027574665.1). NCBI lineage: Eukaryota > Metazoa > Chordata > Aves > Eurypygiformes > Rhynochetidae > Rhynochetos > Rhynochetos jubatus. The sequence goes on from CM050690.1 coordinate 53,513,169, forward strand.
CAATTTAAACTACCCTCATATTAGCCAGGCATTAAGCAATGACAAACATTTATCACACCAAGTTCCTGCATCCTAAACTCAGAAATACAGGCGACCCAAGCAGAACACACGCCATCTGTTAGTATGACTAACTGAAAGAAAAATTATTTAGGGCATAACATATAAGCAGTAAACGCTCTCTGGCTCTTCAATTTAGAGTAAGTTACTTCACCATAGGGCAAGAGTTGGTTAAAAAATTGCTCTAGCTGGAGCAACTTAACAGCCCCATTCCCTTTTTCAAAGGCCTTAGAAATGTATCTGGGATACAGTACATTAATGAAAAGTCTTATTGACCAACAAAATCATTAAGGAATCAAAAGAGATTTTGCATGCAGGACACATTAAAGCTACAGCAGGGAAAAAAATAAAGGAAGAAATAGCAGTCCCAAAGTTGTCCAAAACCTGGCTGCATATTTTTGACTGTATTAAAAATTTTGAGCTATTTTTGCAGCAAAAGAGAAAAGGCTGCCTTGCCTTTTCAAGAAATACTTCCTTTCCTGTAATAAAAAAAAAAATCCCTGTAAAATTTCTCTTTTGAATAGGTATTTGTAGAGACGAAGAAGGGCAGAAAGGAACACAGCTGGCCAAACGGCTTTTAAAAAGTATGGATGGCACAAAATACATGAGTAGAACAATAAATCTATGAGATTTGCTCTATTTTAAATAACACTACAGGATGGCAGTAGGCTGTTAAAATTAGAAGATGTAATTAAGAGAAAGTTTAACTGAAGAAAGGTAGTCTTGGCTGAGCGGGAAGTAAAAAGGTTAAACTTAAAACAGCTATTGATTAAGAGTCAATATCAGACAGCATGAGGCAAGTACTTTCATAGCGTATAATCTTTACCAATAAATATTTTGGCATGTCACAGAAACTGAGGAAGCCTCAAGTACTGAACAAAATACGTAGCTTAAGTTGGCATATCCTAATATAAACCAATTCCTGGCAATTGCATTACATCACATGTATTTTTCATAGCACTACCTTCCAGTTCTTAGGCTTAATAGCATCACCAAAAATAGTACCTTGCACACTTAATGTAAAAGACACATTTATAATAAAAATAAAACATACAGAAAAGAAGAACTAAAGATGTGTTAATTAGCAAATTAGATGTGCTCTTCCATGGGACTATGAAGCTGGCAACTGGTGTGCAGAACGATTATACTTGAGACCATCAAACACTGCACAGCTGTCATGGGAACTACATATGGATGACTACATCCAGCTCAACTCACAGGAGAAAGGCCCTAGCAAACTGCAAGGAACAGAAAGAACAGCAACAAAATATTGGGCTGTCTTCAATGATACACAAAAGCACTGAATGAAAGAGACAACAGGCTTTATATCTTTGTGTCCTCCTTCATCGAGTAGAAAGTAAAAATAATTATTTGGTAGCACAGGAGTATCTTTACGAGTATTATTTTACAATAACATTAAGAAAGTGAAAAATTCCATTCAAAAGCAGAGACACTTCCTGCTGGTAAGATCTGTCAAATGACAGAGTATCTCAAGATATGGAATATCGTGGGAGACTCACTTGACTCTTCGCCATACTTGGGTTCAAGCTGACTAACGAGCAACAGCCCTGACGTGCCTGGGTGAACCTGTGAGCAGGAAAGCTCCTGGCTCATGTACAAGGGAGAGAAAGTGTCTTGGAAATTATTTTGAAAGGTGGTTTCAAAACATAGAAATGCACAATAACTGAAGTACAGAACAAGATACCAGAGCTAAAATGAAGTCTGTAACTGTTGACTAGTAGCCAACTACTTCACTCTGTATGTGTTACTATCAGGATGGGCCCAATTTGAGCTCTCCACTGTGCACCACGTGACTCTCCTTTAGAGCAGGGACACCTTTCAAGGTTAGAGATCCCTTACCTGTGACTAAGACATCCTACCCAAGGCACAGAGATCTCTTGCCCATAACAGATCCTCGGTAAGTGACCAACAGCATACTGAATTAATAGTAGTGAAACATTACTAATCCATCTAGCTACTCAGAATTGTTATAAACGTTGTGTGGTTCATTGCATTAGAGATAAACCATTGGTCCAAGTCTGAGACGAAAGCAAGAGGGTTCACTCTGAACCTCGAGACCTAACGGGAAGGTCCTCCTCCCTCTTTGCATTTCCAGTCTCTGTGTGTAAATCATTCTAACTCAGTTCTAACTCAATTTTCCTTTGTATTTTTCTTCCATGCACTAATTAGTAAGATGAACCGTGCTATCAAAATATTGCACCTTGTCAAACCCCTGTTAAACTTTGTTAAACTCCATCGAACTTATCAAACTGTCAAATTATTATTTACCTCACTAAAACATATTGCTGCTTCTCTCTTAGGAGTGAGGAGTATCCTACTCATCTGTGACATGCACCTAAAAGATTTCCAACTACAGCCATCAGTTCACATATGACCACCATCAGAAAGTGTATTTTCAACACCCTGTTTCAATACTCTGCAAGACCTGAGGATGTTTAATGTGACCTCTGCTTCTCTGCATGGAGTATCAGCTGCACTCCAATATGCACATCATCTTTGTAATACCTCTGAAGCTAACTCTGTGAACGACTGAACTGCTCCAGGGGCTGTGAAACCGCAGTTATCAGTGTTGTGATCTCATCAGGTCCCACTGAGTAAACAGAATCCAAACACTAAGGGTGTCCAATACCTAAGGGTGGAAAAAGAACCCCACAGTCCCATAAGCCAAATTAAGTTTGCCACTGACATCAATGGGACCTCGATTTTTTAAAGTAACTAGGAGACTAACAAAGAACACATTACAGGGAAGAACGTTACAAAGTTTATTTCCTCAAGAAGTCAACTCTGGCATTCTGCTGTACCTGCATTCCTCTTTCACTTCACAGGGTCACATAGTTTAGGCTGGAAGGGACCTTAAAGATCATCTAGTTCTCATCCTACACCCCTGCCATGGGCAGGGACACCCTCCACTAGACCAGGTTGCTCAAAGACCCATCCAGCCTGGCCTTGAACACTTCCAGGGATGGGGCATCCACAGCTTCACTGGGCAACCTGTTCCAGTGCCTCAACACCCTCTCTGTGAAGAATTTTTTCCTGATGTCCAATCTAAATCTCCCCTCTTTCAGTCTGAACCTGTTATTCCTTGTCCTGACAGTACCTGCCCTTGTAAAAAGTCCCCTCTCCAGCATTCTTCAATTCACTACAATTACTAGCAAGACATGGAGAACATCCTGGTGCTGCTGAATGCTGGTAAACAAACCATTTTCTATCCCATTGCAGGGGATGAGGTCATATCATACCGTCTTCACTTTTAAAATAGATAATTTCCCTAAGTATGCATTACCTTAACAGCAGAAGGTGCTCCACTTGTCTGTGTTTTGGGGGGCTGGCTCTCATCAGCACTTGCTGGTTTCTTCTACAAAATAAAAGAAAGCCGTAATAAATGTCAGAAATGTTGATGAAGAAAAGCCAAGTAAAACTGTAAAACAACAAAAAAGTATAAAAAAGGTATGCTAAAAAAACGTCCTTCAGAACATCTTATGCAAGGCAAGTAATCCAAAATTATATTCTCCTTTGCCATTTTAAATCATACAAACTCACTTCAGACAGTTTTGTTCAGCCCAGAATAGGCCGAGTTCTCTTGTACTGTTTTATGGACAATATATTAATCTGTGCTGTTTCCTGTAGCAGAGCAACTATGTTTTAATTAGTGGTCAAAGCAACAACAACCATATATACTTTAATGAAAAGTATCAGTGAAAGTGAGACAGGTTGAAGCAGCTACTGTCTCTGATGTGCTGTTGAATGTATTAAAGTAAACATTAAATAGGATCTTGGACCAGCCTTTCAGAATGTTTCCAAAAGTACAAGAAAGTAATCATAGAAAGGAATGCATGATGATAGAGACCAGAACACTAGCCTCTGGAGGATGAGTGGGACTGATGCGTGGTGTGTGTAATTTGTACGTGGAGCATTGCTCTTGGCTGCATAGTCCAATCCTTATCTGTGATTATAAAAGAATCATGTGGGAAAATAAAGTTAGTCAGTTCGGCCAGTTTGCTGAATCCTGGCTCGTGTCTTCAGCCACCGCAATAGGTAAGCTACCACTGTACAGGCGTAACTTGAATGACAACAGAGAAGGTAACATTACACCTCAGACAGGAAAGTAAAGCTAAGGGCAAAAGAATAACTTTTCTAGTTAATAGTCTTGCAACTGAAACCAGCCCATGAAATACCCTTTGAACCTCCAGTTTTCAACTTATGCAATGCCATTATTAGCAAGTACCACTGAGTACAGCTGCAGTAACTCAGTGATTGCTGAAATCACATCTAATGAAGACTGGAAAAACAAGATGTCAGTAATGAACATAATAAAAAGCATCAGATTTTTGGAGGCAGCAGATCGGTAAGACCTACTCATTTTCCCTGATAAGTGGAAGCACAGCTAAAGTGTTCACACTTTACTGTCTCCAGGCAGGCAAGTCTGCAGAAGGACCAGAGATTCAATCTGCAAACTGGTATGCCAGCTCAGAAGCACCAGTTTCAACTGATGGGACAGTAAGTAAGTACTGTATCAGAGTGGGAGACTCAGAGACCAAGATTACCTGTCATTAAAAAACACCACAACATGGGATATTTACATCAAGGGTTTCACACAAGCAATCAGCCACACTGGAAACAATGACATCCAGTTAAAAATCCACAGTATGTTGCAAAACCAAAATGTAATGGTGATTTTTCCTGTTATAGGGATGTTTAGGAGTGCAGCTGCCTCCACCAGCTACTCTGGCCCAGAAGCCTCCTCCACAGCTGAAGTCCAGTGCTGCCCAGTACAGACCTCCCCAGCCACTGGAGCCCACCCCAATGCCCATGTTGTCCCAAACTTATCTAAGACTGTCTAATGTAACTGTGATGCTCTGAAAATCCACAAATAAAGTACTGTTTTGCAGGAATTCTTATGACACCTACCAACAATATTCAAAAATTTCAGGCATGAGGCTAGTCTTTTTTTCCCACCCCACTCTGAACTAGAAAAAACCCCAACACTATTACAGTGAAATAAACCCTTGTTCTGAGCATGAACATATCCCAGTCAATTACACAGTGTAAAGAGAAAGATGTTAATGCAAACATTCCTCTGTTTCATAGTAAGTGGAACAGAATAAACATACAGGTAGGGGAGAGAGAAGAAAAAGCAGCAAATAACTTTTTCTCCTCTGGAGTAGAGGAAGACTACCTGGAGATAAGCTACAAGGAAAGTTAAGCCATGACATCAAATCAGTATTCTTTACTGACTACTGAGCACTACAGGCTGAGCAGAGTAATACTTTTCAGTTCCCCGGGTCATCTTTCAACTGTAATTTCTTTGCTATCTACCCCTTAACACATTTGTAAAAGCAGAATAATTGGCCACATAATGCTACTAGGTCCATCCTTCTTTTACCCTTATTAAAACGATGTTATGTGCTTCCCAGCATGCTCCATGCAATGCTCCCTCCTGGCAAGTCAGCTCTGGTACCGTTTTACCACAAATCCATCAAAGCTGTTCCCATCTTCCCCCACACCAAGAAACCAAAGTTGTTTTTTTTTTTCCCCCTGTGACAGTCTCAGACACAATCAGCTGAAGAACTGCCTTGCAGCTGTACTCAGACCTCACTTCCCCACCTGATAATAACTGAGTTAATGAATTATCAAAACACAGCTTCTTTATCACATGAATTAGAAGAATCAAGAGTCTGCACAGAATTGTGCAGGAATTGAAGGAATAAAAGCTGTGGCATACAGGTAGCTATACCTTCAAAACAAATGCCAAAATACTGTCTCAGAGTGTAATATTGTTAAACCACGATGTTTAACAAAGGGGAGATAAACCACATATCCCTCTGATACGTAGATTTTCCAAGTGAAGACATGCATTAAGACTGCTGTCTAGCAATATGGGTTAAATGTTCATTTTGACTATAACATTCAAGTGCTTATTATAATATTGCAATTTACATGGTACATTTACTTTAAGCGGAAAACAAAAAATCACGAGGAAAGAACATGCAATCTCTGTTCTGGAAATGCTTTTGACAACAGTAAGCAGCATTTCAGCCTCTACCTTTCAATCTTTCATTCAAGAATTGCTTGAGCAGCAATCACACTTTCTTCCTACGGTGGGAAGAGCCTCACATAACACCAGCTCCCAGCAAGTACCAAAATTTAACTGAAACAATGCTGTTTTTCAACTACTTTTTGCATGTCAGCCAAAGAACCAAAAACCAGAAAAGGAAGACTGGTGAACAAGCTGGTGCTCTGCTCCTCACAATCCCACTGCTCCTCCACCAAGGACAGATCAGGGCCACCCTCTTCTGCTGCCACCAGGTTCCCCCCTGTGCTGTGGAGCGGAGGGGGCACACACCCCTGCCTGCATCCAATGCAGAGGGGGAAAAAAGCATATAAACAATGCAGTTTAAAATAAATAATTTGTAACTGAAGTAGAAAGACACCTGACAAACACTCCAATCAAAGTCACTTATACACCCAACAGACTTGTACCCATCATATTAGATATAAGGAAAAAGTTCTTCCTGGAGAGGGTGGTGAGGCACTGGAACACGTTTCCCAGAGAAGCTGTGGATACCCCATCCCTGGAAGTGTTCAAGGCCAGGCTGGATGAGGCTTTGAGCAATCTGGTCTAGTGGAAGATGTCCCTGCCCATGGCAGGGAGGGTCGGAACTAGCTGATCTTTAATGTCCTTTCCAACCAAAACCATTCTATCATTCTATAATGTCCCCAGTCAGCATCATGCCCTTACACTCTTAAGTAACTCCAGTGTTTTTTCTAGATAAGGAATCCTGCACGACAAGCATCAGGATTAAAATCTATCACAGAAATCTTGATGTTAGAGCAAAGAAACATTTGTAAAAGGATAGTAACGCTTCAGCATCAGCTACCACCATCATCCTTTCGATGTGAAGAATGTATTTCCTGTGAAGTAAAGATAACGAGTTGAGCAAGCAGACCATGTTTTGTCTACACTGCTGTAAAGCATAATTTGAATGGCAGGACATGTTAGGGAAGGTCTTGTTTCATACCACATCTGGTAAAACATGACCCTACTGTAAGATGGGGCTTCAAATTTTGGAATATATGGCTCCATCTTCCTTTTAATAACACATTTTTACATTCACACACCAGCCATGCACAGGCTAGAGTTTTAGACTGATAGAGACGCTCTCTGTGGTATTTCTGTCTATGACAGTAAAAAGAAAGTACATCTTTCCAGATCATGTGCAGTTAGAAACTGTGATGGGCTAACCCTGGCTAACCCAGGTGCCCACCAAAACAGCTCTATCACTCCCCTCCTCAGCCTGGCAAGGGAGAGAAAACATAAGCAAAGGTCCTTGGGTCGAGATAAGGACAGGGAGAGGTCATCCAGCAATTACCATCATGGGCAAAACAGACTCAGCTTGGGGAAAATTTATTTAATTCACTGTCCATCAAATCACAAATAGAGAACAAAAACCAGATCTTAAAATCCCTTCCCCTCACCCCTCCCTTCTTCCTGGGCTCAGCTTTGCTCCCTATTTCTCTCCCTCCCCACCTGAACAGTGCAGGGGGATGGGGAATGGGGGTTGTGGTCAGTCCATCACAGAGTCTCTGCTGCTCCTTCCCTCTGAGAAAACAGAGGGACAGATACAGGAAAACAGCAAATCATCACCCTCTTTTACTGGGTGGCAGGTGCATCCCAGCTGCAAACATAGGCAACAGATTCAAGTGCATGAGCAACCACCAACTGCAACAATGATAATTTCTTTTCTGTTAACATCTAACCATACACACACCCACAAGGAATGGAAACATTTCATTAAACCTGACTTAGATCCCTAAGAAATGTCTGATTCTCATCAGAATGTGAATTCAACAAACATCAGATTCTGAAAACCAAGACAGAGTTAAAAGTATATCCCTGTGACTTGAACCTTTGTCCTTGAGCAGTGCTCAACACAACCAACAATGCATGCATACTTTCACTGTCAACTCACTGACAAAGAACTGTCTACATTTCCTTTTGATTACATATTCTAACATACCTGCAGTTTCCAACTTCAGAAAATCTTTTGCTTATTTCTACAAGACACCAATCACGGAATGGTTTAGGTTGGAAGGGACCTTAAAGACCATCCAGTTCCAACGCCCCTGCACCTTTCACTAGACCAGGCTGCTCAAAGCCCCATCCAGCGTGGCCGTGAACACTTCCAGGGATGGGACATCCACAGCTTCTCTGGGCAACCGGTTCCACTGCCTCACCACCTTCTCTGGGAAGAATTTCTTCCTGATGTCCAATCTAAATCTACCTTCTTTTAATTTAAACCCATCCCCCCTTGTCTTGTCACTACAGGCCCTTGTCAAAAGTCCCTTCCAGTTTTCTTGTAGCGCCTTCAGGTATTGGAAGGTTCTGTAAGGCCTCCCTGAAGCCTTCTCTTCTCCAGGCTGAACCAGCCCAACTCTCTCAACCTGTCCCCATAGCAGAGGTGCTCCAGCCCTTGGAGCATCTCTGTGGCCTCCTCTGGACTTGTTCCAACTGGTCGATAACCTTCTTATGTTGGGGGCCCCAGAGCTGTACGCAGTACTCCAGGTGGGGTCTCACAAGAGCAGAGCAAAGGGGGAAAATCCCCTCCCTCGACCTGCTGGCCACACTTCTCTGGATACAGCCCAGGATACGGTTGGCTTTCTGGGCTGCCAGCACACACTACCAGCTCATGTCCAGCTTCTCATCCACAGTACCCCCAGGTCCTTCTCCTCAGGGCTGCTCTCGATCCATTCTCCACCCAGCCTGTCCTTGCGCTTGGGATTGCCCCAACCCAGGTGCAAGACCTTGCACTTGGCCTTGCTGAACTCCATGAGGTTGGCACAGCCCCACCTCTCCAGTCTGTCCAGGTCCCTCTGGATGACATCCCTTCCCTCCAGCGTGTCGCCTGCACCACACAGCTTGGTGCCCAGGGCAAAATTGCTGAGGGCACACTCAATCCCACCAACCATGTTGCTGCAAAGATGTTGAACAGCACTGATCCCAACCCCATCCCCTGAGGAACGTCATTTGTCACTGGTCTCCACTCAGATAGCAAGCCATTGACCACAACATTTTAAGTGCAACCAGCCAGCCAGCTCCTTATCCACCGAGTGGTCTATCCATCATATCCATGGCTCTCCAATTTGGAGACAAGGATGTCACATTGGACAGTGTCAAACACTCTGTACAAGCCCAGGTAGATGACACTGATTTCTCTTCCCTTATTCACCAACTCCATAACCCCATCACAGAAGGACACCAAATTTGTCAGGCATTTCTCTGTGTTCCTCCCTGTCCCTCCCTTCACCCTCCGTAGGCTTCCTTTTTGTGCCTCAGTTTCTCCAGGAGCTGCTTTTTCATCCACGGAGGCCTCCTGGTGTTTTTACCTGACTTCCTCTTCGCTGGGATGCACAGCTCCTGAGCTTAGAGGAGAAGATTCTTGAATACTCACCAGCTTTCTTGGGCTCTTATTCCCTCCAGGGCTTCATCCCACGGAACTCTGCCAATCAGTTCCCTGAACAGGCCAAAGTCTGCTCTCCTGAACCCCACATTACCGAGCTTGCTGTGCACCCTGCTCACTGCCCTAAGGATCTCGACCTCCACCATTTCATGGTCACTGCAGCCAAGGCTGCCCTTGAGCTTTTTTAGATAGCCATCAAACAGAACTGGTGTTGCTGGAAGCTGCTGCTGAACTCACCTTCTGTCTGTCTGTTCCTGCCAGCCAGCAAGCTCCAGCCATGTGACTTCTGTGTCAGCCACTCCAATATATCCAAACAATGGATTTTAGAAGCTTTGTTTTGAAGTGAATAGTCGATACAAACTGCAGCTGTCAGCGACACCACCAATGCCATGCAAGAAGAGAAGCCTGTTCCATGATTCAGAGGGAAAGGCTTAGTGCCCTCAGTGAGTTCATGGCTTCCTCTCTGAGGATGCTGTTTATCCCACAGCTGCATGAACCAGTCTGATACTTGGCAACTTGGTTTCTCTTCTCTCCTACTGAGCAGCTGGATAACCTTAAGTAAGGCAACTCCAGCTCTGTGCTTCAGCACCTCCCCTTCCTCACATTTTACCTGTGTCACTCAGATAACATGTCTAGTGTCCTTTATACAATGCTTTAATGTCTAAGGATGAAAGTATTGTGTGATAGTTAAGCAGTAAGTCACTGGAAACTTAAAAAGTAAATACTTACTGAAGACACGATCTTTATGAACTAACATCTGTTGGTACATCACATGTACAGTGCACATACTCCCTGCTATAACTACACATAATTCCAAAACTTCAGTGTTATTACATACATCATCTTCACACTGGTAACTTTTAACTCCTTTAAAGCATTATTTTATTGTATTATGATGCCAGAAATGGAAAAATATTATGGAGCCATTTAAACTCCTCAGCACCTCTGTGCAAGTGCCTGTCTTACCAAGCAGGTTTCTATTTGACAAAAACACAGCAGGTTTACTGCAATCTCCAAGAAGGAAAGGCTTAAGAAGCCTATTCTGCACCTTGACAATACTTATTTTGAGTTCACCTTGATGCTGTGGCTAACTAGCATCTCCTACTGAAATCCGTGTCAGACCTTTCCTGCCTGTATTCTTCAATGCTTTACTCTTCTTCCCTCACTCCTTCAGGATGATATACCCAAAGAATCTGAGAGACAAACTCGTTTAGTATTATTTTTAGCTGAACAACGAGCAGATGGGCTTTCACAATTTTCCCTTCAATATGAATACGAAATCTTCAAAGACTTTTGTATTTCCTTGCCATTTTTATAATGCATTACCAAACCTTTTCTAGCAGGGAGGTGAACAAACTCAACATTCCAGACAAGGTTGTCCACAGCTATCTGCAGATTACAAACTTCTGCTTCAAACATTGAAGACTACAGCAATAACCTCCAACTTTTAAACAAAAATACAACTTTGCAAACTCTTGGGAAAACCGTACAAAAATTTTGAATGCTACCTCAACTGCCTAAAAAAAATCAGAGTAGTGTGGAGGTTGATGTGAACCACCATGGAGATAATGCTATTCGATAGGCCTAAGGAAAAGTGATCTATTTTTGTTTTTAAGCATTGTAAAGTCAATGGAACACATCACATATATAAGAAATTCGCAAGAAGAAACACGCACCCAATATTCTAGGAACTCAAAAAGCAAAAGCAGGAGGACAATAAACTTACTAACAGCATTCTTTTGCTAGCTGCAAACAGATCTTCTCAGTGAGAAGTCAGAAACAGCAACTCCACAACCCAAACTACGGGCTTCAGCTCCCACCTTTCCCACAAAGAACTCAGCACTTCCACATTAAAAGCAACAACGCAAAGAATTTGGCATTAAACTAAGAATGTATAAAAGAACAATACTATTTAAGAAAAAAAATAAACCATCTAGAGAGGAAAGGAGGAACACGTTCCCAGGCTAGACAAGCATTCTTTGGTATTTGGGCAGGAAAGAAAGGTAATTGATTTAATCATCTACTTCAGAAGGTGGTAATAAAAGCATTCACAGGCCATGATCTGCAGTGCAGTTAAAGCACACCACAGCTTAGACAAAGTTATTTTCTAAATAGCTTCTGCTATGAACCAAGTGTCAGGCACACTATTTAGCTTCTGCTATGAACCAAGTGTCAGGCACACTATTTCTGGTTTCCCTATATCAACAATTGACATTTGAAGCCAACAAGTGTACCTGCACTGTAGAATTGACACATCCACTGAGATCATTTCCACAGGTCCTAACATGAAGTATTTGTAAAAGGATGAAGAGAACAAAGAAATATTTTCAGCAAGCTCCTCTGCAGCTTAAGACAAAACCATACATTCCTGGAATGAATAAAGAGTGACTACAGTTATCAGTTAATTATCTGAAAACTACCACTTTGCTATAAAAAGACAAAAATCTGTACAGGAGGAAATTCATTACCAACATTTCTCATTAATATGTTTAAATACTTGAATTACCTCTGGTACTTCCACTTTTTTCTCTCCCAATTTGGAAGACGCTCCACTTGTCTTCTTGTCACCATGCTGTAAGTAAAGAAAATAGATGTGTAGTTATTAAGATCCTAAATGATACCTTCTATGTGGAGAAAGTCCTAAACGTCTTCAGGCACATATGATTCCTTTCACCTACTACAATATGACAGAAGGGAACATTGTAAGTTTTTCTTCACAGTAATGGACAGGACCTATAAATGACCTGCTGGATAATCCCAAGTGAAATCACAGCCAGGAAGTCACGACTCGCAGGGCAGTACATATAACATGATTATTCTTGTGAAAAGTTATGGAAAATATTAAACTTATCACTCAATCCTCACCAGCACAGCACTCATTCATACTTGCTTTGGAGACTTGCTGCCAATCCCACAGGCTTCAAAAAGCTGAACAGCTCTCAGAGAGACCAACATGATGTGTGCAGTCATCCACTCCAACATCTGAGCTTTCCTCAGACACATTAAAATGCTCGTTATGCCCAGCCCTCCTTATCTGGAGGGAAGCCATTACTACAATTTCTAGAATTCTGCTGCTGATATACAAAAAATAAATGATGTAACAGTTCAGGCACGGGTGCAGATTAGGAAATACAGTTCTTCCAGGTTCCTCAAAACTCCTGTACCTTTCACTCCTTCCAAGACTTTAAACCTCTTGCTTTCATCTAACTGATGTGCAATCATGTTTGACCCCTTTGCAGGACAGTGTACACGGAAAGACACAGTTTGTTCAGCATGCGTACTGCCATCCAGTGCATGATTTACTCTCTGCATCTCTGAAAAGCGGTGACTATAGTCTCACAAAAAAAAAAAAAATTCAAAAGCATATTCTTAAATGTTTAGACTAAATGAAAAGTAAAAAGCAAGAAACTTTACCACCATTAACATAAAAGACAACATAATACAGTTACTATCTAATATCTCAGCTAGTGTAACATCTCACAGCAACTGAGACATCTGCGAATGATGATTTGTGTCTGGTTTGATTTGTTAAGAAAAGACAGGAGATGACTGGAATCCCATTTATTCCCTTCTGTTTTGAGGATTTAGCAGCAGGAGGTAAAGTTTGCTAACCCACTACAGTAATGAGTTCCTACAGATTTTTCTTTACATGGCTGTAGGGAGAAAGTAATGACCCATGTTTCATTGCACTAACTTCAGCAGGGATGTGTTTAAATACATCTACAGACAGGCTGTCTACATTTCTGGAGACAGAACATACTACAGCTGAATCAACAAACGAAACTAAAAGTAAAAAGTGGCACATCTCTAATCTGTTTCCATTACAGTGGGACACAACAAAAATTTCAAAAGTCATTAGACAATGTCTATGAATGCAAGTTTTTAGAATTACTTTGGGCATGACTAAGATACTCAACAAGTTTTAACATTTAAAATGCTATTCTCATATTCTGATTGTGCCTCTTCAGAGGAAAACCAAGCCCCACAGACTGTCCTTTCATGTAAGAGATGAGTCGATCCACTGCCCCATAATAGTACTTTCATTATAGACACAATTAGCCCAGTTATTCCTGCTTTTTACTGATACAATAAAAGCACACCACACACACAGCAGTAAAGCAAAGTCAGTCAACGTGCTCTTGCTGAAAAAACGGTAACTTTTGAGCCAGCACTGCTGTAAAGCTCAAGAGCTAACAGCTCCTGCCCCACAAAACTCTGTTGTGTAGACCAAGCTCTCTTCCTAAATGGATACCCCCAGCATCACAACACTATAAAAGCCAAATGCTATCCCAGATTCAGCTAATTCAGCTAATAAAGCAAGCATCTTTCTGTGTATTGCACGTATTTTATTGCTTTTATTCATTTGCTTCTTCAAATTTGGACCTAGCTGAAACAGCTGTAACACCAATTAAAGCGTAATTTTTCTTTTTTAATTAAACAAAGTCACATAATGAAGAAGCCTTATTTAGTTTCTACTGAGCATGCCAGACTTTTACCAGGGCCAAATCCAGTGTTATGCTTCCTCCCTAAGTCCATCTACTCGTCTGCACACCAAGGAAACCTGTACCAGACAGACACAGCATCCATAGGGCACCCAGCCCCATGACTATGAAGAGGGGACTACACTGTGTCCCCATGGGTGGCTGGAGCTGGGAGTGTCCCCTCTGGGGTGCCAAGGCTTCTGCTTTTGCCAGCCTCAGCACACACTCTGCCTGCCCTCCCCCTTTCCCTGACCAGGCACAGCAGTCTCTGTGAGCAGAGAGCAGGAATAGGGGGCTACAAGATTCCCTCTGTTCAAGCAGAACATCAACTCCACGTCACTCAGGGACCCCAGCGTGGCTTCTGACAAGGAACAGACCAGGACAAGGCCCACAACTTTGCCACCCCAAAACTCAAGTCAGAGAGAGATGAAATTGGAGACCATCTTTCCTGGAGAAGGCTATGTCAAACAGCACCTGCAATTATGAGACTTTGACTTAAATGCCAAATACTGTTTATTTCAACTGTGGGAACAAATCATGTATGGCCTGATCAAAGCAATTTTTATCTATTAAGTTGGAGTCACACACTGTTTACACATTAAGGGGTGATACACTCTGGCCTCAGATAATAAAGTAGACTATGAAAGTATTACCTCACTTGAAAGTCTGTCTGCCATTCTGCAGAGGTAACCTTGGGAAGCACAACTTCCTAACACACCTTCTGAGAAGACCATGCTGTTTCCCTGAACAGCTGATCCTTAACATACAAGGGACCCTGTTTCAAAAATGCCCTTCAGCAGCTCTTTTCTGCTTTGTATTTATAAGCTTTGAACCGTCTAGTAAAAATATAAATATAGAAATAAAATAAAGCAAATAAATCAATCTGCTTAGCAAGAGACTAAGCTGAGGTTTTCTGGACCAGTATACCTGCATTCCTTTGCATTCCCAAGTGGATGGCACAGCTGACTTTGCCTGCAGGCACTCTTTCCATTTTCTGTTCATCTCTCCTTACAACGCCAAAGAAATTGCTCCATAACAAAGCCAGGGGACAGGAGCAGCTCCAGCTGTCACACAAACAGTGGGTATAAACTAGAAAAGGGACTTCAGCTGTAACTGACAAACAACAATTCCTTACAGTTGTTACGTTGGCCCAAAATTTTTTCCGACTTCACAAACTAGAAACAAAACATGCAAACCCGTCCATAATCACATCTTCACAAAACACGAAAGTATCTTGAACAAGAAAGCTTATCCTGTGATCTTCATCCTGTTCTACAGTGCACAAAAATGTCGCAATCGTTTTATAGACAGCTCAAAGTTACACTGTTTTATAGAAGTTTTAAGTGCTGGTCCAAAGAGCATTCATAAACTACAAAGTACCTCGCCTAGGTGAAAAGCACATGCTAACAACTGAGCACAAAATTCACTCTCAGCCCACACTTGCAAAAATCAGACCTCAACTAAAGGTCTTGCTCCAAGAAATTCTTTCTTTAGACCCAGCAGCCCCATCAGCATTAACAAGCCTTTGGTTCCAAGCCATTGCACAGCATCTCAGAGGACTGCAGTGAGGACATGCTCAGTAACTGGGTGAGAGGGGAAGTCTCCTTGCAAGAGTCTCAGCTGCAGTCTACCAGCTCGGCATTACAGATATTCAAGGAGATGTATCATTTTGTCCAGATAGGAATCTGACCTTTATCTTCAGGTGAAACTGGGAAGAAGATGGAGATCTTTGATGCTGCTCAGAACACTGCCAAATGGCAAGAGTTGTCAGGGGATCTACAATCAAGCAGTGTAAGGAATGGAAAGGTAAAAGCTAGGTACTTCTTACAGCCATCCCAAACGGTTGTAAATACACCAGCCAGTGAAAACCTGGGTAGACTGACCAGTTAATCTTTTTTGAATCTGTTCCTCTCTCCCACCTTTTCTACTTCGCTTACTCATCCTTTAGACTGTAAGCTCTTCCAGGCCGAAACCGCCCTGCACCATACAAGAGCACAGGACAAGGGGGGACTTCCGTCTCACAGGGAGGCCTACAACTGCTATTCTGGTGCCAACAACTGTAACAATGGGTTTCTAACACAGTACATGAAGGACCAGTTTCCTTACCTGATAACAGGTACCCACATCTTAGTATCTCTTCCTACCCTGGATTCAGTGACCCAGGACTACTGAGGCCTTTAACATTAGTGTCATCACTTAATGCAGCAATTCCCAAACTTCTCCCCTTGTGACTTTTGTCATCTCCACCACACTTTACCCCTGATTTTGCCTGACACAGCAAATTATATTTGTACTAAATACTAATCTGAGCTACTCTGAGCAATTTAAAAGTGCAGTTATAAATGCAACAGATTTCATCTACCTGATTATATACTCAGGAAATGAATTAAAGCAATGTTTCCTCTGAAAGCCACCTTACACGACGCATACTTTCTGTTCAACAGAAGTTGAACTTCTTGTCACTACTCTATAGAGAGACCAAACGCTTCCTCATATGACTAACAAATTATAAATAAGACTTTTTGAAGCAACTGCAGGTTTGTCACAGTAACGAGAGGCCACCAAAGTCCAAC
The DNA here is from genome assembly GCA_027574665.1 of Rhynochetos jubatus. NCBI lineage: Eukaryota > Metazoa > Chordata > Aves > Eurypygiformes > Rhynochetidae > Rhynochetos > Rhynochetos jubatus. The sequence continues at coordinate 53,529,759 of CM050690.1, forward strand.
CAAACCGCATACAGACATCAGAGAGCTGTGGTTTGCTCTGGGAGTATCTGGAAAGTGACAACTGTTACTGGCAACTCCACCATCTACCTGCAGTCAAGAACACGTTTCTGCAAAAAGGCACACTGTGGAGTTTCTTCCAAAGCAGAGCCGATGCCATGTCAGTTCTGCCTTATGCTGCAAATGTGCTTTGACCAAGAGTGACAGTTCCTTCAGCTAGCGTTCTTGCATTATTCAGAAGATTATGAAAACAGACAACAGCACGAAAAAGTCCGGTTTTCAGTGTCCTTGTAAAAAACAGAGGGATTACGGAAGCATACCCAGAGAACACCGAGTTCTCATCTGACCTGACACAGCCCACACAAGCGTCTAAAAAACACGCTGATTTGCTTCCAGTCACCACAAAATCCTTTCCTTATCCCTTCTTAAGCCTTAATGCCAAGGAGGGGAGGGAGCCTTCGGGGCAACCCGCCTGCGGAAGCCCTCTCCATCCCGCGCCCGGCCGCTCCACCGGTCGCCCTCCGAAGGGAGCCCAGGCTCCCCCGGCCCTGTCCAGCCTCACCCCCGGTACCACGGCGGCAGCCCCGTACTTACCATGACGTACCACCACCGCGCGAATGCCATGGCGCTGCTCCCTGCTTCTCAACGCCCGGGCCGCGCCCCGGCAGCCGCCTCCGCTCCGGGGCGGCACCCGCTGCGGCCGCGGCCTCCCGCCGACGAGCCCCACAGCAGGGCGGCCCCGACGGGATCGTGGGGCAGTACGCCGCGCCCCACCTCCCTCTCCACCTCCGCCGGGCCCCGCACCCCAGCCCCACCTTACCGCCTCGGGCGCGGCAGGGAGCGGCTGCCTCCCCGTTCCGGGCTGCGACATGGCGGCAGGGCTCTCTGCCACCAGCCTCCGGCGCTGCTGCGGGGCCCGGGGAAGCGGCGGGCAGCCGGACAGACAAGGGTCGGCCGGTGGCAGTCCGCAGTGGTCCCAACGCCGCAGCCGTCCCGCCGCGGCCAGTCCCTCCCCTTCCGGCAGGGGCCGGGCAGGGGCCGGTCAGGGACCGGGCGGGAGGGGGTCGCAGGGGGAGCGGCGTGGCTTAGGCCCTCGGCCCTTTGCTGGGGCGGTAGGTCGTGCGGCGGCGGCCCTCAGCGCCCCCCGCCCTGCGAGCGCTGGTGGCAGGACGCCGCCCCTCCCCGAACGAGAGTGGCTTTTCTTAAAAAAGTTGTGGTGGGTTTTTTTGTTGGTTTTTTTTTTTTGGTTGGTTTGTTTTGTTTTTAAAAAAACAGCGCACAAACACATTCCTTGTTCTCATGAAAGGCGGTCCCTCGGCCTTTCCCTGTGGAAGAGCGGTGGGTATGGACACCCGACCTCAGCCGGGGCTTGGCGCTGAGACAGCTTCGCCGGGGATGCCGCCCTGTCACGGTTCCCCCGAGATGGAGCCGGGCGGCGAGTGCCGGCGGCTGCTCTGGTCCCCCGGCTGCCCCAACTCGGCCGTCCCCTCGGCCCGCAATGGCACAACGGGCAAGGGACGCCTTCCCGCCACGCCCTCGGCTGCGAAGTCGGTCGCGGGAGTTGACGTGTCATCGCTGACGACTAGGGGATTCACCGCAGCTCAGGTTGTTACATGCAAAACTTTTCACCCGTTGTTTTTTTAGCAGTGAGTCCCGAATGTCCCCATCTGTGTGAGTCTTAGCACACATGAGCTGCTCAAGATGTACCGACGACTCTCTCACACCACTGCAGGAACAGGTAACTGTCAGTCACAGCTGAAGGAAGATTAAGCACGACCAAACCACCCTGATCAACAGCTGGAAAATCCACTGTGAGCAGGAATGGTGCAATGGAACTACAAGATCTTCAGGGTCCCTTCCAACCTGTACAGAAAATCACGCTACCAGGAGTCCGTGTCCACAAAGGAGACAGGAGTCCTGTAAAAAAATAATAATAAAACTTTATTCGAATAAAGGAGGAGTCCACGGGACATATTCCTGTGAGGTCTGTTGATCTACAGGGGGACGCAGCCCCCTTTTATCCTACTTTTCCCAACTGCAAGAGACCCTCCTCTCTTCCCCATTGGCTGAGGTACGCTGAGTGTACAGACTTCCCAATCCACCTAAGAAATTCAAGACAAGTTCATTTGACACATTCAAGATATTCCTGTAATTTAGATATTCCAGATATTCAGGTAGTTTTCATATTCAAGGGATCATGTAGTTTCGATAGTCTCTTAAGTCTGAGTTCCCACAGGCTGCTTTTGTTCCTTGTCTTGAGCCTGGGTGTGCACAGGCTTCTTTTGTAAGGACACAGAACTGGTGTTGCTATCAAACCCAAACTGTTCTATGATTCTATGAATCCTGAGCCAGTTGGGCAAAGCCCCTGCTCATGATGTGTTGCTGGAATGAGTAACTCATCATGTACCATGAGCGGTTCTCTGAGGCCACCTTAGTAAAGAAAAAAAGTTTGATTGAGTGATGTGACAAATATTCATGAAGCTCTATAGCAAAAATGGTGTGATTAATAACATGGTCAGCCTCCAGTGACAGGGGTTCACTGCAGTAGTTGCCTAGCAGTGTGTAGGTGCGCACACTCAGAGGTTGTGTGCAGGAATTGGCATGGTTGACCAACTTTGTCTCACCCGTGTCTTCTTTCTGTGCAGCTTAAGTAAAAGAAATAGGCATCGGGGGTGTTCCGTGTGAGGGGATGCCAGGCTCAGGCTGGCTGTGTGGAACAGCCATTTCATGAGACGTGTCACCCCAAAAAGAGTCCAGTGGTAGCAGTTCTGGGATGTGGGCACATGCAAGGAGGCCATGTATATCAGCAGGAGGAAGCAAAAGTGTCTAAGTCCTTAGAGAATGCTCTCCACCTAAGCAGCTGCTCCCTGATCCCTCTGGGGAAGAGGCAGTAGGACCATGTCCCTTAGTGGGAAGTCTGTAAACCCCATTAGTGCTCGTTCCCTGTCTCACCAGAGAGGAGATGAGTAGGTGAGGGCGAGCCCCTCAAGGCCTTTACCTCCAGAGAATGAGGACAGTTCAGACACGCCTACCTGAAGCCATCCCTGCTCTTTCTTTCAGATTAGCTCCATGCAGATTTATGGCTGGCTTTTGAAGCAAGGTGCTCCAGAGGAGATGCAGGCAAGGGACGTGCATTAATGCGTGACTTTTACACCAGGCTGTTCTGTTTATCTGGGGTCACTCTGACAGGTCTAACAGATTGTACTGCATTCCTCAGCTGCAGGCAGTGGACCCTCCTGGCTGACAGTGTGCTTCATGAAGGCTTCAGTGTGCTTCACCCCTCTCATTGCTATGTGCCTGAGGACAAGCAGCTGGAGCTGACAGTAGTTGAAACTGTGGGGTTGCAAAATAACAAGGTAGTAACACATGAAATCCTTGGTGATGTCAGTCTGTATCATGCTGGGCAGTGAAGGCTGGGCTGATCCAGAAGCACATTGTCAATTCTAAGTAATTCCAGCCATCCAGCCACTTACTCCAGTTCCCATAGCCTCTGTGTGCTTTTGCAGTGTTTTGGAAACCGGCTGGGATCCAGCCTTGCAAGGAAATCTTGCTTTTGGGTGAAAGGGTTGGCACCGTTGTTGGTATTAGAAGGTTCCTCTCATTTGCCCCTGCTTTAAGAAACCATGGTTTATTAGCAATTTCTGCATAAATTTATTCTTAACTAGTTTAGATTACTTTTATATAGAAGGGATGCAGACAGCACATATTTACCAGGGGCTGAAAAGCAGTTCCTCTAACAGAAGTGACCTCAGCTGACGGGTGTCTGAGTCAGCTCGTGTACTACTGCAGGCCTAAACACCATTCCACAAGTTTGCTCATTTGGATAAAGATTTAGGTATTTGACTGGAGGAGTTGCTAGTAATTATCCAAGTCAGTCTGACACTTACTATCTTTAATCATGAAAAAACAAGTTTTTCTTGCAGCTTTCAGTACTGTACAGGTGTGTAATTTCAAACTCATGCTGTATTTTCTGTTGCATTTTCCACTTATTCCTTCACAGCATCTGCAAGAGAACAGATCCACTAAAGCCTACTGAGATTTTGTGTGGCATTGGTGGTGGAGTCTGCAGAGGGCTGATCAGAAACAGATGGAGGTGACATACAGTTTGTTCAATGTACATTGGTTGAAGCAACAATCAGTGACCACGTCAGGAACACAAGTTCTTTACTCTGACAATGTGTAATGTGAACAAGTATTTTAAAACATTTTTTATGCTTTTAATAGTCATTTAGAGATATGTTTCATGGGTATGTTTACATGTAATTCAAGGTATTGGGAAATCTACAACTGGAATTCAGAATCATAGACTCATTGTTCCCTACCATACTTAGTCTGTAAAGGGCACCAGTTGATGTCACACACCTCTGAATAAAAAGGTGCTCAAAATTCTGGCAGGATGAGATGAAATTTTTGCCAAGCATACATATTTTATTAGTATAACTTGCATAATAGTACTACTGCAAGCTTATGAGTCATTCACCAAATTTACAAAATAAAGTACTAAATCTCTTGTGTAACTGGATTTTTATCTAGGGTAGTTTTAAAAAAAGTCTAAAAGTCAGTATATGAACCAGTCAAACAACTTGTTTGTTTCATCTCTTTCCTCTTCTTCTTCTGGTTTACCAAGATCTTGCCACAAGTTTTCATTCTGTTCTCTTCCTCCCAAAGCCAAACCCATCAAGATTTACTTCTTCTTTAATCTAATGCATGCAGTCCCACCCTGTTTTAACACCAACAGTAACAACGACAGACAAATACATTTTATTTCTCTACTGTTTCTGTTCATAGAGTGTTCAGTAAATGGAAACTGGAGTTTTCAGTTATGGAAATCCTATTTCTGATAAGAGCAAATAGTTTGATAACAAACTTGGTCTATAAAGCAATAATTCAAATTCTTCCTGTTGGAGAAAGGTTTCTTTCCATATATATTGACACCCATATTTTTGTACATGTTACAAACGTTCTCTTTTGTGATATAAATGGTATGTCCTCTGCTTATTTAGTGTGGTTTGAACATTTCCTGGTGGGCTTCATCCCACTGCTGAATGGAAATTTCCTTTCCACAGAGTGAAATCCCAAGCTTTGTCACCAACCAAGAGAAAACTAGAGTTTTCCTTGGGTTTTGTTATTTTGTAAATTCTTAAATACTGAACTGAGACTTAATTAAACAACTTTTAAATTAACTCTGAATAATTACTGTAGCTGAATTTGGGTGATATACATGAAAGTGTTTAGACCAAATACACCTAAGACTGTCACCAGCTTTGGGAGTCAGCAGAGATTCAAGGCAGCTAAGGCGAGACCACTGCTGGGTGAGACCCAGAATACTTCTGGCTGTTGTTTTGGAAACAGTTTAGAAATGTGTGCTTTGAATCATTGTTTTGGTTCAGCATAAATTCAGCTTTTAGCAAGTAGCTGGCACTTCTCTGGGCTGGGTACAGATACAAACTGTATGAGGTTAAGGCTCAAGGTCATAACCTGAAGTCAGGTCCAAAGGGAAGAACAGCGCAATGAGCTAGGCATTACGCCAGTGAGTATCAAACGTTACAGGTACGTAGGAGTGGCTAACCTGCAGCTCATTTCTGTCTGCTGGTTTTATCTAAAAAGAACTTGCCTGAGATAGGTGTATTTTCTCAAGTGTACACTAAAGTATGAAATTACAGCAAAATTTATGTTCTGGACATGTCTGATTTTTATAAAAGTAGAAGAACTTTGTTGAATGCCAGGTTTCTGCATATCAAAATTACAATACCATTTCTCTCAGATTCTCAAACTGTAGGCTTAGATTAGTCTGTAACAAGAAACTGCAGATAAAGAAAACTTTGGAACTGTGTGAGGTGAGACAAAGATCTGTCTTTTCAGAAGTAAATTTTAAAGTCTTTACGCACTAGAAAGTTTCAAAATCAATAGAAAATCAAACTTATAAAATAGGTACCTTTTAAGCACAGTCTACATATTCAACGTATCTGTGTCAGCGTTGCATCTTGTAACTAATGAAATATATGCATGAGATTAAAACTTTCGAGTACTTCTTGGATTTTTTTCCCACCTAATATCCATTTACCACAGAAACAGTGATTTCCTGGAGAGTAACAACTTTCCCTCCTTTGTGATGTGGCACTTACCCCAGTCATCAAGGTGCACAGTGGTCCCCACAGGGCAATACTGACCTTCAGGTGAAATTAGTTCTGAGATTCTTGGTATTAATAGAGGCTTCACAGAGGAAGGGTTACGAAAAATGGCTGTGGTTTTGTAAAACGCACCCTGTAAAACAAACTGAAAACTTGTCTGCATTGGTTTGCAAAGATGCCATAAATAATTTCTGTGTGTGACAGTGAGTCATCCCAGGGTAACAAAGAAAAGAATTTGCATGACACCACATGTCTTTTTCTATTTTGTTTTATGTTTGCTTTTTCAGTGTCTTACCCATGCACAGGTATGCATGCATTTAGGGTTGAAGAAGCCCAAGACAGACCAAAATACAGTTTGCAACTAATCCAAAAGCAAAAATAAAACCAACACTTCACTATTTTATATACAGTATGTATGTACATTCTTAGATACATACTTGTATGTCTGTCTCACAGCTGTTTTGTACATGCATATGATGTAATCCACTGCGTCACTAACCAGTATTCCCATGATTTCCAGGTAAAATAAAAGACATACTAAAAATTAAAGAAGAATAATTTAAAGCAAAACAGCATTGAAAGATATAATTAATTTACACTGAAATCACACAACAAAATATTAGGCTTAAGACAGAATTTTGACAGAAAACTTGGAGAATGTCTAGGACCAGGACGGAAAGAAAAAATACCTCCTGGGAAAATACTGGACACTGCTGCTTATTAGACAACACTAAATGTTCTTTGCCAACACTACCAAATATCTTGTTTGCTTCCTGCTATGTTCTGAAAACTCTTCCCTGATGCAGCATTGGGTGGGCAGTGATGCTTCTTCTCATATACTTTCAACAGTTGCCTACGAATGAAGTCGTCAGTAATTACAAGAGTACTTCCATAGTATTTCCCTTCGCGCCTGTGACAGGTTATGAAAAAACCTGTCAAACAAGAAATTCCTGTTGATAGAGAGGGAAATTATAGTGCTGGACTCTGTTGGCTCTCGTAACAAATCCACCATTCCCACATGAATGCAGTCCCTGTGATGACAGGATCATGTTTCTGGGGGAGGCTGCTGCCTGTGCTGCTGATAAACTGAGGCTCAGGAGGACTGAAGGATGTCCGTCCGGGGTTGCACAGGATGCTTGTAGCAGGTAAAGGCATTGACCCTATGTTTTGTTTATGCATAATCCTTTCAGTCACACCACATTTCTGATCTGATTATTAAGCTCAAAAACGGGGCTATATCAACAATGAAAATAAGTTATATAACTTGTCCTGTCCTGTGTGCTGGCCGTGAGAAACCTCACTGTGGTTTTCATCTAAGCATGCCCTCATCCATAATGAAAGAATTATGTATGCAAAATGTATGCAGACTTGCACATTTGTGCAATCATATACACATTTTAAATACATACACACAAAAAGTATTTATTAATTACACTCTAGAGTTAGAAAAAACCCACATTGTCAAATACTTTGGCAATCACAGTTGCATGATATGCCTGGAACAGGAAAAAAGCAGACAATATTCTTCCTTAGGAGAGCATTGCACTGCTGAGTAATGCAGATGGGCTTGATCAGGGTTGGTGGATTTTGTGCATTTAGCAGGATTGCTAGCATATGGTTCATCCTGCATTTAACTTGGTTGTCTAGTGCCTCATCTAAAAGTGAGGCTAACATGTCAAAAGTTTCATTCATATTAATAACCACATCTTCAAAAAATAGCTCTGCTTACAGCGTGACATCCATGAATCCATTATAGCCATCTACTGCTGTGCCATCGCTTCCATGCTTGGATGTCTTCTCACGTGCATAGTTCAAGGTCTTCTTTATCACTGGTGACCGTATGCTCTACAGGACTGAGTTTCACAGGCCTCTTCTTCGGTTGCGTGCTAGTTGTTACTATACTTCCTGCCTTTTAACAAGTGCAACTTCTGTCAAAACAGCAGAAAGGAAGTCAAAGTAAGTACAGGCTGGTACAGAAGCATTTTCTGGAAAATTGCAACACTGCCTTGCAGGAAATTCTTACCTGTTTTAGAAATGTGAGAAAATAAGCAACTGGGATTGCTCTGAAGGGGGGAACATGAGTAACATGGAAAATATTTTACAGCTATATGGTGTTTTGAAGACAGTATACATTTTTCATAGTTAAAAAAGAAAGTGAACTGAACTAACATTGAGCAGAACCAGAACACTCCGGAACAGGACCACAGCACTTGGCTGGACATTTAGAATCACAGAATGGTTTGGATGGAAAGGACCTGAAAGACCACCCAGTTCCACCCCCCCTGCCATGGGCAGGGACACCCTCCACTAGACCAGGTTGCTCAAAGCCTCATCCAGCCTGGCCTTGAACACTTCCATGGATGGGGCATCCACAGCTTCTCTGGGCAACCTGTGCCAGTGCCTCACCACCCTCCCCGGGAAGAATTTCTTCCTGATGTCCAATCTAAATCTCCCCTCTTTCAGTTTAAACCCGTAACCCCTTGTCCTGACACTACATGCCTGTGGGAGATTTCTTACAGGAGAACGGACATGTCGGCAAACAAAGCTACACAGAGCTGGAGCAGGCCGCAAATAGCACGACCTTGAAGCGTACGTGAGAACGATAAAGGAAGAAATAAAGTGGTCAGCACATTCTTGAGGAGAAACTTGGCAGAGAAAAGCAAACTATGGGTGGTGATGAAGTTGGAGTCAGATAGCCAGTCGTGTGTTAGCCTAGGGCGCTGTCTGAGCTACATATTGATGTGACGGGGAACAAATAAACGGCTTCGCTTTATAACTCTCAGAGTTGTGGAAGTCCATTCTTCTCCCGCACATGCCCTTTAGCTCAGAGCAGGTAAAAAAACTTTTGCTAGTTTACACTACATGCATTGGTCCCACCTGGGTAACCAACTGCCTGTAGCTATTTTGTAGCTGCAAAATAGGGCAGTAACATCAACAATAGACTCACCTGAGTGGCCAAGCAGTAGTGGCAGCGTGAGAGCCTCTGTGGTACATTGCTCGGGGACATGCCTGCTTGCAGCAGCCCTGCTCCTTCCTCCCACTCCTCTGCAAACAACCGTGATGTTAATGGACCTGAAGTGAGGATAACTTCCTCTCAGCATGCACCACTCTCTCTGTGGAGTAGTTCTTTCTGTTTTAAGCCGTGCATTCATTCCATGTTTGCCATGAGACGTGGGTACCCCTGCACTGCAACAAGACCTATTTCCATGCATCCTCAGGACGAGGTGTCACTGCAGGAGTGCAGTGAAACTGCTTGGTAGAACAACCCAGCACAGTTTGAACGCAGCTGCTGTGCAAATTATTATGAGGTAACTGAGCACCGAGTGCATCACAAAACCCCAAATCTGCCATTTCTAGCCAGAGGAACACGCTGCTTCTCCAAGGCAGACTGATGGAGCCAGCTGGACCTGTCAGCCCAGGTGATGCTGCTGCTTCCTTGGCAGTGACCAACACTTGCAAATACACCTTCACTTCAGCCGCCATGGGTGGATGGCATATGTAGCAGGCGTCTGATATTAGATACACAGGAACTTACATTTTCTATACATCAGCCCCAAACATTTCAAAACCTGAAATATTTTGAGTGAACATGGGGCAGCAAAGCAGTGACATTCGAGGGGAAGTATTCTGCCTGAGGAAATGCATTTGGTGTGGAGCAACTTGTGATGACACTGCCCAGCACAGCCACACGGTGCCCAGGCTTGTCCTGCCGAAACCAGCCTGCCCGCCCCAGCTCACGGTGGGGGTGTGCCCTGCCCCCTCCCCAGCCACCTCCCCAGCACCAGCCACTCAGCAGTTGCATGTTGGAGTAATAAGCTAAAGAATTAATGTGCAATTATTAAATGTGTCAAAATAAATGACCTCGAGTGAGAAAATAAATGCTCCTTCCTCTAAGATCCTGGAAACTGAGACAAGATTTTTGCAAATGGCATGTGAGCACAAGCTTCCACCTCCTGTATCAGGCACTGGGAAGATCAAAGTCCTCCTCCACCACTCAGATTTTAGCATAACCAGAGGAAACACGGTCGCTTGTGCTTGCCGGGGACCTCCTTCAAACCTCACTGCAAATAATGGTTTCCCACTGCCTTGGGTGTGGGAAGATTGAGTGCAAAAAACATTCCTACAACAGTGTTGCAAAAGTGAAAGATGACAACAGTACTTTACATGAGCCATGTGTGCAAATCCATTTTCCCCTCTGTAGCGGAAAAATAGGAAAAAAGTGTATAAATCTGGACACCAAATTCCATTATCTTTTTAAACAAGTTTCCAGAAGGCTCTGCCAGCATTGCATACCACTGTCAGAAGATACTGGCCCCTTTTTCATAGACGATGACCCCCAAACCTGCTCCCAGCAGGTTGCTAGCATGTGGATAATTGCGGTGACCAAACAGTTAAGTGCCATTGTGCCTGTAGGGGTGTGTGATGCCAGCACAGACATTTCCTCCACATCCTCTGCCAAAGCACGTGGTTTGCAGCTAAGGGCAGGGAACATGCTTCTCATGCCAAAGAGAAATAATCCCCTGTGCCTGAGGAACCAGGACATCCTGAGCTTGGGGTGGGGACTAAATACAGCCTGTAATGCTGGATATGCAAATGGGACTCCCAAAGCGAAGGAGGGCTTGGAGAAGTCATGGCAGTGGTCCAAGATGGGGAGCAGTGTGGCCCTTTGATTGGCTCAGCCCTGCTTTTTTGGGATGATGACATGTCTCTGGGGAGAAGCCTTCGACCTGTTTGCAGAGTTTGCCAGGAGGCTGTATGACTGCCAGTGGATTTTATTCCCTCTGACTGCGGGCCTGCCATTCTCCTCCAGTCTTCTCTGCTTTCTGGTGTGTTTAATGGTGTCAGGGTTGCAGACAAGATCTTGATGAGATGCACAAAAGCATGACTCACCCTCAGCGGTGTGGAGACTGTTCCAGTGCTGGGTTAAACCTAAAACCTTCCTTTCTGTACCTTAACTGCTGGTGATTGGGTCCTCCTGCGTGCACTTGTTGGCATGACTGCACTTGTACTCCTAAGTTTGCTTGTTTGGCTTCCTAGAAATCTTGCACAGTAACGTTTGTAAGAGTCAATTTTATGTTGGCTCTGAGTTTCTGAGCATAAAGCAACAGCATGTTTGAGGTGAATCAGGTTTTATTGAGAGGGATCCCCCACCCATTAGTGGGACTGGGCTGCCTCCCATCGCCTGCCATCTGTGCCCAGGCTCTGCAAACCACCCAAGAAGCTGTCACCTACACCACATACCCAGGAAATCCCCACCTGGGTGTCAGATTCTATACCCTTGACTTTCACAGTTGCAGCTGCCTTATTAAGACCCATCTAGACTTTGCCAAAAATGCTTTTCACCTCTTCTTGGGCTGTTGAATGCTTAGAAATGTCCTACCAGCAGTGTGTGTTCTATCAAGGCAAGACATACCTAGGTTAGTGTTTGCTTGCTTCTCCTCAGCCCTTCAGGAGTGGTCCCTGGAATACCCTGGTTTCAAACACTCCTGCTGGGAATCAATCCAGTGTAAACTAAACATCATTTATTTGGTTAAACAACGTTATTAAACTTTTTATTTTCTGATACGCTGATGACATCTGGGAATCTCAAGCATGCCTGTGTACTGCAAAATATTCAGAGGAGTGGCAGAAAGACAGAATCTGAGGAGTTTAAGCTCTAAGACCTAGATGGCCCTTTCTGCCTAAAATGGGTCCGAACATCAGCTGTGTGATGGCACTGGGTTTTCCTTGTTCTGTGGTACGTTTGGCCCCTGCTCGCCTCTCCTCGTCCTCAGGGTGCCCCAGTCAGACACAGTCTTTGATTTCTGCTGCCTCTTCTCTTGGGAACTCCCTTGGCCGCCTTGGGCCCTGACTCATTTCCTCCCATGGCTCATCTCATCCTGCCTGCTCGGAGCTCATGGCTTTCTCTGTCCCCCCCCGCCCCCCCCCCCCCCCAGCAGCAAAACTCATTACAAAAACAAGTGAAGCTGGCACATTGTTGGAAATCTTGCCTCTTTTTCCACAGCATGCAGAGAGCCTTGTCTGTAGGCACCTTGGTGAGGCTTTACACACAGCATGGTATGTAAGGAAAAACCCAGTTATCTGCATGTAGCATGAGAAACCATGCCCTCACACAAGCATAGTGCAGCAAAAATTCAGTCTTTACGTTTTTCAAGACGTGACACATTCTTTGTCAAAGAAACCAATCCTTTCTGGGGCTGAAAACAAGAAAATGTTAGTTATCCTCCTGCCTTTCTCAGATACACTGTCACTCAGATACAGTTCATGTGATTATTATATATAAAGTTTGTGTCATTATTCTCCTATGGGGACAGCCTGAGAGAGTTGGGCTTGTTCAGCCTGGAGAAGAGAAGGCCCTGCGGAGACCTTACAGCACCTTCCAGTACCTGAAGGGGCCTACAGGAAAGCTTGGAGGGGGACTTGTTACAAGGGCCTGTAGCGACAGGACACGGGGTTTAAATTGAAAGCAGGGAGATTTAGATTAGATATTGGGAAGAAGTTCTTCCCAGGGAGGGTGGTGAAGCACTGGAACAGGTTGCCCAGAGAAGCTGTGGATGCCCCATCCCTGGAAGTGTCCAAGGCCAGGCTGGATGAGGCTTTGAGCAACCTGGTCTAGTGGAAGGTGTCCCTGCCCATGGCAGGGGGTTTGGAACTAGATGGTCTTTAAGGTCCCTTCCAATCCAAACCATTCTGTGATTCTATAACTCTGTCGCAATTTTAGGACAGTAGGCAGAGAAAACTGAGTGGCAGGAATCTTAAAATTATGCAATCTTCATTTAGCATAACTCAACTCTGGGATTTGGCTTCCTACCACTACAAAGGAAAATAAAGATTTTTAGGGTGGATTTTAAAAAATTCTTCATCTCTTTGAACAGCTCACTGGAGATGTGACAATTATTTTTTTGTGTTTTTGGGAAGAGTTAGACCTTGCCACATCCGGAGATGTGCACCCATGGACACTGCAGCTGGAATTGCAGGAGTGCTGTCATGTTGGGCCTAATGCATGACACTGCATGATTCTGAAACATAAGGAGATGGAAGTCAGGCTGCAAAGTCAGTGTCCAGGCTGATCTAGGGTTGTGTGGAGAAAGACACACTTGGAAACTACCTGTCCTATGGATTTGCAGTCCCTACAGCTGAGAGATGACAAACTGCTGGTGACTCTCATCCGATGCATCCTGCTTTTTCACAGTCCCTCCCTTCTCCTCCTTCTCCTTCTCCTTCTCCTTCTCCTTCTCCTTCTCCTTCTCCTTCTCCTTCTCCTTCTCCTTCTCCTTCTCCTTCTCCTTCGATCTTTTTTTAAATTAACCTGCTTCAAACTGTCGTTGAGTGATGGGGTCTGCTAATATCTGCCCCATGTAATCAATGTAGAGAAGACCTTGTTAATTATTATTATTAGTATTATTAGCAGTTGACATCCTTTGTCAGGTTGAGCATCACAGCAGAGTCTGGTCTTTTCTAAAGAGCCTGTGCTTACACCATATCCTTAAGAGTAAAAAGATTATTAAAAGTCTACAGCTGAAAAAAGCTTATTTTCAATCAATTTAAAAACACATACAGATTATAGGTTGCTTTAAATACATGAATTCCTAGGCAATATGGCAATAAGGAATACTTTTTTCAGCACCATGCCTTCTGATATGACTTGCAAAATGTTTTGAGCAGTTGCCCAAGGTGACCAGCAGCACTGGAAAACCTTTGACCATGTTGTCATTCCTCTCTGTGTGTCTGGAGGACTTCTGGGGTTGCATTCCGCAAGGCTTTTCACAATGCAATAATAAGAATTTCTGCACCCTTCTTTATGCACAGGTTGTGGGAAAACTGGCCACCGTCAGGACCTGCCCCCCATGAAGGATTTCTAGGGAGAAACAGTAGCTGTGAGCAATCCTGCAGTGAAGGCATGGCCAAAGGCTTTCCAGAGGCAACAAGCCAAGAGATGGCTAGATGAACTCTCAACTACTGCAAGCCCAAACCGAGTGACACAGAGCACTAGTGTGTTGTTGTGATGCTTTGCCAAAAGATGCAGACCGCTGTGCCCAAACCTTGTCCCACCTGACCATTGGAGTAGTGGCAGGGATGGTTTACATGATGTAAAAACAAGCTCACAGTGGAAAAGCCTTCTAGAAAAATGCCTGTTTGGGGGGAAATCCTCAGACCTCCCTGGTTCTCGTCTTTCTGCATTTTGGGGATTATTTCTGCTTGTTAAGCAGGGAAACTGCTACCCTGGGCCAGTTACTGTGCTACCATATGCACCATGGAAGCAACAGTTCTGGGTGAAAACAAGCCTGGGGAAGCACTGGAGGAGAGATGGGGTGGTGCATCAGCTCCCAGCTCCTCCAGTCCTGGGGAGACAGGCAGCCAGTGTGGGAGACACACACTGTAGTAACCCTCCTGCATTAGACCCAAGCAGTGCCCTGCTGGCAGCTCTGTGATCTCAGCTGTGTAACCTTCGTATGGGTTACACATGCCCACTGTCATCCACCCAGCCATCGTGAGCCTTGCAACCTGCAGAAACAGTGGGTCTGGGTGAGAAAAGCATGTTCGTACATCACTTGCCATCCTCCCTTTGTAGGCAGCAATGTGTCTGTCACCTGCCTGCTCTGTACTCGGTGTTAATTAATTTCTGGTAATATGAAAATTAAACACATTACAAAAAATCTTGTGTGAAACAAATCTGTGTAGACTTCAATTTGACACATCATAAAGTTTTTCAGGCAAGACTGGGAAGACAGCATCTGATTAATTTAATATGCAAATATAAGCCTGTTAGCAATTCATGCTATCAAATATGAATAAGACAGTGACAAAGATGAGGTTTATTCCTGGGTGATATAAAGTAATACATCTCAGTCCTTAAGAAATATTCAGGGAGGCACTGTCTGCTAATGACTTTGACAGGGGTTTTCAGTGAGGAATCTCAGGGTTTGCAAAGATAATATTTAAAGACAGAGCATCCTCACACATGGAAGACCAGTAATAGAGCAAGAAAACAAATGCCTGTGCATGTAGGAGGGATCTTAGCTTCCAGCTTGGATGGAGGTGTATGTTCCAGGAGAGCTAGGGTCCAAACAACTCCTGGTTAGGAGAAAAAGAGAGGTAAAATCAAAAAAGGATTGAAAAGATGCTATAGGATCTTTCATATGCCTTTTCCACTGCATTTTCCTTCATCAGTTGAAAAGATTTCCTGAAGTTTTGCATCTTGTTTTATTGCTGATTGATGGACATCGGTCTTGGTCTTGAAATCTTGACCTCACAGTTTTGAATCCTGACTGCTGTGATCTTGGTATCCTCACACTCTTCCATTTCTGCTCCTGTCCTGCAGCAGAATGGCAGTGGTCTCCCATGGTTGCACTCAACCAGGGGGGTGGAAATTCTTGCCAGGAGTCCTGGGTCATTGTACTGTTTTGTGTGGGAGGTCAGGGGTCCCCCTGTTCAACCCCCTAGTAAAACCAGCTCGATCTGAGAGGCTGGGGTGCCTAGGGGCCAAGGCAGAATGGGGAAGGGTAGACCATGGGCCCCAGTGGCAGAATGCTGCCTGGTTTTCAGAGAGATTTTACTGACCTTTACTGGGAGTAGGAAAAGTGGCATTTTTCTTTGTCACTGACAGTTTTCCATTTAGCAATGCTCCTGTCCCATGCACTGGATGTGCCAGTACTGTCCTGAGAGGCTCCATGTGAATGCCATGGCAGTTTCCAGCCCACTGAAAATATTTGAAAATGCAATATTGAAAAAAAAAATCAACCCAGAAACCACAACAAAACTTGAATACACACGTGGCTGAAGGGTCAGCAGCATACAAGGCCTGCACACCCTGCACTGGGAAGAGGCTGGGTCTTCACCGCCTTGGGATATAGGGCTGTTTTTCCCGGTTGTAGCACACATTCCGGCGTTTGCTGTGTGGAAAACCTAGCAAACTGCCCTTGCTGGCATAACCTTTCCTCCTCCCTTTTTAACTAAGTTTGCAAGGCTGAGGAGTACTTGTGAAGGAAGAGAAAAACGAACTAACCAGACGTGAGCTAGTAGTTTTTCCCAAGGCTTCCTCTGCATGCAGAAAATAGCGTTGACAGCAGCAGCCGGGAGCCAGGAGCCGGCAGCGGCTTCCAAGGGGTAGGGGCTTCTCCTGGCCCCCACCCGGCTCCGTCTCGCAGGCAGGGCAGGTGCCGGTTCGCAGCCCGGCCGAAGCTCATCTCTGCCCTTTTTCTCCCAAAGCGGCCCCCCCTTGTAGCCATGGCAACTCGCTGCCAGGCGCAGGCAGGCCCCGGAGTCGCCGCTGCCTGCGGCTTCCCACCTGCGTCGAGCTGCAACATCTTTCGGGAGCCGCAGCATCCTCCGTGGGCTACATCCCTCCGTGGGTTGCACCATCATCCATGGGCTACAGACCCCCGTGCATTGCAGCATTTCCTCAAGAGTAGCAGCATCCCGCCATGGGCTGCATCATCCCCCGTGGGCTGCAGCATCTCCTTGACAGCCACAGCATCCCACCGTGGGCAGCATCATGCCCCCTTGGGCTGCAGCATCCCACTGCGGGCTGCAGCATTCCCTGTGGGCTGCATCCCCACCTTGGGCTGCATCATGCCCCCATGGGTTGCAGCATCACCTCATGGGTTGGACCATCCTCCATGGGTCACTGCATACCCCAGTGGGCTGCAGCATCTCCTCGAGAGCGTCAGCATCACACTGTGGGCTACAGAATCCCACCATGGGCTGCATCGTCTCCCTGTGGGCTGCTCCCACACTTGAACATGGAGCCCGAGATGCTGGATGAGTCACCCAATAAAATTTGAGCAGAGGTTCGTTCTCCTCAGAAGGGCCATTAACAACATTAGGGCTTGCTGCTGTGCCAAGCAGCCCTGTGCCACAGTGCATATTCTCTCTTCAAAGTGTCTCCTGTTAAAGTATTCTCTCTTCAAAGTGTATCCTGTTCTGGAGTGAAAAAGGGATTTGATGCTGCTGCAGCAGCAGGCTGAAAGGCATTAAAGGGAAGGAGCGATGCAGCCTGGGCTTTTGCTCCTAGGCTTTGTGAATCTGTTTATTACTACCAACGTTTTTTATACCCTGCACTAGTCAGGTTGTCCTTTAACAGTGTCTCATCATGGCAGTGACCTTCTTTAGTGAAAATTTCTTAATGATGATTTCTGAACAAAACCTGCTACTTAAGGTTTCCAACAGGTTTCTCTTCTTTGTTCCTGCTGGCAGCCCAGACCCTTTCCTTCTGTTGCTGAGTGGAGTCCTCCTCCTGAGGGTCTGAGGAAACTGAATATGTAAGAGAAAAAGCGAATCCTCATGCTGTCTTGGTTCAGACAGCATCTTTTTAGGGCTTCGATGGGATCCGGGGTCAGGTCCCTCAAGGAGGCCTGATGTGATGGATGGATGGAAATCCCAGGGACATCCTGACCAAGTCTTCATGGGAGCAGCCTGCTGAGAGGTATGGCTCTGTCCCTCTGCACAACCTTTGTGCTTCATTTCCTGCTACCCAACAGTGTCACCATTATTAGCAGCTGCAGCTCCAGAAGATTCCACGTTGCTCCCCGAGGAGCTGTTCTGACTTTGCTGGCACAGGCAACACTGCCTCTGCAGAGCTGCCACTTCCAAAAGCCAGCAAAAAAGCTGCGCAGGAGCCTCAGATCCACACTGCTCATTGTCTGCAGTGCTATTTCCATGTGCCCAAGTACCCACGCCTGGGTTTCATACCAAGCTCTTCTTCTGCTGATATAATATCCCTAAGAAGCTAATCTCCAGATTCACGTGTTATGATGGTAAAGACAGGAACAGGACTGGCTAAGAAGAGATGACACCTGTGAAGCAGGTAGCGATCCATAGGATGGTGCTATATTACTCCAAAGAGAGGACTCTGTGGACAGATTATCAGTGCCACCACAGAGAGGAGAAGAGGCTTGTGCCTTCTGCTTTGGCTCTGTTTGCATCTTGTGATTGTGGAGGGGTGAACTACCATATATTTGTGGCCACAGTCACCGGAGTCATGCAGTAGTTAAAAACATTTTGTGTTTATATCCTGCCAGGAAACTAAGTCTAGTCTCTACTTAGCGTAGCATGATTTCTTTTTGTGAATCATCAGTGAACTTGATCCTTTTCATATTTTATCTGTAATTTCCTTTACACTCCTAGACTTTCTGTGGCATTACTTCTATTCAGTGACCGTTATGAGATGTATCTGCTCACTGCTATGCAACAGCAAAGGGGAGGAAATCATAACCACGCTTCCAGTGCAAGTATCTTGATTCACTTTCAAAGGTCAGTGTCCAAAAATCAAATGAGAGCCAGAATTTTCTCCCAGAGGCACTTGAGCTTAGTGGGTACAAACACTATGCCAATCACCACCAGTCCTTAATATAAAAATGGAATTCTCTCCTAAACTAAAACCTTACAAAATGCTTGCTTTGTGAATTAGGTAATTCAAATGACATAATTTCTTAGGCATTATTTCTTGGCGAACAAAGGAGAAAACAGCTGCAGCGATGAACAGCAACACATATTGTCAAAACTAGGTAATGACAACACATCGCTGTACTGTGCAGGCTGTTGCCACAGAGTGACTGCAACTCTGGCTGTCACCACCCAACTCCTCATTCCTTTTGTCAATGTGCTGAAACACAATTTGCATCTAATTTGCATGAAACATTTTGCATGCAATGGTGAAACTGATTCTTTTGTTCTGGTTGTAATGTGTTTACATTGGAAACACCGATGTCCCTGCAAGCGGCACAGTCGGACATCAGTGGAGACGCGTCAGCCATATTGGGTCCTGGGCATGTGCCAACACTTTCAATGCTTGTTCCTTTCTTGGAGTCTTTAGTGATATCTAATCTTTGATACACAGTACAGGCTTTTATTGCAACTGTACAGATGCTTTGAGGACAAGGAGGTGTCAGAATGCATATGCAAGGACTTTTGATCTCCTATTGCAGTGTTTGCACGTTCTCCCGGAGGGAATAGCCGAACAACAACAAGTTAGCCAAGAATAAGGAAGGCCAGATGCCAACATGCCACCTGCTCCCTACGCAGCTGGTTCCTAGCCCTTTATAGCTCCTTACAAATGCAACCTAGCAGAGTCAGGCACGGAGCAAGGGTGACACTCTGTGATAATCTAGGAGAAGTACATGGTTTGGATTGGCAGTTGTCTCCAGGTTAGTCAGGATGGCTGCAAATCCAGGACAGACGGATTTTGGTCATTGTGGTTCAGGATCAGGCAAGTGTCCTCCTTTTGGTGCCTGTGACTGCCCGGGGTCTGCACTCAGCAGGAACAAGCCAGGTTCCGTGAGCAACGCGCTGGCCAAAGCACAAGCTCTGCCTCTGCTCATCCTAGCAAGACTGCGCGCTCTCTTAAGGAACACAAAAAGCAAATTTAAAATTTAAGGCAAAGTTTCCCAAGTCAAATACAGTAAAACAAGTTGCTCCATGATCCTGGGACTGGCTGGTGCCTCATTCCTTATCAACTTGTGTCTTCTAGTTTATCCTTTCCTACTGACTTATAAGGTTGCAGCAGAAGGATGTGCCTTGCTAGATATTTAAGGACGTATATGTGGAAGGTACCATGAGACACATCTGGAGAAGCTGCAGCCTTTTAGATACCAAAATGTCTTAGGAGACAAACTAAGCAGAGAGTCCTCTAGTGCTTAACGAACCACGAACTCTGAAAGTTTTCCTTTCAACTCACACTAGTTATAATGACAGCTGAAAGCAGCTGGGTGTTATTCCTAGCATGGACAGTCTATATATGGCCTTCTGTCACTGCATCTGTTGTACTTCTTGTACAACTAGGAAAACAAAGGTAAAAGAGTTTCACAGGAGTCAAAGCTCTTTAGAAAACTAGGCTAAAAACATGGGCTAAAATTTCCTTTAGGAAAATAATAGCCCAGAAAAGAGTTTAGTAATGATTAGTGTCTTAGACAAGATTCAGCTGGTTTTCAGCATTGCTTTGTGTATTTACTGTCTTTTAGAGGAAGCTTTAACTGGCATGTTCTCCATACATGAGTCGTCTGCCTCTTTACATATGGCAGGCCATAGAGTATAGCTTCTGTGACCAAAGACGTTGGGGCTACATCTGGAAATTCAGCAGCTCCCTCACCCTGAGAATACAGACAGTATACGTCTCCCCAGAAAGGGCCATGCTACTTCTCAGCATCCTTGCTGAAGAAAAGCTCCAAAGCTGCTGCAGCTGGATGATGATGAAGTAGGGCTGCTCATCTCTCAGAGCACCATGAGTCTGATCTCTGTCCTGGAGCCACAACTGAATGATGTTGCCTCATTTTCACTATTTGCAGAAATTTGTGGTCTTTCTTGACAGAAAAAGGCACCAGTATCTGGGATCTTCTGCCCTTGCATAAACAATTTTTGAGAGGTTTTCTTCAAATCAGGATGAGGAACCTGGTATCAGTTCTCACCATGCCCTCCCTGACAAGCAGAGGCTTTCCCAAATAATGTGACAGTCATAGTGTCTGTATAAATAACCACTGTGCCTTTACTCTGTGTCAGCTTTGAATTATTAAGCATTGCAGGGTTTTTTTGTGAAGCTTCATTGATCATTTGCATCTTACAGAAGGAATACAACTGGAGAGTAAAGGGACTTCACCACTGGGTCTGCAAGTGATTTGTATTTTGCAGCTATTGGGACAGTAGCACAGAACAAATATTATCCTGCAATAATTTCCTCAGGACTTCTCATTGTTAATGGTACCTTTATTGCTTTCTGCACCAAGTATTTTATTGAACAATCTGAGTTGATATTATGCTATATTTCCTTTCCAACTTCTCCACTTTTGAAATCTCCCATTATATATCACCATTTTGAGTGGCTGATGCCAAATTGTACAAATCAGTCTTCATCGTGCCCTGGTTCTTCACAAATGCTCCAGACTGTTGTTGGAAATATACCTTAAACTATTGATGTTTTTGGTTTTGTTTTGGTTTTTTTTTTTCTTTTTTTTAATAGAAGATGTTATCCTGGAAGATTGAAGCTATTACCTCCCTGCTGTCATATCTTTGGAAAGACGATCATTTTGCTAAGTAGGAGCAAGAATAATCTGCTCTGCTCACCAGACTTTTAATCAGTGTGTGCATTCATGGCTTGTTAGCAGAGCACTGGCTGCCTCTCTGCAAGCTGTTGGCCTGCCACTGTGTTTTCTTCCCCAGCCTTTTCCCTAAACCGCCGTGGGAGAGCTGTTAAATAGAGCGGCTGGCTGTTCCCGGGGTTATGTGATGAACTTCTCTGCTGTGTGCAAGTCAAAGGGCGTGGCTGTTACGCAGGGTCTGCAGAAGCCTTGAATACAGCCAGGATCATGTGCAAACAGCTCTTCTGTTAAAAACGGGCTGTTGCATTTGCTTCCCGCTCATACTGACAGCCAAGTATCTGGAAATAGATGGATCAGAAAAACTTCAGCAGCCGGCTTCGGTAGTCAGTGATGTCGGGACGGCCCTAGTTGTGGTCAGACTCCAAGAGCGAGGTTTATCCTGGCATCAGCAGACACAGTGCTACTGAGTTTCTGTGGGGATCTCTTGCACCGTGGAGGCACTTGGAGAAGCCCAGAGTGCAGTGATGCTGTTTGTGGTCCTGCATCTACTGCATAGGTGCAAGTATAAGCACTGAGCAGTCCCCCTGGCTATAGCTGCATCCAGCCCTGATAACGGTGTCACCAAACTAATTTTCTCCACACTGAGGATAACTTCCCAAGCCTGGTTTGCTTTTCACTAAGCCTGGCTCAAAAAAGGAGTCCTGGCCTTACTGAAGCCAGTGAAAGGTTTGCTTCTGAACTCATGCAGGCAGGATTTTAACATCATCCTTCAAGTCTTCCAGCACTGTCTATTGCCCTTTCTGCTCTTCTGTTAATATGCCTTTTATCCCAGTTTCATTTAAAGTTTGTTCCTCTCTGTGCAGAAAACTGTTTCTGCCTAGTAATCATACTTCATAACCCCTTCCATGAATATTTGATTTACATTGCCTTGAATCTCCCACGTTCTTCTGCAAAGCAGCAGTCAGATTTCTGCCAGCTTGTCCAGCCTGATTCTCTGGTCTGTCAAGCTGCAAATACTCCAAAAACATCCATGTCCTTTCCAGGCAGAGCTACACAATCTTACAGGGTACAGCCAAATTGCATTTGTGCCATGAAAAGGATGCCCAGTGCTCACTGCAAAGGTTGCAAGCTTGAATAAAACTGGCTCTGGGATCCTGTTGCCTTTAGGAGGACCAGGAGGACCTGAGAGAAATAATCTGCTGGTGTTTTCTTCCCATTGCCCCTGAGGCATGGTACTGAAAGACAGCTTAGAGTGTTTTATAAAAATGTCTCTAGAAAATTAGTTTATGAAAGTTCCTCTTCCACATGAGATGGTTTATTCTCTGTATATTCTGTTTTTGAAGATAACCACTGCAGCATTTTGGAGAACCTGGCTAGAAGGGACCAAATTGATTTATATCCACTGATTTTCCTGATTTGAGCCTCAGCAGCACAAATAAACTGCCAGAGCTGCCTTTCCCTCCCCGAAACCCTCTGTGGAATGGGAAGAGCAGTGGCCAAGGAGCTGTAGACTGGCTTTCTGGCTGCAGCCCCAGCCTTTCTGTCCCAATCTGGGGAAGGGGCTGCAAATCTGTCTCCCAGCTGCACCCAGGAGCATCACTGGGTGCCTAACTGCAGTGAAAGGATTCCTGCTTAATTTGAATAATGGGTTAATTGGTGCTCCTGTATTTAAAATTGCTCCAAGTCCATCAAAGTCTGTGAAAACTTTGTCATGTGTTTTATGGGGATTAGGAGGAGGCATAATTATATTAAATAAGGAAAAATGAGACAGGAAAAGAAAGAAGTTATTCTGGAACAGAAACAATTATTATGACCAGTAAAAACTTATGTATATATTTGTATTACTATTTTAAGTATTTATATATGCATATTTGGGCCTCAATTTCTCTTCTAGCCCCTTGCAGCACCATGGCAGGACCCAGCTCCATAACAGGATGCACTGGGCTTACTGCACAAAGGCTGGAGTATCCTGGAAGAGGTATAATCACCATCACCCTCTTGCAAAGCAGGTGGATGCTGTGGGAAGGTCTGGTAGGTGGGTGGACAGCTCTGTGACTTTGTTCTGTGGCAGATTCAGTGGAAAATGAGAGGAAGAGGAGCTCTGTTTGAAGAAACTCTGTAGATGGTGGGGAGAACACATTTTTATTGTTTTTCCCCTGAGAAATAAGTAGAAGAAAATGATTCATCAAAAGATAAAATATAGAAAACTGAATTTGTCACCATTCCTCATAGGGCAGGCTTTTAAAACACATCGTACTTTCTGCTGGGACTGGATGGAAACTTGCTGTCTAAATGCATGAGAACGTGTGAAGAGTCCAAGCAAATATATTACATGTCCAAACAGGGTTTATTCACATGAAAATAACTGCGAGTGAAGTCAGTAACATGCTATGCTGTGGAAGAGACCTTATGAAATTATTGCATAAATGAGAACTGGTCAATTCAGCCTGAGCACATGTGTGGCACTACCCTTGATTATCACTCCGAGTAGCATCCATGGACAAGTTATGAGCCCCCCTCCTCCACCACAGTGCACACTCTGCAATGTGAGGAGCAAACAGGAGGAGCGTGGGGGAAAGGTCTGAGTAGCAAAGGGCTCACCTGAAGGCAATAATTGAGGACCCCATATTCGTAAACGTGGATAATTATCTGAGTAACCAATATCAGGAGGACCGTTACTCATGACTTGTGTACTGTCTGTTCACTGCAAAGCTACACGTTTGGCAGCCGTGCACAGGCTGCATAGGCAGCACAGCTTCAGCAGGATTTGTGGGAGCCGCCTATGAAGGCAAGAGCAGGTACTGGGCATGGATTAACTTTGGGGACCTCTTGCACCACAGCCCAAGCCCCTTGCACCAATGAGTGGGAGTGTGGGCTGTCGAATTGTGTGGTTTTAAGCCAAAACATGAAAATCTGGATTTAATTTGTTTTTTTTCTAGCCCATATATGACATTTCAGTGGAACAGAAGCACTCGGAAAAGTATCCTGGCACCATTTCTTTTTAGAAAAATTGCTCTTGCACAAGCAAGTAACAGCAACATCTGGGTTAGATAGAAACTACCCATGTTCTACAAGTGCAGGTAGTGACAGGACAAGGGTAAGGGGTTTAAAATGGAAATGGGTAGATTTAGATTGGATATCAGGAAAAAATTCTTCCCGGGGAGGGTGGTGAGGCACTGGAACAAGTTGCCCAGAAAAGCTGTGGGGTGTTCAAGGCCAGGCTGGATGAGGCTTTGACTAACCTGGTCTAGTGGAGGGTGTCCCTGCCCATGGCAGGGGGGTTGGAACTAGATGATCTCTGAGGTCCCTTCCAACCCAAACCATTCTGTGATTCTATGATTCCATGTGCCCAGGTGTCATCCTACTTCAGCGTCAGATTATCCCCTTTGCTATTCCTTTTTAAACCAAGGCTATA
Organism: Rhynochetos jubatus; assembly: GCA_027574665.1. Classification (NCBI taxonomy): domain Eukaryota; kingdom Metazoa; phylum Chordata; class Aves; order Eurypygiformes; family Rhynochetidae; genus Rhynochetos; species Rhynochetos jubatus. The sequence continues at coordinate 53,554,331 of CM050690.1, forward strand.
TATATACTATGCAAATTCTCCAGGAAGTTTGGCATGTGCGCAGCTGTCCACTGGTGAAAATAAGCATATCACAGTGCTTTCTAGGGGCTTCCCACTTTATTCAGTTCATTTACAGGTGTCTTTACAAACCCGTTTGTGCAGTCACAGATGCAGCTGCACATACCATGCCTATAGACGGACTAGTTACAGCATGAATGGCTGTGGCTACTGAAATCGGTCCCCTGCGCTAAGCAGCATCTGCTGCTATGCTTAGGCTGTGTGAGGAGGGATCCTGGGCTGACACCAGCTGCAGAGCTGGGAGGATAAGCGCAATAATCCAGACAAGAGGTGAGGGACCACATCATTCATCCACCCCGCCTTGACATGGAGTCGGTAACACAGAGATGATCTCAGACAAAAGCAACTTCCATTACCTTGAAAACCCTGAGCTGCCAGTTTGAAATGTAATTCCTTGTTTGCAGAGATAATGTCAATGATTGGAATAATCATTGACCTGATCCGCCTGGAAGAGTAGATGCTGTATTTTCACGGCTAGAGTCGTGTTTGCCAAGCACTAGCACCTGTGACACACTGGAGGATGAGCTCACACCCATGAAATATTTCTGTTCCCACTTCTATTGTGCTTTGCAACGGAAGCTGTCACCTCTGTTTTTACTATAAATCCCTTGTAGGAGAGAGATCATCCGCAGTTCTGACTCAGACCATTAAGAGCATATTGAGAAATAACTTAGGTTTCCCAGAAGGCTAATTTACGTCAGCAAGCAAAAAGATAATCACAGTCATAAATCTTTGTCTGTGTCCGTATCTCCTGATTGCTTTAAAAATATCAGGATAATATTTTCTACACCTTAACCAAATGCAGTAATTTGACTTGTTTTTCCTAACATCTGCAGTGCGTGATAGTTACGCTGTTTTATAGCAGCTTCATTTCCAGCATGCTGGAATTAAACACAGTCTGTAAATTATGCATGACTCTGTGACATTCATGAATCCCATCATTTTACTTGATCAGTTCTTTCCCGTAACTGGCATCAATCCATGAGGAAATGGATGTTCTGTATCAGGCAAATGGGAATTTTATTGATGTAATACTGGGAAAGCAATAGACATGCTTAGCAAGCTAAAATGTTACTACCCTTTACATTTGTTTGACAGTGGTATCGGGTCCTCCTGCCTGCATTGGGTCTTCATGGGACTTAAAAAAGCTGCCTTATTTAATATTTATTAGGGAAGCTAGGTTATCCACCTAGCCCTCTATTACCGTTAATGAAGGTAACCACACACCTTCCTTTCCTTCTATTAATATTAATGAAAATAAACATGTATGTCAATATAGGGATTCTGAAGTTTTTCATTATACCTTTTTTCTTAGGATGGGCAGCCAACCTTTTCTGTTCCCATCCCATCATCTTCACTCCACATATGTACCAAGTAGGCAAATGTGGACAATGGCAACATAAGGCTCTTCTGCTGACCCCCCACATCCAAGGCACAGCAACTCCTTTCACTTTAGCACAAACAAACCTACCTTGAGTAATCTGGCTACTAAGGGACATGTGCTGAAATGCAGCATTTTCCCCTGTGTCAGTTACAAAGCACAGATGTAAGGCACATCAACAGCAATGAAAATTGATGGCTGGAGAGGAGACACAGCCATACCTCTCGCTATCCTCATGTTCAGATCATGGGAGAAGAGAAACCAGTCCCTTTGGATCAAGGGCAAAGCCAGAGCTTCATCAATAAAATCAATTTCGTACAAAGGTGGTTACTGGTTTGACATGGTGGCACCAAACCTCTTATTGCTCCTAACAGTCAGGGCAGACAGCCATCCCAGTGGGCCACATAGCAGGCCCTTTTAGGTGGTCCCACTAGGCTCCCAAAGAACATTCACTATAACACAAGCTCCCCATGTTGATCGTGACATCTCATGACTCCACTCATGTATCTATGGAGATGCAGACTCATGGTTTGAGGGCAATTAAAGGAAAAATAATTCTCTAAGTACGCCTCCTAAGTCATGTAAATGTGTGATTTGCATTCATTGCATTCAGCTTGGGGAAAAAACCAAACTTTATTCTATTCTATAACTTGATCAAAGTGTTAGGTGCAAGAGGGTCGATTCTGCATCAGTTACTGAGTGTGTGTAATGAAATCAATTCACCCTTTTGATTTCCTTCTCATTGGGAAACTTTATGTTTGTTGAGTGTTACTGAATTTGTGTCCACCAGGAAGATGAAGAGGTTTAGATTCTTTCTAATAAAGTCTTGTACCAAGGTGAAGTCAAACAGCAGAGAAATATGAGTACTCCTTTAAAATACGATATTAATTTGAAGTGTGCGTATAGCAAACCCACTCCTTTTTAAAGCATAACTTGCCTTTTATTCTTCATTTTTCTCCAGAGTGCATGGTAGAAGAAATAGAGTGACATTAGGGCATTTTGGGGGGGGAATAGCTTCAAAATTGTTGGGAAAAAAGCTTAATTCTGCTCTCTGAAGGTCTTAAATGCTCTCACACCTCATAAGAAGTGCGAGTCTCAGTAGATTATACTGAAATAATAAAAAGGTTACTAGGAAAACAATGCCATTCCCCACAAATAATGCCCAAGGGAAAGCTGGGGGTGCAGCTAGTAGCCATGATGGCAGAGAGAGCTGGTGTCATGCTAGTTATAGTAACTAACAGGTGCAAAAAGCCTTTGTACTCTGAGATATCTTAGCAGATACCGTCTGTAATTCAAAAACAGAGGGTTGCCATGAATATTAAATTAATTTCTAATTTTTGAAGTTTGCAAGTGGCTATTAGTAGTCTCATTTGGCAACCTGTTGCCGTGCTGTGAATATGTGGAGTCCCAGGCACGAGGTCTGCATCACCAGTGTGGCTGTGAAAGTAACATTCACAGGGTGGCCCTTTTGGGAGTCAAATCAAATATAACTTTGGTTTATGAGAAAACTGTTATTTATTACAAATTGTGTGAGAAAACATATGTCTTGATCTTTGAATTTTTGGCTAGCCAGGGGGTACAATGACCATCTAAATGAATTACTGACCATCCTCTTGGATATGGGGGGATTAAAACAACTTGTGTTTAAGACTATGTATGCCTTTTTCAATAGGCCAGCCTGACATTACACAACCCCAGCATCAGAGTGGACTCACCAAGTTGTACACTTTTTCCAATATGCTTGATCTCTATAATAACTCTGTGACCATGCAGAGCTCTTCATAAATATTTAATTTGAAATATTCTGCAGACAAAAGCACTGGGGAAGAGTCAGAAAAGTGACTCACTGTTTCTTAATCAGAGATGAGTGACTAGGCAGCTCTGGCGTCACAGTGGGAGAAGGTTATTGGTGCTGATTAAATCTTCTAAGGCTGGATCCCGTGTGAACATGCAGGTCGCATCCTGGCTGAGCAGGTGGCTAGCCAGGCTGCAGCAGTGGCCACTGAGCCTCTGGTACCTCCCTGCTATGGTTCTGGAGCAGAATGCACAATTGATCTTGTTCTTTGCATGCAAGATTTTGTGGTTTTTAAAACGTTTTCCCTCCACAGCAGCAATCAAACCCCTCAGTTCTGGCATAGAAAAGAAGCAAGAAGATGTTTGACTTCTTTTTAGTGTACCATTTTTGTCAGTTAAATGCATATAGGTCAGAGCACCATAGGTTCAAGCTCTCTATAGTTATTGGTTGACGCTGCAAGGCACTTTGCCATCAATGCTGAAGCGCCAGAGTGCTTACCTTCTAGGCACTTGGTTTCACAGGTGCAACTCACAGACATAAAACAGAGAGTGTTCTCATAACCATTTAGGGAACAGAAATACATTTAATTTAGAAAAATCTTGTGAGATAGAAAGAAGTGTTTCCTGTATCATCAGCTACAGTATTGGTGAGAAAAAAAGCAGAACTTGTAGGCACGTGGAAAATGAGAAGATGATTGGTGACAGTCAACATGGCTTCACCAAGGGCAGATTGTGTCTGACTAATATGGTGGCCTTCTATGATGGGGTCATGAACTTGGTGGATAGAGGACAGGCAACTGACGTAATTTACCTGGACTTCTGCAAAGCCTTCGACACCGTCCCACATGACATCCTTGTCTCTAAACTGGAGAGACATGAATTTGACAGACGGACCACTCAGTGGATAAGGAACTGGCTGGCTGGTCACACTCAGAGAGTAGTGGTCAGTGAGTCAATGTCTGAGTAGAGACCAGTAACGAGTGGCGTTCCTCAGGAGTCAGTACTGGGACCGGTACTGTTTAACGTCTTCATCAGTGACATGGACAATGGCATTGAGTGCACCCTCAGCAAGTTCGCTGACGACACCAAGCTGTGTGGTGCAGGCGACACGCTGGAGGGAAGGGATGCCATCCAGAGGGACCTTGACAGGCTGGAGAGGTGGGGCTGTGCCAACCTCATGGAGTTCAACAAGGCCAAGTGCAAGGTCCTGCACCTGGGTTAGGGCAATCCCAAGCACAAGCACAGGCTGGGAGGAGAACGGATCGAGAGCAGCCCTGAGGAGAAGGACCTGGGGGTACTGGTGGATGAAAAGCTGAACATGAGCTGGCAGTGTGTGCTGGCAGCCCAGAAAGCCAGCCGTATCCTGGGCTGTATCAGGAGAAGTGTGGCCAGCAGGTTGAGGGAGGTGATTCTCCCCCTCTGCTCTGCTCTTGTGAGACCCCACCTGGAGTGCTGCATCCAGCTGTGGAGCCCCCAACATAAGAAGGATGTCGACCAGTTGGAGCGAGTCCAGAGGAGGGCCACAAAGACGATCACAGGGCTGGAGCACTTCTCCTATGAAAAAAGGCTGACACAGTTGGGCTTGTTCAGCCTGGAGAAGAGAAGGCTCAGGGGAGACCTTACAGCACCTTCCAGTACCTGAAGGGGCTACAGGGAAGCTGGAGGGGGTCTTTTTACAAGGGCTTGTAGTGGCAGGACAAGGGGTAATGGATTTAAAGTGAAAGCAGGGAGATTCAGATTGGATATCAGGAAGAAGTTCCTCATGGAGAGGGTAGTGAGGCACTGGAACAGGTTGCCCAGAGAAGCTGTGGATGCCCCATCCCTGGCTGTCTTCAAGGCCAGGCTGGATGAGGCTTTGAGCAACCTGGTCTAGTGGAGGGTGTCCCTGCCCATGGCAGGGGGGTTGGAACTAGATGAACTTTAAGGTCCCTTCCAACCCAAACCATTCTATGATTGTATACCCTAAACTAGCAAAATCACTTTAACAGTAAAATAAAGGTAAAAAAAAAAGTGGGAGTAACTTATTTCAGCTTTCAAGAGTTTTAATCATAATATAATGGATAGAAATAAGAAATAAAAACCGATCATACATTAAAATAACCGACTGCTCATGAAACACTTTGTCCAAGGTGCAGCCATTCCTGTGCTCTTCCGCTACAATTTAATTGAATTCTGTTTACGCTCACATTTTTCTGGAATGTGTTTTCACTGATTTGATGGCCTGAACTAAATTTACAATATTTGGTGAATTGCAGGAGGGTTTTAAAATAATACCAAGCGTCAGCTTTACCTTTTTAGCTTAGCCAGCTAAATGAGAGTGAGTACACTGATAGCTATGGAGGTCTTGCAGGAAAAATTGAAAAGACATTTTCCTGAAATGACACTTTGCAGTTACAGCTCCATTGGTGTATGGCTGTCCACAACCTGCCTCCCAGACGGGGACGTCAGCTCACTCAGAAACCATCTTGTGCTCACAGGTGTAAGTTGTTTTATATCCCTTGGCATGTATGTAGCATTGCTGTCCTCCCACTAAGAGGTCACCGAAGTCTGCATGAGGGCTGCCATCCCATCTCATCCCATCTCATGGGCAAGAAGGTTACAGCCCACATTCACTCGAGTGAGATACTTAGATGGCTAAGCTGTCTGTGAAACTTTGGGAAACACTGCACTTACTTACTACTCATTTTAAACTATGCAAGAACCCTTTTTTTTAACTCAAAATATGGGTCTGCAAATGGCAGTAGGCCAGGGAGGGTTGCAAAACATCTGCCACTGCTGCAGAGTCAGCAAGCCATCCCCACTCCGTGCTCTGTTTTGTGAACTGCTCTTTAAATGTTCTTGAAAATGACTTTAAAATGGTTTTATTTCTTATTACTTTATTTCTTATTCCATGGCTTGTGAATGTTTCCACTCTGTAACACAATAAAGATTTTATTGAAAAAGTGGTGATGCAAAGGACCACTGAAAAATGACTAATCATCATTACATCTGTTTCCTTGACTTATCCCCATTACATCACACTTTTCCTGCATCTGAAGATTTTTCTCTACTTCACATACTCCTGTATCAAATTCCGTCTTCAAGCAGAAGTTTGAGGAACAGCCCAGGAAACAAATGAAGCTATGGCCAGGTGTACCTTGCTAGAACAATCATATATTTCTATTTTCAAATAGGCTGCATTTTGAGTTGCAACACTACTCTGGAAGTTATTACTGTTGAGTGACAGCTATTGTTATGAATTGCTTTTGCAGGTCTTTCAAGCCTGCAGGATGATACCAGTCCTAAGGGAAAGCACTGAAGAGGGAATTCAAAATCAGTTCCCATTTAAATTTCAAATTAAAAATATCTTTGTTGTGTGGAACTCCACACCAACCAAGCCTCCATGACTTCATGCATGGAAACTTGTTGTTTCCATATCTTGTTGGTCTTGCCAGCATTTGTCCTGCTCCAAGAGCTGGCCATGGTCAGTGCTGGAGTTGACCTGTCTCCCGGGGGCTCTGCTGTGTGCTGCTCGGTGTGATGTGAGTGTCGAATACAGGGATGCTCCTTGCTTCAGGTGGAGGGAGTTGGTATCTCCATGCTGTCCTGAGGGAGGACAGGGTGCACTGAGAAGGAGTTGCAGGGCACTGGATACATGGTCAGCCCTGACAGCCTCACCAGGCACTCGCTGGTAACAGTGCAGCTGGGCACCTCCATGGCACCCACCAACTGCAAATCCTCAAGCACTTTACGGGGGACACCTCTTATTTTCCTGTGTAGTGTTCCTGCTGAGGTGGGCTCAATCACAGGCCCTTTCATTTTTTTTTATAGCCTTCCTGGGGCACTAAGGAGGTATCAGTCAACCAGGAAAAACATGAGTACCTTCAGAAACAGCGCCTCCAAAACATATCCAAAAATGTGATGCTATGGTCTATGCATTTAACTAATATTTTGTGACCCTGCCATTAGCACTTATGGCCAGTGTGCCTTCAGGCTACCATAACAACACAGATGGTGCATAAAGAGAAGTGCAAACCCTTCAGTGTGGATTAATGCTGCATGTGCAAATTAATCCTTCATTTGTTTTATATCTGCTAAAACCCTTAGTTACTTTGATATTGTAATTTCATTATATACTGCTGTATAACCTTGCTATATACTGCCAGGGCCACAGAAATCAGAGGAATGTTACCCATTTTGGATGCACTGAAATATAAATATTTCCTTTTCTTGTCACACTTCAGGGGGCAGAGGAGCCTGGGCAGCAAACAAAGCACAATTGCCTGGGCTGCTTTACTGGATGAGGGGGTGACAACTTTGGGGGCAGATCTGTGTACAGCCTTCTGAGCTGCCATGTTACTGCAAGGAACAACTGCCGACACCAGGACAGGGCAGGCAGAAACCCTGTATCCAATTTGTAAATTCCTGTTTGGCCCAGGGGAATGCAAACCCAGAGAAGGAGGCAGGTTTGACCTGTGGCTTTGCTCACAGCCTGAAGCTGGCAAGGGGAAGTGTTCCCAAAGCAGCCTGGTGACACCTCCCTGCCCACCTGGGAGATGGAGATAAAGAGTTGTCCCTTGGTAAAGAGTGCTGTCTGTCTCTCTGTCTCACACACACTCAGGTTTCCAAACCTTTGCAAGATCCATAGCAAGGAAGTGAGATATAAAGTGAAGATACTGTGGTTTTATTCCCCGAGTCATGCCAAAGGAGGGGAGGGGGGAAAGGCATTATAAATAGCTGCAGGCAGAGGAGAAGGCTGTTCTGCTTAATGCCAGTTTTATGATCCCAAGGTGAAGCCGGTATGAGTCACTCCTATAACTTACATAGGCGTGACACAGACTTATGATATTCACTATTTTCTTTTTCACTTACCAAAAGTTATAATTACCTCTTGAAAGCTTGGATCTACTTTCTTTTTCAACCATTTAGTCCCTTTATGTTTCGCACTTTGCCAATTTCCCGATGCATGTAGTCCATCTGGGAACTTTTCAGCTCACAGTATTTGTAGATTTTGTTCCATCCGTATCTCACATTGTCTTTGGCAGTTAGAGAGCCAGGGAGTCAACGCAGCAGGTCACAGTCACACAGACACCGTATGGTACAACAAGCAGCAGGATCAGAGTAGGTGTATATTATGTTACGTCAAGTCCGTGCTGAAGCTCAAGTTTCTTTTTAACCTACAGTGCTTGGAAAGAACTGTGATATTTAAGAGATCTCAAGAACAGGATGGAGGAGAAAAGCTGGGCTTATTTCATCTGTGAAGCAGACCCCATCCTGTCCCTGTGGCTTCCTAACTTTTCTAAGCAGGGTGTTATGTCTTAAAAATAGCAATGCCCAATTTTATTATAGTGGCTAGTTCAAACAAATTGAAAGGCAGGCAAGGTAAAATAATATTTTTTATTCTTTTTTTTTTTTTTTTCCTTTTAACCTCATCCTTCTTTTTCTAAAAACCCTTACCAAAAAAAGATACTTTCTAGACCATTTTTTAACCCTCCCCAAGCTGGTTCATACAGCAGCAGAGTGCTCCACTTCAACCAGAGATTTTTGTATCCAGTGCCTTTGTGTCACTTCTCATCTCAATTTTACCATCTCTTCTTTCTGTGCTGCTAGCAGTAGCTGCCCAAGGATGTGTGGAATAGTTAAGAAAAAATGGAGCTGGGAGCAGGAGGTGCCATGGGCTTCTCCTGTGGAGGACATCACTTCATGGCACCAGGTGTGCAATGGGGCAAGTGTTGGCAGAGGGTCGGGGTGGCAGAGGACAAAGCCTTGGTGTGTGTTCAGATGTGGTTCTGCATCCTGCCTACTCCTGTCCGCCTCTCCAGGACACCTTTGCCTCTGAGCAGTACAGCAGCTTTTCTGGAAGAGGAGTCCAAGTTTTACCCCCCTGTACATCCTGCCAGTCCTTGCGTACTGCCAAGACTCGTCTGCCAAATGTTGTCTGCTGTACATCTGCAAGGGATGGTGCCACGTACCACTGTAAAAATCATAGAATCACAGAATGATTTAGGTTGGAAGAGACCTTAAAGATTGTCTAGTTCCAAAACCCCCTCCACTAGACCAGGTTGCTCAAAGCATCATCCAACCTGGCCTTGAACACTTCCAGAGATGGGGCATCCATAACTTCCCTGGGCAACCTGTTCCAGTGGCTCATCCCCACTCCAGGAAGAATCCCTTCCTGATGTTCAAACTAAATCTCCCTGCTTTCAATTGAAACCTGTTACCCCTTGTCCTGTCACTACCTGCCCTTGTAAAATGTTCCCCCTCAGCTTTCTTGTAGCCCCTTCGGGTACTGGAAGGAGCTATAACATCTCCCTGGAGTCTTCTCTTCTCCAGGCTGTACAACCCCAATTCTGTCAGCCTGTCCCCATAGCAGAGGGGCTCCAGCCCTTGGGTCATCTCTGTGGCCTCTCTGGACTCGCTCCAACAGGTCCATGTCCTTCTGATGCTGGGGACCCTAAAGCTCGATGCAGAACTGCAAGTGAGGTCTTACAAGAGACTTTGTCTGCCTCTTTACCCATGAATGATGAGATAGTTCCTTTGTGAAATGCTTTGTGATATCCATTACTTGGATTACCTATTACTATAAAATGTTCTGTGAGAAGCATGGCATATCAATGGTCCTTTTTTCACATAATTTTGCATATCAAATAACACTGCCAATTTTAAAGGACATTTAAAAGCTTCTTCATCATTCTCTATAAAATTGTCCTTTTAAAATGCTTGTTTCCTTACCACGGGGTATTAGAGTGCTATGTGTATCAAGGATACTATTGACATGTTCAGTGGGATATTTTTAACATAGTGGAAAAAATAAAATCTTGAGAAAGGTCAGTTCTTTCACTGTGCTAATTAAATTGCTGTGAAAGGAGATTATATCACGATGGTGACCAGCAAGCTTGCTGGAACATCACACGCATCCTGCAGCAGGTAGCCTTTGTGAGAGGGCTGGCCTGAGCGCAGCTGGCAGAGATGGACAAACACGCTGACAGATCACCCATGAGTCATTCAGCAGAAGATTTCTTTCATTTCACAAAGCACGGCAAACAGAGCAATCTCTTAAAAAGAAATAATTTTTGTCCTCTGCTTGTTACATCTCCTATTAACTAAGTGCAGCTTTGTATACATGCTCTGTAGTGGCATAATGTGCAGATAAACATAGGTATGAAAGGTGATGCCTGTTCATCACAGCCGTTGGTGAGCCTCCGCTTACAGACATTGTGCTGCTAACACAGCTTTTGGCAAAAATATGGGGATGCTCTGAATCATAGAATTGTAGAATTATTGAATTGTTTAGGTTGGAAAAGACCATTAACACCACCAAGTCCAACTGTTAACCCAACACTACCAAGCCCACCACTAAACCATATGTCTGAGCACCTCGTCAACACCTCTCTTAAATCCCTCTAGGGATGGTGACTCCACTGTCTCCCTGGGCAGCCCGTTCCAATGCCTGACAGCCCTTTCTGGTAAGACATTTTCCCTAATATCCAATCAAAACCTCCCCTGGCACAACTTGAGGTCGATTCCTCTTGTCCCGTTACTTGGAGAAGAGACCAACCCCACGTCTCTGCATATAAAGGATGAGACGGCAATTTCCCCTTCCAGTGTGACAAAACCGCAGCTTTCTCAAGTTGACTCAGTAGTAGCATGCCCAGCTTTCAAGCTGCTGCTGATTTAACTTGTTAGCTTCCTTCTGCTGCCTCCAGCACCTGATGTTGCCAGAATGGCTGCTAACAGACTCTGATCTGGGGTTTTGATCTTGCCATATGTGGGGACCCTGGCTGACAGCTGATGACTCCTTGAGAAGTGCCTGCAGCTGGAGAGCAAAGCGAGATGGTGGGATTTAGCTGCCCACAGTCCAGCTGGCCCGAAGCAATCATCATGACAGATTTTGTGTTCATTGCTGCAATCCTCTGAGCTCCCAACACGTGATACTCTTCCCGAAACTGCCTGCAGCTCTGTCCAGCCACTTTCCCACCCTGTGCCCACCAGTGACTCTTCCAGTGTCCATCCCACAGTCCCGCTGTGTTTGCATATCCCAGCATGGCTTTCTTCATTGACTCTGGCTGGAGACCAAGCCAAGACCTATTTCCCAAACACATTCGCTGCAGAACCCTGTGGTATTTTCACAAAGACCTCTGCATCTGAAGACCGTGTTGGTTGGTGACCAGGTGATGGCACAAGGGCTATTCACCCACCTTGCCAGGTGACTGTCACCCTTCCACAAGCATGAACATGTCTTCATGTCTCTGTAAGCAGATGACACCAGTAGCCTGGGATGTGTCTATTCAGTAGAGGATCCATCCTCTGGGGTTGGAACTGTCACCGTCTTTAAAGACACAGATTTTAATAAATATCTGCACAAAACATGTAAACTGTAAGCTGAATTACTGCTTTACATACAACAATTAAGATGATAAAGTGGGGGGAGGGTAGCCTGCATACCATGTTAAGTGTCATATGCTTCATGAAAGTTTCTGGGGTGGGTGTGATGAATCCACGAGCAAATGGGTCTGTAGAAAAAGATCAACAGGGTCCAACACAAGTGCTACAGTCAAGGTAACAGAAATGGGAAGGTTGGTTTGGATTCCGAAGGGATTGAGTGGGACTTCATTTGGGGAGATTAGATTTAGGATCATAAATTTTTTATGAACTCACTGAACACTTTATATTTAAATTCAAATTAATTGCCCCAACCTGCTGTTATTTTTCAGAGCTGTTGGCAGTATGTCTTCACATGCCTGGAAATAGACGCAAAGGAGCTTTTGAAGGAAAATAAATGTACAAGTGAGCCTTCACCCAGCAAAATGGGGACCATCACTCCCAGTATCATGAAGGTGGACTGTGTCCCCTCTAGACACCCTCTCACAGATTTCTGGGTTGGATGTGCAAAAGAAATGCAGGCCAGCACTTCTGAGACCATTTCACAGCAGCGATAATTACATGGTGAAATACAAAATAACAAGCTGCATCTACTCAGTATTAAGGATTAATAATCTGAGCTTTAGTCTTTGCTTCCCTGCAGGGCAGCAAAATTCACCAAAATAATGATTTAATAAATGCAAAATGTGAGATACGCAGCCTATGCAGAGTGTATGTATAGAAATAAGGTTCTTACTCTCCTTCCCTGTTACCTGAGACACTGGACTGAATGCTCTGAGGCTTCACTTGCCTGAGGCAAAACAAAGATGCAGCCTTGCAATCGCCTGTGATACAAACCTCACTCTGCTCTCCCCAGGGTGTTTATCCCATTCCTGTGACACCTTCAGCACCTCTTTCCCACCATCCTTCATACAATTTTATGTATGAGTGAGACGGTGCTTCCTGGGTACTGTGAGCAGCACCACATGAAGGACTCCACTGGGGTATTCCAGATGGGACTCCAGCTGCCGTACTGCATCAAGCTCTGAGGCTCCCAAAATAAGAGGGATATCAACCAGTTGGAGTGAGTCCAGAGGTGGGCCACAGAGATGATCAGAGGGCTGGAGCCCCTCTGCAATGGGGACAGGCTGAGAGAGTTGGGCTTGTTCAGCCTGGAGAAGAGAAGGTTCCAGGAAAATCTTACAGCACCTTCTAGTACCTGAAGGGGCTACAAGAAAGCTGGAGGGGGATGTTTTACAGGGGCCTGTAGTGACAGGACAAGGAGTAATGGGTTTAAATTGAAAGAGGGGAGATCTAGATTGGACATCAAGAAGAAATTCTTCCCAGAGAGGGTGGTGAGGCACTGGAACAGGTTTCCCAGAGAAGCTGTGGATGCCCCATCCCTGGAAGTGTTCAAGGCCAGGCTGGATGAGGCTTTGAGCAACCTGGTCTAGTGGAGCATGCCCGTGCCCATGGCAGGGGGGGTTAGAACTGGATTATCTTTAAGGTCCCTTCCAACCTAAACCATTCTATGATTGTATGGTTCTATGATTCTATTACTTGCAACCCTATTAATTCATTTTGGATCCTCTCCCTTGTGCCAGTTCTTACAGCAAAGACGTGGTGCATGACACAGCCTTGGTCCTGCCTGCCACGGCCTGGGCCTTTCCCCTGAGCCATATCACACTGGGATACCCTGTCTGCTGGCTCTTTTGATCTCCTTGGCACCCCTCTCCTGTCTGTCTGCTTATGGTGGGCTCCTCTCGAGCTCCCCAGTGCTGGTGGGATGGGTCACCGAAGGCAAAACGATGAAATGGCAGATGGAGGCAGGGACTTGGCTGGCCAGTCTGCTTCAGCCTGGCTTGGTTTAACTTCACATCCAGGTTCTGAGCCGTCTCCTTTCAGCTACACACAGGTGAAAATGCAGTTTATCATGTTTATGTGCCATCCCTGTGGAGTTTCTGATAAACCCAACTCCCCACATCATGCTGCTGGTAGGCAATGAGTGTGCAGAGGCTCGTTCAGGTCATCATCACCATGAACCAGAGGGAAAGACATTGAGCCTCTCGTTCAATTTGATTTCAGCTTAAAAAGACTTCAAGCAAGACACTTCAAAGCAAGCCTTGATCTCTGTTTGGGGTCACTCATGTCTCACAGTTGCCAGAGAGATCAAATCCGCAGGCACTCCTGCAAGCCCATGAGCTCATAAGTCACTTCAAAGCAGAGTACAAGCTCTAACCATAAATACAACTGAACCTTCCAGGTAGGATTATTCTGGCTATTTTTGGGGAAAGCTACTTGAAAATGCTGCTCTTTCTTACCTCCCTTAACTAGCCACAGCATGGAGTGTTTTATTTGCATGACTGTGCACCTGAAGTGCATCAACGGGGTGTTTGTAGAGGCATCCACCCAGCTCAGCTTACTGGTACCATCTCTGTGGGAAATAGTACGCACACTCAGACCGCCCCGACAGATCCAAGTTAGGAGCCTGTTAGAGCAGGAAAAATGTGGGGAGAAAAGAAAAAATGGTATTTATGAATCCAGAGAAGCCTGGGTTCATACAGGCAGGACATGATGGAGCTGCCTTGGACTCCATATCTTGGAGTCCCTTAGATTACCTAAAAGAATAATAGAATTTCTTAGGTTGGAAAAGACTCTTAAGAGCATCGTGCCCAACCATTAACCCAACACTGCCAAAGCCACCATAAATCCGTGTCCCTAAGTGCCTCAACCACACCTCCCTTAAATCCCTCCAGGCATGGTCCACCAAGGAGTGGATCCCTCGTCTCCTTCAGTACAAACCCTCTCGTCAGGCTTGCTCCACAACTAGGATATCTGTATTCTGCAAATACACTGAAGGTTTCTTATTATGTTGTTTCTGTGACTGTTTGTGTGAATAAATCTTGTAGTCAGGCAATGCGTGAATAGTTTGGGACATATAATTTATTCAATGTATTCAAATGCGGTCTACTGAATACTAAACATCGTACTCTCATCAATGAAAAGGGCTGATTTTAAACGTTCTCGGTTGTTTTGGTTTTTTTTCTTGGCACTTGAGGTTGTATGTAAATCTTGCATTTGTGTGTATGTTTCAAATAAATTGCTCTGCATTTTTTTTTGTTTATTTCTTTTTAAAGAAATAATCTAGCTAGACTTGCAGTGAGAAAACTGGCCTGGAGTCAGACTCCAAGGGAAAGTATGGGACGAAGAGAAAAGACAGCTCTGGACTGAAATGGACGTGTAATCTCTGGCCTAATGGCTTGAAGAAGAGTGGCCAGCCCCACCAGCCCTTGGAGCTACAGCATTCAAGCTTTTTTCAGCTCCTGAAAGACAGTGCCGAATTGCCATCGCTCCCATCCAGTTCCATTAGCCTTTATCTGTGGCACTGCCATTAACGAGTGCCCAGGGCTCCTTTCATTTGCACCACCGTAAATCAGAAGCAAATCCAGAGAATGAACAGAATAGAAGAACAAAGCCAACACGCTTTTTGTGAGACCATGGATCTTTACGTGAGCTTATTCTCTCCCTAATTTAATTCTGGGATCATTCCCCTTGGATCTCTCCCATGGCAGTGCACACTCTTGGCTCAGCCCCTTCCAAAGATGAAACCTGACCCCTGCTCAGGGCAGCTTCTTCCTGTGGGTACCAACGGCTCTGCAGGGTGAACCCCAGGGGCAAAACCTTCACCCCATGGATGTCCGAGGTGCAGTCTCCCAGGTACTTCAGACAGGCTCTGCTCCCACTGCCATGACTGGTGACAAGTGTGCTCCCCATCCTAGAGGAACAGCTAGAGACACATTTGCATTCATGCTGAGAAATGGAGGGTGTTTACTATGCAGAAAGTTTCCTTTTTTTTTTTTTTTAATTTTTTTTTTTATTAATTAGAGAGCCACAGGGCACTGTAACACTGAGCAGCTGTTATGCCACAGTCTGGCAGCTGTAGCCCTGGCAGGCAGGTGTCTGCAGGTTATGTCTTGGGTTTGCTGGTAGGAACCTCACACAAAGAATATCTCCTGCCTCCATCAGACCCTCTGAACCAGGCTGCCAGCTCGGGAGGTGGGAATAAGGCTCAAACCATGATTGCAAGCCTCCAGCTCCTGCCAGGGATCAAGGAAGATGGGAATAAAAACCTGGGGCTGATTTCTAATTGAGAAGACAATGAGACATTTGAAACAAGATAACTGCAATTAGGTTGAGAGGCACTACAGAGATCAAGAGAAATGCTTCTTCATAAGAACAAGCGGGTGCTTCTTAAGGGGAGTGTGCGGGGGAGGGGGAAAAGGTAGCCTGCCTGAAAAGGACTAGCTGCATTAATAAGGCAGAAAACTCAATATGCAGACAGAAATCTCCTCCTCCTTTGAGCTCACAACTGATTGCAATGGAATCAGGGCTCACTGGAAAAAAAATTATTAATAATCTGGCACTTTCCTTAGCAATAAACAACTGCTACTTTTCTCTTATGCTCATGTTGGCAACATAATTTTTAATTACTTTTATAGTTTTCAAAGATTCATGGAGGAGAATGAGGCCACTGCAATATTTGAGAAGGATGAGGCAATATTTAGGAATACAGGTGTGAAAGTTAATGATCTTTCAGGCAGCTGGTACCCCAGGCCAACGGTCCCGACAGGGTGGCTGACGGGGATTGGAAATCCTGGTGGTGACACCACATCAAGCTGATGGTTGCCATCCCTGGCTGGCTTCCTTCACCCACACCTTTCCTCTCAAAGAATAGTGTACTTTCAAAAGGACTGATGTGGTTTAACCCCATCCAGCAACTCAGCACCACACAGCTGCTTGCTCACTCTGCCCCAGCAGGATGGAGGAGAGAATCAGAAGGGTAAAACTGAGAAAACTCAAAGGTTGAGATAAAGATAGTTTAACAGGGAAAGCAAAACCTGAACATGCAAGCAAAGTAAAACAAGGAATTCATTCCCCAATTCTCATGGGCAGGAGGGTGTTCAGCCATCCCCAGGAAAGCAGGGCTCCAGCATGTGTAATGGTTGCTTGGGAAGAGAAATGCCATGACTCTGAATGTCTCCCCTTTTTCCCCCAGCCTTATAGGCTAAGCATGACATCACATGGTCTGGAATATCCCTTTGCTGAGTTGGGGTCAGCTGTCTTGGCTGTTTTCCTGCCCCACTTCTTGTGCACCTTCAGCCCACTCGCTGAAGAGCAGAAAAGGCCTTGACCCTGTGTCAGCACTGCTCAGTAATAACAAAAACATCCTGTTATTGTTGATAACAGTTGCGTTATCAACACTGTTTCCAGCACAAACCCAAAACATGGTCCCATCTCAGCTATGTGAAGAAGATGATTAACTCTGTCCCAGTCAAAGTCAGCACAAGTGGTCACAGAATCACAGAATCACTGAGGGTGGAAAAGACCTATTAGGTCATCTAGTCCAACCATCAACCCAACACCACCATGCCCACTAGATCATGTCCTCAAGCACCACGTCTACACGCTCCTTGAACACCTACAAGAGATGGTGACTCCACCACTTCCCTGGGCAGCCTGTTCCAATGCCTGACTACTTTTTCAGTGAAGTTTTTCCTAATACCTTACCTGAACTTCCTCTGACACAACTTGAGGCCATTTCCTCTTGTCCTGTCAACAGTTACCTGGAAGAACAGACCAGCACCAGCCTCCCTACAAGCTCCTTTCAGGTAGCTGTAGAGAGCGATAAGGCCTCCCCTCAGGCTCCTTTTCTTCAGGATAAACTACTCCAGCTTCCTCAGCCGCTCCTCATGACACTTGTTCTCCAGACCCTTCACCAGCTTTGTCGCCCTTCCCTGGACACTCTCCAGCATCTCTATGTCCTTCTTGTGGTGAGGGGCCCAAAACTGAACACAGTACTTGAGGTGTGGCCTCACCAGTGCCGAATACATGGGCACAATCACTTCCCTACTGGTCAACCAGCTTGGGAACGAAAAGGGCTCAGTGGTGTTGCTCACCCAGTGCTCACACCTAGGAACAGGAGAGGAGCACATGTGTTAACTATGTACTCATGGCAGATGACAACTGAGATCAGGTCTATTAGCAAAATTTCTGGTAAATAAATTCTTCCCAAAATCTATGCCAGGAGGTGTCCTCCACTAGCACAAAGCTCTTATCAGAAATCACACTTCACCTTCCATATTTCCTACAGTGGTAATTTTAGTCTTCCATATTTAACACAGTCTGCAGGTTGCTGATATCTATAGTTTTCTGATGCCACTTCAGTTGTAACACAGCTTGGATGTGACCTGTTCATCCACTGGAAGCTGGATGATTGAAATTTCAAGCATTTGAAGAATACTGCTTCAGCATATGCTGAATGCAGAACAGCTGATATTTCCCTATAAGTTACTTACAAGCAGCACTAATTATCTTATTTTTCTGAAATTTTGTGGCTGGTGTCAATGCTTAAAAAAAAAAAAAAATCAAGGCAATCTGGAGAAGGTTTTGCTGGAAATGTCAAGCAGAGCTCAGAGCTGTGGATGTTAAGGTCACAGGGAAAGGGAGCACAGAAACTGAATTCCTTCTGGCATCCTTCCTGATGCAGCATGGCTGAGTATTACATAAAAGCAGAGGTTTCCATCTCTAAAAATAAATTCAAACAAGAGCATCATGTGATCATTTTAACTACACAATGCAGCAGCATCTGTGGCGCTTTCGTTGATCTCCCCAAAGCTCCAACTGGAAGGATTCAGGCCACTGCGCCTTTCATCTATTGTTTAGACTGAAACCCTCAAAACAAGCAGCCAACAAGTGTTTTGACATGAAAAGCTGGCCTTCAGGGCTTCTGCTTTTTCACATGCAATTTCTTTTTCTTCCTTCCTACTTGTGCCTTCTACTCCAGCCCTTACTTATACAGCAGCAGTGCGTCTTCTCACAGAAAAGGAACCAGAGAGCAGTCTTGAGTTTCATCTATTTTAGATCAAAGGGAAGAGAAAAAGAAGGCATAACAGCATCACCTGGATGGAGCACAGTGGGTCCTTTAAAAATAAACACCCAGGACCAAGCACCTCTTTATGCTAGAAGAGTGCAGCAGATGGAAAGTGGGTTCACGACTCCTAACCCAGTGCTGTCCTGGCCCCTCAAACAACCTGCGGCAGAACCTGGGGAGGGAATGCTGGGGTACTGCAGGCTCCTGAAAACCTGCCACCACCCCTGCTGCTGTGTACCCAGGGATGGGGAAGGGGGCTTCTGTCCTATCCTTGGGGCGCAGACCCACCCACGTAGGCAGCTCTAAAGAAAACCAGGGAGGATTGCTGCTGGAGTGACACAGCCATAAATTTTCCCTTCTTTAGATGACCCCTTTGTTTTGTTTGAAAGACATACACATTAGGAGGGGTAAAAAAATCTGGTGCCACTTTTCCCCCCAAATTATGCTGACATGATCATAGGTAGAGATGGAACTTGACATATCTACAGTGTTTTATCTCCCACCCTCAATAAAAATCTTTTTTAAGGTGTAGATTTTTCTAAGAAATTAAGATTTTTGAAAAAGAAATTTGGATGCAGAGGTACTTAAATAATAATCTAAATCAGATTTATATTCAGCAAATGAATCCTCATATTCACACCCCATGTATGTCACCAGCCAGGTAGTGGCTGTGGTTCCCGGGTGCATCTGTCCACTGTGGCACAGGGAAGAGGGTGTTTTAGTGACCTGGGCGATTGTGGTCGTCTCAAGTGTGAGCTGACTCAGATCTCCGACCTGCTGTCCCTTGGCGAGGAGCTGTAGCAGTAAGCTATATTAAGCGCTGTACACTGGTTATCACCTCCCTCCTCTGCCACTTTGCACAAGCAGCAGGGGGAAATTAACAAATGTTCCTCACCCACATAAATATATGAAGTCCAGTGTTCCCTTCAGACACAGGGTTACCAGGAGTTTAACCTGAGGCATTCAGCTTTGCCCTGATATGAGGCAGCTGTGAATTCTTGCAGGTGCCAGGAAGCACAGCTTGCAGGGTCCTTGTCCATTATTCACCTCTGACATAAGTAGAGCTCAGGGTAAATGCAATGCCGTTGCTGTGATTTGTGCTGAAAACTTGCTGAGCAAGCAGTGCACCTGAGTGGCCAAGAAGACCAGTGGCATCCTGGCCTGTATCAGGAATAGTGTACCCAGTAGGATCAGGGAAGCGATTGTGCCCCTGTACTTGGCACTGGTGAGGCCACACCTTGAGTACTGTGTTCAGTGTTGGGCCCCTCACCACATGAAGGACATTGAGGTTCTGGAGAGTGTCCAGAGAAGGGTGACAAAGCTGGTGAAGGGTCTGGAGAACAAATCTGATGAGGAGTGGCTGAAGGAGCTGGGGTTGTTCAGCCTGAAGAAAGGGAGGCTGAGGGGAGACCTCGCTCTCTACAGCTACCTGAAAGGAGGTTGTAGGGAGGTGGGGGTTGGCCCGTTCAACCAAGTAACAAGTGATAGAACAAGAGGAAATTGTTTCAAGTTGTGCCAAGGGAAGTTTAGATTGGATATTAGGAAGAATTTCTTTACTGAAAGGGTCATTAGGCATTGGAACAGTCTGCCCAGGGAAGTGGTGGAGTCCCCATCCCTGGAGGTTTTTAAAAGTTGCGTAGATGTAGTGCTTAGGACATGGTTTAGTGGGGGACTTGTCAGTGTTAGGTTAATGATTAGACTAGATGATCTTACAGGTCTTTTCCAATCTAGACAATTCTATGATTCTATGACATGGTAAGAACAAATTCAGGTTATCTGTAAGATTTCTGTAGATCATAATAGATTTTGTATCTTTCTGCAAATAAAATAATCTCTTAACATTTTCAGCAGGTATTAATGCATTCTTTCCCCCAAAGTAAAATTTGTTGTAGCTGTTTTGTGGACAGATGTTCACTTTTGTTTGGTATCATCAAAGTGTACTGCAGACAATGGGATTAAAAACCTCTGAACAATGGTGATGATTGTTGTTTTTCAGTACATATCTTGTCCACCTCCTCTTTGGAGAGCAAAGTTCACAGAACCACAGAATGGTTTGTGTTGGAAGGGACCTTAAAAACAATCTATTGCCACCCTACTGCCATGGGTAGGGATACCTTCCACTAGGTCAGGTTGCTCAAAGCCTCATCCAGCCTGGCCTTGAACACTTCCAGGGATGGGGCATCCACAGCTTCTCTGGGCAACCTGTTCCAGTGCCTTACCACCCTCTCTGGGAAGAATTTTTTTCCTTATATCTATTCTAAATTTCCCCACTTTCTGGGTAACTGTCTCCATGATGAAAAAATAAGAACATTCTAAGCAAACTATTTCAGTGCTTGAAGACTGACTTCCAATGGACATGAGGAATTAAAAGTACTTTGGTTTTTTATGTTAATTCACTGTCTGGATAGATCACTGTGCTAGCACTTGGGACACACAGACTTTATCTGTCTTGCTGCATGGTAAGTCACTGCACCTCCCTGTTCCTCCAGTTTCCCTCTACATCAAAAAAAAACCCCAATTATGTTTTTCATTGTAAAGTGTAAGCTGATGAATCATTCTGTATTAGTGCTAGATCTGGTAACTTACCATCCTCCCAAAGAAAATTATGTGAGAGCGTCAGAGTACATATTAAAAAACAATATTGGCATTTCTTATCATGATTTTCTTTGCATCTGTAAAATCAGAACATGTGTCATTATTTTATTCAGCTGAAGCTGATCTATGATTTTTTGCTTTCTTTCCAAACTAAGAGCTGACAAAATGGTGTTAGAAATGGTGGTAAAACATCAGATCTGAATAGGCGTGTGGCTTCTCGTTTTTTCTTTTAACTTGCACACCAGTGTGAGACTTCTGAGTGGCAGACTTGTGTTTTACTGTTCTTTGTCACCTTTCACTGCTTGCACAAGCCAAAATGAGGTGTAGAAATGAAGACTGACAACCTCTCCCACCCCTGCCTTTCTGAAGACCATCACCTGCCCTGGATCTGCAGTCTGGACAGACAGACATTGGCAGGGCACAGTACCAACACCTGCAACCACGGTGTGGGCATGCGAGTGCCTGATAATAAATGGGACCTTGATCTGCTAGTCTAGAAACCTTTATTACTCTGGGAACAGGATGGAATATTTTTGAAGGAAGCAACCTGCTAAAATATCAAGATTCTGATTAGAAATGTCTTAAATTCCATCAGTTAAAAGCACGCAGGCAAGTCAAGGCAAGCAGCAGTGCACAGACTGAGGAACAGTCACACAAATGCCCCAAAATCCAGAAGGGAAACTGTGTGCCAGGGGTGCAGCAAGGCTGGGGAGTTGCAGCACAGACTATCTCTGACCACCTGCTAAAGCAGCAGCAGGGAGAATCCCACAGAGGTCGTTGGAAAAATATCAGGTGGCTGACACCCTGCTCAATTGCCTCAATGTCTCTGACACTTTGCCCTGCTGCTGCATAAATCCAGGGCTGTTTCCTCTTTTTTTTTTTTCTTTTTTTTCTTCTCTCTCTTTTAGCTCAGAGAAAGGTGCCAGCCCAGAAATCCCTGATCATGGAAATGGTTTTAGAGCTGTCTTCTCTCCCTCTTATCTGCCTTTTGTTTTGAAATTTTCTTCAAGAACGGTTTATTCGGAGGAGTGCAATAACCAAATGAGTGACACGGTCACTTTGGATTCAGCAGCATCTTTTAACTACTCCTTCTCATCTCTGAAGTCAGTTGGGTGAGTGATACATGCACTGTGATAGTGCAAACAAACATCTGCTCCAGTGCATGTGCTTACTCACTCCAACATGCTCTTGAATCTGATTTGGAATTTCCAGGCATATATTGCTCATGCTCTTTCCAAAATCACTTTTATAAGTACAAAGTGTATGAATTAATCATCCTTTTAATCCAGCAAAAGCTGTGCTATATCTGCTCAATCACGAGATATTTATTTCTGTCCTGGGTATTCAGCATGGAATATTTTTGTATTTTCTTTTTTTCCCACAAGTGCCGAGAGGAATTTCCAGCTTAAAGAAGTAAAGCTGTTGATTTTTGCACAGATTGGCAGTCAGCAGCCCAGGGAAGATTTAACAGAACACTTGTCCAAGGGAGAGCGTAGGCTCGGGCTCTTTTTGTTTGGTTGAGTTAGTCCAGATTTTCACACAACATCAAAGCGCACAAGTCCAATAGCAGAGGCGTCCGCAGCTCAGAGTTTGGACGCACATGCCAGATAGCCAGGACCATTACTCCATCACATCTCCTTCTCAGTTGGTGGGAGAGCAAGCAGTACAGCCACACAGGCACCAGCCCAGGTGTTGGGATGCTGTTGACCGTTCTGGTCATGCTGTTGGCTGTGCTGGGCCATGCAGTCAGACATACTGGGATAAATTTTGGCAGATGATACTGTAGACAGGTCTACAGTGCAGAGTGCAGTGCAGGGAGTCATCAATAGGGATGACTCAGGCAGGTGCCACATGGAACCTCCAGTGCCATCTGAACATTCCTGACCGTAGCCATAAGCAGTTGGTGCAGAGCTTCTCAAGGAGGTTTCTGAGCACTGTGTGAACGTGCACCTTTGGTTTCTGTTCCGGAACAGTGCCCAGGCAGCAGCCAAATTGTCAGAGAGAAGCCAGCGATGCCATCTGACTAATGCACAAATGTCAGAACACCTCCAAGCCAGGGATGCATATCTCAGCACTGAGGTTCAGCGACATGGAACACATGAATCCATGTACACAGATTCATATGCACTCACTCCTCTTCCTGAGAAGAGAGGGAAAAGTCACACAAAAAATATCCAACTCCAGAAGTGCACTGACTTGTAATAAATATGGCTTTGCCAATAAAGGAGATGCCAGTAAAGTTACTGGGGGTATTGGCAAATACAGCTGATGTGCATGCTGAGCTGACCTGACAGGGCACCTCTGCCAGACCCACTGTAAAGAGAAAGGATGAGCAACTGAGAAAGACCCCCACTCCTTGTCATGACTCTTCCCACGCATGTGCAAGGCACTGTGAGCCCTCCCTGTCTCTTGCAGCTACAAGACAGGGGATTGACTATTCATCAAGACCTTCCTACTAAATAAAATTAAATTAAATGCAAGTAAAATGAGATTATTTTTTTCTTTACAGAGAGAGTAAGTTTTGAGCAGTGCATGCAACACTGAACATAAGGAATTTTTTTACAACATAGCATTTCAGCAAAGGTTTCGGTTGCTGGGATCTGACTGGAACAGAAAGAGCTGTACAAATATTGGCAGATTAGTGGAAGGAATATCTACTTATATTTCAGACTATTTCACTCATTATTCAGAGGTGGTCCTTTAACACTGGAGGCTATCTTTGCAGTTAAGTCAAAATGGTACCTTTTAGTCATATAGCACAACTTTTTATGTCATATATTCTAGAATATGGTGAAATACAAAATACTAGTCACAAAGTCATGTCAGATTTTTACAGGGGAACACTGATAGAAGAGGTTATAAGAAAGTGAAATGTCTACAGCAATTCAAAGATGAGCTAGTATGGCTTGCCTTCTACTATTGATTTTGCTTTCTGCTTAGCAACAGGATTTCATGCTGGTTATATAAAAATACAGAAAAACCTGCAAATACTCTCTTGCTGTGGCAAAAAAACCCTACAAAATTAATTAGGGTAACCTGATCTAGAAATGTTGCTGGTATTAATCTTAAATGGAATTGTTATTAACTTGGAAGGTTTGAACAATAAAATACAAAGTATTTGGGTAACTAACTGGGAGCTCTTGCTTGTATCTGAAAAAGGCTTTGTCTTAAATTTGATTAAATAAATCTTTATACAGAGAGTCCTGCTCAACACATCTGTAGTGAAAATAGTTGATTAGTGCTCATGATTGATTACTGCGTCTATACTTATCCACCTCAGTGAATGGTAACATAAACATCTGGACAATATCATGTCATGTGCCGACTGGATGTGGCTTGATTCTTGGTCTCATCCTGGGCACTTGGCTGGTGTTCCAGGTGGGATTGATAATGGGAGCATAACAGTCTGCACTGTCACAGGATTTGTGCCAAAAAAGACTTATGTAAGGTGTTTGCTACTTTCTATAAAAGCGGGAGACCCTCGGTCTGATTCCTGAAGCCTTACCTATGGGTGGACGCACCGCATAGGACTTTCCCAATTACAGCAGCTCTCTAGGGGCCAGCTGCCGAGGGGCTTCCCAGCTGATCTGTGAACCTGGATGATGGTTTTGAGGTGGTAATTGGTGATATAGCCTTTTCTTAATCACTGTCTTGTCTTACAGTAATGAACTGGTGCATCGCTATTCTGCTTATCTTTCTAATTGGTGCATGGTTATTCTGCTTTTCTTTTTGGTTGTTACTACGAGATATATATATATGTAGTCAAGCATATTAATCTTTATATATCAAGCTGGAGTCTGTGTTTTTTACTTGGAATCCCACCATTCAGCAATACAATATCACAGACAACAGAAGACAAAGAAGATAGGTTGATGGAAGGCAGCTTAGAAAGGCAACCTGTCCATAATGGCATATTACAGAGAAGAGGGTTTATTAAACATATGAGATTTCAAGATAAAACAAGTATTTCTATTTACCTAGTTCCATGAAACTTCCCAGCAATGTCGTAGTAGCATACCTTTTGGCCTAGGTTATTCTGATTGTGAGTAACACCCAACTTGATGGCTGTTGCAGGACTACTGAAACATTTATTAGAGACGATTTACCTCAAGTTTCAAATGCATTTGCTTTGATTTTGCTAACCTTTTATATCTCCTTTCTAATGATACTTGATTGAGTGCATCCCCCAGAAAGCATATTTTTTCCTGTGGCTAGACACCATCATCTTGGAAGATGCTTAATGTTTTCAGCTGTCACTGGAATTAAGTTTAGCTTGTTGGAAGCTGAAATTTTTTTGCTTATGCAATCAGCCTCCTTTCCAACACATGGTACTCTCTCCTGCCTCCCCCATCCCATGGCACTGTGCTCTGCCTGAACTGCCTTTTCTCAAAGGAGAAGTTGGAAGATTGTTCTTCCCTGAGCCCAGCAGTGGCAGATAGGGAAATCACAACATACCTTTTGTATGCAGGAGCAAGAAATTTCTGTGATTGTTCATCATGGAAAAGGTGATTTAGGGAAGACTGCTATTAAGGCATAACACCCTTCTCCTGCTTTTGTGGATTCCCCCAAATACAGGATCAGAATAAATCATCCAGTGACTTTTGAAGCTGGTATTTTTATAAATTACAAAGGAAATAGTTCTTTGGATAACTGGCAGTCACCTCATGGCATTTAATATTAAAAAACCAGTCACAGAGCTGGGCTCACATTACATGTTCATTTCAGTAATCCTGATGTGTGTGTCTAGGGGCAGTTTTCCTTCCTGTTTAAAGAAGGCAGAGTGTCTCTCTCATGTCCTACCAGCCCAACTCACTGCTCTTTGGGTGACTACTGGTTCTGCATTGCTTGCAGGGATCAGCTCTCTCATATGCCAGCATGCAGTGCTGAGACAGTAAAGGCGGGGAAGGGGTCTTTTATCTTTTCTAGGCTCCCCTGACTCTAACTGCAAATGTTAAAAGTCCTAAAACTCAACATGTACAATACTGTTGTGTCCATTTATATATGTTAATGGCATATTGTGGTGGGCTGAACCCTTCCTGCAGCCAAGCATCCACCCTGCCTTTCACTTACTCCTCTTTCCTGGGGAATGGGGAGAAAACAATCAAAGGATGCTGAAAAGACTCTTGGCTTGCGATAATAAAGTTTAATAAGGAAAGCAAAAGCTGCACACATAAGCAAAGCAAAATAAAGAATTAATTCACTATGTCCCATCAGCAGGCAGATATCCAGCTGCTTCTCGTGAAGCAAAGCCTCAGCTCTATCAACGGCTACTTGCAAAGACAAATGCCATAGTCACTAATGTCCCCCCTTCCTCCTCCTTTCCTGAAGCTTTTAATGCTGAGCAGGACATCATATGGCATGGGATATCCCTTTGGTCAGCTGGAATATCTCCATGTACCTTCCCAGCCTCCATCCCACCCCTAGCCTCCTTGCTTTGGGGCAAGGTGGAAGAGGTAGAGGAAGCCTCGGTGCTGTGTGAAGACTGATCAACAACAGCCAAGACACCGGTGTGTTACCAACACTGGTGTAGCCCCAAACGTGAAGCACAGCACCATATGGGCTGCTATGAGGCAGGTGACCTCTACCCTGGCCAGACCCTGTATTGGCACCAAAAAGGACTGTGGTGGGTTGACCCCAGTTGACTACCAGATGCCCACCCAAGCTGCTGTCTTGCTCCCCTTCCCCAACAGCACAGGGGAGAAATGAGATGGAAAAGCTCGTGGATCAATATAAAGCCAGGGATACCACCGTTTACCGTCATGGGATAAATAGACATGATTTGGTAAAAATTAATTTGACATTGCCAAGTAGAAATGGAGAGTGGTTAGCAACAAGGATTTAAATTAAAAACGCTTCCCTCCTTTACCCTGGGCTCAACATCACTCCTTCATTCCTGACTCCTCCACCTCCTCCCACCCAAACAGTGCTGAGGGATGAGGAATGGGGATTCTGGTCAGTTTATAACAAGCCCTCTGACACTCCTTCCGTCTCATGCTTTTCTCCTGCTCCAGCATGGGTCCCTTTCCTGGGCTGCAGTCCTTCAGGATAAACCTGTGCCAGTGTGGGTCCTCTCCATGAGCCACAGCTCCTGACTGAAAACCAGCTCCTGCATGGGTGCCTCTCTCACACACCAAAACATTCCCCATACCAAAATCCAAGTAACATCATCACAACGATGACAAAGGTGGACAGTTTACACACAATGAAACTCCACCACTTGACCCCTCACAACATTACAACAAAATATTCCCCATGATTATTCTACTCTCTGGTGATGTCCAGTCCAAGTTTTGCCCACTACCTCTCCCAATTGCTGTCTTTATCTCAAATTCCTGATCAGACCCTTTCTCCTACTAACTAGAGGGAAAAAGAGACCCAGGTGCACCTGGATCCCAACTTCTGGTTCTTACTGTTGAGCAGGGGCAGGACATAAGGAAGTGAGACGATAAAGCCACCTGTAGGTTGCCCAGGGGTGTGGTGGAGGGATTAATCTTTGGGGGGATTTAAGAAAGGTGTGGACAAGGTGTTCAGGGACATGGTTTAGTGGTGGGCTTAGCAGTGCTGGGTGAATGGTTGTACTGGGTGATGCTAAGAGTCTTTTCCAACCTAAATGATCCTGTGATTCTGTTCTATGACTACTTTCCCATATGTGTGTATGTTATGGGCTCAGCTCTCCTGGGGGCAGGAAGCACTTGTAATTTAGTTTCTCATAGTTTTCTTTTACTGTCACTTTCATTTACTGTACCTTTTTGCTTCTTACTCACAAGTTCCAAAAACTAACAAAGAGCGAAGGAATAAACAATTATTTTATGTACCTTTTTATTTAGCTCTGAGTGGGGTTTAATCAGTTTACCCATTTATTTTTACTGACCTCTCATATATTCATGCTCTGTTCTTTCCTGTCTTTTCTCTTTTCCACTACACTTGAAATGGAACATGAAGAGGAAGAACACTTTAGAAATAATTAATCAATGTAGTTAGTCTGCTAAAAAGACTTCTACAAAACAGCCACCTTTAAACGTGAAATGAAAATAGTATATTTGGCTTCTCAGCAGTGTTTTCATCAACACTAAATATTATTTATGCTGTTACTGAAATAAGTAAAGAATTTATGAATTTACTGGTCCTCACCTAGGCATTTATTGAAGAGCTTGCAAATGAGAACAAGAGTTCTTTACTGTAAGTAAAATATTATTAAAAGTATAACCCAACCATGTAGAATTTAAAAATGCTGACATTTATATCTATGTAGCTGAAGTTGATAAAATGTTCCCTTAAAATATTTACTTTCTTTGACCACCTCTGTTACCTGGATTACAAACAAACAGGATATGAACTTGCAATTGTGCCTCTTTCTATTGCCTGCAGTAAAATACTTTGTGGGGACTTTGTCTCTTCCAAATAATGACATTATTGCTGTTTTTCTGGGGTTTTCCACCACTCCTACAGTCCTCCCTATGCATTTTCCAGGTTTTTTGCTTGAATTATCTTGAGCTGTAGAGTAAACAGAATTAGCCAGGTTACTACAAATGGAGGGTTGTTCACCGACCGCTTCCTGCTTGCCACAGAGCGCACAGTGGGTAATGCCTGGTGTCATTAGGACTCTATTTAACCACACATATGGCTGGGAGGGCATGTTTGTGTTTCATTTATACAGATATGATTAACTGTTCCCAGTGTTTGTCTGCCATAAAACTGGAAATGTGTCATGCGCTATTACCCAAACAAATGTAATGCCCCCAAAATAAACATATCCCACTAGTTTGCAGGCAGTAATTGACGGAAAAACAGGTGTTTCCCATATTCTGTGTGATTGCCTACACATATGGCTTCTTTTATACTATTCTCAATTACTCTATAATGTTGGCTCCTGCAGAAAAAGAAATAATGTTACTAAGAAAGAGTGGGTTTAAAGAGCATTCTTTGGTCCACAGCCAAATGAAATACAAGCAGTACAGCCCTTTTTAGTATTTAAATAATTAAACTACAGCAGCTACCACATCCACTTTAGCCATCAAACTGCATTTCCAGCTACTCTCATCTTAAAATGTGGTGGCCTGACTTAGCAAATTAAAGCTACGTATAACACAAATTCACACTTGAATGGTGTTAACATTCTCAAATCTGACCTTTCAAACAGAACCAGTAAAATAATATTGACACTTGTGTAACAGTTGGTTTTAGAATTTACAACCTCAAGTTTTACCTTGCGGAAGCATTTAGCTCCCAACAGTTGTGTAAGATTGACTGATCTTGCAGTGTTATTAATGGGCAGGTTTTGTAATGAAATACAGGCAGAAATATCAGTGGTCACTTTTTAGAACAGGTTTTCTGCAATGCATGGTTCTTCTAGGGGAATGCATTTGGAGGAGAACAAAATAAAGAAGGCAGCATTGCTTCTCTGCCCCTGCGTCACTGGTTCTGTCAGAGTAAGGTTTGCAGTGGCTGAGGCTCCGCACTGGCTGGCCATGGTGGTGGAAGATGCCTAGCAAGCATGCTTCTTCTGGCTTTCCACAGTGATGGCTTATCATTGACCCATGGAGGACGACTGATATTTTCACCTAACTAAGTTTACATGTTGAAAGAAAGCCGTGTGGGGTAGAGAAAAAAATGCTTGGTTTCATTTGCAGAATCAAATGGGTTAACTTCCTGAAGTGGCATGAGAGATAAATATGTTCTCTGGCCTTTGCTTGGCGGCTGATTCAAAATGAAATGTCATTACATAATACTGTTCATCAAAAATATTCTTTAAAAATACAATGATGGCATTCTCCTGAAACCTTTTGGTTTTTTTCCTGCAGATAAATTCAGTTCTTTCGCCTGCCTTTGGCTTTCCTTATGGTCTGTTCCTGTTTATCTGTGCTCCCTTGTTATTTGCCTCAGTAAGAAAGACAATTGCTCCTCTTCTATGAGGTGCACAAACATGAAGGAACGCGACTTTATCTCTTTAGAGCTTTCCGGGGTACTTTAATTGCAGTGACAGCTTTCTCACTTCATGAGTTGCAGGGTTTCATGCCTGTGCTTCCCACCTCGTAATCAATATATTTCTCAGGATACCAGCTGCCATTCAGAGCTTTTGAACTCCCCAGCCTGATTTTTCCTGACTCTGTAGTTCTGACTGATGGGATTGGTGTGCAGCCAGTGTGGACGTGGCAAAGCCATGCAGTACCAGCTGGAGCACAGAGCAGTTCCCATGCCAGTCTCAGCTCCCATACTCTGCGACACTCTTTCCAGTGCAGCCCCCTTCCCTGGTGCCACATCCTGCAGCGGTCAGGAATGGATATCCAGAGCCATGACACAGCATGTAAGCAGAGAGTTGTGCTCAAAAATATGGCCTTGAGTCTTGAATAAGAATTGATAGGTGTAAGTGTGTTAGTCTTACTAACGAGTAAGGAAATAGGGTATTTTGCGTAAGAGCTTATCTTTTCAAAACCAGTACATCCCCCTTTTTCATGGACATCTCTCTGAAGGCTCAGAAATGCAGGTACAAAAACACAGCTGTGGCCTGATGCCTTTACAAGCCTTTTGACCATGAGGAAGGAAAACTAAGTCAGTTAAGCTCCTGGGCATGACATTGCCTTTGGCTGTAATAGGACTAAGTTTTCACCTGGTGTATGTAGGGACGTTTCCAGTATCACTTTCTTCCAGGCATCCTTGAACAAGTTATTGAACATTAACAAAAAGTGCTTCAAAATAGTCCTGTGGGCTATGCATGCTACAGACCATCAAAAGGTCATTAAGTATTTACAGCTGCTGAAGAAATATGAGATTTGAGAAAAGCCTCCTGCCCATTGGTTCTAATTTTATGCTCTTTTACACTACTGTAATATACTTTTCTTAATTTAAAAATATTTTAGTTGAATTACTGCTGATTTACATCCTTGTCAGGTCAAAATCAGGACTGAGGGGTTTAATTCCTGGCTCTCCTGCAACCAGTGGCTAGAATCCTTTGAGGGTTATGATTTCATACTCAGCATCACACACTGTATTGATAGACATCTTATCTATGTGCAAGGAAACATTTTGCACTTGGTCTACAAGAAGACACTTCAGCTTTGGAAATATAATGATTCCCACTCAGCCACCACACACTGAAAAAAAAATCTCAAGAGCTGCTTTACTAACAGTTCTCCACCAGATGCAAAGAGATCCTTAGCAGAACGTAGATCCCCTAGAAGCATGTCTATGATGAATATCATGTTAAACTGAAGTTACACACTAGAAATAATATTTTTATAATTGGCCTCTTGTTTGTTTCTGATTTTACATGCAGGCAGAATACTGTTGGGTGCACTAGGGACTAAATAAATCTTCCACTGATAAACAACAAACCTAAATTGTTTATGGAGCATGAAACAATTATCTTTGAGTCCACCTGATGCTGCTGAGCAAGCTGTTCCTTTTTACTGTGCTATTATTAGATGGGAATGTAGTGGGTTGGACACCATCCTTCAGTAATGGATGAGACAACCAAGTTTGTTAATGAGCACATAGCTCATTCCCTAGCACAGCTCAGGACTCTGTACACAGCCCACCTAGCTGAGGTCATGCACAGAAGGATATCTCAATAAATAAACATGTGAATGAATTAATCATTTAGAAAAGAGTGCCAAGATTTTCAAAAGAGTCTTAGGGATTTAGATGTTCTAACCACTACTTAAGGCTTGGGAATATAAATTGTCACTATACAAACATACGGCTTTCATTTCATTCCTGTATACAAATAATGTTTCTGCAGTTGCTTAATACAAAATCTTACATTTAAGATGAATTGTAATCTCTGTGATGAGAAATGAGAGGTAAAAAGCCCTTCTGTGCTTTGAGTAGAACAGTAGTGGTAAAACTGACACAGGAAAAACCTGTATGGACCCAGCAATTGCTTGTCAAGACAACCACATTTAAAGAAAGCTTCAGAAACACACTGCTAAAAATGGAACAGAGGGATCTTTAAGGCATCTGTCTAGGGAAATGAGGAAAATAAATTTTTGGCAATGAACACTGAGAAAACCGTGCAGCGAATACAATAAATTAAAATTAACTGAGAACACATGTTTCTTGACTTTGACAAATCCTGTCCTGTTGTTACACCATGTTGCAGAAAGTGAGTATGGTTGAATACCAGGATGGTGCTGTAGTGTCATTCTGTCTATTCTATATCAATGTTTATTGCTATTTTATTGGTGTTTCTGGTACACTCATTACCTACTCATCCTTTTTGCCCTCCCTTGATCCATTCAGATTCCAGTTATTTTGGGCTCCTGTACACGCCATGGCCCATTACTTCCCCTGATCCCTTTGGGAACACATGGGCCCTCAGAACCGTACCTGTCCTTGTACTATGATGTCCGAGGCTGAGATTTCAGACACTGAAACGCTGGCCTTTCATAGTACTTTCCACTACTCATTGTTTTTTGTTTATGCTTTCCATTATCTTCCTGTTTTAGAAGGCAACGAAGAGTAGGGCAGGCATATCTGTCACTGTACAAGAAGAAAAGCAGTATTGAAGCTCTGACATGTAAAACCAGCTTCTTAAAATTTCAAGTTTAAAAATTGGGAAGAGTCAAGCAGTTAAATATAGTTAACTATAAACTGAAGCTGCTAAAAGGTTCAGTTTCAGAGATAGAGGCAAGACCATTCAGGGAACAATAAGGAATATTTAGAGCCGTTTTGTGGTATGAAGGGAGGAAAGACAATGAAACAGTAGTAGGAAAGCTAAATAAAACTGAAGGAGTTGAGGAGATGCAGATGCAAAATGAAGACGTGAAAGTATTTAACAAATCACAGTACTTGATGAGAAAAAGCAGTGTGCAGATCCACTAGATGAGATTTATTTTTTAAAAAAGAATATTTAAATTTATTTTAAAACGAGTAATTGTACATCACAATTAAGATATTTGTTATCCAATCAGACGGGGCAGCGGTGCCAATTAATGCAGCATACCCACGATGTGTTGGAAGTATCAGGTGATGATGTGCATTAATCAAGCATTACCGTGCAGTAGGTCCCGGGTTATTAGCTTAATTGAAATCGACGTGTTATCCAGCCAGCTCTCCCCTTGCTCTGCGGCCGGGAGGGGAGCACCGCTCCTGCCCGCGACATCGCGGGGCTGGGGGTAGAAACCCACCCGCGGAGGGATCGGGTGGGAGGAGGAGGTAGCGAGGTCCGTGCACCGCTTCACCTTCGGCTTGGCGTGGACACCCGCAATTATCTGTAATGACGGTGACAGTCATAAAGCCGCACAAAGCAAAGCCCCGCGCAGCCGGGCGCTCTTTGCTTTCCCCCCCGGGAGCTGACCCGCCCGCGGGGAGCGAGAACCTCGCGCCCTCCCTCCTAGGGGGGAGCGGACAGGAGTCCTGTAAGTTGCTGCCGCGGGGAACGGCCGCCCTCGGGACCCACCCGGGGCCAAGTGGGCTTCGCCCCCGCCGTCCGCCTGCCTCCCACCCGCTAGTTTCCACGCCTTCCCCCACACGGGGAACTACCCCCCCCCCCCGCCGCCCCCGTTCGGGTTCCAGGTACACTTGACGTCAGGGTGGCTGTCGTCGTTTTGACGTGTAAACACTCATTTCCATTCCGTCTCCAGAGGGTCTGGCCGCCGGGCAGCCCCGGGCAGCCGCGCAGGCAGGCAGGCAGGCAGCAAGGACCGGCGCCGGACCGCCGCCCGCTCTCCCGCGCTCGCCTAGCAACGCGGCGCCCCGCCGCAGTCCGCCCGCCCGCCTCGCCACCGCTCCGCGCGCCCCGCGGCCATGGACGGGCGCCGCTGCGCCGGCCGCTGCGCGGCCCTGGCACTGCTGGCCGCTTGCTGCCTGGCCGCCGGCGGCAGCGCCGAACGGCAGTTCCTCAACGAGTGGGCGGCGGAGATCCCAGCCGGGCCCGACGTCGCCAGAGCCATCGCGGAGGAGCTGGACTACGACCTCGTAGGACAGGTACTGCCGGGCGGGGGGTGGACCGCCGCTCCGCGCAGCCCTGGGGAGCTGCCCCGCGCCGGGGCTCATTTCTCTCCCTCCTCAGGGCTGCCCCGAAACTTATGCCCGGCTGCCGCTTGCGGGGTTCCGAGGAGTTTGAAGTGCCTTCTCTCTGCAGCCGTCCCCCCTCTCCGCCCCCGCCCCAGCCTGGGTCCACACCTGACAAAATGCTCCGCAACCGCGGCGCCCGGCGGGGCACGGCTCTAGCTAAGGAGACCGGGTAGGGCGGCTCGGCAGGGACCAGGCGGGGAGCAGGCAGGGCGCTTACGCTCTCCCTGAGGGGATCGGGCAGTGGGCCCGGCTCTCCCTGAGGGGTTCCAGGCATGGCAACCCCGCTCTCCCTGAGGAGACCGGACACGCATCAGGCAGGACGCTGCCGCTATGCCTGAGGAGACCGGGCAGGGCACACCGCTGTCCCTGCGGGGACACGCCAGGCACCCCGCTTTCCCTGAGGAGACAGGACAGGGCGCCCCCGCTTTCTCCGAGGAGACCGGGCAGGGACCAGGCAGGGCACCCCCGCTCGCCTTGAGAGGACCGTGTCAGGAGGGGGCCGCGGGCACTCCTGACTCCGGTCCCGCGCCGCCCCGTCAACCTCCGCCCCTTCCCCTCCACACACACACCCACCCCCCCCCCCCACCCCCCCCCCCGAGGGCTCCATCGCCACCGCGGGGCTTCTTTCCCGCAGGCCCTCGTGGCGGTTTTTTTTGGGATACCGTGACGTCAGCGTTGCCAGGGATGAGTAACCGCCTTTAGGTAACAGCCTCGTCCCACCTCCAGACGAGGGTCCTGTGTCAGGCACTGTGTCTGCCAGCGCTGTGCACCCTGCTCCCTGCAGAGCTGCTTCCCGCCCACACTGTGGCCCGTAGCCCAACACTGGCAGCAGGCTGAGGGCGGGGGTCCCCACTCCTCAGGTGGGCCCGCTGCTGTGGGCAGCCCTTTCCTGGCCACATGTCCTGGACAGTCATGTTGTCCCAAACCTGGAACCTAGGTGTGATCCCACACACTCCTCAGGTGGGCCCGCTGCTGTGGGCAGCCCCTTCCTGGCCACATGTCCTGGGCAGTCATGTTCTCCCAAACCTGGAACCTAGGTGTGATCCCATCGCTGTGGGTTTGGTCTTTCTGCCTTTGGAGGTAGTGGATTCTCTTCTACCAATTTCAAACTGGTTCCCCTCCCTAGGGAAGAGGAAAGCAGGTTGCACCCTGCTCACTGGGTGACCAGCTGCTGCGCAAGTGAAAGGTGCCAGTACAAACAAACCCCACAGTGAGGTTTCTGATGACGCACTAAGCTTTTTACACCTGTTCAGCTGAACCCCAAGAAGAGCAGATAAAATGGGTGTGTGACGATACATAAAACCTGTCTGAAATGTGGCTGTGTCAAGGTATGTCCATGAGTATACTGGTCACTTCTGCGAGTGCTACACTGTTGAGTACTGTAGTGGTAATGACTGCTACTTCACTACCTTAAATGAAATAATTCCCCTGACTTCTAGCAGCACACAGGCGGTGATAAGCATTTCTTACTTGAAGAGCGTTTTTTAGTTTAGATTAAAATATCTAAAGGCTAGCTTCTTGCTGTTTTCTTTCCTCTTTTAGGCAGGATGAATTCGGTCAGTTTGTAATTGTTGATATTTGTTTGCAGTGGGGAAATCTCTCTCAATAGTTAAAGTACGCCTCTGTCTTACAGATTGGATCACTCAAAAATCACTACCTATTTAGACATAAAAGCCAGCCAAGACGGTCTCGAAGAAGTGCCATTCATATCACTAGAAGGCTTTCTGATGATGAGCGGGTAAGTGTTACATTTATTCCTTTTCACGCCCTCTGTTTATTCCGTGTCCTTACTGCCAGCTTTGTAATGAGGTCATAGGCAGGCTTTCCTTGTTTTGCAAGTCTAATACATTCAGCCATCCATACTCGTGAAGAATAATGCTTTATTATTCTGTCATTAACAGGCAGAATCTGACCCTTTCTCACCATGTTTTTTGCAAGTGCTTTCCAAATGAAGGTTTAAGATATGCAGTACTACAGAGGCTTGGAATTTCAGATGTGGATGTGTTTCTGATGAAAATATGGATGAGAAACCACAGGGCTCAATTCAAAGTAAAAATCCAGAGATGCAGCAGGTTTAATCAGGCCATGTCTGTGCAATTACCATGGGAATTAGGTTTGATTTAAAGTGACTGAATTAAGAAAAAAAAGTAAGGGAAAAGGGCTGAAGTTTTGCAGGATTCGCCGCTTCTGTGGCAAGCTAAAACCCCTTCTCAAAGGATCCATCACACATTATAGACTTGCAGGCTTTTGGTAAACTGGGATCCTGCTACTGTTAGAGAAGAACATACAAGGCACTAGTAAAACAGACTACCCATTTATTTGACTTTATTTAAGAGAGAAACATTTCTGTTTGTAAACATGCTGAGAAAATAGGGTTGGTGGCAAGTTTAAGGAACAGACCAGAATGCTGTTAACCTTTCTTAAAAACAATTTCTGGCAAATTTCAGAACAATGGAATTTGAATTTCAAACCAGCATTATTGCAGCAATCATTGTAAAAATAAGAGCAGTCCAAAACATGAAGTAACCTAGTTGTGAAAACCAGTTTATCATATATATCATCTGAGAATGAGTAATTGGCTATCTGGAGGTTTTAGATGCAAATACCGTCTAGGAGGCAATACTGTGTTCGTAGCTAGAAGAATTAAAGGTGGGGGTGAGACAGGGTATTTGTTTTGCCTGCTCTGTTTCAAAACTGTGCACTTCTTGCAAACATTGGTTTAGCATTTAAACTCTTCTAGGTGAAATTCCACAGCTTTAGTGTAAATCAGTGTTCTAATTTATACCTGTACCAATGATCAAATGTTCAGTGCCAAATGTACAGTGTTCAGGAACAGAGTTTTGGTTGATGTTCCTCCCTTTTTTGGACTTAGTACATTGAATGTATCCCTTACACAGGGAGGCATGACCGTGTTTAATATACCAAATTCTGATGTCATAAGCAGAATAGAAACAATTGTGTTACACATATTACTACCAAACATTATTACAGACTTAACATACTTGGATCCAAAACCAGAGCTTCAAAGTGCTGCAGGTGATTTGCTAAATTCACTCCAATTTCCCTTTTATTTACTGTCTAGTATGCAAATTAAATATGTGAATGAATGAGCTGAAATGATGTCATTACGTAAGTATATAAACACAAAGCAATCATGTAATGCTGTGTAGTTATACAGGGACCTTTGCTCCAGAGAGCACCTCTAGTACGGCAACAGCCCACTGAAAAAATTTAAATTCAAGCTTTGAAAAGGGGGTGAGAAGGCAATCCTGCTTTTGTTTGTATAATGCTTTCATGAATTTTACGGTATATTAAGTGTGAAAGCTGGGGTAAAACTTTGCTCTGATCTGAGTATTTATCTGCTTCCTATAGATGTCATGGTGTTTGTTGTAAAGCAGATAAAGGCTGTGAATGTATTGAAAGGATATAATTATCTGCTTCCCTTACTCTTTCCAGTATTTTCACTAGCTTCCAAATCTTGCTTACAAGAGACCTGAATCAAGTTTATTTTCACTGCTCTGTATATTAACGACTGGAGATTTGGCACAGGGCCTTCAGCTTTTGTTGTAGATGGATGGTTGGAACCTCACCCAGCTGCTGAGGGACAAACATTTGGCTTGTTTGTCTGACATATGTGCTTGGTAGTTTCAGCTCATTTCCCTCAGTGCAGTTGTCCGCACTGAAAAAAAACCCCAAGCATGGAAGTTGTCAATTGTTAATTACTGTTGGGTGATGAAGAGTCCAAGGTTTGCTGTGGGCAGGGAGGAGAGATAAATGTAATTGCTCTAACCTGGGCACAAGTATATATGGCCCTGGATATCAATAGGGCGGTTTAAAATACTTACCCTTCCATAGGTATATTAATCTTCTGTGACTATGGTTGGTAGGGGTTTTCACACTAAATATGTATCAAAGTGAATAGTACCCTATTCAAGAGTTTTTTGAGTTATTAGAGAGTTTTTGGTAAACATGCCAGCTGTACCTTACCATTTTTAGGGGTTTATATTCCTGTTGTGAATTTTCAGTAGGCTCTCACTGGAAAATTGCGGTTTAGTAAAATCAGTACTTTTTAATCATTATAATTTCTGAGTCACTCTTATTATTGCTTCATATATGGTGGTAGATATAAGGACTATAAAGCTATTGGATGACAGTAGAGAAAAAGAATTAAATTTATTTAGATGTTTAAAGCAAAAGGTTAGATCCAAAGCTTCCTCCACCTAAGGCTTATAGCAGGATCATGGCAATTTACTTACTGAATCTGAGCTCGCTTTGCTTGTTTGGAAATTGGGATGCAAAACATCAAATTGATCTGAGTCAGAGTGACCGTCCAGGTACTAGCAGTGAATAACATGTTATTCCCTTTTCCAAAAGGAGCACACAGCACAGAGAGAGGTATCAGAATCAGGATTTGATTGTAACTGGATTTAGTGATGTATTCAGGGGAACAAAGTGGGATACACTTTTAAAAAATACAGCCTACTGACTTAGAGACTGCTGTGCCCATGCACAAATGCTATGCAATTCATTGTAGCGATGCTTTACCAAAACACGCTGAAGGGCTTTGGCTTCCAGTTGTCTTAAGTAGAATTATGCTAGTGATGAAGTTAGTCCAATATTCATAGCTTACTAATTGATCACACTTCAAAACACCACTGGGAAGGAGACTTGAAGGTCCAGCTGGGCTATGAGTAATAGCATCATTATGATTGTTAGACTAAAGCCAGAGATAATCTTTCTTCTCTTAACTCCCAGTAGGAATAGATAAGCATTAAAATGTAAGTGGGAGAAAGAAGCAGGCTGTGGTTTTGCATGTTTTGGTAACTACCACTGCTTTGATAACTTTCTGAGCATACTGCACACTTGATATAAAAGCCTGCAGTTCTACTGTTAACTTGTACTGAATGATTTTCTGTTCACTGATTGTATACCGTGTGATTTCACCAAGTCTTCGTCCCCAGAGTGTGCTGTACTACGGTATGAATAATCCCCCTCTCTGCATCACACATTACTGGTTTTTCTTTAGGCATCAAAATTTTACCATGAGAAAAAACCCCGTATCTTCTAAGATAAGAAAGTCCTCGCCTGTAGAGGCTTACCTGTCATGTTTATACAAATAATTGTAGGTGTCATGGGCAGAGCAGCAGTATGAAAAAAAGCGAACTAAGCGTGCCACCATGAGAGACTTGGCAGAAAATCTTTTCAATGATCCTATGTGGAATCAGCAGTGGTATCTGGTAAGATTTTTTTTTCATTGTGGAACTGGGGACGGTGAATTTCAGTTTGCTGTCAGATGCATGATTTTACTAGTATGAGAGCGATTGTACTGAAGGGAGTAAATTAAGAGTCCCTCTCATTAGCAAATGCTATAAAAATGGGAGATCTGTGTGCATAATATTTCAAGGTAACCATCTAATTTCTTCGAAGTAGCATTTTCTAAGATTAAAGATCTAAAAGCCAATTCAGGCAGTTGCTTAGGATGGGGGTTGATATTACAAGGCAGTATAACAGTTAAAAGCTACCTTTATGATAATTTAAATATATTTGCTGTTGGCATATAGGAAGTCCCTTATCATGTCTGAAGCTGGCCATGTATTTCTTTATTAAAATTGGTAGTGCAGAGTGCATACTCCAGATGAAAGCAGAAGTATTTGCATGCATGTGACAAGCACCTTCAGTCTCTTGGACTGGGATTTAAATAAAAGAGGGTCTCTACAGCTCACACGTTCAAAACCTGAAGGAAAAGGAATTTCCTGAGCTCTGTAGTTTCTGTCTGCAAGTGACAGCTCAGAGATACAGTTGACTATTTATGTTTTGTATGGTTTCTTTAGAGAGTCTGTATTTTCACTATGCATCTAGCTGTACCTTCAGTCCAGGCTTCATTGCTTTCACTCAGCATAGGGATGGGATTAAAGGTGGGTATAACAAGTCAAGAAGAAAGGTCTAGCACAAACATGGCCCAGGTGGCTGGAACTACCTTTCTCTTCTTCAGTTCAGCTTAGACAAAACAGACCAAACTCAAGGCTGTTTGTGTAATGCTTTACCCTCTCTTTCCTTTGTTTGAGCTAGGAAAAATAAATTGTAAACCTCATAGCATAAAATATTTTCGTGAAGATTCCTGCAGTCTTATTTTCAACATAAAAAAATCATTATCTTTAAGAATTTAACTTTTATTTGAAGTTGAATATCTGTTTGCTTCTTTGTCTTTTTCTAATAGCAAGCAGGAAATTTCTGATATGTCTGTATTGGACAAATACACGAACACACATTGAGTTCAAAAAAGCAGCTTTGTGAAAAAAGCAATGACCTGCTGTCCAGGAGACATAGTTCCTTTTTCCACCTTTCTATGGTTTTCACTTCTTTTCCCTATGGTTTTCCTACATGAGAAACAAACAAAAAAAAGATGCTTACTGTTGTTTGCAGTGCACATTGATTTTTTTTTTCCTGATTAAATGCATAAGTGCATTAAATATTTTATTCCAAAATACATTCCTTGTACTAAATAGCTGCTTACTACATTATTATTGTGATACGATGGCAACAATTTTTAGCTGTAATCAGTCTAATTTCCCACATCAACAGAAAAGAGTGATTATTTGATAGATTTTAGAGAACAAAATTTGAAACCTCAAATGATTCCCTGAATGGCAGCAGTCAGAAAAGAAAGCATAAAATGAAAGAAGGATTATTCCCATAACAAATTTTTTTTTCTAAGCCTCATATTTTGTGCAACATTCCTTTGGAAACAAAGGAATGAAAGATCTTGCAATCAGCTAATGCGCTTATGCACAGAGAAACAGAAAGAAAATGCTTTTTTTACATCTGTGTTTTTATGGAGGTTGTAAGAAAGTTTTCTAAATCAGGTGTATGTACTGCACATTTAATATTAGAGAGGAAAATTGACCCATTGAGGAGCTACTCTTCAAAGCACTTGCTGTGGAAGAGAAGGCTGTAGATGATTCATGCTTCCAGTTGATTTACCACAGAAACAGTAATGAGGGTAGTAACCAAAGCTGTGATTCAGCACAGTTGTTCCTAAACAAATGACTACCTTAATTGTTCTATCCATTAATTATTTTGCTCTGGCTAACTTGAACGTCAAAGGAGAAAACACATTTGGAGAACATGCAACTCACTGTACCATGGGGTACTGTCTTGGCTTCTCAACAAGTGAAAAGAACAAACACTGACAGGTCTGATTATTAACACTCTGAGGTTCATGGGTACATCCCAACCATTCACATGTTTCTGTTGCCTACCTCAAATAAATACAAGATGCGTTTTGTTCAGAGGTGGTCTCCAGGGACTTCAAGTAATGGGTTAAATCTTTTAGTGCTACAAGTAGTTGAATAAATTATTTTTGTTTTATCTTTCCAGCACTTGAGCAAAATATACAAGTTCAGGCTGTCATGATTTAGAGCGCCTTTAGAATACGCCTTTGAACCTGTGTGGTGTAAATGGATAAAAATGTTGATATAGTTTATTTCTTTCTGACCCCCAGCAAGATACAAGAATAACTCCATCCCTGCCCAAACTGGATCTCCATGTTATTCCTGTATGGCAAAAAGGGATTACAGGCAAGGGTGTTGTCATCACAGTACTAGACGATGGCTTGGAGTGGAATCACACTGACATCTACACTAACTATGTAAGTCTGGCCATTAGAATGCCATGGAATAAATTAATCAATTGTAGATTTAATACACAGACTCTTTTCCAGCTTGCTGTCTCTTCTGTAAGTCAGCTCCTACAGTACAGAGACTGAAATATTTGCCTTAGGCATAATTTGGGACCTGGTCTGTGTCATGGGAAACTGAATGTTAGTTAGCAATGATAGCATGTAAGGGGTTATTTTTCTTTTTTCCCTTAAGTCAATTTAGTTCCCAGGCATGTTTGTATACAGTGGTTTAATGCTGAGTTATTAAAGCTCCGTGCAAAATTCATGGAATTGTTAATGGCCATCATATTCTATCAACTTGTTTGCTGTCAAATCGGCCACACCAAATAAATGCATACAGACTCTAGAACCCATTTTGTTACACATTTCTTACAATGCATTTTCTATTTTTCTTTTTTTTTTATTAATGTAGGATCCACAGGCAAGTTACGATTTCAATGACAATGATCATGATCCCTTTCCTAGATATGACCCAACAAATGAAAACAAGTGAGTAGCCTTCCAGTTGTCTGAAGAGAACAAAACAGTACACTATTAAATTCTGTGTTATGTTAGATATGTTATGTGATATGTTAAATATCTATGTATTACCCCTATGGCAATTATATAATAAAAGGAAATATTTGTAGTACAGAATCACAGGATGGCTGAGTATGGAAGGGGACCCCTGAAAGTTGTCTGGTCCAAGCCCCTGCTCAAGCAGGCAGACCAAGAGCAGGTTGCCTAGGACCACGTCCACGTGGCTTTTGAGTGTCTTCAAGGAGGGAGATTCTGCAGCCACCCTGGGCAACCTGTGCCAGTGCATGGTCACTCTCACAGGAAAAAACCATTTTCTGATGTTCAGAGGGAACAACCTGTGTCTCAGGTAGCACAAATATTTGCACGCATCTGGAAACTAAAGAAATTAAATGCTCAGATGAAGAGCTTCTTAATTGTGATTTCCCTGTAATGTCCTGAATTTCTTCATATCTTTGTATATGCAAGCTACTGATATGTTTCTGTAAGCTGAAGGCATCAACCTGTTCATGTCACTGTGTGTGTTTCTAGAATACTATCTTCTTTAGCAGATTTTGATTTCAGTTCTTTGCTTTGCACTGGGAATTTTAAAAGAATATGTCTCCTATGAAGGGTTCTGGAAAAGACTGTCTTAGAGGAACCTACCAAGAAACCCACCCCTTCAGGTCAGCTTTTGTAGCTAAGTTTGCTGTTTTCCAGTTTTGGCAGTACCTTTTAGACCAATAGGATGGCTTCAAGCTCAGTGCAAGCAATCACAGGTCAAGTTATGCTGCTGACTTCCTTTTATATGGGTATGACACATAGTCAGACATTGGAGGAGGTTACATTCACTCCTGGAACAATCGTTCTCTCTCTGTTCTGGGGCATATGGAAGCTTTATTTAGACCAGATTTAGCCTAAGTGTCCTCAAGGTAATAACCTAAGAAGTTTCAAAAGGCTTAAACATGAGACAACCAGCCAGTTCACTTAGTGGACTTGTGGAATTTTCTCTGATGGCCTCTGTAGAGCTACCTCTTTGATACCCTGCAGAACATCTTGAGGGGTCTGCCACACCTAGACGTAGCCACCGTAGTTCAGGGAGGGATTTTGTCCATCAGGAAGTGAAAAGAGAATGGACCTCTTTAAAAGCTGATACACAGACAAAGTCAATTTTTGAAACCAATTAGGATGCTGCTACTGAATAAAGATGCAGTAAGAAACTGATGCACTGGTTCCCTATTGTCTGTCAGACATTAAAGGAGTATCCACAACATAAATCAATGTACCAGGGGAAAAAACCAATCAGTCAAAGGATAAATGTCCCATGAATAAGACATTTGAAAGATGACATTTCTACTTTGTTACAGCATTATTCAAGATCAAGAAGCCATTATCCTCTTGTTCTGATGACATTATCTCTTAAATCTACCTCTAATCATTATTAAAAAGTAAATGGAGTTCAGCCCAGAAATATTCAAACACAATTGAATAACAATCTGTAGTATGAAACAGTGTAGTATTAAATAATACAACTCTGTTGCAATTACACTTATATGAAGGTTTTCTGTAT
Source organism: Rhynochetos jubatus (assembly GCA_027574665.1). Classification (NCBI taxonomy): domain Eukaryota; kingdom Metazoa; phylum Chordata; class Aves; order Eurypygiformes; family Rhynochetidae; genus Rhynochetos; species Rhynochetos jubatus. The sequence goes on from CM050690.1 coordinate 53,598,186, forward strand.
TGTGGAATAAGAATCATCTATGGCAGAAAAGAATCACATAGAAAGTAGTTGGTTACAAGGAAACTTGAGCAATGGTGAGAATACTTGAAACACTAACTTCCTGAAATCATAATAAATGCAGCCATTGAAAAAAAGTTTCTAAATGTGTGGTTAAAAAAACCTTGTATCATATTTCTGTCTGAAGGACTTTAGCAGCTTCTTAGCCCTCTAAATTTTTAGGTTATTTTTATAGTCTACTGGTATCTAATAGGTCTACAGACTTCAGTGTGACTTAGGTGTTTATCATTTCATCACAATGATCCTTTTAGTGTTAAATAGGTAAAATTATGTTGGTTGAAGCCTAAGAGAAACAAGTGTTTTTGTATCATATAGATACAACTCAAAAGCTATTCAGTAGCTGCATTGCATTCATGTAAAGGAAGACTTGACCATATCAAGACAGTCATTGACATGTCTTTGTGTGTATTACACAAAGATGTTAACGAGATGTTTTTCATTCTTATCAGGCATGGAACACGGTGTGCAGGAGAAATTGCCATGCAAGCCAACAACAAAAAATGTGGAGTCGGAGTAGCCTACAATTCCAAAGTTGGAGGTAAGAAGACAAAAATAATTACATGTCTGATCAGAATGGAAACTGGACAGATCCTGTGAAATGCTGTTTTCAGCTACCATTAATCTGAAATACAAATGGTCAATCCTTCTCAGAAAACACCAATCCTGCAGTATTGGCTACAGAATGTTGTCTGGCCATTGTGCAGTGTTACATGTCTATGGCAGTGTCTCTTGAATGTCAGTATACTCTCTGGAATTTGGTTATCAGTCAAATACAGGTAGAATATGTAACAGCAGGAACACCAATATAGGTTGTAGTGACGATGTTGATAATAGCAGCAACAACCTATATTGTAACCTGAGATGAGACTGTATCTTTTAAGGTATGAGGGACTTACTTCTTACAATGGGTTATCCTGGAACAAGGTGGCATAGGGGAGGAGAGGGATTGAGTAGTGTGAAAGTAAGAATATACGAATTTATCCCCACCCTTGCTTGTAGTATGTTGTTTCCATCTACACAATTATATTCAAAAGGTCATGTCAGTCAAATATTCAAACTGCTGTGGTTTTTGTTTCAACAGCTTACTTCTCTACTATCATCATAAGTTAATTTTGAAAATAAGTGGAGTCTTGCTTTCCTGTCAATCAATACTGTGATTTTTTTTGAAGTGGTGGCTGAAAGTTTAATCCATTAGAGGTTTATGAAATAGTCATGATCAAAGTATGAGATGCAAGTGGTTATTTAGCTCAAAGGAAGGTACTTGTACAGTCCTAGTTTTTCCATTACTCCGTCCCTTTGTTTACAAGTAAAAAAGGATGAGTGGCAATTGACAACCATATTTGCCATTCCCACCATTTCAGTCTTATATTTGTAGGTTTGCATTTATGCTACTAAGCTGTCGTAGATGTCAGCTTTGCAGTCTGCCTTTGCTATAATGCATTATGCTGTCATGCTCTGTTTAAATAAAATATGTCACTCATAGATGAAGACACCAAATTTTCAAAGCAGGGCAAAATGAATGGAGCTGCAAAGATGTCTGAACTCCTGCTGTGCACTTTTTTTAAGGCACTTTCATTTGCAGAGAAGATTCCACAATTATTTGCATATGCTCTATGTTCATTTGCAAATGCAAACTACAGGGTGATTTGTCTAGAAAAGAAAAATAACATGAGGAAAAGCAGTCCAGCAATCCAAATTACCCAGTAATCTGCTTATACCTGGGCAGGGAGAGGAGGAAGAATAAAGAAGTAGAAAGAAATTCTAAGCTGTTGTATATGACCAGCCTGATTAAGATAGGGACCTAACAAAAATATGTTCAAAAAACAATGGAAGACAGGAAAAGGCTTCAAAAGATTCAGATAAATTTGGAATGGCTAAACACAGGGAGACTTTTTTGATGTTCCAAGCCATACAGGATTCATTTCTTCACAGGTTTTTTTCCTCTTTTTTTTTTTTTTTTTTCTTTTTTTAAATCCATGAAATGGTGCATTACACGCTTCTATTTGACATTAGTTCAGGATGACTTTTTTAAGTGACTGTTTGCTTGTAGCAATTGCCATACTGGATAAACTCAGTGGTCTACAGCCAATGCCTTCTCTCTGCTTGTTCAGCAATAGCTGCTGTAAGGAAAGAAACTCTGACATTTGGAATAACTTATTCTCTAACCTTCAGCATCAGAGGTTGTTTTAACTTTGCCTTAGAGGTAAAACAAAACATTTAATTCAAAATTCTTTTGTTTTCCCTGAAAATACTGACTTCAATAATTCTGGGTGTTCTCAGTAGTCACATGAAAGCCTGTCCTTATTCTGAAACCTTGATGATTCTCTTCAGTACTTTGTGTCTCTGAATCCCATAGGCTTTTCTGCACATTGTGTGAAGAAGAAATACTTCTTAATGCCATTTTGCTAGAGGACACCTTGCAGTGTGCTTTAACAGTCACCTCTTGTTCTGGATAGAGCTAAGAAATGCGTGTGTATCGATCACCTTTGGCGTAAAGCAGAGTGAATATATGTTCATGCATACCTAACCATAGCACTGTGCTACGACATTCCTCTGGTGCTGCCATGGAAATCAAATGATTAAGAAGCTCCATTTTACAAAGGACTGGGCTCAGAGTTCCCGCACAGTGACATGTTGCTAAAAATAGCCTTCTGCCAGGCAGATACATCTATGTGTTTGAAATTACCTTGGGCTTTGCCCTTTGATTTTGTGGGACTGATGGTGGGAGCAAGCATGTGCAAGAATAAGAAAGAGTTTATGTGAGAGGACGTAATTGGAATCTGCTTAGGGAAATATAACTGCAGTCATCAAATCCCTGAGTTAACTTAAACAAGCAGGATTTCTGGAGATCACAAAGACAAGACAGTGGGGTTTTTTTCCTAGAACTGTTTCCATCAGTGTGTTGACAGTGTTGTTATTTTCTACCTTATTATATTATTTATCTGTGTTATTTATCTGACTTTGTCTTCTTCTGTGGGAAATATCCGTACGCTACTCTCTGCATTCCCGTATCTCATTATGTGTTGCAAGCTAGCACCCGGAGCTTGCAGTCGTTTCCACACAGGCAGATCTTTGCTCACAGCGTGCTAGTATGAGAGAATCTCACGAATCTGATCCAATGGAAAAATGAGTATTCAAAATGTTACAAGTTTAAGCCTATCCATGGTAAGTGGTGTTTTTAGTACCTGAAGCACAGGATATATATACCTTGATTCTTTTTCCAGCTTTGTGAGTGATAGTGGAGTAGCAGTGGTTGAGCGGTTTGACTCCTTTGTCTGTTTTTGCCATCAATTAATATGAAATAATAAAGCCCAGCTTTATCTCAGAGGTATTAGCGGTCTTAGAGGCCAGCCATTTGAGAAAATAATTATGCTTACAGTCTTTTTTTCTCTGCTTTATAGTATTAAAAAAAAAGACACCGAGCTGCAAGGATGAGGTTGGTTTTGGGTTTTTTTGTTTTTGTTGTGGGCTTTTTTCTTAACAGAATGACCACATTTTCCCTGCTGCGCTTTGGAAAAACCCCCATTTTGTGGAAAATGCTAGAAAATGAGTGCTCATAATTCACCAACTGCCAGTAATGGTGCAGCTGCTGTAGTACTAACTGGCCGAGTTCAAGACAACCCAGACATTTTTATTGCTTGAAAACGCAGGCTAAATCATGACTGCTGTGGCTCTCATATTGCTGCTGTTGCTGGGAGAGCCATGCCATAGTGGGAATTTTGCCAGACTTCTGCTATTTCTATCCTCCTCCAGTAGTGGACAGTGGTAGCAATCCTACTGCAGAGTTAGGGATTTGTCCAGCGAGCCATCCAGTGCAGACAAAATGCTGTCTGCCACTGAATTTTAAGTACCACTGAGAATACGCTTGCTCTGAAGATTAGATCATGCAGTTCCTAATAAAATATTAATGGCTAGATATCGCTAGCATCTCCGGAATGCTCACGGTAGAAAAAACGTGCCAGTAAAACAACAGTGAGAATTTCTTGTGAAGACTGACGAGCTAGTGAAATACTAGAGTCACAAAGACAGCGAAACCTTAATGGCTGTGAGGACAAAGTGTTTCAGTCATAACATTCAGAACTACATCTTTGAACTGAAACTCTTGGAAATTGTAAAGATAAAAGTAATGTGGATAAAACCTATTTCATTTTAAAGACATGCTAGAGGTTTGAGGAGTCTTGGTTACAGATTTAGCAGAGAGGAAGCAAGAGTCAAGAAGGAGCTTAGTGCAATAAGAAAAAGCAGGAACAGTAAACAAAACATGATTTTGGATCTCTGTAGAAAGACAGAGAGATGTAAATAAGAGGCAACCAAGATTTTAAGAGGGTTGTTTTTTAATGTTTGTAGAGAGCACTGAGCTCTGCAAATAAGGGGTAAGTGTACTGTTTCACACTGACACAAACTATCCTTTGTATTACTTACGTGAACAGCAGTAGGCTGTGGTTGCAATAGTTACAGATTAATTTTGCTGGAAACTTTACACACAGTTAACACAGACAAAGAAGAAGGAACAGAAGGTAAACCCAGGCTGCTTGTTTTTTTTTTCTGTTAAGGTATACGTATGCTGGATGGAATAGTCACAGATGCTATTGAAGCCAGTTCAATCGGTTTCAATCCAGAACATGTGGATATTTACAGTGCAAGCTGGGGCCCTAATGATGATGGTAAAACTGTGGAGGGACCTGGGAGGCTGGCGCAGAAGGCTTTTGAATATGGGATAAAACAGGTATGGTACTTAAGAGACAGATGCAATAAAATGAGGCAGAGAACAGGATTTTAAAATGGTTGGTATCAAGGAAGAAATGAAAATGGTTTATGCTCTCTTTGCTCAAGCATATTTGAAAAGGAGGAGATAAATTTTTAATAGTGCAAGTCAGAGAAATTACCTGCCAGAATAGGACTTTTAAAAAACCACCATTAGAGCTTTCTAAGCTGGTTTTAAGCTGCCATTCTCCACAGATAAGCTTTCTTTTTCCATCCTTACTTTACTGCCTTTGTCTCGTGCTACCCCCACCCTTCTCTGCTGCTTGTTTTGCACTCAGCAGTAATTGGATTTCTGCACTGAAAGCCTATAAAATTTAATACAAAATTTCTGCTTTGTGAATATTTTGCTGGATTAAATTGTGATGCATTTTAGCACCCTGTGGATGGGCTTGTATTATGTTAATTGCATTAGTTTATACACTGGTGTGTATCATGATCCAATTAAAATGAGGACAGTAAAAATGCATGATTAAGAGTATTGGAAGCAATGTTTTTACAGTTCTTTATGTTATCGTCTTTAGGTCTGGTTGGATGATAAGTGTGCAAACTGAGAGCTGCTGGGGATGTATTGATAAAATACTCTGGCTCTTGACAGTGGGGTGAAAAGATATCTAAAGATGGACAGGTGTTAATATAGTGAGGAAGACTGAATCAGAGGCAGGAGATGAGAGAAATGGAGGAAAGCTTGAAGGACAGAAGCAAAGTGAAAGAAGATTCTGGGAAAAGGGCAGTTAACATTAGCAGACAGAAGGAGAGAAGAAGAAAGAAGAGTCTGACAGCTGACAAACATTTTCAGGGAAGAATGGAGACAAAGAGGAGTGGGCTTGGTGATAAACAAAGATCTAAGTCCATAGGTAGGCAGTAAGAGAGGCAATTAAAGACAGTAATTAAGGAACCGAAGTACAGTCATCCTACTCTGAAAATGCAGGTTATTTGCTAAAGAATATATCTTTTTTAAAACTTGTTTTATTTATCAAGGAGAGCAAATTTACCCATTAATTTGTAAGCCACCTTTTTGCAAGGTCCTGGATGGTTTCCATTCTGCTTGAAATCAGCCAGAGCTGGGGTTGCCAACAACTTTCATCCCTGATGCCTTCATTGCTGGCCTGGTAAAGCACTTAAGTGTATGCTTAGCCTTAAGCATTGGAGAGGCATTAGTAGCACTCTAGGTGAAATCAAAGCACGTATTTACATATACCAGTGCTTTCCTGGACCGCAGCCTTTACTCTTAAAGGAAGATACTATCTCATTTTCTGTAATTGATGTGGCTTGTCCTTCCCATTTTAGCAGCTGTATCACAAAGAGTACAGCTTTCTTTTCTTTACTTTTAATGTTTTAAATGCTGCAAATGTCTTAGCACTTGCATGAGTAATTTCAGATCTCATCTGAGTGGGGTGATAAAAATCTGTATTTCAGCTGCTGTTTCCAGTGAATGTACATATATTATTAAAGAACAACATGTGAACTTTTGCTCTTCACACAGAATGGACTTTTCCTCTGAAGGACTAGTACAGCTTAAGACTGGACAGAGTGATGATACTTGCTTCCTCTATGATATCTGTAATGGTTTACATGCTGTCAGCATCAGTTGTTAGCTGCTGCTCCCTCATTATACACTGGAGACCAGAGCAGGGAATGAAGATGATTATGTCTGGGGACGGGTAGTGCTGACCCACAGATTTGCAAGAGAAGGGAGGGTTTTTCCATTAGATATGCTTGGTGCTCCAGTGTTTCAGCAAGGCAATGCTAACCGTGAAAGGCTTCCTTAAAAAAAATAAATGGTGGAAAGGTCGTATCACGTACATCATTCACACTGCCTACCCAGACCTCTGTGATTACAGAAAGGCAAGTGAAATAAACCCTGAGAAACTTGCCATTGCTTAGAAAAATAGGCACTTTTCCTAGAAATGTTCAGGACTTAAACATCAGCATGTGGGAAAACTTACCTGTTGTACAAACTCTCTTTTTTGACTTAATAACCTGTTCTGAGGAAAATTGCTATACCTGGAACACTAAACCTAGAGCAGCTGAACTAAGAGATGTACTGTAGGGTGTGAGGTAGCATACCTCAAGTAGCTGTAGGTTTCTTCTGGCTTGTACAGTGCTTATGGGAAATTGTCCTTTTCTACCTGAAAATGTTTGATGTGTTAGGCTTTTTTGTGAGGGAGGAGTTGTTAAGAATACATTTCAGAGACTGGAATCTCTTTAATAACCGCTCCTTTCCATTTTCTCTAGGGCCGAAATGGGAAAGGTTCCATTTTTGTCTGGGCTTCTGGGAACGGAGGCCGTCAGGGTGACAACTGTGACTGTGATGGTTACACTGATAGTATCTACACTATCTCCATTAGCAGTGCTTCTCAGCAAGGCCTTTCTCCCTGGTATGCAGAGAAGTGCTCTTCAACTCTGGCCACAGCGTACAGCAGTGGGGATTATACTGACCAAAGAATTGTAGGTTGTTTTTACCAGATTCAGAACAAACATCGAAATGTATTATATATGCAAATAACAAGTGAGAGCTCTTAAATGCTTGGTTTCAAGTGCTTGCTTATGTTCTGTGTTATATGCTTAGTGCTTTTGCCTTGAAATTGAAACACTGAGGGATTTGTAATCCAGAAAGTGATTGTATTCCTAGAACATCATCTACTGTAAAGCAATGGCTAAACAAAATCATTGTGTCAGTACAGTTAAATCAGCATGCTGAATTTGTCTGTGGTTTGTGTGTGACAGGAGTCTGCAGGAAGTTTGGTGTGGCCCCATTCTTCAGAAAGGGCAGATGAAGAGAGATTCAGAATAAGAGGATAAAGAACCTGTGAAATTAGTGTACCATATGACTCAGTACCTCTGATACACCCTGCCATTAGCTTTTGTAAGATTGTCAGCCCTTGACTTTCCACTTACGACAGCAGCAGTAGTGCTTCCAAACCTGTAAAAGGCTCTCAGCAAGCATGCAGAGCAGCCTATGTGCCTCCATTAACTGTGCAAGAAATAACTTGTAGTGAAGAAAATGGCTGCAACAAAATAATGTTGAAGTACCTATAATTTCTGTTCGGCCCCGGTGGATGCAAATTTTGTGATAAACTACACTGATGGGGATTGAAACAATGTAATTCCAAGTTATCCAGGAGGTCAGTCCTTCCTAAGTGGCTTCTTCTCATGGTAAATAATACATGGGTAGATGAGTTTGGTATTTAATTTCCAAATAAAGCAGATGTTTCATTGCAAATTATAGTTCTTCTGCTGAAGAGGGAGCAGAACACCAATACTAATCCTATGAGTAATTTTCTAGCAAGCAGTAATTTTAAATGTTCTAGGCCCAACACAATGATCTGTTTTTATGATTCACCAGTAAGCCTGAAATGCTTATTGTGAAACCTTGGAATAAAATAAGTTACTCAGTGTGGGAGTATTTTGTTCAAACACAAAACGTTTTGATGCAAAAATTATAGTTGAAGTAAAAAGAGTGGATTGAAATATGAACGGATTTAAACATCCATCACTTTTTCTGCTGGTGAGGAATGTATTAATACGCATCAAGTAGAGGATACATGGTTATGTTTGTGAGTATTTACAACTGTTTATTCATGCAATCTGTTTTGTTTGGGGTTTTTTTTCTTTTTCTGTCAGACAAGTGCTGATCTTCACAATGAATGTACAGAGACTCACACTGGGACCTCTGCATCTGCACCACTGGCAGCAGGAATTTTTGCTCTAGCACTGGAAGCAAAGTAAGATCTCACACAATTACCTTTGAAACTTCTCTTTCAGCCACCCTACCATCTTCCATGAAATATTGTCTATTTGAAGTGGCACCATCTCATGCAGCAGCTCCACTTTTTGTCAGTCAGATCTGCTCAGCCTGATGACAAAAATAAGCAGCTACTTGCCTCAATACCTTCCTGGCAAAGAAGAACCAATATTAAGTAAAACATGATGTCTGAGAAATTTTAGTCCATGTTGTGCATTGGCAACAGTTGTTTACTGAAATCTGTTCAGTTGAACTTAAAACCAGTGAGGCTTTATGCATACCAGGAGAACATAATTTGAAGACAAGAGGTTGCAGGGATTTAAATTAAGTCTTTAGTCAATTTACAGAACATGTTCTGCCAGTGATGAGACATAAAATGGAAGGTACCCAGGCTTGACTGTGAGAGCAGGCAGGTTCAGATCCTGCAGCACTGGTAGTTGGAATGTATGACTTAGACTAAGGAAGGACAGGACAGGACAGTGTCTCGTTCACTGTGAAAACACTTCAAGAACTAGGGTGTAGGCTTAGTGTTTGAATGTTGTGGGTTCAGCTTCATTTTCTATTGCATACTTCTTTGATGCCATAAGCCAAGATACTTAGGAACATATTTTAAAGGGTACAGGTAATCACAGATAGAAGTATCCAGTAAGTATTCAAAGTCCAGGTCCCATGACAACTGTTCGGAAGTGCTAGTCACTAATTAGATTCCTGAAAAATTTTGAAGAATTGAACTCTATTTTTTCTAGATGCCCATTCTTCATCTACACAGAAATCTTGTCTACCTGGGGAACTACTGGGAGGATAAGCATGCCACATGGTGTATATTTTAAAATAATGGCATGCCATATACATTCATGGCGTGTTTTGTTACTGACTAAAAATTGAGAGGAAAAGCATAGATGGCCCTGAAACAATTAACCAGGAACATTTTCTCAACAGCCCAAATCTAACATGGAGGGATATGCAGCACTTGGTGGTGTGGACCTCAGAGTACGATCCACTGGCTGGAAATCCAGGATGGAAAAAGAATGGAGCAGGACTGATGGTTAACAGCCGATTTGGGTTTGGACTACTCAATGCCAATGCATTGGTCGATTTAGCTGATCCCAAAAGATGGAAGGGTGTACCAGAAAAGAGAGAGTGTATTGTCAAAGACAAAAGCTTTGAACCAAGGTGAGAATTTGTGGTAGCAATAACTAAGCTTGTGTCTGTCGTAGTAGAGCCTGAAGGGTAGTATTCTGCACAAGTTGCTCTGAACCCGACTAAGAAATTTCTTTTGATTCATTTAGTTTTGCCTTACTATATTCCTCAGGGGCAGGCAAGAGCATTGCTTGCTTCCTTTTTTTAGTGTTAAGACTGATGGAACTTACTAGCATAAAGCCTTAACAAAGAGTAAGGCCCCTTGCCTGCTTCTGCCACCAGCATATCAGATGGGTGATACTGTGAGACTGAACCCAATCAGAGAAGATATGAATGCTTAGACTACTGTCTGAAGATGAATAAAGAGATACCAAAGTCTCCCAGCAATTTTTTTTTTTTTAAATCTGTAATTGGTCTTAAGAATTCTGCTCCTGTGACAGGCATAGTATATGTCGAAACCAAGGTGATATATTGAGCTTTAGTCACATCCATAGCATGTCTCTTATGAAGCTTAAGTCTCTCGAATGCTTACTGAAAAAACTTAATAGCCACATTCACAAGTGCTCCCAGCATAGTGAGCCTAAACAGAGTTCAATGTACAGAGAAGTTCTGATTATTCACTAAGCTGTCTGATCAATAAGGGTATCTGGACTGTTTCTGTCTCTGCTTGTTCACTTATGGATTTGTTGTATAGAAAAAATACAGATATTTCCAGGATCAAAATTATACTGTGTGAGTGCACCAAAAATCTTATCTGTAGAAACATATTACAGTCTTTTGGAGTGTCACTGCTTGGTAACCTTATTATTTATGCTATTTTACTGTCAGTTTGCTTTTATGAGCTCTCTCCTTTACACAGAGTGCTGATCCAGTACTGATGTGTGTAATACTTGGTGTTTATCTATTTTTATTGCTATCCTTTGTGTTGCATTATAAAAAAAAGATCCCAAGATTCTGTATTTAGAATTTTTTATGTGGAGATGTAGATACCCCATTCTTATTAGAAGCAATGGAAATTGTGCAGAGAAAGCTGTGTGCAGTAGCTCTCTGTACAGAGAATGTGCAGAAGATGTAGGTCCTTTTTTTTTTTTTTCCTTGAAATGGCATTGACTACGATGGGTTAAAACAGCTATGCTTGCTGCAGTAATTTAACTCCGTAACAGCTCTTCTGGGTATTTGAATGAGGCACTAAGTCTGGTACAGTCATGTGATGTTGCTGCCTGCAAAGACTGGTTTTTTGGTAGTCTCTGAGGGATAACAAAGTGTTGACAGAATCCCTTGATTGTCAGACTTGCTTGCTTGCTTCCAGGGTATGTTGCACAAGTGTCTCTTAGCCAGTGCCTATCACTTCTTCCATTTGAGTATTATCTGTGCTTCCAGAACTTCCCATGTTTTTAACAGGAGCATTCAAAAAAAAAAAAAAAAAAGAAAAGAAGAATGTATAATTTGTCTTTACTTATTTCTTTTTCATCATTCTGAAATGGGTGTTAAATGTGTAATTTGGTTGTCACATAATGATCCAGAATCAAAAATTTCTGTAAGCAATGAGAACTTCTGCAATTTTGCCAGATTATTAAGAGCAAATGAAGAAGTCATCATTGAAATTCCCACAAAAGCCTGTGAGGGTCAAGAAAACTTCATTGCATCTCTGGAGCATGTGCAGCTTGAGGCAACAATTGAGTATTCCCGTAGAGGTGATCTTCATGTAACTCTGGTATCTCCATCAGGTATGGGAAGCAAAGACACGCTTTGTTTGTGTTGCTGTAGTGTGTAACATTTATTACATTAAAAACCACCTCTTTTTTCTTCAGTGGGTTAAAAAGAGCTAATATATCATTAAACAAATCAAGTCACCTCCAGCTGGTGAGTGTGAGGACAAAGCACCGTGGGAGTTAGAGAACTGGTTCTCTGAGACCCCTTTCCAGCCTTCATGTGTTCCGGGTTATTTTTGTGAGAAGAGGTTTGAAAATCATGCTTCAGAAAATGAAGGCACCATTTCCAATATGTTTTTGTCCTGGCAACAGGACCTTTAAAAACTGAGAGTTTCTGTCAGACAATGGATTACAGTTCAGTATAGCTTATCAGCCTGACTGTGGTTTAACACATTAATGGAAAACAGGAAATCTGACTCCCTAGATTTCATGTAACTTTGTCTCCCCATTGTTGTATTTAAAAACACCATGTCTGTTAGGCACCTTAGTACGACTGTGTGCTAGAATATGGCAAGCTATCTTGGCAATGCTCGGAAATAACACCGTAAGGAGAAGGAAAAAATAAGGAAGGAGAATGAGTATCAACAATTTTGTAGAGAGCAAGATCTGTTAGATCGACTGGTATTAATACAAAAAACAGCCCAGCTTTCAGTGAATTTAAACACCAGGCTAATCTAATTTACTGATATTAAAAGGTAATCTTTTTTTTCACAGATAATTCACAGATAATGAACCAGTAGAGCCTTGTTCATATAATTATTGCAGGACCTTATTAAAGAGCAGGGTTAGGATGCTGTACTTAGAGTTTGTTTCCAAACCCTACCCTGTCTGGAATTCCTTTTAAGCCTACCTGTAATTCTTCCTCTTCTGAATTTACCTTTTTTCTTATGGGAGCAAAGTTGCTGTGAGGTCTTTTATCTTTGACTCTTGGTGGTATTGTCAAATTTATTTTGGTCTTAGATTAAGTTTTAGTTTGGGAGTAAATATATGTACCTGTCTCTAGGTACATCATGCAAGTGACAGCAACAGTAGCTCTCATTCTGCTTTTATAGAAGTATTTCCCTCTCAAGACACTGTTCTACTGCTAATATGTAGGAAGTACGGCTTTGTCTTAGAAAAACACCCCCTTTTGAAAGACTGACTACAGTAATACATTCATCTTTCTGTATATTTCTGTGGATTTAGATGAGGTAGCAATCAATAGTCAAGAGCTGCCACCTCCACTGTTGTATGATGTTGCTGTCATGGTTAAACTGTTCTTTCCCTTAGTTCTTGCTGGTTTTCCACTTTCCCAAGAAACAGTACTGCCAAATGTATGTCATTCCTTTTCTATATTTATGGTGTTACCTTTAAGTGTATTTATAGCTTGTGATCAGACTCCCTGGGGCTTCTCTGCTCCTTATTATGTAAATAGAGCTCCCTTGCTCTCTCCTTATATGTAAACAGGCACAACAAATTTCCTACTGTGCAACAGAATCTCTTCTTCTGCAGAAATACTTTGTGAACTGCGGCATTTTTGTAATAGTAATAACAACAATGCAAATGCTTTTCACCCTGTTGGAGTTCCAGGCTGTAAGAATTTACATCCACTCAACAACAACAACAACAAACACAGTGGTGAATTCAGGCTAAGGCTTTAGTTTCACAATACTGTGTGATCTGGTTTGCCTTCAAAACTTCCATCTTGGAAGTTTCCTGAATGGTTCATCAACGGAAAATACAGGTTGAGTGTGACCTCTGTTTCTTATGGTTCTTTATGTGCATGCACTACTTTTTTGTGTTAGAGATTGAACACTAGGCAAGATGTACCTTCTTAACATGACCAAATGTGGTAGTTTTTATCCTCTTAAATGCACAGTGAAAATAATTCAAGGAACAACTGATCAGGGATAGAATGTTTCCCATTCCACAAGCCACTGTTAAATAGTGTATTTTCCAGGTTACCTGTGCACTAGGCAGTGTGCAAGCTGAGCAGTGTGAAAAGTAACAGTGAACATGTATGAACAGCCACTACTGTTGATCTTGCACTAACACAGGGACCAGCACTGTCTTACTGGCCGAGAGAGAGAGAGATAAATCTCCCAATGGCTTTAAGAATTGGGACTTCATGTCTGTTCACACATGGGGAGAGAATCCAACAGGCACCTGGCTTTTAAGAATTACTGATGTGGTAAGTAAGTCTGTATGTTTGGAAGCTAACACAGATAAAATGATCAGTAACTGCTACCAAGCATGTTGAATAGTGAGTCTTCTCATTAAACAAGTTACAAGAGTTTATTTACAGTAAATATCCATCTGGATTAAAGATTAAAGAAAAAAGATAAGGTCAGATTTTCTTGTTCTTCACATAAATGCAAAGGATCATCCTCATTTCACTGACATGCACCTGTCAAAAAAATTTCATGACATGTTTTTTAGACATTGTATGTCACTGACAGAAATCACTTAATATTAATTTTCTGTGATTCATGGAGTGAGATATGTAATTGAATTAACATATGATTAACTGCAAATTAGGTTTTTCTGCAGAAAAGAACACAGGATAGATCTAGTCTTCTCTTGCTGCACATGAGTAATTTTCATTACCTCAAAGCCTTTTCAATTAGTGGATTTTAAGCCAGGAGGAGCAAAAGGAGCAAAGGAGAATCTTAAGCCAGGAGCCAGGAGATTCCTGGAATGTATTGATGACAACTTCCTTATCCAAATGATAGAGGAGCTGACAAGGAGAGGTGCCATGCTGGACCTTGTTCTCAACAACAGGGAGGGGCTGGTGGCAAATGTGAAGCTCAAGGGCAGCCTTGGCTGCAGCGACCATGGAATGGTGGAGTTTGAGATCCTTAGATCCTTGGAGGCAAGGAGGGCACATAGTAAGCTTGCTATGCTGGACTTCAGGAGAGCAGACTTCAGCCTCTTCAGGGAACTGTTTGGAAAGGTTCCTTGGGAAGAAGCCCTGGAGAGAAGAGGGGCCCAAGAAATCTGGCAAGTATTCAAGGACCACCTCCAAGCTCAGGAGCAATGCATCCCAATGAAGAGGAAGTTGGGTAAAAGTGCCCGGAAGCCTGCGTGGATGAACAAGCAGTGCCGGGACAAAGTAAAACAAAAAAAAGAAGCCTACAGTGGGCGGAAGCAAGGACAGGTACCCTGGGACAATTACAGGGAAGTTGTCCGAGAGGTCAGAGATCAGGTTAGGAAAGCCAAAGCCCTGACAGAATTAACCTGGCCAGGGAGATCAAGGCCAACAAGAAGGGCTTCTATAGGTACATTGGGGATAAAAAGGAAATCAGGGAAATGTGGGCCGTCTGTGGAAGGAAACAGGCGAGCTGGTTTCCCTGGACATGGACAAGGCCGACGTACTCAATGCTTTATTTGCCTTGGTCTTCACTGTCAAGGGCGCAGGCCGTACCCCCAGAGTCATGGAAGACAGGGGCAAGAACTGGGAGAATGGAGACCCACCCATGGTCAGGGAGGATCAGGTTCAGGAACACCTCAGGAACCTGAAGGTGAACAAGTCCATGGGACCTAATGGAATACATCCACAGGTCCTGAAAGAACTGGCAGATGAGGCTCCGAAACCTCTATCCATCATATTTGAAAAGTCGTGGCAGACTGGTGAAGTTCCCGCTGACTGGAAAAGGGGAAACATAACCCTCATCTTTAAAAAGGGAAAAAAGGAGGACCTGGGAAACTGCAGGCCAGTGAGTCTCACCTCTGTGCCTGGCAAGATCATGGAGCAGATCCTCCTGGAAATCATGCTAAGGCACTTGGAGAATGAGGAGGTGGTTGGTGACAGCCAACATGGCTTCACGAAGGGCGGATCATGCCTGACAAATTTGGTGGTCTTCTATGATGAGGTCACAATCTTGGTGGATAGAGGACAGCCAACCAACATCATCTACCTAGACTTGTGCAAAGCCTTCGACACCGTCCCACACGACATCCTTGTCTGTAAACTGGGGAGGCATGGATTTGACGGAGGGACCACTCGATGGATAAAGAACTGGCTGGCTGGTCGCACCCAGAGAGTTGTGGTCAATGGGTCAGTGTCTGAGTGGAGACCAGTGACGAGCAGCGTTCCACAGGGGTCAGTGTTGGGACCGGTACTGTTTAACATCTTCGTCAGTGACATGGATGATGACATCGAGTGCACCCTCAGCAAGTTCGCTGACGACACCAAGCTGTGTGGTGCAGTCAACACACTGGAGGGAAGCGATGTCATCCAGAGGGACCTGGACAGGCTGGAGAGGTGGGGCTGTGCCAACCTCATGGAGTTCAGCAAGGCCAAGTGCAAGGTCCTGCACCTGGGTTGGGGCAATACCATCTAAAAGTACAGGCTGGGTGGAGAGTGGATCAAGAGCAGCCCTTAGGAGAAGGACTTGGGGGTACTGGTGGATGAAAAGCTGAACATGAGCTGGTAGTGTGTGCTGGCAGCCCAGAAAGCCAACTGTATCCTGGGCTGTATCAGGAGAAGTGTGGCCAGCAGGTTGAGGGAGGTGATTCTCCCCCTCTGCTCTGCTCTTGTGAGACCCCACCTGGAGTGCTGTGTCCAGCGGTGGAGCCCTCGGTGTAAGAAGAATATCGGCCAGTTGGAACAAGTCCAGAGGAGGGAATAAAGATGACCAGAGGGCTGGAGCACCTCTCCTATGAAGAAAGGCTGAGACAACTGGGCTTGTTCAGCTTGGAGAAGAGAAGGCTTTGGGGAAATCTTATTGCAGCCTTCCAGTACCTGAAGGGGGGCTACACAGAAGCTGGGGGGGGGGGGCAGCTTTTTACAAGGGCCTGTAGTGACAGAACAAGGGGTAATGATTTTAAACTGAAAGCAGAGAGATTTAGAGTAGATATCGGGAAGAAATTCATCATGGAGAGGGTGGTGAAGCACTGGAACAGGTTGCCCAGAGAAGCTGTGGATGCCCCATCCCTGGCAGTGTTCAAGGCCAGGCTGGATGAGGCTTTGAGCAACCTGGTCTAGTGGAGGGTGTCCCTGCCCATGGCAGGGGGGTTGGAACTAGATCGTCTTGAAGGTCCCTTCCAACCCAAACCATTCTATGATTCTATGAATTTTTGGTGACCTCAGAGAGTTATTCTGATGTATAGCATTCCCTAACTTCTTTCTTAGAGTAATTACTGCTGAACAATGTCTTTAAGGATTAAAGCCAAGAAATCTACAGATATGAAATATATAAGTTTATTAAAACCACCTCGGAATATGGATTACAACTGTGAGACACCAGAATAAAGCTGCTTGATATGCAACTGAAAAATCATTGTCTTCACAGAGAGAGTAATCAAGTGCAGTCATCTCTGGAGAATTTCGTTGAAGCTGTCTGTTAATAAGCTTGTCATTAGGGGTCAGATCCTGCCAGAAACTGAATGCTTCCCATCAGACTCTGAGCCTCCAGCCTCTATTGGCCTCTAATTGTAAACAGGAGGATAATGCCAAGTACTAAGCAGATGGACAAGGCAGTAGAAGTAAATATTATTATCAACAGTGTAGTGTTAATACTGCAGGCTTATAGATAACCCCATGGTTACAGATATCCTGCTCTTTGTAATTTATATAATGGATTTTTTGGAATGAAGTTAAGAAGAGCATTTTGTTTGTAATTATCTCACGTTTTCCGTTTTCAAGCGAGAGGCTCCTGAATCTTACAATAAATCAAGCTTTTTGTCATCAAGAGGTAATGCAGTCTTTCCTTACCTTGTAGGGTTTTGTGAATCCTTACTTAAGTTTTCACATTAATGATCCTAACTGAAATTACAGATTCCTGTGTAGTTACTCATAATTTAGCTGTCATGTAAATTGTGTATGTAAACTTTGGTATAGACTTTTAATAGAAAAGAAGAGCTTCAGCTCTGCACTGAATGACTGAGCAAAAATCCTGAAAGAAGTTTTGGTAAAATAAAGTTGCAGTGTCTACTTGTTTATTCCACTTTCTACTATTCAAAAGCTGCTGCTCAAACTAAGGGACAAAGCATTTGTTGCTTGTTTCCACAGACTGTGTTTCACATTGCTATTGTACACCACTACAAAAAATGATTCCAAATTACTATTCCAATGGTGACTTTTGTGAGGAAATTGCCAAGGAATGGCTTAGTGAACAACTACTAACAACACAAAAGGCTACTTTGGTAATTTTTAGCATTCTGTGTTATGACAAAATTCCATGGGTGCTTACATGATTAATTAATAATTATGTTGCACCAAAATGTGAATATTTGGAGTAGTTAAGCCATTGTATTAAATCTCACTTTCTGATATCTCTCTCTCTAATATATCAAGTCTTTTGATGTTTATAAATCATTGTCTAAATTTACATATTGAAACACCTGTAATTTATTTGTCACTTCTGTCAAGTGTCCTGATTCCTTCTTTTATCTCCTGAGAACCTGTGCTAATGCCATGCTTGTCCTTTAGTCCAGAAGAATACAAAATGAAGGAAGGATTGTGAATTGGAAATTGATTTTGCATGGCACTGCTACCCAGCCTGAGCATATGAAGCAGCCACGTGTATACACATCCTACAATGCTGTGCAGAATGACAGAAGAGGAGTGGAGAAGATGACAGACTTAGTAGAGGTAGCATTAAATTAATTTTTTTTCCTTATGTATTCTTCAATTCATAAGAAAATAATATTTTTTTCTAGTAAGAAGACACACATTCTGTATTTATTTCATCTAGCCCCTGACCACTTCCAAGTTGTGTATTGTAATTTTGTCTTTGTCAGCAACTGATGTTTTTATTTATCTCTGTTTTCATATGCCAACATCTAAAGGTTTTAGGATGGTAAGAGGATATTGCTTCTAAAGCAGTGAACTCAATAGCTAATGCAGTTGAGTTGTACGAGGAGGGAGAAATGCATCTCAGACAGACACACTAAATTTATGTAATTCTACTGAGAACAAGTGTCATATTCAAGAGGAGGTTTGCCTGCTGGAGTTCTTCCAGGGAGTTTAGAAGGAAGCGTGTAACAAAAGACATGGCAAAAGTCAGGGACTCACTGATTCAAAAGGTTTAGTCAAGTGGATTTGTTGCTGCTAGCTCCTTTATCACCCCTTCTTTACCTTTCAGGTAGAGTGCTCTAAACATGCTCCACACTTCTGAGAGTGACAGTGGCTTTTGGGATACATGGGATGGTAGTGTTATGCATTTTCACAATACTTGATTATTTCATCATATTTGGAGTACTTCATTAATGACATTACATCGATTTGTGTCCCCATTAAGTAACTAGGATGTCCATAAAATATATAGAGATTAATCTTCCTCAGCCAGGTTATGAATGAGAGAGACATCACTATGGTCTTTAAAATACATTAAACAAGTATCTACAGTCATGTGGAAGAAAATAAATTGGAAGAAAGTAGAAGTGGATTCAGAAGGTCCTGTAGGATAAGATTGGTGGACATAATAAAAACCAGACAAAGGTAAAACAAGTGTTTAATTAGAAAGACAGTCCTAGTGTAAATAAGAAAACTATGCAGCTATATACTACTGTGTCAGTATGGGAGGCATAATAGGCACTGTTGAAATGAGATCATGCCTCTCCCTGACTATCTGCCATTAGTCTTCCAAGGTTTCCAAGATAAACGCCATGCCACCCGTTAGCCATACTTCACTGTCTTTTCTCAGATCATCTACAGAAAAGGTTTTATGGAAGCACTGCTTCAGTCCTTTTCACAAGGGTGTGTGCCATCACCACTGCATATACTTCCTGCAGTTAGACTGCTGAGGAGCTGTCTCCCACAGTACAGCCAGAAATATCTCTTTAGATGGGGACAAATCCTGCTATAAAATGATGCATGTGGAATCTGGATTTATAACTTCCTACATTGTGGTTGGATTCGATGTTTTATACAACATAGCCCTTTTAATAGTCTGTTTTGGTGTATGATGGTCTAGATACTATGTACCTCTTTGTCATGGTTTAGACCCAGCCAGCAACTTGGCATCACACAGCCTCTTGCTCACTCCTCCTGGTGGGATGGGGAGGAGGGAGTATAAAAGGCTCATGCATTGAGACAAAGACAGGGAGGGATCATTCACCAGTTATGGTCTTGGTGAGTCGACTTGGGGAAGAAAAATAGATTCAATTAGTTACCAATCAAATCAGAGTAGGACAATGAGAGACAAAAACAGATCTTAAAACTCCTTCCCCCTCTCGCCCCCCCTCTTCTTCCTGGGCTCAGCTTTGCTCCCCATTTCTCTACCTCCTCCCAGTACAGTCCTGAATTAAAAAAGAGGATATACCCACACATAGGGGGAAGTCACTAGTTAGAGGAAATCTTACTCCAGCCAGTTTTTCATTGACACCTAACGTATTTTATTCTAATCTGTATTCTAGGACTGTACCACACAGGAGAACCTGAGTGAAAAACCCAAAGTCACAGAAGATAGCAATAGTAGCAGTGGCAAAGCAGAAGATAAAATCCCGTCAGAGGCTATGCTACATTTACTGCGAAGTGCTTTTAGCAGGCAGATGGCTCAAAAGCAACTGCCGAAGAAGACTGCAAGTGAGAAGTTAAATATTCCATATGAACACTTCTATCAAGCCCTTGAAAAATTAAACAAGCCCTTCCAGTTGAGAGACTCAGAAGAGAGTCTGTACAGTGACTATGTTGATCTTTTTTACAATGCCAAACCATACAAGCATAGAGATGATA
Organism: Rhynochetos jubatus; assembly: GCA_027574665.1. Taxonomy (NCBI): domain Eukaryota; kingdom Metazoa; phylum Chordata; class Aves; order Eurypygiformes; family Rhynochetidae; genus Rhynochetos; species Rhynochetos jubatus. Next base: position 53,618,263 of record CM050690.1, read on the forward strand.
GACTGCTGCAAGCCTTGGTTGATATTATAAATGAAGGAAACTAAACTATAGGGTATAGCACTGAGTTGGAAATATTCATTCTCGCCACCCCACCTATAGGTTGTTTGGTTTTGGTTTTTTTTTCAGAAGTCTGTTGTATGCTGTAGTTGTGTGATTGCTGCTTTGATTGCTTCATATTTAATACAAGTATCAGGGAAGGGGAAAAAGGGGTGTGGGAGGATAAGGCAGTAAACTGATGCTTTTTAGCAATAGCTTTTTTCAAAGCCTTTCTTCTTTACCATCAGAGTAGATTTGCCCCCTCAGGCATGAAATGCAATAGTATTCCCCTGAAAACCCTAATGCTCTATTTTAAACAATTTTCATGTTACTGTTTCTTCCACCCTACTCACTTAGCATGCAGTAGGATTCAAAACGCAAATTACCAAATCGTTTTGAACCAAACTGCCAAAGCTATGGGGATATACTCTCATCCTTGGATTTGTAATGAATATTGCAGTCTGTCTTATATTTGGCATTTATTCCAGATTTAACACTTGCAATCCATATTGCTTCTGTCAGAGGTTTTTCGTTTCTCCTCCAAACAGCAATGTTCCCTTACCCTTCTGTTCTACTGTAAAAGAGCAGCTGGGAGGCTGGAGTGGGATTGGAGCATCAGTGAACACTGACGTTTTTAATGAGTTAGTTAGACTACAGACACTAACATAGAAAAGCCCCACATGAGACCTCCCAGACCATGGGATGGCATTCTCACCACCTAACTTTTACCTAAGTGAAGTGCCTGGATTAGAGCCTTGTTTTTCTCGGCTGTATGTAGTTATTGAAGACAGAATCTCCTGTAGATAGCACTTGGCCAGACTTCATACTGGTTCTGAATTACCTGATGGAGTACTGATCTATTTGTATCAACTGTATGGGCTTTGCGGTACCAGCTTCCTGCCGACGGAACCTCAGATTTCTAAAGTAATATAAATGTCTTCTGAGATGCCTACATATGCAGTGGTCAGGACAGCAAAGCTGGGATCACTTTATCCTTGCCTGGACCTGTGAGCAACATGGAACAGAAAGGAAAATTGTACCAGTAAAGTCCACTTAAAGACTGGACCTCGGAGTGTCAGTGGTAGACTGTAGTGTTTCCCAAATATCTAGGAAGTTATGGCAAAGTGGATGGGGAGAGGTGTGAGATTAAAACAGATACCCAGAATGGACTCAGAAATGGAGGAAAGGAACACATGGGATGTGGAGAATGGAGAGGAATAGAAAGAGGAAGGTGGAAGAGGAGGTGGCTCCCCACAGTGGCAGTCTGTGTACTAGAGAGTATACCTCTTTAAGGTCAGAGTCAAAGTTGACATACTATTTTGCCTTTCATAATTAAAAAAATGCAGTGTTGGATGCAGAAACAAGGGGATCTAGAACAAGGAAGTGAAGATTCCCAGGGAACAGTTATCTCATTGCAGTACTGAAGATAATCTGAACAAATGCTGACTGGTTTTTACTTTTGTTTCTCTCTCATCAACTATTGAAACTCCAGACATTCTAGAAATATTTCATTCTCCCTCACTGTCTATTCTTTCAAATAATGCAAGGGTCTCTAAGACAGGAATTTAGTGTTTCACTCATAATTCATCTGTTCAGATAGAGATTTTTCAGACTTCACACCAAATTCTGTAATTTAAAGGTAAATCTATTAACTGTAACAGTACCTAAGTTGTCTTCTATGGAAAAAGGGACTGCTTAAAGACAGCTTTGAAAAATGTCTTACCAAACTTAAGATTTAAAAATCTCTGCTTACTCGTTCTTTGTGATGGTTTCAAGGCTATCTTGGCCTTAGACTGCTTTTTTGCCAGCTCTGAATCAATTGAGCTTAGTAGTTGATTTGAAGATTTCTTCCATATTTCTCATCCATACTTCAAAGATAACAACAACTCCACCACTGAATGTCTCTTACACTGAATCACTCCTGCTCTACCAAGAAATTTGCTTAGAATGAGAAATGATTAAAACACCCACACACAGGTGGTCCAAATCAGAAAGCCGTCTTGTGCTGTCCCTTCAACACACAAGCTTTCTGGCAATACATAACTATTGATCAAGCAAAACATAACAATTTCTAAAATTGCTGCGATTGCAGAGTGAGAACACTAGCTTATTTCCACTAATGTCTGATTTGCAGAACTGAGACTTAATCTCCATGACAAATATTCCCATATGGTGACGTAGGACCACTTTTAGTCTTGTGCAATGAGGCTCGGAGGCTGGTTTCCTAAGATAATGGCATTTTTAGCCAGTCCTCATTCAGGTATGTTACAGCGAGGCAAGTACTAGCAACACTCAATCAGCCCTTGAAAGAAGTTTTCCTATTAAACTGATGGAAAACATAGGACCCTCCTTGGTTTTAAGATCAGTTCACATCTGGCCAAAGTTTCATCAGAGCACACGTTTAAAATCTCTTTTGAATGTTTCCAACCCAGAGTAGATTGTACAGGAGTAAATTATTTTATTGTTAGTCTTTCCTTGGTGCCTGTGTGGGTTTTGTGAAAAATGTAAAAGAAAAAAAAATTATCTCAGAATTTTACATTATATTTTCATTACAGGTATTTATAATATAACAAAGATTATATTGAACAGACAGAATTTTAAAAGGCATAATAAATTATATTGAAGAAACAGATTTTTCTTGGGAAAGAAACAATTTCATCCAATAAAGGTATTTTTTAAAAGGCATGTTCCAACAGCAACCGCAACATGTATGTGATGTGATGTTAAAATTTGTCTACCAGTAGTATAATACAGTGTGTTAGCAGAGCTCAGTGTGTGGTCTTAACATTTGTAAAGAAAATGGTCAGATAAAGTCAAGCTATTGACTTAAAAGGACTGGGAAGCATAGTTTAGAATTAAAAATAACGGCTTGAGGAAGTAGCAGAGGGTTGGGTGGAGAAAATGTAAAATTTATAGATAATGAATACTTGCGAAGGAACTCTTCACCAGGAGCACTGCTGCATACCTCTCACAACTGCAGCCAAAGTAAGATTTGTTGCGGACATCGGTGACAGCTGCACTGTCTGTAATGCAGACCTGGTGGCTCTGAATTAAAAAATTCTCCTGTTTCACATACAGACACGTCAGAAGCACTGTAATGAAATAATACAGGAGAACGAATCAGGGGATCAAATTAAATCTGCAGGTCTTCACCTCCTTGCATCAGTGCAGCAGCAGTTACTGTATTTGTTGCTTCCCCTCTGCCCACAGCTTGAATTTCAAGCTGGTAAAGAAACAAGCCCCAACATACCCTTATATACTGGAATTCATTGGAACTGCTTTCTGGGTGTAGCTCTTTGATGGTCTGTACTGAAAAGCAGGTTTGTGAGGACCATGTACTCACTCACACCATTTGGGGTGTTCCCTGGGCTGCTCCAACCCATGCTGATGCCCAGGCAGCGGCTGGAAAGATGCTGCGATCTCTGAGAAACTCCCTTCTCCCACTGCTGGGCTTCAAGGCCAATGTGTTTGAGTGAATGCTGTGGGGATGAGCGAGCCTGCTTTCCAAAGTTTTAACTTCCAGAGCACTTAGGATCCTACTTGCACCCAAGTTTAGTTTGTTTCTCGTCTCAACTACCTACCTCTCTATAAAGAAAACTTGCTTTGTCAAATGCTGTAAGGGTAATTTTTTTTCTTTTTTTTTTTTTGGTGCTTTCAGTAAGCTACATTTCCATAGCAGAAATAGTTCCTGTAAATGTGCATAGAAAATAGATTCTGGGGTGGCATTAAAAAAGAAATCTAAGTCTACATTTAAGTAGTGTTATCTAGCTTCCTCACTAAACTATGGATTTCCTCTGAAGTTGGCTTGCTTTTTAATGTTAGGCTGCCTTTGAACTTTCTAGCTTTAGCTGTTTTGAGTTGTCCAAGCAGTTTCTGATCAGTCATACCTTGTAGCTCCAAACCTGGAAATTTAGTTTGCAAAAGTGTCCTCTTTCTAAGCTCTCCCGAGTCACTTCAATCTGAAAACAATCATAACCGTTTTCAGTTAAAATTACTTTAAAAGAGAAAAGAGGACTTTACAAATGCAGTGCTAGAATTATCGTAGTGTCAGAGGCTAGGAGTGGGTGTAGTCTGTTAATGAACAGAGCACCTTCATGGGGAGGGGAAACATCTGAAGGATACCTAGGAGATTTCATGTCTCTTAGGTGCAGCTCACACCAAGGAGGTGCAGCCACGCTTGCCTCCATGGGCATCAGAGGGAGGGGAGGAGCAGTGCTGGCTGTCCTTCTGCAACAGCAAGCTAACCTCTACGGCTGCAGTTTTAAAACATTACAGACCTAAGGGTAGATGGCTCCTGAAATAGATCAGCTCTGAAAACAGCTATGGTTTAAAAATTACAGGGGGAAAAATAAAGTCATTATTATACAACACCACTTCTGCATTTGTGCAGATACAGAATACGTGCACAGCCTAAAGCCTTTCTGTTTGATCAAATCTCTCCTTTCAGGAAGTCTGCTTCCAGAGCTCCTAGAAATGATGCCATCCACAACAGCATTTAGAAAGGGACAGCTCTCGAAGTGTGTGTTTCACTCTGAATCAATTATTTGGCTAGCTCGTATTTCTGACTACAGACGGAAAAGTCTCAAACTCCAACCCTACTAGGCACTGAGATAATTTCAATAAACACTTTTTCTTATTGACACAAGTACTCATTAAGAATATTGCTTCTCTTACCACGTTTTATGAGGATAATGTAACCAGAAAGAATGAGAAATCTTGCTTCCAGCAACACAGTAAATGCCTAGTGGAAAAAAGTAGGTCAAATATGCTCTATGTTCCACTAAGATACCAGAGAAAAATAAATAGATAATATGTGAATATGGGTACTTATCAGGAAAATATATCTTGATGGTTATATCATTTCAGCTATTTGACTACTACCAATCAAATGTAGTTGAGCATATATATCTATCTCTTTGTGATGTCACAGCTTCCCCTAAAACAAATTAATTGCTTGCTGTTACATTACCATTTTGTTTGACTAATGCCCATGTTATCAGTGGGTCTTCGAGACCATAAACAGGCAGCAAAACACGGTGCCATATATTCTGATAAGGACATGCACTTAGAACTAAGGACGTGCAGCTTTGCATATGCGGATCCACGAAGTGCTAATGTGAAACAGACCTTTAAAGGTTAGGCAAAGAGGAAGGCCATATGCCAGCTCCATTAGACCTAGCAAATTGCTCCTGTGCTTCAGAATAGCTTCAGATGGTGCGATGCAGAGTATCGACAGCATCCAGGAAGCCAAGGCAATGTTCAGTGCCGTGGTTCCTTAGGGAACTCAATTACCCTCATGCTAATTTAGAGTTTGTAAGGGACATACTGAAATCAGAGGATTTAGAAAAAAACTGTAGCTATTAGCTTCGCCCCCTTTCACCCTGTATTTTAGTTACCCCAGTTTAGTGGCATACACCATACTTGAATGAAATGTTTCTGAAAAATCTCTGTAGACACAAAAACCACCTCTTAACCAGTGACAGCAGGCGCTCTGAAGTCAATGCAGCTCACTGCTTATACCTCTCCAGGAAAAAACAACGTATGTACATGCTTACATGATTTCATGAAATCTCTCTTTGCTGGCAGAACATAGCAACTCTCAGCAGGAACAGCAAGAAAATGCAGCCCAGATTTTCTAGAAATGGAGTTTATCACAAAATTTCAGCTCAGATTTTGCATCAAGGTGGTATTGATAATGCAGGTTGTTTTGGAGGAGGGAGGTTTGTTCATTTGATAATCCTTTTAACAGCCAGGGTACATACTGCTGAAGAATTCTGTATTTCTCCAGTTGCACCAATGGAAAAATAACCCTACTCTTATTATGCAAAAAATAGCCACAATGCTGTAGGGAGCACTGGCTTTGTAACAGCAACAGTGCCTTTGTATCAGGCACTGTAAATGCTGGATCTTGGGTCTCTGGTGAAAACACTGCAGTCAAAATTCCTTCAGGGCTGTAAGCATTGAATTTTAAATTCTTTAGGGAAGAGTATTCATAGTACTCTGAGTATTTCTTTAGATTCCCTTTAAAATTAATAGAGCTAGTCTCCTTTAGAGCATCTGTAGGATTCAGAGGTTGTTCTGATTCAGACTATAGAGGAGACTGTCTCACGGTATGTATCAGCTCACTTGTGAATCCCACCCCTAACGCAGGTGCTGAGCTGTCTAAAGTGAGGTGCAAGTGTGGTCCTTATCTCTTCCCCTCTGGTCCCGGGGCTGTGCTAAGCACACCTGGGTGCTTTTGCCAAGGTAGGCACTTGTTCAGACAACGGGGCTCTCCAGGCCAGTGGTCTACAGAAAATGTTCAAGGATCTCCCATTTTAGGCCAAGATTGCTCTTGATAAAGACCATGAATCCCCCAGGCTTGAGGAAAATCAGCTCAGAAAACAATGGGCATTCTCCCATATAGCACATGCTGCAGGTGATGTAAAACCATTAATGTGTTTAATCTTACCCACTTGTTTAAATCACTCCTGTCCTGTTTAAGCCTATGTATGGGATCAAGCACCTGGCTGAATCCCAAAGGATTGCTCCTCTGGGCTGCATGTCTCTGCACCCCGGCAGGGCGCTGGGATCTAGAAGTTCTGCATAGCTACTGTGAATGTCTACTGGAAATTCTGTATTAAGTGTCATGACTCATGCCTGGATGACCGTAGTGTGCAACTGAGCTTCATGAGTTGCTCTCATGGCAGTGTACTGGGTTTCAGCCCAGAGTGGTGAATCACTTCCCTCAGGGAAGTGCACAGAAGCCTTCTTTATCAGGGAAAACACCACTCACAGAGCCCTGGGACAAGCTCTTCCATACAGGTTAACTTCATGATCTTAAACGTTTCAGACATTCAGACATTTTGAACCTGTGCAACTGTAGTCTTCTTAGGAAGTTCAGAGAATGCTGTACATTTAACAAGAAGCTAGAACATAGCGTATTATATTAATTAGTTTAATTTCATATTATGATGCTGTACAAATGCATTGGGATTGAAGAACAGTTTGAAGACAGACGTGCTGTTACTTACTTCAACATAAACTTTGAGTAACTCTGCTGTCATTATAAGCTCACCACAAATGTTCTCAATTACCTGAGAAATGAAACTAGCTGTAAATAACTTGTGTTTGGGTTGGGTGTTATTCCACAGCAGTGGAAAGGAAGAGAAAAGAATGAGATGACAGATTGTAAAGAGACCCAGACAAGAAAGAGTCAATTTTGTGCTTTTCCATTTTCTTTATTCAAGTAGTTTTCAGTTGCATTATCCTGTGTTCAAAGGACAACTTTTAAAGATCTTTCTGCTGCTCATGCTGATAAGTCAGATATGGTTTGTTTTGTAACAAGATTAATTGCTTTCTTGATCTCTCATGTCTCCCTTTCCTACTAACATTCTAATTATAAAATCCAAAGCCCAGCATTTCCAGATATTCAAGGTTCATCAGCTCTGCAGTTTGTGTTTATCAGCTCAGTTCCTTGACTTTGCCCCTGTAATTTTACACTAACTGAGAGTCTAAGCCATTATCCATTTTTAGGAACATTCAGCAACATGTGATTAGAGATGCTCAGTATTTCCTTTTCTCAGCAAAGCTAATGGCAGTTGTGTCAGCTCAGCTGGTTGCACTGTTCACAAACCCTACACACACCTATCTGAAGCATGACCATGACACAGCATTCATGCAGAGGTGGGCTGATGGAGCAGTGTCATTGCCAAAAATTTAAAACAGAAGGAAGTTGGGGCCCAGAACTTCCTTCACCTTTCAATGGCATCTGAATTACATAAGTCCCTTGGGATTTTTTTTAAACTCCAGCCCATATTGCATCTCTCTGGATCAAAATATCCCTGAATGGATTCTGAAGCGTGTCTAGGGGATTATGCACTAAACCGAGCGTAATAATCTTCTGTTAGCATAAAGCTGAGTCTCAGCCTGCAAATGCCTTCTGTTTGCCTGCGTCTGCAGTGTGCAGTCATACAATTAGTTTCTTTGTGTGGGTGGAGGTAACAGTGGAAGAGGAAGAGATTTAATTTACTGGCTTGTACCTTGCACATAAAAAAGGCAGATGCCTAGCTCACCCTGTCTCTTTACAGGGCCTGAGTTGCGGATGGAGCTGATCTGCTCATGCTCTTTGTGTTTGTCAGGCGGTGCTGCTGTCACTCACTCTGTTCAAGGAACCCAGTCATGAAAAAGAGTTAACAACCCCTTGGGCCTTACACATTTAAAGAAGAAATGTCTTCTTGTGTCAAGGAGGCTTCCGTCCTGACCTCAACCCTCAGCGAATGGTTGCAGGTGATTTTCCATTAGCAGCTGCCTGCATGTGGAACAAATTACATGATGTACAAGAACTTAGCAAAAATGCATCTTTTTACCTAATCGGGGAAAGCTTGAATAACGTGTGAAACTCAGAGTAACTCTTGCAGTGCTGACAGAATCAGGCTGGTATTTCAGGTGGGTCAAGCACAATCCTGCCCAGCCTAAAGTGCTCCTGCCAAAATGCCCAAATAAAACGTTATTTCTTTCTGCTGCTCTCCACTTACCTATGGCCATAAACCAGCTGCAATTTCACCTGTTCTGAACAGTGTTTTCTGGTGTGGCTTGTCCAGGTGTGTTTATTATCCATGGAAGATTGATGCTGCCAGTGTAGTTTGTGTCAAGCCTCCATACGGAACAAATACCAGAAAATCACTTGTTTTATTGGTGTATGTTTTCACCAAGACATGTGAGCAGTGCAAACATTCCTTGTCTCTTTTACATTCAAATAGAGACACTGTGTTTTGCATTTCAGTGCATTTTTGGTGCAGTGAAACTGATGACAAAATTCCAGTATCTCATGCCTTTAATTCCCATTACTGTCCATAGGATCTTGTGTGCAAGCATAGGAGTCCCATAACATGGGAATTTATTGTTCCTCTCGTAGGTACCAAACCAGGCTCCAGATTGTAACCAATCTGAAATAAGGGCATCCTCGGGACTAGAAAGCTGTAAATCAGCCAAGAGCTGTGAGATGAGAAACAGAGCTACCCATACTGAAGGTAATGGTCATCCCGCCTGGAATTATCAATAATGGCCACATACAAGCATGTATGTACTTCTATATAAAACAATATAAACCTCATAAAGATAAGCGACGCTAACCCCTCTCTCGGGTAGCATTAGTTTTTCTTCAGTGATGATGTTTCATGCTCATTGATAGACAGCAGAGAGCAGAGTGCCAAAGCTCCCTTGTTCCACCAGCTGTCTGGGGTTTTAATTTTTTTTTCAGCCTGCAGATGGCCAGGAGAAAGATGAGCACTTGCACTTCAGCTAACCGGGAAAGTAGCGCAGGAGAGGCAAGATCACCTTTTGTTTACCCTGAGAGAGAGGAAGGCTGAGTCATCTTCAGACACATCCCTTTGTTTAGTAGTTTGCTGTGCCATCTGTGTGACTGCTGTACAAAAGCCTTCCATTTTGGGGTTATTCTTGGCATGCCCTATCTACCACCACAGACCAGTAGGATGCTTCGAAGCCCCTCAGTCAGGTTAAAATGTTATTCACAATATTTTTAGGTTTAGGTAATATGTGAGTCCACAGCAGTGCTTTTCTATGCTTAATAAAATACTCTGACTTAACCTAATAATAAACACAGCCTGACCAAGATGAAGCTGTGCAGCGAGCAGATAGGCAGGGTAGGACACTCCCTACTCTCAGCAGGTTGGAGTAGGAGCAGGATGCAGTGTGAAGGGTGAAGGCAGGATACAGGTGTTAGGCAACAGTGGGATGCTTTGGCAGAGACTTCTCTGTGCATATAGATCAAATCAGTCTGGCAGTAATCACAATAATCATAGCTCCTCATCTCTGTCCTGCTACCCAAACAGCTGTTCTTTACAATTATTTGGAGTGGCAAAGACCATGCCTGTGATTATGGCATTCATCGTTGGTGCTCTTGTCATGATCCTTCACATGTAGAGTGAATGTTTTTGTTTTCTCAAGAATCACAATCAGCCCAGGGAATTTTCCTGGCAAGAATGGTTTGCTTTCTTCTGTCGCAAACAGAAAGGTTGCAAGCTTTGCAGGGCACCAGAGCTGCTCCCTGGATGCTGCTCAGCACCATCCTTGACACAGATCTGCTTTCTGCTCTGAACAGGCCCAGAAACATATATCACACCAACCTTCAGACACAGAAAGACCCTCACTACCTTTGCTGCTCTGATACTAGGGCAGGGTCTACTTTGTAGGGTCAGCAGTTTTGGACTGGCAGCTCCTTCCATCAGCAGGTTGGTTTGAGCCCTTCTTGCGATCCAGGCATAATACCATCATAGCATCACAGAATGTTTTGGGTTGGAAGGGACCTTAAAGACCATCCAGTTCTAAGCCCCCTGCAATGGGCAGGGACACCCTCCACTAGACCAGGTTGCTCAAAGCCTCATCCAGCCTGGCCTTGCACACTTCCAGGGATGGGGCATCCACAGCTTCCCTGGGCAACATGTGCCAGTGCCTCACTACCCTCTCCAGGAAGAATTTCTTCCTGATGTCAAATCTAAATCTCCCCTCTTTCAATTTAAATCTGTTACCCCTTGTTCTGTCACTAGAGGCCCTTGCAAAAAGTTCCCCTGCTGCAAGCTTTATTATAACCCTTTCAGGCACTGGAAGGTGCTATAAGCTCTCCTCAGAGCCTTCTCTTCTCCAGGCTGAACAAGCCCAACTCTTTCAGCCTGCCCCCATAGCAGAGGTGCTCCAGCCCTCAGAGCATCTTTGTGGCCTCCTCTGGACTTGCTCCAACAGGTCCATGTCCTTCTGATGTTGGGAGCCCCAGAGCTGGATGCAGAACTGAAGGTGGGGTCTCAACAGAGTAGACAGGGAGAATCCCTTCCCTTGACCTGGCTCATGTCCAGCTTCTCATCCACCATTACCTCCAAGTCCTTGTCCTCAGGGCTGCTCTCAATCCATTCTCCACCCAGCCTGTCCTTGTGCTTGGGATTGCCCCAACCCAGGTGCAGGACCTTGCACTTGGCCTTGTTGAACTCCATGAGGTTGGCACAGCCCCACCTCTCCAGCCTGTCCAGGTCCGTCTGGATGGCATCCCTTCCCTCCAGCATGTCGACCTCACCACACAGCTTGGTGTCGTCAGCAAACTTGCTGAGGGTGCAGTCATGAACTAGCAAATTGCCTCTGTGGTTTTGAATTCTAAATAACCTTCCTTTTACTGCTCGTCAAAGCCCTGCTGCTGTCTGTGCTAGCCATGTGCTTGTGAAAACCAGCATGCAATGCACAAAGCTGCGTTGAAATATGCCATCATCTGCTAATAACTAATGTCTGACCATGCAAAAGATGGTGGCAGACATGGCAGCGGACAAGCTGAAGACAGCACCTATGTTACAGGCGCTGTTCCCTTTGTAGGTTTTCTATAGGATTCAGGTTTTCCAGAGGATTCAGTGAGTGCTGGTTAATGGAAAGCTGCTCAACTGATGTGGGTGGGGGCTGCAGTCTGCCTCCATGGCATTTGCTAAGCCTCTTGCAGTACTTAAGCTGTATGACCAGAGCCTGTAGCCACCTATAACTGCTTAGAAATATTCTTTCCATGTTGTCACTCTGCCTTTCTGAGCTCTAATGAATTAGAATCCTTATTTGTATAAGGCTGACTTTTCTCAAGTGGGTTTTAATGTTGCATCACTACCATCTTCCTAACTATATAAGATTTAACAGTTTTTCACCTACATTAGGATTTTGTAAGACTGCTCTTTTGTACTCAGATTTGGGAATTTCCATATATGCTGTCACACAAATAATTTAGAAGGAGTTGTTTCTTCCTTTTTTGGTAGGCAAAGCTGTGGTTTTGGTGCTCTGAGCTCCATTTTGCCTTTCCAACAGCTCTTCAGATGTAGGTGACAGCTGTGCCCCTCTGTCTTTTCCAAGCTGTGGCTTTACCAAGCTGTGCAGCAGCAGCCGAGCTGCAGCACTTCCAGGCTTTTCCCAGTGATCAATCCTTTGCCACCGCTTTTATTGCTCTTTCCTGAGTTATGGCAGCAGCAGAAATGCGCAGGACAGGAAAGCTAAGCACAATGGTGCTCTCCAAAACGGTACTGAGATGTGGAGGTGGCAGAGCTCCCCACAGGGCAATGTATCCTTATGCATCCCCAACTTTTACTGCACTGTCTTCGCAGCACTGCCTCGTTTGTGACAACTCATCTGTTCTCCTGCTGACATCACTTCCCATCCTCCGCTTCCGGGGTTTCCTCTTACTGAAGTGATGTTCCCTTTGGCTGCAATTTCCTCACGTTTCTCATTATTAAAATTGTTTTCCACCCATGTGCTTTGTGCCTTTTGTTGTTTTCTGCCCATGATGCTGGTGTCTGTTGTTTTGCATCCAGTGCTAACTCATCCTCCCAAGTATCAAATCTCATTATATGCTGCTTTTTTCTCCTTCTGGATCATTAATGAGGATGTTAAATAGAAGGATCCCTGACACCTATGCCTTTGCCATCCTATTAGACAGACCCTCTCCAATTTGCTATATTGTCACTTATCATCTTGTTTAGGGTCTTCCAACCAACTTTAAAATGAGAGTGTTCCTTCCAAGCCCAATTTACATTAATTTATCAGAAGGAAATTTCATTAGTCTGTCAAGTGTTTCACTGCAGTCCAAATCTGGCTGGTTTTGGTTCTCCTTCAACAGTACCCTCTATTTGGTGATCCTTTCAAAATAAGAAAATCAATAATATTCTCACTGCTCAGGGGCTTTTGGTCATCTAAACTACTGGTGGTGTGAATCACCATACGTCATCTGTGTTTTACTTCTGTGCTAAGATTCATCTAGTCGTTCCAGTGACAAAGATACCTGGTAAGATTATCTGGTGCAGCATCTTGTTTCTTAAGCACAACCCATTGCAGATGTAATATTTTCACAGAAGCACAGGACCAGAGGACAACATGGCTTTTGGACAGCTGTTCATTTGTCAGCATGTTCAGCTGCAGAGCCTGACACGTGTTCCTTGCTGTTCCAGGTGATGGTGAGGGCAAAGTCAGGGCAGGAATGTAGAAAGGGTAGACACATGGCTGTGGATGAACAAAAAATTTGCAGGAAGGTGTCATCTGTGCACATGGACACCCCAGTGCTCACAGCTCAGGTTGTGTGATGTGTTTGCTAGTGCTACTGGTGCGATATGTTGCCTTGCAGCTCATTATAGCCAGCCCTCTCCTTCCTCACTCTTTTGTTGCTGTACTCACTGGCAGCTAGCCTGATGGGAGAGGCCATGTTGTAAACAAGGCACAGGTCCATTTTTTCCTGCCCCAGGGGATCACCGACCTTCCCAGGGGTAGGTGTCTCCAACAGCAGAGCCTGTATTTGTGGATACACATGCGTTGCAGTGTACCAGTGGTACCACACACACAGTTTAAACGCTGCGCTCAGATTCATTGTGTTTTTGGTGGTAGCTGTCCCCACTGAACTATGCAGAGCTCTGTTCACTGGGCTTTATTTTGTACTGTGGCAGGCACTAAGAAATAACATGTCTTTTGGAGTGGAAAGTGAATTGGATAAAGTTGGTTTTGTGTTCTGGTATGTGAAAATGTGATGTCTTTTTCACCCTCTGCAGGAAAAATGATGCTCGAGCCTTCATTTCCCAGCTAGCAAGAAGACCGTGTATAATTAAAATGCTACCAGGTGCCTCCTTATTTAGCTTGGTTACAAACCATGCAGTGTGCTCAGACTGCCTTGAAACTCACCAAGCTTGTTAAAACATAAAAATTGTACAAAATAATTGGACAATTACCAGTATTGAGAACATCCTTCATTTTAAGACCAGAAAATTATACCCTTTACTGAGAAGGTAATTTTGCTAAAATCAACACTTTGGGATAAGAATTTATTAAGCGAATAAAGGTTGATTACCACTGCTTGATAAAAGCTTGAAACAGTCAATGATAAAGTACTAATAATGTGGAAAGTCTTGCTCTGTTTACCGAATCATCTTATCTATTGATGTAGCAATTACAGCATGCAAGTTCAATAGTAATCTTGATTTTGCTGTCAGTTAAATGGAGGAAAAAACAATATTACTGTGAAGAATTGCAAAATTATGCTTTAATTTTCATATTGCCTTGTGGCTTTTGGAAAGGACTGCTCTGTAGCATTGCACTTTTTCTTTCAACTCTTTGAGACCGTATGTTTTGTTTCTAATTAAAGCGTGCCCTTGCAATGAGGGTGACTGCTTGTCATCCTGGTCATTAGCTGCATGAAGTGTTCCTCCTGCCTTCCTTAGGCACACAAATATCACAGTTTATTCAATTCCTCCATATTTCTCTATAGCAAAAAGGTCTCCCACAAGCTGGAACATTTTTCCCTTTACCTTAGACTGTAGTGCCCCATGCCTAAGAACATGCTATTTAAAGCTCACTTGTCACATAATAGTAGAATTGACATAAAACTTGCAGGATAGGGACTTGGGGGCTTTTTGTGCCTTAGCATCACTGTGCAAGGAAGTGTGAAAATATGTTTGAATCAATATAGAGTATATTTATATACTCCATATTATTTAGCTCATATTTATTTGCAATCCTTTAGTTGTGTTTGTGCTAGATTTTCAAATGTTTTAACTAATCAGGCCACAGTTAAATTGAAACTGTATTTGCATGAGAGAGAGGAAAATTTTGGTTGGAAAATGGGGTATGAAGGAACTACTGTGTATATATGTTACATAAAAAGTGAGCTCAACATTTGAGCAGTAATTTCTGAGTGCAAAAAATGTTATCTCTGCCTGTATTAACATGCTTTTATTGGATCAAAACTTCCATTTTACTGACTAATATGGCAGGTATGAAGACAGTACTAATAACTTTTTGTCTCTGCCCTGTAACCTGTTCTTCCAAAACAGGTGATCTCTTCAACTCCTTGCTTGTGGCTGGTGTCACCACCACAATTTTGGGTTTTTTGATAATGGGATGCCTTACACGGTACCAGGCTTGCTGGCACCAGATGGGGTTCACCTTTCTCAATGGGGGAAGAGGGTCTTTGACCAGAAGCCTGCGGGGTTTATTGACAGAGCTTTAAACTAGACTTGAAAGGGGAAGAAGGATAACATCAGACTTGCCTGAGACAATCTGTGGGACAGCACACCATGGTTAGAGGGACAAGGTAGTAGCGAGGACCCTCAGCCTGTTTCTCTGAGATGTGCTAGGTACACTGCAGTACACGAGAAGTCTTGCAGAGATGAGCCAGGGGCTCCTGAGGCAACAGGAGACAACAGGGAAACACTGGTGAAATGTCTCAAAGGAATTAAGGGATGTTCCTCTAGGAAGGTGACATGGCCAAAAGTCCAGCTGAAGTGCCTCTGCACCAATACACACAGCATGGGCAACAGGAGGACCTGAAAGCCACTGTGCTGCTAGAAAGCTATGACCTGGTTGCCATCACTGAAACCTGATGGGATGAATCGCATGACTGGAATGCGGCTATCGATGGCTACAGACTGTTCAGAGGGGACAGTCAGGGAAGGACGGGAGGAGGCATTGACCTTTAAGTCAAGAAATAGATAGAGTGTGAAGAGCTTTCTCTGAAGAATAGTCACAAACAGCTGGAAAGCTCATGGGTAAGAATTAGAGACCACAGCAACAAAAGGAACCTTATGGTTGGTGTCTGCTACAGGCCACCTATGAAGGGGACCCTATTGATGAAGCCTTCCTTTTCCAGCTACAGGAGGTGTCATGCTCGCAGGACCTAGTCCTGCTGGGGAACTTCAACCACCCTGACATCTGTTGGAAAAGTAGCATGGCGAGCTCTAGGCAATCCAGGAGATTCCTGGAGTGCATGGAGAACTTCTTAAGCCAGGATATAGACAGCCCTACCAGAGGGGAGGTGATACTGGACCTGATGGTCACCAACGCAAGTGAGCTGATTGGTGATGTCAGGAATGGAGGCAGTGTGGGCTGCAGTGATAACACACTGGTGAAGTTCACAGTCCTGAGGGATATGGGTCAGGCAAAGAGTACAGTCAGGACCCTGGATTTTAGGAAAGCAAACTTCCAGGTCTTCGAGGAGTTAGTCAATCAGATCCCCTGTGAAACGGCCCTCAGGGACAAGGGAGAAGAACAGAGCTGGCAGACCTTTAAGGATGCTTTCCATAGAGCACAGGAGCTCTCAGTCCCAAGGTGTAAATCAGGTAGGCAAGACAAGAGACCGGCATGGCTGATTCGAGACCTGCTGGTCAAACAGAAGGGAAAGAAGGAAAGGAACGGGCAGTGGAAGTGGGGACAGGTATCCTGGAAAGACTATAGGGATGTTGCCCAGTTGTGTAGGGATCTGGTGAGGAAGACCAAGGCACAGCTGGAGCTGAGGTTGGCAAGGGATGCAAAGACTACTAAAAAAGGTTTCTACAGATATGTCAGCTGGAAAAAGAAGGTCGAAGAAAGCGTACCCCCACTGATGAGCAAGACTGGAAAACTGGTAACAGCAGATGAGGAGAAGACTGAGGTACTCAATGACTTTTTTGCCTCAGTCTTTTCTGGCAACCTCTCTTCCCGTGCCTCTTGAGTGGATGGACTGCAGGATAGGGACTGGGGGAGCAAAGTCCCTCCCAATGTAAGAGAAGAACAGGTTTGTAACCACCTGAGGAAGCTGAACATACATAAGTCTATGGAACCTGATGAGACGCATCCCAGAGCTCTAAGGGAATTGGCTGATGTGATTGACAAGCCACTCTCCATGATATTTGAAAAGTCATGGCAGCCAGGTGAAGTCCCTGGGGACTGGAAAATGGGAAATGCACCCACTTTTAAAAAGTGTAGAAAGGAGGACCCTGGTAACTACCGACCTGTCAGCCTCACTTCTGTGACTGGGAAGATCATGGAACAGATCCTCCTAGAAGCTATGCTAAGGCTCATGGAGGCCACGGAGGTGATTTGGGACAGTCAGCATGACTTTACCAAGGGCAAGTCCTGCCTGACCAACCCAGTGACCTTCTGTGATGGAGTGACTACATAAGTGGTCAAGGGAAGAGCCACAGATGTCATCTATCTGGACTTCTGTAAGGCCTTTGACATGGTCCCTCACAACATCCTTCTCTCTAAATTGGAGAGGTATGGATTTGATGGATGATCTGTATGGTGGATAAGGAATTGGCTGGATGGTCACATCCAGAGGGTAGTGGTCAACGGCTCAATGTCCAGATGGAGATTGTTGACAAGTGGTGTCCCACAAGGGTCTGTACTGGGACCAGTATGGTTTAACATCTTCATCAGTGACATAGATAGTGGAATCAAGTGCACCCTCACCAAAGTTTGCAGATGACACCAAGCTGAGTGGTGCAGTTGACATGACTGAGGAATGGGGTGTCATCCAGAGGGACCTGGACAAGCTTGAGAAGTGGGACCATAAGAACCTCATGAGGTTCAGCAAGGCCAAGTGCAAGGTCCTGCCCCTGCATCAGGTCAACCCCTGGTATTAATACAAGCTGGGGGATGAAGGGATTGGGAGCAGCCTTGTGGAAACGGAAAAGGACTTGTGAGTACTGGTGGATGAAAAGCTGGACATGAGCTGGCAGTGTGCACTGACAGTCCAGAAAGCCAACCGTATCCTGGGCTGTATCCAGAGAAGTGTGTCTAGCAGGTCGCAGGAGGAGAATCTTCCCCTTTGCTCTGCTCTTGTGAGACTCCACCTGGAGTACTGTGTTCAGCTGTGGAGCCCTCAGTACAAGAAAGACATGGACCTGCTGGAACGGGTCCAGAGGAGGACCACAGAAATTATCAGAGGGCTGGAGCACCTCTGCTATGGGGACAGGCTGAGAGAATTGGGGTTGTTCAGCCTGGAAAAGAGAAGGCTCCATGGAGACCTTATTGTGGCCTTCCAGTACTTAAAAGGGGCCTATAAGAATGATGGGGGCAAACTTTGTAATAGGGCAACAGGACAAGGGGTAATGGTTTTAAGCTAAAAGAGGGGAGATTTAGACTAGATATTAGGAAGAAGTTTTTTATGGTGAGGGTGGTGAAACACTGGAACAGGTTGCTCAGGGTGGTGGTAGAAGCCTCACCCTTGGAAATATTCAAGGTCAGGCTGGATGGGGCTCTGAGCAACCTGATCTAGTTGAAGGTGTCCCTGCTCACTGCAGGCGGGGGGTTGGACCAGATGACCTTTAAAGGTCCCATCCTACCCAAGACATTCTATGATTCTATAATTTTATGAACTATTATTAATCTTCTCAAAACCTCATTTTGGTATGTCAAATACATGTTCCTAAGTAAGGAGAATTAGAAGTTTGTGGAGGTTTTCTACACATGGGGTTAGGTAAAAAATGCTGCTATTAAGCATAACTGAAAACAACCAGAAACAAACCAAACAGGAATTATATCCACTGTTGTATATAAAATGCACGAGATTCTATTTCTGTGGCAAGACCTGGTCACTGTCAGTTGGAAAGCTAATAGTTCCATTTGTGGTGGTTCCCCTTCACGCGAGAGCTCCGCAATCACAGGCCCTGACTATCACACTGAATACACCCTTCAGAAAAATCATGCCAGAAAAAACCATGTTCTTCCCAGAGGGCTGAGCCACTCTGAATTCTGTAGGAAAATTATTTGTTTTGTTCTTAGTTAGTTAGTCAGTAGGAGAAATCCCCATGGAAACAAGGTAGTTATGAATTGAGCAAATTAGGGCTGGATCCTAGGAATCTGCACATGTAAATGTTCACCAGCTTACTCTCCATCAGCTGGCTCCCTGGTGAAAACCACAGTGCCAACTGAGAGACAGGAGGAGTATGATGACAGAGAGGTAGGATGTCTTGGGGTCATTACACCAAGCGGAAACTCATGGAGAGGGTTTGGCTGTAAATCATGCTGCCAGGGAGCAAAGACACTTAATCCTGCTCTAGAGAGAAGTGCTCAATGCTGGTCGGAAACTCTGGGTCTTGGCACGGGGAAGTTCTCAGACCAGAGCCTGAATCCTCCTCACAAAACACAAGTTAACTCAAAGCAGTAAGTAAAAACTTCCCTGAAGAGGTGACAACCCCCTGCCTTGTATTTGTGCCAAAAGCTAGGAAATGCTGCTTCTGCTGTCACCTGAGCAGAACTTTTAACAGTTGGATTTGATGATCTTAAAGGTGTTTTACAACCTAAAACATTCTGTGATTTTACTCTGTGATTCACCAAGGGGAAATAGTGCTTGATCTGTGGACAAGGTGCTTAAGGCCATTGTGTGCTGATGGGGGGTCAGGTGCTCCTTCTCATCTTGAAAACAGGTACCCTGACCTGCACAGAACACATGATTTTAAAAACTGTATTAGAACACACAGAAATAAATAAATGCATTTAAGATGAATGGTCCTCCAGTGAAAGACACAAACAGCCTTTGGGCAGCTCAGCTCTCCAGCAGTGAGAGGCTGAGTAAGAGCTGCCTCTCCTGCTCTCAGTCCTTGGGCTGAGACACTGAAACTTGGACTAAAAATCAGCTCCTCCAAGGCAATGTGACCTCCGCTGGGAGGAAGGAGGATGTCTCCATTCAACCTGCTGACCTCTCATCCCTTCCTCCTCTCTGAGAGACTTGCTTAGTGGGGTGTTGCTCCAAATATTGCCAGTTTGGAGGTGAATCAGCCCATGGAGGGAATCTGTTGGGTCCAGCCCAAGCTACAGAATGGATGTGTGTGCCCAAGACAGGGGAAAAGCCCTTATTGTCTCCTGTCTCCCTTAGGGATCATGCCCCCCAGCTTGTCCAAATACACTTTGATTGTGTTCGTGGGGATTAAACCTCTGTTACGGCTGTGTGTCTGTCCTAGTCCCAGGCACCAGTTTATAATATTTTGTTTCACTCCATCATACATCAAGCTGAGTGGTTGGTGTCATCCTGGTACCAGTGGCACTGCGAACCAGTGGGGCAGAGGTGGTGAGTGGGATGTTTGCAGCATCTGCATGACCCGGAAGGTGTGTGAGGGTCGGCGCAGGGGTTTGTGCCAGGAGCACAGCGTGGTCTTTGTTCAGACCTCACTGTGGCGGGTGCTTAGCGCAGAAGGAGCATCTTTTGTTAAGCAGATTGATTGAGGAGTTGGGGGTTTGAAAGGTTTTTTTCTTTCCTTTCCCTGCTCTTGGCTCCAGGGCTGATAGGGGGGTGGTGTGTGGAATTCTTCCTCCTTTTTGTTTTTTCTTCTTTCTCAGGGTTTTTGGATATATTTTTTATGCCTTGCCTGGAACCTGGCTGTGTCAGTCCACAGGTGGTGAGATCTTCTATAATTTGTTCTATTTTTCTGTTCTTTTAATTACTTATTAGCAATAGTATTGTTAGTAACTCCATAAATTCCATTTATATAATAAAATAGTTCTTCTTATCTAGACTTTTATGGGCCTTCCTTGTTTTTCCTCTGACCCTTCCTCACTGGGAGTGGGGTGTGGGATGTGGAGTGGTAGAGTGACTGGTGGTGCTTAATTGCCAGACAGGACTAAACCATGACAGGGTCTTAAGGGCATTTTAACACTGACTTCAATTTCCCTAGTGTAAATGGGGAAAGGAGCTTCATTCCTAAAATGTGCCCTGCTTGCCTGCCTGCCCTCATGACATCATGGGTACAGATGCCATTGGATTTGGTTACAGAAGCCAGAGTCAGCTTTTCAGTATCATTGCTTAAACATCACTGAACACTACTGAAATTCAAGGAATGTTTTTTCAGGTGTAAACAGGTAGTGCAACTCCTTATTTAGAAAATATTTTGTCTGTCTCAATCTCGAGATATCTTACAAGATGTAGGATACAAGTACAGGTGTGAGAGACATGAGTATCTCTTATGCTCACGCTGTAATTTCTGCCTTCCTTCTCCAATGCCCTCTCTAGCTGACTGTATTTTGGCTTTTGGTGAAGGCTCTTTCAGCCCTTCCTTAGTTTTGTAGTCATGCCCTGAGCAGCTCTGGGAGGTCAGAGGCACAAGCCTCTGATGCCTTGCTTCCCAAAATACTCTACCTCATCCTGCACCTACGTGGGGTGAGCTTGCATGGCAGAGAGGCCTGAACTCCTCCTGTCAAGCACGTCCAGCCAGGGTCTGGTGGGACCTCAGCGCACCAAAAGCCAGGATCCAGCAATGAGTGGATCAGGTCTCTGAGGACCAGCTCAGCCAGGGGGCTTCAGCAGGAGCTGTTGAGGTGTGAGTTATCATTCCTTGGCCAGAAATCAACCCTGAGAGCAAAGCACCTAGGATCAGGTATGAGAGATGCCAGAGGTCTACCATGATTGATGATAGCCTGGGTCATTCAGCAGGACTTGGGGTGAGAGCCAAAACACCAGCTAAGGAGCAGAGCTCATTAGGTAGGATGAGGACCCAGGGCATGAGAAGCAGCAGGTCTTGTCCAGAGGGTGAAACTTGCACAGGCTGACATAAATTGTAATGTTTTCCAGCAGCTGAAAATAGAAACAAATTAACACCCTAACTGATGAGCCCTGATGGGAACTTTACCCTGCCAGCAATGCTGCGGTCTCACGTGTCACCGCATTACTTTCCTTCGGTGAGTCATTGCTCATAATGGGAGGTCAGATCCAGGTGACAGATACATAGTGGCTATTCCAGCTGAGGAGTCAATGAAAAGCAACAGGAAAATCAAGGAATTGTAGAATCACTGATGGTTTGGGATGGAAGGGGCCTTAAAGACCACCCAGTTCCAACCCCCCTGCCATGGGCAGGGACACCCTCCACTAGACCAGGTTGCTCAAAGCCTCATCCAGCCTGGCCTTGAACACTTCCAGGGATGGGGCACCCACAGCTTCTCTGGGCAACCTGTTCCACTGCCTCACCAACCTCTCCAGGAAGAACTTCTTCCTGATGTCCAATCTAAATCTCCCCTCTTTCAGTTTAAACCTCTTACCCCTTGCCCTGTCACTACCTGCCCTTGTAAAATGTCCCCCCAGCTTTCTTGTAGCCCCTTCAGGTACTGAAGGTGCTTTAAGGTCTCCTTAGAACCTTCTCTTCTCCAGGCTGAACAACCCCAACTCTCTCAGCCTGTCCCCATAGCAGTGGAGTTCCAGCCCTTGGAGCATCCTTGTGGCCTCTTCTGGACTCACTCCAACAGGTTCATGTCCTTTGTGTGTTGGGGGCCCCCAGAACTGGACACAGTACTCATCACCTCCGTCCAAACAGCAGCAGAGGAATTTAGACATGTCTGGTGGGGCGTACACCACTACACAGGGCTGTTGCAAGTAGCAGGGATCTTGCTTCTTCTGTGTACCTGGGGTGAGCAGGTCCCTGCCAGGGCATGGGGCTGGCACTGAGCATCCCCACATCTGCAGCCCAGCTTCTGCAAGGGGCTTCTTTCAAGTAGCTTGTTTTTAGTGTGAGACGGATGATGTAACTGAGCAGGAGGGTGTCTTCAAACAACCTCAAATCAAACTGGGTCTTTTTTTTTTTTTTTTAATATTAATGCATATATGAAAAACAATCTACTAAGAGTTAAAGATCTTGGCTCACTGGTGTTACCAAATGCTGACATTTACAGTAGACCCCACCAGGGTTGGTGCCTTCTGACCCAAAACCAGGGTCCATGCTCTGCATGTTGACCCATGTCCCCTCTCCAAACTGATACCGTAAGGCTGGGGTGCTGGGCTCAGCCCAGCAGGCGCTGTCAGAGCAGGCTGAGCACATCTACCTCACGCTCTCAGGACTGAGTCTCAAAGGTTAGGCAGGGACAGAGAGCACACATCATCTCACTCATGGTAACACTGGAACTTTTCAGTGATCTGCAGTAAGAACGATAACTTTCTGGCTTGCCTCAGGTGACATCAGCATTGCTGCTCTCAACCTTATGAGAAAAACAAGGAAAAATGTTCTGAACAAACTATCTCTTATAAAGGTAGGCAAGATTACTCTAATTACTCATTTTGTTTCCAACCCTCTAAAGTTACCATGACCTGTTTGTGCCAGGGCTGCAGGAAAGACATTTACATTCCTGTCACAATTACAGAGAATGACTAGGTGAAGCTGCTTAAAAATTTTCAATGAAACACTTGAAATTCTTGAGTATGGTTCTGCCTGTGTCAATTACCATTAACTGTCATTATCTATCACCTGAATTTACAGATAATGTCTGCCTTCTGAAGCACACAGCATGAGGGGAAAGTGAAGCTGACCTAGTGCCGTTTGTTCATGACTATGCCCAGTTCTCTAATAAGATGCTTGGTTTTGTGTTTTGTATCTAAGAGGTCCTGTGATTGAACAAGAAAGTAAACCTGTATTGGGTTTTCAATACCCAGTCAGAGAAACAGGTAGAAAAGAAAGCCCTCAAGCCTGCTTTTGAAATAAGCACTCGTTTCATAAGAAAATGGATTGCCCAGCCACAGTTCTCCATGAGAGAGGAGGAAAAAACGAGTGCAACATGCAAGACGAAGTGTCCTTGCAGGGCTCATGGTAATGATTGGAGCTCCACCTCGTGGAAGCTGGCCACGGTCGGCGACCAGTGGTCTGGGGAGCTGCAGTCTGCCAAACCCCTTTAGTACCTGGAGCTGAGCCATGGACACACTTTTCTGTGACCTTGCTGCTATTAGCTTTTAATGATGATAAATGCAGTGGCAGGTGCTATTGAGTCGATCTCACATGTCCATGTTGGTGTTACTGACAGACTTACCTCCATGTCCTGGGGTTTCGGAAGTTGATTTTTTCTGCTCTGTCATGACACAGGACTGTTTTGTCTAATGAAAACAGTTAATTTACAAGCATTTGTCATCCCTGAGCTGAGGATCCTTCAGGAGGCCTGTTACGCTGCCTAAGAGCTTTTAAAGGTGTGCAGTGTCCAGATGTCAGCTGTGAAATACACTTCGCCCTATATGTCAGTGTTGCGATGTATAATCTATAGCATTTGCTTCAGAGAGAACCAGGCTAAAGTCCTTGGAGAGTGTGAAGAAGTCAATCAGGTATGTGTGCATCCATAACTATGGGGGGAGAATTCAGTAGTAGGCTGCCAGATGAATGCCGTATATGATGAACACTTTAATGTGGGGAGCCCGAGAAGGATCTGCGTGTTGCTGGGGCTGCTCAGAGTGAGGGAAGAACACTCATAAAGAGTGCATTTACAGGCTGCGTTTGCATAAGGAAAGGTGGTAAGCATGACAACAGAAGTCTGTAGAAATAAGAAATCTTTTGATGAAAAGAGGTGTAAATAGCTGAGTTGATATCCTAAACTGAAACACAAAACTGGTTGTGAGTAATGCTGACTTGGGGGCTTTACGACTATGGTGAAAAAATCCTCTGCTGGAGAAAATACATAATTTGGACCTCTGGACAGAGAGTATCTTGAGGTAAGTACCTATTGTTAAAACACAGTCAAGCTAAAATGGCTGTAGTTCTTTTATGAAACCTTTAAACAGATCCATACTAAACTGTTGACAGAGAAAAAAAACCCCGCAAATGAACACCAAACCAAAACCATCTGACGGGAATGCAGAAGCTTAAGGTGTTAAATGAAAAAATGGATTCACGGCAAAAGCATAGGACAGATCTAGTTGCCAGCGTCTGGCTGCCATTCCCTGGGTACGAGGGCCTCTGAGACCGCGGCATTCAGAGATGCTGGAGCAAGGTTCACACACCAAAACCCATGTGCTCTCATTTTGTCATGTCATATGGATGTGTATGGCTACAGACCTAGTGCTAAATAAAGCCCTTGCCAAATAGCCAGCTGGATGCTTTCCAAGAATTTCATCATGATCAACTGACACAGCAGAACTGATGTATAAAATCCTCTGTGGAGGGGGAAATTCTTGATAGCCACTTTCTCAGCCGCAAAAGGTGGTGGGTAAGTTGGGTGCCCTGGAAGAGCTGCGCTGCTGTCATGTTTTCATGGTCTGGGGGCAATCCCTGCTTCAACTCTGTCAAGCCAACCTGGGACCAAAACCATCTGCACCTGGCAGCTGTTCTAGCTGAGACTATCAACTCAACTGGTACAAAACTCCATATGCAGTTCCAAAATGGGTCAGGTGATGGTGTGGTTGATGTGCAGAAGCCATTACATTCCACTAGGTAAATTACTTTTTAACTTCCATCACAACCTGAGTGCAAGCCCTGAGTGGTGTGTGCCAGA
Source organism: Rhynochetos jubatus (assembly GCA_027574665.1). Taxonomy (NCBI): domain Eukaryota; kingdom Metazoa; phylum Chordata; class Aves; order Eurypygiformes; family Rhynochetidae; genus Rhynochetos; species Rhynochetos jubatus. The sequence goes on from CM050690.1 coordinate 53,643,283, forward strand.
CACAAACCCTTGATGTGCATGAAACTGCCTATTTCAGCCCAAATGCTCTAGAGGGCACAGTGCTCCTGGAGAACCTCAGCATCTGTCCTCATAGCTGAGGAGGACAGTCTGCCAGAGAAATTTGTGTTCGAAATTGTACTTCTTTACCTGGGGTGTTTGGGGAGATTCCTCACTGCTCAGGCAGCATTAGTCCTTCCTCTTCATAGACTTCAGCTCCCCATCAAAAGGCAAGTGTAACATAGCCAAATCTGTATTAGTAGCTACGACTCTGAACTCTAACCCAATTTTGCATTAGTGATGATGTGGGCTAATGAAGGAAGAGCCATCAGCCACAGGAGCCATCTCTGGAGTGGACTGTGGCCCATTGCTGGGACACCCACCCCATCTCCATGCGTGTGTCTGCTCATGTGGCATGTCCCAGAGGTCTGCGCCCTGGCCAGCAGGACAGGAGGTGCCTGTTGAGCTGGATGTAGGCACGATCAGCTCTAAAGAAAGCTGCAGCTGGAATCTGGAAGCAATTGGGGAACCATTCCTCTTTTGTTTCATTTTCGTTATAGCCAGACCCTTGATTTGGACTACCATCATTTTTTTCTAGGATATTTCTAAAGAGAAGATTTCTGCATGACCAGGGTTTATCTAATCTTAATGGAAAGTGAAAGCTGGCTTCTTCTCTTTGACAGACCTTACCCTGTTCACACCCCACAACACTGCCTCCTACTTTTCCCTGGGGAGAAGCACTATCAACCGGGCTTCAAGTGGCATCTTCGTACTGTATCCCTATTTCTAAACCTAGTCCTGACTTTGGCACAGAAAAAAAAAAAAACCACCAGATAATGTCATCAAAAGTAGTCTGTCTTGTTTCTGTAAGATACAGATGTGTGTTTTGTGCTCTGCAGCTGACAGAAGGCAATGAGCAGGCAAAGCATTGAGATTTTGCTTCTAAATCTCAGAGGACATGGAAGTTCAGGCAATAAAGTAAGTTCCCCCTGCCACCAGATTTATTTAGACAAGTTTTTGAAGTCAATTTGTTGCTTTGAATGTTCATTTAGGTTTGGAATTACAGGTTAAAAAAAGGACAATGTTACGAAAACAGCTCTGACTTTCGTAGAGTCCACATGATTTTCTATCATTTGGCTCATAGTTGAACTGTTGCCTTGCAAGTGTTGTCATTTCCAATTGATTCAGTAATGGCCAGGGCTTTGTTTGTGATAGCTGTGTTCTGACACAGTTGAAGCTGTCTTGCTTGGGATTACCCTGCACTGAATTATCCTGAGCTGAATTTTCAATTCCTCTCATTTATTCTCTGAAGAGACTATTTCTTTCTCTGGCAACATGTGAAACAACGATAATTACCAGGAAGGGTTGGTTACACATAGTGACAGGTAAATTGAATGGCAGGTGAAACTCTCTGGGACTTAGGGGGTTGTAGACATCCCCATGTGAGATCTTAGGACAGGAAGAGGAATGAAGCTTTGGATGGAGGCTTTTACTTCTTGAAAAATCCTGGTAGTCTTCCCAGTTTTGCAGACAAAAGATGCAAACTGAAAATCTCCCTATCTCCTCAGCTATCAGAAACTGAAAAGTTGGTTAGGGAGAAAGGCAGTGCTTGAACAGCAAACAGCAGCAAGAAGAGATGAAAAAGAGAACCCAGAAAAGTCAGAAGATGCATCTCTGTGATGTGCATAGCAAGATATGTATGGGTGATAATAATTTGCCTGTGATAAAATACATCCTTTTCTCTGCAAATGACCTCCCAGCAACCCAATTGCTGTCTGTGTGCTCCAGCACCCTGCCGAACTTTGCACTAACTGTACGGGATCTGCAGACATTGGCCCCGATCCAGGTGGGCTGGAACCCACACTGCAGGCATACTTCCTCTCACCAGTGATGGCTTTTGCATCCCTTGCCCATCCGCCTGCACCCGCCTGCACCTGGGGAAGAGAAGACCAGGATGGGCTTCCATATCCATCACCCAGCTGCCATCGTTAGCGACTGCAGTCCAAATAAACACTTGCTGAACTTAAACCTTCAAAGTAGGATTTTTTACAACGGTGGGAAACGAAGGCTGGCAGGGTTGTCCACGATCTGGCAGGCACCCCATCCTGGCAGGAGGATGGCCACCCAGCTGTCCATCCCCTGCCCTGGTCCCAGAATGAGGCTTTCTTCCTTTGTGGTGTGCTGGCCACCTGGTGCAGGTACTGCTGTTTTGGCTTCTGTCCTATAAAAGCATGGGAATTGCCAAGGGAAATAATGCAGGAAAACTTTTTTTGGCCATCTCATAACTCAATGACTGGCAGAGGCATTCTGGCTTGGTCTGGTCAGTGGAGTACCATCAGCTTTGTATAAGAGATGGTTTTATTACTCCTAATTAAGTGGCAGCTGGAGGTTGGCTGGCTCTTGCCCACTGCCTGAGCCAGATGAGGTCTAGAGGCAAAACCAAGTGGAATGAATAGCTGAGGCAAATCAAGTGTGACCGGGTATCAACAAAGTTAGGGTTTAATCTCAAAGCTTATAATTTAAAATTAAAATGAGCACTATAAATACAGCAGATCTAGAGCCTGTAATCCTGTTTAGAACCAATTTGGTGGGATCTATCCATATAATTTGCTGGACAGGATAAAGCTTTAACAATGGCTTTGAAGTTTTCTTGGAAGAGCAGATCAGAAGCTAAATATTTTCTGTGTAGTGAGAGAACATGACGTATGAAATCACAAGTCAGTCCTGAGTTCTGCTCAATGCATTAATGGTCTGCAAAGACAAGATTCAGAGGCGCTTACAGTGACTGAGCTTGGTTTTGTGCACAAGGAAACTTCCAACATGCCAGAGTCTGAAGTTAAAATTTCCAGGAGCATCAGGTTATATTTTCACAAGTGATTTAGGCACATTTTAGCAGTCTAGCCTACCATCTCTGTCTGTTTTCATTCCCAGTCTCAATTCCTACATCCCCCTTAGTACCAGTAACAGCTCTTTTGACTCTGAATTTAGTTGTGTATAACTGGAGTCTGACTTTCTCCAGTTTCAAAGCAGTATGTGCACCACTGTTACATCTCATAGTCATTAACTAATTTCACAGAGCCATTAACCAATTTGGCAAGTATTTTCTTCATTTTACAACTGCAGAACTGGGGTCTGGTTCATCCTGAGTAAGGCTGGATGGGTGTTTCATGGCATGAATCCAGTTTGTTGACTGATGCCTGACACCATCTTTTCCTTGTCACCAGCCCAAGAGCCAACTTCTCACAGGACCATCACTGCAGTGTGAAGCCCATGTCTTTTCTCTGGGGCTCTTCTGACTGTATCAGCAGAAAGCCTCATTCACTCTATTTGGGTCCTTATGTTGGAGTCATGCCTGCATTTTTGTGTATGCCTTTCTCCAAGAAGAGATCCTGTTATACAAAATCTTTCCAGCATGCCACTTCTTCCAGCCAAAGCTCTGCTAGCTTTGGTGGCAGTGTTTATTCATTCATCCTCACTGTGGATACCTTTAAGGGTAACTGGGAACACAACCAGACAGAGCTAGAACTGGCCACAGATCTTCCAGCTTCATCCTTAATTTTCTTCTCTGAACTATATGGGGCCCCTGTCCTGCCTTCACTTGATTTGCACCAAGTGCTCTTCATGGGACGGAGGCCGGTTTGCTGTGGGCAGTGAAAAGGCTTCTCACTTCTTTGCATTTTGGCAGACATTGGTATTGAGTGGTGTCTGTGAGCAGCAGAGATCTACACACCCGGTTGCTGAAAGACAGTTCTGAGAGCAGCCGATACTGCGCTCTGAAGGAGCATTCAGATGGCCTCATCTTACTCTCATCTGGATTGATTCAGAACAGGCCTTCACTGACGTGCTTCTGTGCTATAAAGGTGAGGCTGTGTGTGACTGGCTTCTTGAGGCGAGGGAAAACCACAGCCGAGCATTGTGATAGTTTTGTGTTCTGTGAATTTCTGAGGTTTTTTTACAGCCACTTTACAAACCATGGCATGAGAGACACACAGATCACTACTTCTTAACATGGCCTGATCTCGGCAGGTGTCTAAAAGCAGAGCAATAGCTTCTAACTGGAAAAGACTTGGAGGCAAAGTGCCGGAGGGATCTCCCACCGCCAGAGCTCTCTCTTGCAGCAGGACGGAAACTGAGGACCCAGACTCCTAATGCTCCCGCACGTCTGCTCTCTGGCCCCGAAGCTGCACAGGGCTTGTGGCGCCCCCCTGCCCGAGGGGAGCAGGGATGACTGCCGGGCAGGACAGGGGGAGCAGCCGTGGCCAGTGAGGAGAGTGGGGGAAGTCTCCGTGCTCGTGGAATAGGCCAGATTGTGGCCTGCCCACGTTACTGCAACCTCCCGGGTGATGCCAGCTTGGCACCAAAGGATCTCTTGTATCCTGCCCGGCGTTACCCTGCATCACAGAAACATAGAAACATAGATTCGTAGAATTGTTTAGTTTGGAAAAGACCTTTAAGAATATCAAGTCCAACCATTAACGCAGCACTGTTGATACCACCACTAAACCATGTCCCTCAGCACTTTGTCCACACGTTTCCTAAATCCCTCCCAGGATGGTGACTCCACCATCTCTCTGGGCAGCCTGTTCCAGGACCTGACAGCCCTTTCTGGGAAGACATTTTCCCTGATATCCCATCTAAACCTCCCCTGGCACAACATGAATCTGTTTCCTCTTGTCTTATCATCCCATCATCTTGTCCTAGGATCCTTTCACCACGTCTGATTTCCGATGCCCAACTCACATGCTCTTAGGAGAATTTGGCATTCTATTTGGTGATGACTGGGTGCTGACAAAATGAGGCTGCTGAGACGAAACCTCTGCACTGTGTGCTCGTGATCTTTTATTTCAGGTTTCCCTTTCCACTTTAATTAACCTAATTTGATTACTTTAGTTCCAGGATGTGCCAGCAGCTTTTCTGAAACTAGCTATAAAAAACCAAACAACCCCAAACCCTCAAGAAGCTGGACTCTAACCAGCTTCAAACAGTGCACAGCAAGTGTGCCATGTCCAATTTGGTTCAAATCCAGACAGCACTCTTTTTAGGAGTTCTGGTGTAAGGCGAACACCCCATTTCATCTATAGGTAGAAATCCAAATACATTGTCTTCATTGGTGCCTAGTTTATCACACATACCTCAGTCTTCAGCTAAAAACATATAAACAAATTTAAGGGAGACAGAGGAAGAAAATAAAGGGAAATCAAAAAGTTAGTGCCTCTGCAACTCTTGTTTGTAAGGACCACACTTTTATAACTAAAACCTGTATAACAATCAGCAGTGATTAATTGCATTAACTGTGTGCTCCCCGTCTACTTTTCTGGAGTATTTTTGCTTTGCAGTCAGTTTATGAGTCTGTAGCACAGTCGGCACTATTGCTGGTCTGCTTTCACAGCACAAGCCCCAGTCCCAGAAGAGGCATTACACTACATACTGCCTGTGCTGGGTTCAGTCAGGAAAGGGCTAACTCCCTTTACTCTGGTTGGCAGGGAACTCTGTTGCTGGACAGTAAGTGAAAACATTGATAAGGCCTCAGCTGGTGCTGGGGATGGCCTGTACTGAACTCAAGGTCTTTTGTTCACTTCAGATACTGTAGCTGACCCAGACTAACCAAGGAAGTATTTCATCCCATAGTCCGTCATGTTCCGGTCTTTTTGGGTGGGGAAGAGGGTCCGGTAGCCATTACTCTTCCCTTCTCTCTCTCCCTTACTCCCTTGCTCGTCTCTCCGGGCACTTGCTCACCCTCCTGCGTTAGCTGCTTTGCCAACTCCTGTGCTGGCTCATTCATGTGGGAGCTGGTGGGTTGTTTTGAGTTTTCTGGCCGTGTTATCAGGGATAGGGTTTGCTCGGAATCTGCTGCGTAGGCTCCCGGGCTCCGGCCTTCAGGCCGCAGCTCTCGGGCTGCGATCGCTCTCGGGCTGTGGTTCTCGGGCTCTCAGGGTCTGATTTTCATCCCTCAACATCTGGGTGTGCATTGGTCAGTGGATGGTGGGAAATTGTATCCTATTGTATCATATTGTATATATTGTACTATATGTTTCATTTTCTACTATTTTAAGTATTTATTAGTAGTAGTACCTGTATGTATTGATTTAGATTTAATTAGTAAATAGTTCTTATCTCAATTTTACGAGCTTCCTTATTTCTTTTTCCTCCGATTCTTCCCCTCCACTGGAGGAGGGGAGGGGGATTTGTGAGAGTGGCTTCGTGGTATTTTGCTAGCCGGAGTTAAACCACGACACTGCCCATGAAGAATAATGCAGACATCACACAAATAGCAGCAATGATCTATATGTATGTATAATAGTTCCTAATAATGAATTTCCATTATTTTGCAGGGTATTTTCATGTGTCCATTGATCAGACCAAAGGCCCGTTGAGAAGGAGAGGAGTGCAGGGAGAGAGCTGACTTCATCACTGCACGTCTCCCATGTTCAAACTGGTTCGGCTGTTTCAGAGTTAATATTAGAAGGCAGAGCAACGGCCGACAGACTGGAAGTGTTGCACTGATTGAATCCTGCTGAGGACAAGCCTAATTATACAGTGCTTAAGATGTTGTCACAGCATCTTGTCTGTGTCAGAGCTCTAAAGTTGCTGACAGCAGGAATTTAGTTTTTTATATTCCTGCTGTAGACATGGCCCCTACATCCTTGATGCACTGTTATTCCCAATACAACCTACATACTGCATCATCTCATTGGGATAAATCGTTTTGTCTGTTAGAAATGATGTTACTAACAAACATTCTTTTAAAAGTTTCTCAGTTAAGCAGAAGTTCTGTTTTTTAAAAAAGAGTATCAGATAAATAAATAATTAGTGGAGAAATTTCAGTGCAGCCCTTTATTCTTCTAATACTGAAACCAAAAGTAAAGTTAATGCATTGTCAAGGCCGTTGTTGACACAGTTAATTCTGGGATAATACAAGTAGTAAACTGGTAATCTTCTTTCCATTATTCACATACATATATGTGTATCTAAATATGTGTATATGTATGTAGATAGATATATAGGTATAGGCACAGGTATAGGGAGGAAGGTAGGTAGGTAGGAAGGCCGATAGATATGTAGAAATAGATGTGTTTTTTCTGAAATAATCTTTAATGCCATATTCTTTAATAATCACCATATCCCATAGCAAATATAAATACAATTTGTTTTTACGAGTTAGTCTGGATCTCCTTTTGTAAAAAAAAGAAAAAAGATAAAAAGAAAATATTTTAAAATAAAGCAGGAGGCAATGACAACTTATTTGAGGATGCTTTTCAAAACTGGCAGCAATGCTGATCATCTGGAGATCCTTCTGATTTCAGTGGACTTAGTAGGTGCAAATCCAATATGGTGCAAAAGTAAAGTTTGAAGGATCATTTCCAGCCTGTCATCCATCCCTACTCCTGGGCTCTAATACTGCAGCTGGTGCACTGACCTGCAGCATGCTCCAGACAACACCAGACTTTCTACGGGATGTGCAGATAAAAGATTTATTGCATGGAATGACTCCAGGATCCTTTAACCTTCTGCAGCTCTATTTCAATTCGCCTGCTCTGAGCAGCTTCCAGGTTCTAGGTAGCTGGTCCTGCAATGACGAGTGTGTTTTGGCAGGCCCTGATGTGTGGACGCTTACTTGCAGACTGAGGAAGACACTGTTGTGATGATGAAGAGCTGAAGCCACCATGGTGTGGGATAAAGTGCCACATTGTGCTCATGTCAGTAGTTCAGAGTTAGGCAGGCAATATTTGAGTACCTCTGTATTAAGTGATTTTTGAAAACAGCTTTTCTATTTGCTTCTAGAGAGTGCCCCGGTAATCAGAGAGGTCAATACAGTGAGTTATATAGCCAGGTTTTCCTTTATGATAATGTGTGACCTATAAACACAGTTTGTTCATTTCAAATGGTTTAGTTGAACCATAGAAATCCCTGAGCAAACATCCTTTATGCAGTTATGCTGGGTTCAGTCAGGAAGGAGTTAATTCTCTTTACCGTGGCTGGTATGAAGCTGTGTTCCTGGATGCAGAGAGAAGTACTGATAAGGTCTTCGCTGGCGCTGGGGAATGCCTGCACTGAATTCAAGGTCTTTCTCCACTTCTGATACTGCAGCTGCATTCCCAGCTCTCGCTGTCTGGCTACCGGCAGTGCAGGGGACACACAGTTCAGACATCTGATCCAAACTGACCGAGGAAGTATTTCATTATGTAGTACGTCACGTTCAGGGCTTAGGCGAGGAGGGGGTCTGTGAGCCATTGCTTTCTCTCTTACTCTCTTGCTCGTTTACTTCCATACACTTGCTAACTCCTGTGCTGGCTCATTCGTGAGGGCGTTGGTGGGTTTGTTTAGTTTTATCGATTATGCTATTGCTGATAGGGTTTGCTTGGAATCTGCTGTGATAGCTCTCAGGCTCTGGCCCTCGGGCTGCAGCTCTCAAGCTGTGATTGCTCTCGGGCTGCGGCTCTCGGGCTCTCTGGCTCTGACTCACACTCCTCAACACCTGGTTGTGCACTGCTCGGTGGGTGGTGAGCAACCCTGTCATAATTGTATCATAGTGTATCATATGTTTTATTTTCCATTATTTTAATATTATTAGTAGTATTTGTATTTATTAATTTAGATTTAATTAGTAAATAATTTTTATCTCAGTTTTACAAGCTTCCTTATTTCTTTTTCCTCCGATTCTCCCTCTCTGCTGGAGAAGAGGAGAGGGGATTTGTGAGAGCGGCTTCGTGGTATTTTGCTAGTCAGAGTTAAACCACGACAGCAGTTTAAACTTCTTATATCAACTTAGCTTATATCTTTACTTTCTTTGTACAAGACAATCTCCTATGGTCAATTTCAGCCAGCAAATGTAAATATTCGGACAGAAGTTTACCCTGGTTTATCTATATCAGCTTCAATTTCAACACCCTGGTAAAGCCTCATCAGCCTTCTAAACATTCCTGGGAATGGTAAAAGAATTTCAGTGCAAATCAGGATCAAGTTCTTAAGTCTTGATTGATTTTCATTAAAAATATAAACCTATTTGAAGGAACGTAAATTGGAATACTTTTCTCTCTTCCCTCACATGTTGCATGTTTGGTTTAGCTGAGTTTGCTGCTTGCTGTTCAGAGATTTGATCTTTCAACAGCTTGTTCTAAACAACATTCCCTTTCCCAAGAGCTCAGTATAATCCTCCATGGGGGGAAGAAATCAATAGGATCTTCAGGGAAACAAAACAAAGAAATGATCCCAAAATGAATTTTCTGCACGGACATCTGACACATGTGAGGAGCCATCTGGCCTTGAGTCCACACCTAAAGCAATTTGATAGTGATGGTGGGGAAGCAAAGCTACAAATCCTGGAATTTATCTTCGCCAGCCTGATCCCACCATTAGCTCTTTTGTGTGGCAGCACGAGAGTTCTGCCTATTTAAAACACCTTATTTGACCCACTCTGAGTGCTGGCAAAATTAGCATTCATGTCTCTCTTTGCTACTAGTCACTCCTACAAAGCACCAGCAGCCCTCCCTCATGCCAGCAAAGGGAAAGAAGGACAGAAAATGAAGCTACCTATTAAAAACAAAACAAAACAAAACAAAAAAAACCAGATGTCAGCAGGAATCCTCCTTACTGGGCTATATAAAGTTCCTTAGAGCCAGTCAAAAAAGAAAAAAAAAAGAAAGAAGAAAATGTAAAAATGTTTTCATGTCCCCAGGCATAGCGTTAGAAAGCCAACCCATCTTTGAATAGCTCCTTCCAAAGTAATTTTCAGTCATTTCAACACTACAAAGTGACTACATTGCTTTCCCCTACCTAGGTGGTCTGTGGAACAGTAATATATTTACATGACCCAAACTTTGTTGCTAAACCAGTTGAAAAGCTATGTATCAGCATGCTTATTGTGCAGAACCCCCAGGCTACAGCTAGTCTAAATGCAAAGACTGGACAAACCCAGAACTTAAACCACAACTCTCAATGAAGTGGCAAATAAAACTGGATGTGTGATGGCAGAAGAAATGGTGCTGGACCCTTAGGTGTAAGGTCAGATATCACTGTGTTGCCAGAATGTCCAAAAATCCCCAAATCTTTGTATTCCTCAAATCAAGACTTCTTGTCCTGGCATGGCCCAGTATAGGTCATGCCCAACAGACATGGGCAAAGCTCAGATGTTCAGGGCCTTTAGGTGGAGACATGAGTGGATCCCCTTCCCATCTGAGGCAGAGTTTTCCTTGATGACCTTCAGCAAACTGGAAACCGCCATGCCTCAGTTTCCACCATCTGTAAAAAAATGACAGCACCTTTTGATAGCCATCTCATGTTCAACAATAAAGACTCTGGGCAGACCTTATAGCACCTTCCAGTACCTGAAGGGGCTACAAAAAAGCTGGAGGATGAGACTTTTTACAAGGGCCTCTAGTGACAGGACAAGGGCTGATGGGTTTAACCTGAAAGAAAGGAGATTTAGATTGGACATCAGGAAGAAATTATTCCTGGAGAGGGTGGTGAGACACTGGATGGTGCCCCATCCCAGGAAGTGTTCAAGGCCAGGATGGATGGGGCTTTGAGCAACCTGGTTTATATGGCAGGCAGATAAGAACTAGGTGATGTTTAAGGTCCCTTCCAAAACAAACCATGCTATGATTTTGTGATAATGCTTGTAGGTTGCTACAGAATATATAGGCATATATTTCACAGAAGGTGAAATTCAGTTTCGAGACATCTTGTAAGTGCTAGGCAACAAATAGGTTTTTGTGTGTTAGTTAATGACTACCACTGCTCATTAGAAGCAGCCTCATTTTCAAGTTCATTTTCACCCTCACCTTGATTTCTAATAACAAGCAGGAACTATATGACCAATTCCTCGCAATTAGAGCATTTTTTGGTTGCATATGGTAAGTCATTATTTGATTTAAGCAGTGGATGACCCCAAAGCTCTGACTTTAGTTGTGTATAAGTACAAAGGTATTTGCCAATTTTTCAACAGGTTTACCCAGAAAACTGGATAAAAATGCAAGAAGATAAAATCGAAGAACATGCACAAAAAAAGGACAGGTTCCCTTTTGAGGGGAACAGAGGGCCCAATATGTCGCCCAGACCCATCCCACAGGGATGTCTGCTGCCTCCCTGGGGTGCGGGTTAGGGACATCACCAGGAAACTTCCTGATCTGGTAAAGCCCTCGGACTATTACCCTCTACTGGTAATGCAGGTGTGCAGTGATGAGCTCGAGGAAACGAATCCAAAAGCCATCAAAAGAGACTTCAGGGCACTGGGGCAAATAGTTGCAGGATCGGGGGCACAGGTAGTGTTCTCCTCAATCCCTTTAGCAGCAGGGAAGAATACTGAGAGAAACAAGAAAGCACACCCGTTCAACACATGGCTCAGAGGCTGGTGTGAGTGGTTGAGCTTTGGGTTCCTTGAACATGGGGACGTTTATATGGTACCAGGCCAGCTGGTGACAGATGGAGTACAACTGTCTCCAAAGGGAAAAAGTATTCTAGCCCATGAATTGGTAGGGGTCATCAATAAGGCTTTAAACTAGGTTGGAGGGGAGAGGGGGGCAAAACCATCAGGGACACCAAGAGATGTCCAGAGCCTGGAGAAAACTCGCTGCTCACCAGGAGAACACCTGGCAGGCAAAACAGGGAAATTCTAGATGCTCCAGTCTGCAAGCCAACTCCATTGAGGGCCCATTTTAAATGCCTCTATGCGAACGCACGGAGCGTGGGGAATGAGCAAGAGGAGCTAGAGATGTGTGCATGCATGAGGCGCTATGACCTCATTGGTATTGTGGACACATGGTGGGATGGCTCCTATGACTGGAGTGTCATAATGGAGGGGTACAGGCTCTTTAGGAAGGACAGGCAGGGGAGACATGGAGTGGGGGGTTGCTCTGTATATCAGTGACCAGCTGGAGTGCGTGGAACTCCACCTGGGGATGGATGAGGAGCTGACTGAGAGCTTATGGGTCAGGATTAAAGGGAGGGAAGGGAGAGAGAGAACATAGCAGGAGTTTGCTACAGGCCACCTGGCCAGGATGAGCAAGTGGATGAGGCCCTCTACAGGCAGATATCAGCAGCCTCATGGTCACAAACCCTGGTCCTCATGGGGGACTTCAACCACCTGTTATCTATTGGAAGGACAACACGGCAGGGCACAAGCAAACCAGGAGGTTCCTGGAATGTATTGATGACAACTTCCTTATCCAAATGATAGAGGAGCTGACAAGGAGAGGTGCCATGCTGGACCTTGTTCTCAACAACAGGGAGGGGCTGGTGGCAAATGTGAAGCTCAAGGGCAGCCTTGGCTGCAGCGACCATGGAATGGTGGAGTTTGAGATCCTTAGATCCTTGGAGGCAAGGAGGGCACATAGTAAGCTTGCTATGCTGGACTTCAGGAGAGCAGACTTCAGCCTCTTCAGGGAACTGTTTGGAAAGGTTCCTTGGGAAGAAGCCCTGGAGAGAAGAGGGGCCCAAGAAATCTGGCAAGTATTCAAGGACCACCTCCAAGCTCAGGAGCAATGCATCCCAATGAAGAGGAAGTTGGGTAAAAGTGCCCGGAAGCCTGCGTGGATGAACAAGCAGCGCCGGGACAAAGTAAAACAAAAAAAAGAAGCCTACAGTGGGCGGAAGCAAGGACAGGTACCCTGGGACAATTACAGGGAAGTTGTCCGAGAGGTCAGAGATCAGGTTAGGAAAGCCAAAGCCCTGACAGAATTAACCTGGCCAGGGAGATCAAGGCCAACAAGAAGGGCTTCTATAGTTACATTGGGGATAAAAAGGAAATCAGGGAAAATGTGGACCCTCTGTGGAAGGAAACGGGAAAGCTGGTTTCTCAGGACATGGACAAGGCCGAGGTACTCAATGCTTTATTTGCCTTGGTCTTCACTGTCAAGGGCGCAGGCCGTACCCCCAGAGTCATGGAAGACAGGGGCAAGAACTGGGAGAATGGAGAGTCACCCATGGTCAGTGAGGATCAGGGTCAGGAACACCTCAGGAACCTGAAGGTGAACAAGTCCATGGGACCTAATGGAATACATCCACGGGTCCTGAAAGAACTGGCAGATGAGGCCGCGAAACCTCTATCCATCATATTTGAAAAGTCATGGCAGACTTTTGAAGTGAACGTGAAGGTGACATTCCCGCTGACTGGAAAAGTGGAAACATAACCCCCATCTTTAAAAAGGGAAGAAAGGGGGACATGGGGAAACTGCAGGCCAGTAAGTCTCACCTCTGTGCCTGGTAAGATCATGGAGCAGATTCTCCTGGAAATCATGCTGAGGCACTTGGAGAATGAGGAGGTGATTGGTGACAGCCAACATGGTGGATGGGAAGCTGAACATGAGCCAGCACTGTGCGCTGGCAGCCCAGAAAACCAACCGTATCCTGGGCTGTATCAGGAGACGTGTGGCCAGCAGGTTGAGGGAGGGGATTCTCCCCCTCTGCTCTGCTCTTGTGAGACCCCACCTGGAGTACTGTGTCCAGCTGTGAGCCCTCAGCATAAGAAGGATATCGACCAGTTGGAACGAGTCCAGAGGAGGCCATGAAGATGACCAGAGGGCTGAAGCACCTCTCCTATGAAGAAAGGCTGAGAGAATTTGGCTTGTTCAGCTTGGAGAAGAGAAGGCTTCGGGGAGATCTTATTGCAGCCTTCCAGTACCTGAAGGGGGCCTACATGGAAGCTGGTGTGTGTGTGTGTGTGTGTGTGTGTGCTTTTTACAAGGGCCTGTAGCAACAGGACAAGGGATAATGGGTTTAAATTGAAAGTGGGGAGATTTAGATTAGATATCAGGAAGAAAATCTTCACAGAGAGGGTGTTGAGGCACTGGAACAGGTTGCCCAGAGAAGCTGTGGATGCCCCATCCCTGGCAGTGTTCAAGGCCAGGCTGGATGAGGCTTTGAGCAACCTGGTCTAGTGGAAGGTGTCCCTGCCCATGGCAGGGGGGTTGGAACTAGATGATCTTTAAGGTCCCTTCCAACCCAAACCATTTTATGATTCTATGATATTTACTAATTAACTTCAGCAGCATTAATTTCTCAGCATTTTTGCAAGATGTCACTTCCCTGTATCAAGATTACTGACCCAGACTTTAGCAAACTAATAGAAGACAGACTGTGCATTTAAGGAGAAACAGCAACCCATGATTTTAATCACTGCCCACGGCAAGGTTTTGCTAGCAGGGATCCACCTGGATCTGTAGGGTAATGTATACATCATTCATCTTTCCCGTGAGTTGTTCTACATGATCTGTTCTGTATTATCAGAAATAATTGTAGGAGAGGAAATAGCAGTCATTAACAATCAACACACGTGCTTATCCAGATTTTTTCTGTGGTGTAGAAACCTCATCTTTTGGAGATGCTGGGCACATTTTGGGTCAGCTGCACTATACTTGCAGTAGGTGATGCTATCTTGCTCACTTTAGTCTTCTTTCCAGCATGGAGGAAGATAAAGATAAAATCATATGAATTAATAAAAGAGTTTTGTCTGAGCTTCCCAACCTCAAACCTCTGGGTTTGTTTAAGCTTTAGATGAAGTTTAGGAAGGTGAGTCACATTCCAGATTAATGCATTTTGCTTACACCGAGATTTTACAACAGTCACTGGAGCCACTGAATTTTTGTAAAGTATTTTTAGCAAGTGAAGTCATTGGTTTGTCAACATCTTTCTTTAAATGTGAAATTGTGTGTGTACCACTTTCTGTTCAGACGGTGTATTCCTGGGTCTGCATTATTGCATCGGAGGGTGAAGTGAGTCACTCAGGACCAGCTCTTAGATTCTGTGGCCCTTGCTGAAAAAGGAAGAGGGTTTCCTCTGCAAACCCAGGGCAGTTCTTGTTTCAGAGGCCAGACTAGCACTGAACCATGAGACACAGAGGTACCATTCCAATTTCTACTTCTTACTCTCCCCATGATTTACTCACAATGTGACCATAAGCTGAACTTACTTATGATGTGGTCCCATGAAATACACAGACTGTTTAACCCTCAGTGACTCAGTTTCCCCAAGTGGATAAATATATACCATTTTTCTTGGCTTGCAAACATTTGTTAGTGTAATTACTGTTCGTAATGAAAGGCTCCACAGAAGAATAAAAAGGAGAAATATTTAATTCTGCAAATGGGTCTTCATACACTTGTCTCCTAGTGACATACTCTACAGCTCTACTGGCCTTCTGTGTGCGAGAGTATCTAAAGGGTTTAATGGGGCTGTTCCCAATATGCAAAGCAGTAACCTGAAAGACTGCACTTATGCAAATGCAGTTCTGCTCTTCATGGTTGTAGGTCAGGTGCTTGTGCTGGCTTGCTCTTATTCCACCAAAACGCTCTTTGAATACTACTCATGCCTGAGGGACCTGTCTAAGTATCTGAAAGTCAGCTTGATCTGGCTACGATCTTCCCAGGTTTTTCACTTTCTGGAGTGAAGTCCCCCCTGGAAATGCCTCCCTAGAAAGTCCATGGAAAAGATGTACACACTATGCATTTAAATCCAATCCGTCTGAGTTCTTGTGGGGTTAACACAATCGCTTTGTATGCTTCTAATCGGGCTTTCCCCAAGGCAGACCTTTTACCACACAATATGTGCCTTTAAAAGTGTCAGAGGGGGTTCAGCTCTGGGTTTGGTCCTTGATGATGCACTGAATTTAGCTGATGCAGTGACTGTTGCTGGTGCACGAACTGAGCAGATGGACATTAAATTAGACACGTCACTTCTCAGTGGGTGTCGCTGTTGCTCTCCCTTTGTGCAGTAATAAATCCTTCAAGTATTACTAAATTTTTTACTGTGCAAATAGCCCAAAAAACCATCTTGCACCCCTTCATGTTAAAAAAAATACAGTTAAGAAGTGCATGCTTTTTCTGCTGTAGGGTACAAAGGGACTATGTCCCAGACTGCTGCACTGGGCCTTTCTCCTAAAGGGTCCTGTGATGGAGGAAGCTTGTCACACCTCTTCTCACTGAATATAAATCAAACAAGTGACAAATAACAGCAAGATGCCAGATGGTAACCATGCAGAACTTGGTCATCCCAACCCATGTGTCTTCCAAATAATATGTCTCACCAAAGTATCTCAGCTCTTGAGAAACACCAATTTCACCTCAGTTCTGCAATACACAGAACAAGAATACAAGAAATACAAGAACAAGAATACAAGAAATACCTTGACATGTAGGTGGGATAGCTGAGTCAGCAAGAGAATAAGTAATGTAATGGTGTTGTGCGCTTCTGTTCTGACCACAGACCTTCCATTTCTCTTACACCTCTCACAAAGTCACTCAACTTGACCCTTGACCTATCAGGGAAGAGATGTTCAGCCCCCATGCCACCTCTGTGAAGCCACCTTTGTGGAAACCACATCTGTGAGGGCCATGACACAGGCAGTCCTTCTTCCAGAAGTTTCTTCTGGTGTTGCAGATTTGGGCATGGAGCTTTACTGAGTGGTTTTTTTTCTTCTCACCTGCAAAACGTGAGTATTTGCATTTCCAAAACGGGAAGGTACACAGTGGCAGCACAGCCTTCCTCATCTATCAGCTCTCCTCATCTCCAGCAAGACTAGGAAATAGCTTGTAGTGAAATGACACTTTTTTTTACTTTGCAGTTTCCTTTTGTTGTCATTCTATGTAAACGTTTTGGCAGTACAATAATCTGTTCCTTCTCCCTCTTCTTTCCACGTTGTTCTTACCTAAAGTTGTAAAGAAAAAGCATAGAAAATCCAAGAAGGGTTGTTTTTCAGGAAGAGGCTTTCAAGGAAATCTAAGAGCAGTCTATTCCAATGTTTTTTAAAGCTGATTTGAGCAACATGGGGCTTAGGACATAAATATGGAGCAAATGGAGATTATTTTTCCTCTGTATATTTAGACATCCAGATTTTCTGTCTTGAAGAGCAGTGAATGATGAGAATAATTAGAACTAAGAGGCTGAAAGCTGAGAAATTGTGAAAAAACCCATCCAAAATAAGAAACCTTTTAAGTCCATTTCTTGTGTGGAAAAGTTTCCTGGCCCTATTTAGCTCCAGTGATCACTGAGCATGATGAAGGAAGGATATATTTAAAGAAATGTTAAATTAAAAGTCTCGAATTCTTAAATTAATGCTAAACATGATGCCTCCAAGAGATCTTCAAGATATGGGGAATAAATTGGGCATACAGTGAAACATTTTTGTTTTTACTGAAAAATTCACTGATTTTAGATAATTCCTTGTTATATGGGTCTAAAACATAAACGTTACTTCTTAAAGTACTTTCTGTTGATCTCCTGCACCTACTTAATGCTAATTCTGTCAAAATTGCAATCCAGTCTGTCTTCCAAATGTAGGTGATTTAGGGTAGGGTTTAAAAATGTATGGTTAAAAACAATGCTGAATGACATCTGATATTACCACTCTATGGAGATTCTGTATTTTAACTTCTACATTCCTGTTGACTTCAGTGAAAACATAAAATATACTGACCTCCATTTGATAGGATAATCAACTGCACTGAGATCTTAATTTCTATCCAATCACTATTAGGTTGCCTTTCCCTCTGCCTCCCTCTAGAGAGCTGTAGTATTTTCGTCAGCACCACCTGTGTTTCTTCCTACCCCACTTAATTCCCAGGTTAACTACTTCTCCCAGAGCACCCAGAAGTGTGGGAGTCCTGTTAGACAAAGTGTAAGAAGAGGTGACGCAAAGACTCCATCCACCATGCCTCTTGGGAAGCACTACAGCATCACAAGTTGATGCAGTATCATTTTCAAATGCCTTGATATTTTTGAATCTGAATTACACTGATTTTCACACTGAATTGCAGAATTTTGACTCGGGTAGGTGTAGAATGGTGGCCTGACAGCCTAAGTGAAGCTTTGTTGAGCTCTCCCTGCTAGGTAGTATGGCTGCATGGCAGTAATCTCCCATCAAGCTGGGACACCCCTCAAGGCTGCTCCTTAAGGCTGAGAGACCCTTTACCAATGACAGATCTTTGGACCGATACCATGCATAACCTTGTAATATGATAATTTTAATTTTACCTTGGTAACTTTTATTGCATGCTGTATTGATGCTAATGAAACATTATTAAACTTTTAGTATTTCATCCTTTATATATGAACTGCTGACAAAGTCTGGGACAAAGTTTGGATCCAGCTGCACCAAGACTCCTCTCTGGGAAGGAGTTTAGAAAACAAGGGGTTCCGTTCTGAATCTTACTGTTGTTCCAGATCTGGGCTCCTCTACCTGGTGTGCAAGAGCCAATTGACACACTGACTCAGGATACTTGTATTTATTTCAATTCTGCACAAGCAGGTGCTAGGCACTGAACACAGACATCACACCTTTCAGAAACAAAAAGTCTTTTAAACAAAATACTAACAAGGAAGAAATCACAATAAAATAACTGGTTGGTCACTTATACTTTTCCCCACCACCCACATATGTTCATGTTTTCAGCATGTGGGGGAGGTGTTCTTCATGAGCATCTTCATTATTCATAAAGGGGTGTGATTTTTAACATGAAAGTCACTTAAGGCTAGTTCTGGGGACAAATTTTAATTAGGGTCCAGCATAGGCTCAGGTAATAGCTCTGTTCCTGACCTCTGGAGGACCAGTACCCTGCTCATCCCCTAACGGTATGTGATGTGATGCTCTTCTTACCCGTATGTAACTTGTGATTATCAGCTGAATTAGCTAGCCATACTAGAATATACTCGGCTGGAATAAGGCTGTGACAAATGGGTTAAGGCCATACACATAAAATTGTTCTAGAAAGCCAGTGTCCAGTGGAAGCAATTAGAGTACTAGAAATGTATTGCTTGATACTTAATTGCACTGTCAGTTAGATAAAGCAAAACTCATGATAGTGCAGCAACAGAAGCCTTGATTATGTCAGATCTTCCATGTTGCTACTTATCAGTATTGGTTCTTGTAGAATATTGCTTAACCTAAAATATTTTGCAAATCTTAACTAGCGTGCACACACTAATGTGTGTCGGGCAGGTGCCATCTCATCACCATGTATTAAAAGCAGGAAAGAAGAAAATGAGCTGAATGGCAATGGTTCATGTTTGGAACCACCTTTTCTTTCCTCCCTTCAGTATTCTGATTACCCAGCCAAGAAGATGCATTTTCACCAGGCACTTTATATTTATTGATATTAATTGTAGCTGCCCATAGGAGAATGCCATCCCGGCATTAGCAGCTGCTTTCCACATCATTAGCTGTGCTGTCAGTTCATGCTCAAAATGTCTAGCTGCACCTTGTTTGGAGTGTGAATAATATTTTCGATTTAGCAAGGCATCTGTTTTTAATGAAAATTTAAAGGCAATTAGTGACTCAGTGTGTCAGTGAATAGGCTTTGTACATCTGAAGAGGAGTTAAAATCTTGCCTATAGTGTAGTAAATGAAAAGGTTGTAATGGTCCCAGAACAGTCACCAATTACCTCCATTATCCCACAAATTATCTCCTGCAAATTTCTTTGCAAGTGTAGCGAGCTGGTTCCTTAAAACACAAAGCTGAGAATGTTTTCCAGGCAGTAACATCTGCTTCTGGAATGAACTGGTGGGAACAGGGAGGTGCAGACTCAACAGGATTTGGGGGGGATTAAGAAAGGTGGTAGATTAGCATAACCTGCCTTTAACCTATTGTCGTGGTTTAACTCTGGCTAGCAAAATACCACAAAGCCGCTCTCGCTAATCCCCCTCCGCTTCTCCAGTGGAGGGGAAGAATTGGAGTAAAAAGAAACAAGGAAGCTTGTAAAATTAAAATAAGAACCATTTATTAATTCAATCTAAATTAATATATACAAATACTAATAATAATAAATAATTAAAATAATAAAAAAATCCCATATGATACAATATGATACTATTTCTTACCATCCACTGACCAATGCACAACCAGGTGCTGAGTAGTGAGAGTCAGACCCAGAGAATCGCAGCCTGAGGGCTGGAGCCCGAGAGCTGTCACAGCAGACTGACCAAACCCTGTCAGCAATACCATGACTGTAAACACTAAACAACCCACCAACTCCCTCACGAACAAGCCAGCACAGGAGTTAGCAAAGCAGCTAATGCAGGAGTCGGGGAGTGTTAGCAAGTGTACGGGAGTAGATGAGCAAGAGATTAAGGGAGAGAGTAATGGCTCCCGGACCCTCTCCTCACCTAAACCCAGGAACATGGCATACTATGGAATGAAACACTCCCTCGGTCAGTTTGGATCAGATGTCTGAACTGTGTGTCCCCTGCACTGCCGGTAGCCAGACAGCGAGAGCTGGGAATGCAGCTGCAGTATCAGAAGTGGAGAAAGACCTTGAATTCAGTGCAGGCATTCCCCAGCGCCAGCGAAGACCTTATCAGTACTTCTCTCAGTGTCCAGGAACACAGCTTCATAGCAACCACAGTAAAGGGGGTTAACTCTTTCCTGACTGAATCCAGCATACATATTAAATTGAAATATCAGATGTTTTGGTGCAGTACATGTCACTTTCCCACAGGTCAGTTTTTGTCTTCTGCCCTTACTTTCCCTGTAAACCAAAGTACGTTATCTGTAGGGGACATGGACATCAATGGACATGGAGGGTTTACAATTAATGCAGATCTGGCCTTATGGCTAGATGAGTATCTCACACTGCCACTCTTGGAAGATTTAATCATTTCATGTGGAAATTGATAGGAGCACCAGTTTCGTGTCTTTACAAAAGAAGCCTGTGCACACCCAGGCTCAAGACAAGCAACAAAAGCAGCCTGTGGGAACTCAGACTTAAGAGACTATCGAAACTACATGATCCCTTGAATATGAAAACTACCTGAATATCTGGAATATCTAAATGACATGAATATCTTGAATGTATCAAATGAACTTGTCCTGAATTTCTTAGGCGGATGGGGAAGTCTGTACACTCAGCGTACCTCAGCCAACGGGGAAAAGAGGAGGGTCTCTTGCGGTTGGGAAAGGTAGGATAAAAGGGGACTGCATCCCTTAGCAGTTTGAGAAACCCCACAGGAATATGTCCTGTGGAGTCTCCCTTTATTCAAATAAAGTTCAGTTACTGGTTTTTTTTTAACAGGGCTCCTCTGTCTCCTTTGTGGACACTGACTCCTGGTAATGTGATTTTCTATACAAATGGGGGCTCGTCTGGGATCCTTCCACCTTCCAGGGCCGGTGGGCGACAGACGGGACTGATGGCGCGCCTCACCGACGTTTGGGTGATCAGCTCCCCTTAGACATCCGTCAGTCCTGGATGATTGGTTGGTCACCTGTGACTGTTCAGAGACAGACAAGTAACGGATCAGGAGGGTCCGTGAGGGGTGACCAGAGGGAAAAGGGTAAGTTAACAGGCAGTGGGACTGAAAACATTGGTTTTGGTAATAGGCAGTGTGCCTGGAAACAAAGGGAAGGTTCTTAAGGGCACCCAAAGAGGGTGAAAAGAACCACGCCAGATGGTAAGCCAGAGAGTGGGGACCTACAGGTGGGTCACTCTGCTCGTTTGGTACAAGGGAGGATGGTCCCTTGCAGGTTTGGTAACAGGCAGTGGGCCTGGAAATACTGGTTTTGGTAACAGGCAGTGGGCCTGGAAATACTGGTTCTGGTTTTCTGGTTGCCGTCTTGTCAGACACAGCAAGAAGCTGTGCAGGGCTAGGCGAAAGAAGTATCTTAGGAGCTTGAATCCCCTCTAGATAGTTATCTTGGAGGTGTGGATAACGTCTGGGCTGAAAGGGATTCGAGTCTCCATCTGGTCTGTGATCATTTGGTCCTTTGGAATCTGGTCCTTTGCTGTACTGGAACATGATTATCGGATCTTGATTATTGCTCTGATGTATAAATCCAGGTTTATAGCATCGATTTTTGTATATAAATTGAATGCCACTCAGAATTTAAGCCCAGCTGCCCCCAGCCTCTCCGATATCTGCGGATAGGCTGGAACACAAGGGGGTTTACTTTCTGCCAAATTTCTTAAACTACTGAATTTACAAATGGGAAATAATGACAGTAAAGAGAAAAGGAGAAATGGAGAGGGAAAGAGTCCGACAATACCACCTTACAGTCCATTAGGTCAGATGCTAAAATATTGGGAGGATTTTAGAACTTCTCCAGAGGTAACTAAGGAGGTTGTGGTAAAATACTGTTACTTTATGTGGCCAGAAAATGACTTAGAAAAAGGCTATATATGGCCTCCCCTGGGCAGTGATGACATATCTTTGTGTCAGTATTTGTGTTTATATTTGACGTGCCACCAGAAGGGATTAATGGAACAAGAATGTGGTGGGATGTGGCTAAAATTAGTCAAAATAAACTATGATGAATATGATGATATGTGGTTAAGAGGGAGGGCATCTAGGAATAAGGTAATGAAGAGAGTATGATTATATGTGGCAAAAGAAAAAGATAAGGAAGAAGAGAAAACAAAAGAAAAAGAAGGATGGGATGCTCTCCAGTATCTACCCCCATCCTACTCACAGCCTCCTCCTGGTTCAGTTACTCAAGGTAGGGGAGCATCTGGAGGAGTGAGGTCTTTAATATACCCTCACTTACCAAACCCCCATACGAGTCCAACTGCTCCTCCAGGTGATAATAGCAAAGAGGGCGGTAGTTTAGGTACAATATCCCCATCTAAACCCAGGAGTGGAACCCAATATGAGGCTCCTCCAAGAAATGAACTACAGTCCGAAAGAACTCACCAGATGTCCCTGAGGCATGTTCCTTTGCGGGAACAAGGTGGGGGGCTTGGGTTTGTTATTGTACCTTTGGCAACTCAAGACATCAGGGGCTTAAAAAAGGTCCCTACCTGGATGACCCTATTGGGGTTGAGGAGAAAATAGATGAATATTTGGGAAATGCTGATTACACTTTGAAGGACTGGGATTTCCCTTTGGGGATTTTGCTTGGAATTCAGGAGGAAAGAATAATCCTACAAAAAGCTCATCAGGTATGGGAAGATGAGCACCCACAGGTGGGAGGGGGTGGGAAAACTGCCCCAGTGATAGAGGATGCTACTCCTCAAGTAGATCTTAATTGGGATCCAACTAATCAGGCCAGCTTAACCCAACTAAGAGATTATCGAGACTATATAATTAGGGCAATAAAGATGGCAGTTCCGAGAACAAACAATATGTCAAAGACCATGGCTCTTGAGCAAGAGAAAGAGAAAAGTCCTGCTAATTGGTTAGAATGAGCCAGGGATGGTCTGAGAGAGCAGGGTGGATTGGACCCTGAGGGACCAGCCTTTGACATATTGCTGAAAGTTCAGTTTGTCACCAAGTCCTGGCCAGATATAAGAAAAAGGATACAGAAAGATGAAGAATGACAGACTAGGATACTGGAAGAATTAATGAGAATGGCACAGCAAGTTTCTGTGAGGAGGGCTGAAGAGAAGGTCAAACAAAAGCAAAGATAGAGGTAGAGGAAGAGAAGGATGGGGTTGAGGCATACCACATACTCACCTAACAAAACAAATACCCAGAATAAGGTTGGGACAAAATCAGTGTGCAGTGTGCAAGAAGGAAGGACACTGGAAAAAAGAGTGTCCACAAAGAACAGAAGAGGCCCATGAACAGGAAGTCCAAAAGATAATGGAAATGCATTTTTAGGGGTGTCAGGGGTTCCCATTATTCCAGGGACCCACCACACTGGAGCCCTTGATAACCTGTAGGGTGGGTCCGAACCGAGAGGAGGTACACTTCTTAGTAGATACTGGAGCTTCTCAGTCTACTTTAAATTTTGTGCCAAAAGGGGTGAAGTTGTCAAAAGGATCTTTAATCATACAGGGGGTGAGTGGAAAAGATGAATGGGTACATCTCATCTGACCACTAATTAATAGATGTGGGAGATAAATTTGAAATGCACAAATTTCTATTTACCCCCAATTGTGACTGTAGTCTATTGGGAAGGGACTTAATGGCTAAATTGGGGATGAAAATTAGTATCATAAAGGGTGACGAGGAAGCAAATACTGTCATGACTTTGTGCATACTGTCTGATGAAGCTTGTGCTAAAATAAATATGGAAGTGTGGACAGTCCCAGGGAAATATGGAAAATTAGATATGGATGCCCTTCAAATTACTTTGAAACAGCCTGGTCAAGTAGTCTCCAGAAAACAGTATCCTGTTTCAAGGGGGGGAAGAAAGGGACTACAGCCCATTATTTAGTCTTCTAAAGGCAGGTCTTTTAGAACCATGTATGTCTCCCTATAATACTTCCATCCTACCAGTCAAGAAAACAGATTGAACCTATAGGATTACCTAAGAGTAATAAATGAGATATTGTTAAAACAAGACACCCCACAGTCCCAGATCCATATACCATTTTAAGTCAAAACCCCTTGTCACACTGTTATTATTCCGTGCTAGACTTAAAAGATGCATTTTGGGGGTGTTTGCTTACAGAGGACAGTAAACAATATTTCCCTTTTGAATGGGAACAGGAGGAAAAAGGGAAGATAGTCAAACAGCAATTGACATGGACAGTCCTTCCCCAAGGATACACTGAGGCCCCAGTCCTGTTTGGACGAGCCTTACAGGAAATACTAAGAGAATTCACTCCACTCTCAGGAGTAAGATTACTGCAGAATGTGGATGATTTGCTTCTAACAGGGGAAAGCGAAGAAATGGTAGAGGGAGATATGGTAAATTTACTAAATTTTCTCATCAAGGAAGGACTCAAAGTGTCAGAAAAGGAAGCACAACTGGTAGAAAAGAAAGTTAAATATTTAGGACACAGCCTGACTGAAGGTCTACGATGTATTGACCCAGAAAGAGTTAAGGAGATCTCAGAAGTTCCTCTGTCTAAAACAAAAAGGGAGTTGCGACAATTTTTGGGACTAGTAGGATATTGTAGAACCTGGATAGAAGACTTTTCTATAAAAGCTAAGCCATTATATGACTTTCTGACACAGAAAAATCCTGATGTGATAGTATGGACACCTGAAGGGAAACAGAGCTTTCAAAGACTGAAAATCAGAGTAACTAAAGCCCCAGCCCATGCTCTGCCAGACGTGGAAAAAGAATTTGAACTATTTGTAAATGTTCAGCAGGGGCATGCTAAAGGGGTTTTAGTACCAGAACATGGGGGTAATAGAAGGCCTGTAGCCTATTTTTCTAAAATGTTAGACCTGGTGGCAAGGAGATGGCTCTATTGTTTACAAAACTGTGCAGCCACAGCTCTAATGGTAACTGAAGCCCAGAAACTAACAGCAGGGGGATCCCTGACCATTAACATCTCACACCAGCTTAAGGCATTGCTAACAGAGAGCTTCTAAATGGAGACCAGTGCCAGGTTATTGCAGTATGAGACTTGAGTAATGGAACAAGAAGATTTGGAAATAAAGTAGAGAAGGTTTCAATCCAGCCTCCTGCCTAAATGGTCCTAAAAAGGGACAACTGAATGAAATTCATGACTTAGTTCAAGTCATAGATCTTCAAACCCAAGCTAGGGAAGAGTTATGAGATACCCCTTGGATGAATGGGGAAAACGTGTTTATTGATGGATCTTCACGAACGGTAGAAGGAAAACAGGTCACAGGCTATGCTATAGTAAAAGGAAGGGAATTACAGAAAGGGGGAAGACTACCTTCCATGTAGTCAGCACAGACAGCAGAATTATATGCTTTGGTAAGAGCATGTGAGTTATAGCAGGGGAAGGTGGTAAATATATTCACAGATTCAAAAATATGCATATGGGGTGGCTCATGCATTTGGAAAGCTATGGGAGGAGAGAGGCTTGTTATCTTGTAGAGGAAAAGCATTAGTTCATGAGAACTCGATTGCTCATTTGTTAGAAGTAAAAAACTTACCAGAAAAAGTGGCAGTAATTCATATCAGAGAACATCAGGCAGGGTATTCAGGGGAAGTGATAGGCAATAGGTTGGCAGATGAAGAAGCCCGAAAGGCAGCAACCCTGCCAGAAATATCTAAAAACTTTCCTTTATTCCCAGTAACCCATCCATTACCAGAGAAAATGTCTTTTCTGCCAGAGGAGTTAGAAATAATTAAAAATAGTGGAGCGGAAGAAAAGGGGGGTCAGTGGTATATAAAGAACAGTAAACAATGGGTACCGAAGGCTTTAGTCCTTCAAATATTAAAACAGCTCCATGAAGAGAGTCATTGGGGCTCCCAAGGACTGGCAGAGGCCTTCCTCAAAGCATATGCTACTGTAGCTCTCTTTGTTTTAGCAAAGAAAGCTATTAAAGGCTGCTTGACCTGTGTTAACGTCAATAATCAAGTTTCAAAAGAAGTTGTGAGAGGAGGGCAACCTTGGGCCGTACACCCATTTCAGAGATGTCAGGTGGATTTTACTGAAATGCCCCAAGTGGGGAGGCTTAAATATCTTTTGGTAATAGTGTGTCAGCTAACAGGGTGGCCAGAAGCTTTCCTGTCACTTCAGCAACTACTGGATCAGTGATTAAAATATTTTTAGAACAAACAATCCCAAGGTATGGAATAATAGAAGCTATAGATTCTGAGAGAGGGACCAACTTTACAGGCAAGATTCTTTAAGGGATCATGACAGCTTTGGGAGTGTAGTAGGAACTAAAGACCCCCTGGCACCCTCAAAGCTCAGGACAGGTAGTAAAGATGAATGGAGAAATTAAGAAACATCTTTTGAAATTAGTCTTGGAAATGAAAATGCAATGGACACGACTGTTGTCCCTAGCTCTGGCCAGAATAAGGGCAAGGCCTAGAGGGGACATTAAGTTATCCCCTTTCGAGCTGATGTATGGAATACCCTACCCCATTGTCTCTCAACCCAGTAGAGAGGTGGAAATAAGTAATGTGTAAGAAACTCTTCCCCTGGATTTTGCAGTCCATAATGTTCGAACTGGAGACTAGGTCATCATTAAGGAGTGGAAGGAAGCTTCATTAGTGGCGAGGGCCCTACCAGGTCCTATTGACAACTCAAACAGCGGTCAAGACAACCAAATATGGATGGACTCACCATACCCAAATCAGAGTCTCTAAGGCCCCTGACACTTGGACCTCTGAGCTGGAGGGGTCTGGAGGGAGGCTGAAACTGACCCCCCCCTGCAAGGACCAGTTGAAGCAATAACTTGCGTGTCATCCTCAGGGGAAGCTCTGAGTGAAGAACTAATGGTCGGTCTATAAATCTAGAGAGAGGTGACTTTGACACTGAATGGTGAAAGATGCTGTCTTTGGGGATTGTACTAATAATTTTATGTCTTCGGCAAGGGCAGAGTCTGACCTGGGAAAATCTATTCCTAATCTTAGGGGAAGAAATTGCCAAAAATTTTAATTTGACCAACTGCTGGGTCTGTGGAAGTCCAGGAAACTCTGAAAATTGGGCAAGGGTAGCCCAGCCTGTCCAGCCCAAATGGTGGGCTAGCAACTTCAGTACAGTCCATAACGGAACTGGTTTTTGGACTGAAGGAAGGGAGCCCATGGCAACTCCGCTTTCCAGGGAAAGGTACTTATTGCCTAAATAGAACCAATGGAGGAGAGGTGTCTGTAGGAGAAAGTACCTGTGAATGGACACTGTCCCCTGGATATCATTGTGTCTATCAAGGCTGTGCTCCACTCAGTTGTTCCAAGCATCAAGGGAAATGGAATCAGACTCACATTCAGCTTTCTAATAAAAGTTGGGTAAAATGCTCATATGCCGACTTTAAAGGCTCTGGCTGTGACAAGGCAGCTTCGGATCGGAAGTTCTGGCCTGATATCCTGCTGTGTCAGCAGGGTAATACTACGAATGAAAAATATTTAGCTCGAATATTTCATTGGGCATGGCAGCATTATAATGGGACTAGAAATTACATCCAAGAATACTGGTCTAGCACCGACCAAACAACATGGAGAGAAACAAATTGGGGATGTAACTGTACGTGGCGATTGGAGGCAGGGGCATGGAGATGTATTTATTGTATTAATGGCACCATATCCCCCAATGCGATCATTATGGGTGGACCTGTAGGGCTTGGGAATACTTTATATTATGAAGAACCAAAGGATGAGAAAACTTGGAATGGCCCTTTTCCTAATGGGACTTGGGCTCTGAAGGGTCATTATTGGATTGGTGGACAACACGCTTATCGCAAACTACCTAAAAATTGGTCGGGAGTGTGCTGTGTAGGGTGTATTAGACCACTGTTCTTTCTGTTCCCTCAAACTCAAGGGAACAGATTAGGAATTAAAGGATATGGTGATTGAATAAGAAGAGATCAATTGATACATTCCTGACAAGGGGGAGTACACAGTCACGGGGAAAAGATGAATGGCCACCTGAACGAATTATGGACCAGTAACATGGAATCCCAATGAGGTGATTTCTGGAGCAAGGGAACCAATTTACAATTTGAACAGGATTAGATTACAAGCTGTTTTAGAAATTATAACTAACCAAACAGCTGAGGCCCTCGATCTCCTTGCAGGACAAGCTACACACATGAGAAATGCAATTTTCCAACATCGAATGGTCCTAGATTATTTGTTAGCAGAAGAAGGGGGTGTTTGTGGAAAACTAAATGACTCCAACTGTTGTTTACAAATAGATGATAACGGGAAGGTATTAAAGCAAATAACAAAAGATGTGAGAAAGCTGGCCCATGGGCCAGTTCAAAGCTGGAAAGGATTGGAGTGGGACATGTTCTCATGGTTGCCTGGTGGACCTCGGGTTAAACGTGTGTTATTTTTCCTTCTCTGTGCATTAGCAGCTGTAATCTTTGTAGCATGTGCGATACGTTGTTTTACCCAACTAATTCCAAATGCAGTTCAGAGAATGCAGGTGGTGGCCATATCCGAGAGGGCGCAGAGGGGACCAAAGATGATGCCACTGAAAATTGTACGCAATCCAGGAAATACTCAAGAAGAGAAAATCAAACTGGTGGTTGTCACATTTTGTAAAGACAATGATTGAGAAAATAGAAGAGGAGGGATTGATAGGAACACCAGTTTTGTGTCTTTACAAAAGAAGCCTGTGCACACCCAGGCTCAAGACAAGGAACAAAAGCAGCCTGTGGGAACTCAGACTTAAGAGACTATCGAAACTACATGATCCCTCGAATATGTTAAACCACCTGAATATCTGGAATATCTAAATGACATGAATATCTTGAACGTGTCATATGAACATCTTCTCCTGAATTTCTTAGGCGGATCGGGAAGCCTGTACACTCAGCGTACCTCAGCCAATGGGGAAATGAGGAGGGTCTCTTGCGGTCGGGAAAAGTAGGATAAAAGGGGGTTGCATCCCCCAGTAGTTTGAGAGACCCCACAGGAATATGTCCTGTGGACTCTCACTTTATTCAAATAAAGTTGAATTGTTATTTTTTTTACAGGACTCCTCTGTCTCCTTTGTGGACACTGACTCCTGGCAGTGTGATTTGCTGTACAAAATTAACTGAAAATGTATAATTTCTAGACTACTGAACACATTCATGCAAATTGAAAAGCCATGATGTCTTTTCCATATGTACAGCTTCAGCGCATGCATTGCAAGTATAGAAAATCAAACTGCATAGAAACATACTCCTTTCCTGGCAAGATTTGTTGCTGAGGATTTGGATATCTCATATGATTATGCCTTGTAAAGGAAACCTGTGATTAGGGCATATTTTAAAATACTGTTTTTCCTCCTTTTTTTTTTAATATAATTTGATTAAAGAAAAAGACTAGTTATATAACTGGAGTTGTTTTATTGTTTAATTTTTCCCCTTTCACTGTAGAAGTACTAAAAACTTGAATCTTAGGCCTCCCTTAGTTGCAGATTATAGAGACATTTTCAACAGAGTGATTAATTAATTAAGCACAGGTGCTTTGCTAGCCAAAAGGTAAACCCTTAATAGTACATCTCGAAGTCTGTCTTGGAATTGTGCAAGACAGAAACGGCAGAAGAGCGATTATGGAGACGGCGACCTGAAGAGATCCTGAAGCTGAAGCAAGGATTGGAACCAGAACAGAAGAATGCAGCTGAGACAGGGGATTGTGATGCCCTGTGATAAACGATGAACTCTGGGGACTGAAAGGTTGAGTGTAAATATACAAAGACTTCGGACCTTATTTAATGGGTATTGATTGAATGGTATAAAAACTGGGCGAGATCTTGGGCCATTTGCCACTCACTGAAGTGGTGGCCCAACTCTGAGTTGTGATTAAATAAATGGCATACCTAGAGCAACCCACTTTGTCTGGTGAATAACCTTTAAATGTCCCCCCTCCATTGAAATGTATGTATCTCGGTGGTGAAGGAGCCCCTGTGCTTCCCACCTTGTTGCTGTACAGGGTGTGCTCTGAAGAGCAGGTTCAGCCACAGAAACGTTTCCTTAAAGTACTGCCTTTAAGCAGAGTTTTCTAAGCTGCTTCTAACAGAATTTGCGTTGTCCTCTCACGCTGAAAAGTCAAACAAAGAAAGACAAAGATTTTTCTCAGCTGTGACACAACCTGTGTTTTCAGATGATGAAGTGAGCAACGCTTTACATCCAAATGAACCAAAAAGCGGCATGAAAGGGAAGTGCGTGCTGTCTGGTGATCACAGTATTTCAGAGTTAAATACGCCTGTTCTTTCTTATATTCCTGGCACCCAGGATAAAACTCTTCACATACCTGTTTCATATAGGCAATAGCTTCTTTGGTACCTCTCTGGAAAAAGTACATTGGAGTAGCATCTAAAGAGGTAATGTTTAGTTTTATTATCTTGACCAAAACCTATCTATATCTGTGTCACTTTTGTAAAGAACCTGGCACCCCAAGGTTACTAAAGCTGCCAGACTATTGCAGTGGAAATGCTCTCATCTTCCACAAGAGAAGTAGCAGTTTCATAGGAAAAAGCTACAGCAACACTCGGCACTTCTTTAAACCCGAGCGTTTGGCCTGCTTAGAGTTGCAGCTTGTTGTTTTTCCCCGCCAGGCACGCTCAGCCCCACGCATGCTTGCACACGCGCAGTGCAAGCACACGCTTCCAGACACTGACAGGCGGCGTGTGCTTCCAAAGGTAACAAAGATAAGTCTGCTAATACTGAAAATTCTGTGGAGCTAAAGTCTGATACTCGTGTTTAGAAACTTGGAGTAACTCATCTTTTAAAGCTTTAAATAAATAAGCTTTAATTCACTCGCGTGCCCAGGTCGAAGCAGAAGACCAGTGCAGTGGCTCTGCCTGCCGCTGGTCAAACGCCCGTATGAGTCTCTGAATACGAGACAGCTTGTCGTGGAGGTACCACCACCTGGGCTGCTGCTCACAGTAGCTGGGCCTAGCCCGTGAAGGTAGGATACAAACGGAATTAGGGCACGGAAACCTTTCTGCACAGTTGAGTATGTCATGTCCTTTGCTTTAAAACAGTAGCCCTGAGCCACCCTGGGGGAGCACTACCTCCCACAGATCCGGTGTTACACACACCTGCTGTAAATTCCGATACTCCTCTGAGATTTCCTCCTCAACGATCTTCAAGAAAAAAACACAACAAGACAATATGAAGAGCTTTCTTCCACTACCAGGAGAAGCAAATTTATTCCAAACACTAAAATTACACACGGTTTTACTCAAGACAGTTTCTGACCCATGAGCCACCACTCTCCTGCACTGCAAAACCGAACCCTCAAACCCCTGAGTGACCCCAGATCTGCAATTCAGCCTGTGAACAGGCAACAAAGGGAGCGTGCCTGTGAAGACTGCCCTTGAGACGCTGCTCACGCTGCTGCACGTTCACAGGCAGCTCCAACCGCCGGAGTCTGAGGGCTGAACAGCTTTTTACAGGGTTTCTCAAGCTTCAGCCATCAGCTACTGGTGCTTTTAACAATGGAGCTAAGTCTGGGTGCAAGCAGAAGTTATAGCTACTGGGAAAGACAATACCAGTTTAGTAACCACATCCAGACAGGAAAAATGGGATACGTTCCTGCTCATAAATGTTATCTTTGAGAATGACAGTAGGATTGTCTAGTTTTGTCTTGCAGAAACAACTAATTCGGATCATGACCACAATCTTCATCCCTTGATTATGGTCTGTTTGGGCGATGTCATTACTGCAGGAAGCTGCTTGGAAAAAATGAATAATTCCATAGACTGGAATTGGGAAAACAGTACAAAGCCACAACAGCAAGGTAATCACACCTGTAAAGCGAATCAACGCTGCCCAGTAGTGACCTTGACCTTTTCACCTGGAGTGACTGCGTGGCAATCCTTCCATTACAAAAGACAACACCGAACTAACGCTGACGATGGAACTCCCTCAAACGCTAGTGCCATAAAATGTTGTAATCCTTCTCCTGTTAATATAAGTTCTCCATGACTGACAGACGAGTCTTGTTGCAGGAATACTTACAGTTTGTGTGATTTTAGCAGGACTGGTAATATAACCTTAGCTAATATGTAACTGTTTCACAGAATCATCCTGTTATTAATACGGACCACTTTGTCCAGATACCAGCTAGCTGTGTTTCAGCTGCACAACGCTATCAGAAGAAAGTAGGAAGCCATCCTTCAATTGCAGCCATGCAATTAACACATGCAAATCTCTGTGTGCTTTGCCCTGGTAGTGGCTTGTTACTGGATGAGGCAGGTGAAGCTCTGCACTGACAACCAGGTGACAGGGCTGGGGCTGGCCAAGCGCCTCCTACCACAGTCAAGGGCAAGACTGGGTTGGCCTCTGTGTTTGCCACCAAGAAGATCTCTTAGCTCTGAGTTGGCTGCAACCCAGCAGGCGCTGAGAGCTGTGCACACACGCCATACAGGACCTTGACGTGAGGGATGGCCTCCTCTGTTACCAGAGGGCCATCCAGGAGGGGAGAGCAGGCCGAGCATCCTGTGGTTGGCATGAATCACGGAATGATTTGGTTGGAAAGGACCTCTTGAGATGATCCAGTCTGACACCTGCCTGCTTAAGCAGGGTCACCTAGAGCAGACTGCCCAGGACTGTGTCCAGGCAGGTTTTGACTCTCTCCACACATGGACACTCCACAACCCCTCTGGGCAAAACTGTTGCAGTGTCTGATCATCTTGACTGTAAAACAGATTAGCCTTTATTAATTCCTTTGTCGTACACTTCTCATGAGCAGTAATCAAAGGACCGAACGTAGTGAAAATAGTTGATTACTGCTCGTGACTGACCACTGCTTCTACACGTATCCACCTCTGTCAACGGTAACATACACAGCCAGACAATAGCACATTGTGTGACGACTGGTCTGGGCTGGATTCTCAGTCTCATCCTGGGCACCTGGCCAGCGTTCCGGGTGGAACTGATAACGGGAACATAACAGTTTGCAAGTTCACAGGATTTGTGCCCAAAAGACTTATGTAAGGTGCTCGTTACTTGCTATAAAAGCGGGAGACCCTCGGGCTGACTCCTGAAGCCTCAGCTATGGGTGGACGCAGCGTGCAGGACCTTCCCAATTACCGCAGTTCTCCAGGAGCCAGCTGCCAAGGGGCAGGAAAGGACTAGGAAGAGGTTTCTTTCTCCATCCCGTGCTTAGACCCTCTCTCAGACAGCCACTCTTGGCTATTTTGGGTAGAAGTCAGCCTGCTCCAGTATGGCCTTGTGTTCTCCTAGGTGGGAGAACATAGGCATGTGTGTCCTCCAGGTGTGTGTGGGAGAAAGACAGACTTCTGTCTTAAAAGTAACCGTTTAAACTGCTTTCAGAAGGCTTTCAAATGCTAGCGTTGGTGCACAACGAGCACGTTGGCCTTTGTGAGGCCAGATTTCCATTGTTCAGAAGCGTACGTAGAACCTTCAGAAAAACCCGGTGTGGTTATTCCCTTTTATTGTCATTTCATTGTTGTTTCTTAAAACCTTTGCAGTGAGCAGGAAGGGCAGGGCAGAGCCAAATAGTTCAGTGGAAGGGACCTACGACTATCATCTATCCCAGTGCCCGACCAATTCAGGGCTGGCCCTCCCGCCCTTTTTGTACACTGGAATAACGTTGGCCCGCTTCTGCTCAGCGGGAACCTCCCCGGACTCCCAAGAGCATGGTAGGTGCCCAAGAGGTGTCCTGCCATAACATCCACTGGCTCCTCCAGTGCTCTGGGATGAATCCCATCAGGCCCCAGGGACTTGTCAACATTCAGCTCATACAGGTGCTCCCTTAAAATTTCAGTGTCCACAAAGGGAAAGTCACTGCTCTGATTTCTTGTCATCTGAAACAGCACTGGCCACTTTCAGCTCTCAGCAGGAGCTGCCACTGTCCCTCCCACCAGGCACAGCTGGGAAGAGCTTGGTCTGCCTGCCACTGATGCCTTACCCGTAGGCACCGGGGTGTGCTTCGATGTGCCCCGAGGCCTTCCCTGCTCCATGCCGGACCAGCCCCAGACACACAGATCCTCCTTGGCTCCCCTGAGTCCCTCTGGTCTGTGGGCCTCCGCCCTGCCCAGGAACCCAAACGGGATGCAGTGCCGGGACGAGGCCTGATGGGTGCTGAGCGGGGGGATCACCCTCGTGCCGCCTGGCTGGGGGAGAGGGAGAGGAGGAAACGCGCGAGAGGGAGCCAAGTGGTGCTGTGACCCCCGCGGGAGCCCAGGGGCCTGGCCAGCAGTGCTGGGGCGTGGGGGGAGCCTCCAGGGAGGCAGGAGGTGTCACCCTGCCAACCCTCTTGCCGCAGGTGCCTGGAGACGGCTGCCCCGGCCAGAGCGACCTGACAGGGCCCTGGGAAGACACGGCCGAGGCCTCGGTGCCTGGCGGGAAACACCGATGCCCAGCACGAGCCAGGAGATGGGGGGATGGAGTGGGCTGTGGGAACCCCAGACACGTGAGCTGGGGCTGCAGGGCTGCTGGGGCGAGGGTGGCCCATTGTGTTATCACTGATGGGTTGGTTCCGTTGTCGCCGACGGGTGGGCTGTGATGTCACCGAGCGATGGAATGTCTCCAGGCATCAAGTCCCACCCCGACGGCCCGTGCCCTCACTCCAGCTGAGCAGTCTGCGAGGCTGCACTGCTCACAGGAGCCCTGGTGCTTGGGTCCTGATTGTGGAGTTCATCCTTGCGGTTTTCCGCTCGCTACTCCAGAGCAGCGGGAGGACTTTCCCCGGCCGGCCCTGCCAGCTGCAGGCAGCCGGGGCACCCAAGGGGCACACTCGCAGCAGCAGAGGTGAGCTGGCAGGGGAAAGCCCAACCTGGGCAGCTGGGAGGTTTCCTTCCTGAGGGGCCTGGGCCTTTCTTCCAGTCCCCCCTGGGCCAGTGACTGACTGCGGCCTCTCTCCCCTTTCCAACGCGACATCGGCTGCTGCTGCAGCAGTGAGAGGGAGCGTCCTGACACCCCCAGCTCCCCCCAGCCCACCGCAGCAAGTGGAGAGGATGGCTGCGGAGCTGGACAAATGCTGTCCAATATGCCTGGACACCTGGGAGGAGCCCACCTACACCATACCGTGCCTCCACCGGTTTTGCTATCTGTGCATCTGCCAGTGGGCTGACCTATGGCCCCACTGCCCCCTCTGCAGAAGGAGGCTGACGTCAATCGTGCGCTCGGTGCCGCGCGATCACAGATTTGAGGGGTATGTCATCCCACCACCTGCAGCAACGGGAGCTCCTCGCCATCCAGCCGCCCGCCGCCTCCACCGCCGCACAGCTCTTGTGCTCAGACAACGCCGACGCCACCCCTGGCTGTCACGTTTCCGGGAACACCTAGCGCTGATCCGGCCCGCGATGCTCCGGATGCGACAGAAGCTGCAGCAGCAGATGTTCAGGGCTGGCAGGTTGGCAATAGCAGCAGCACGGGCACTCGTGCTGTCCACCCTGCAGCGCTTTGGCCTGGATGAGGACAGCCTGGTCCGGATGCTGCAGATTGACCTGTGCCAGCACCTGAGGACCTTCGTCCACCGGCTGCTTGACAGCATCGGGGACTGGTGCGGCCGTGAGGCCCGACGCTGGATGGGTCTGGGGGACCCTCGTGATACCGAGGAGCGGGAGATCAGCCCCGCGGCTCGTCCCAGTCCTGCCGCCTCTGAAGGGGATGCTGCTGCACTCAACCCAGCCCCCTCCCACCATGCCGACAGGCAGGAGGCAGAAGAGGTTGTGCCCAGCACCTCATCAGATGCCCCACAGGGGGATCCCGGTAGCCCCTCCCCTGCCCCCGAACCCACCCGCAGGGAGCAGGAAGAGCCTCAGGACCACCCAGACGAGGCTGTGCCTGGGCCCTCCACGCCCAACCAGGGCAGACAACGCTCCCCACGGGGACACCGGCAAGCCCCAAAGAGGCGAGCTGGTGGCCAGGAGGCCGCTTCCCTGCCGAACAAGAGGCCAGCCCATCGGCAGGAAGAGCCGCAGGACCACCCGGATGCGGCTGTGCCTGGGCCCTCCACGCCCAACCAGGGCAGACAACGCTCCCCACGGGGACGCCGGCAAGCCCCAAAGAGGAGGGCTGGCGGCCAGGAGGCCGCTTCCCTGCCGAAAAAGAGGCCAGCCCGCCGGCAACGGTAGGAGGCTTCCCCAGGAGCTGGTGAAACCACCACCGGACCAGCAGCTGGGACACCTGCCAGCCCCCATGGGGACCAGGAGGCTCACATCTTTAGACTGTCTCGAACGATTAAATAAACCAGGAAGTGTGCAAGAACTACAGACATAGCCTTGGCATTTCTGACAGTGTAGCTGGCGTTGCTATCCCCCCCACGTGTTTCTCCCATGGCCAGGCATGGCTAACAGAGGACTCGGTCCATGCTTTCGCCAGAGGCGGAAGCGAGGATGACTATCCCGCAGTGCCTCAGCCCATCCTCTTGCCTTCCTGGCAGATGGGGTGCACCGCCTGGCCCTCTCTAGTCTTTGGTACCTCCCCAAGGCTTCACAGTCTTCCAAAGATGACAGAGGGTGGCCTGGCCGTCACACCAGCCAGCTCGCTTGGCACCCTCAGACAAATCCCGTCGGGGTCCTGGGGTTGTACAGGGCAGGATTTCTTAGGAGACCCCCGAGCTGCACGTCCTCTGATGCTGGGATTCCTCCGCTCCCTGATCCCTGCCTCGGGGACGACACACCTGGGGGCAGTGGCAGTGGAGGCTGAGATGGAGAAGGCCCCGAGCACCTCAGCCTTGCCCGCGCCTGCTGTCGCTGCATCGCTCGGCCCGTCTGGCCAGCGCGCACGTGCGCACCGTCCTTGCCCGCTTTGCTGCTCAGGTAGCAGCAGAAGCCCTCCCTGGCGCTTTGCACATCCCTTGCTAACCCGGCCTTAGCTCCGGGTTGCCGGATTGCGTCTCCACAGCCCTCAGCCGAGTGCCTGCATCCCTTCCGCAGCCTGTGCTAAGTCCCACCGCCCGGACACACCCTTTTTTGCACTGCTCTGCCACGCAGTCCCTCTTCAGCCACGCCAGCCTCCTGACACATCCGCTGCGCTCTTGGCGGCAGCACAGCCCGGACCGCTCCGGCCTCTGGAGAACCCCTTGCCCCGCGGCAGCCCTGGCCGTCTCCGGGAGGCCGGTGGCCGCACAGGGGCGCTCGCGGTGCGCGGGCACCGCCGAGCAGCTCCGGGCTGCACTCGCTCCCCGCTGGCCCCGCTCCCCACAAGTGCTGCGCTGCTCGCGAGGCAGCGGCGGCGAGGGCGGCGGCCGCGGCCGGTCACCGTTTTGCCAGCAGGGCGCGGGGAAGCGGCAAACTGCCCTGCCCGCGGCGGGCACCCCCGAGCTGCTGCCGGCCGCGCTGCCGCACCGCCCCGGCCAAGGGCGGCCAGCAGCCCCGCTGCCTGCCCGGGCCAAGGGCGCAGCGCTCCCGCTCCGGAGGCCCGGAGGGACGGTGCTCCCGCGCTGAGGGCAGCGTGCCGCGGCCGTGGAATTGCGCCTGCGCCCGGATCTGCCCTCACTCCGGCGGGAGCCTTCCAGGGCAGCGGCACGCATGTGCCTGGTTTTGCCCGCCCCACTAAGGGCAAGATGGAGGCATGCGCCCGGCTCTGCCCGGAGCCTGGCGGGCCGGCGGCAGGAGGGGTCGTGCGCGTGCGGCTGCCCCGCGCCCCCGCCGGAAGGAGGGCGGGGTAAGCAGGCGCATGCGAGCTGCTGGCGGAGCCCCGGCGGGAGGCGTGGGCTCTGTCAGCGGGGAGTCAGGCGTAAGCGAAGGGCCCGGGGAGTGGGGGGCGCGGGTGGAGTGAGGAGCCTGGGGCCGAGAGTGGGCCGGGAGAGGGCAGGGGTGGGGAGAGGGCAGGTGGGGCAGAGAGAATGAAACGGGGCCAGGGGCTGGAGGAGCGGGCGGGGAGAGCGGAAGGGAGATGGGCCCCGGGAAAGGCGGTTGGGGACGGAAAACCAGGGCTGAGGAGCCGGACAGGGGGTGGAGGAGCAGGAGGGGTGAGGGAGAGAAGGAGAGGGGCCGAGGGAAAGCGGGAGGTGGAGCCCGGGGCGGGAAACAAAGCCGTTGGACTCGGCAGCGCAGTTTCCCCCGTTCGGCAGGTTCTTGACCGCAGCGCTGGGGGGGCAGCGGGCGTTTCCCACCGGCAGTGCTCCGCTAGCTTGGCACGGTCACCGCGCCCGCGTGTCTGTGCACCTGACACGGTCCTTAGTGGGCCAGAAAGCGGTTCCTGAGTAACACCTTTTCCCGAGGGAATGACGTTACGATGCCATCAGCTTGTTCTCGGTTATCCCACAGTCCTTGCGGCCACCTGTTGTCCTTCGGAGGGTCACACCGGCACTTCTGGTGGCCGTCCGGTGGCAGAGCGAGGAAGCGAGGAGTCTTCGTTACTTGTCCGCACGCTTCCGTAGGTCGGTGCTTTATCGAGGTCACGAGTGGTTTACAGGTCCCAAGGGTGCGTGTTTAGCTGTGTTCTTGTGAACATCTGCTTAGATCCTGTCTAACCGTCCTGTTTCTAAACAATGTGCTGCTGCTGAGGGCTAATCCTAGGAGCCTCAGGTCCTGGGAGGAATTTCGCAGCTTTGCGTGCAAGATTCAGCAGTTTCCCTCCAATCCCCCCTTTTTGATAGACTTGGGAATCCTTTCACCATCCTTCCTACTGAATCACAGTGGGCAGAGCCCACATTCTTTTCCTCAGAGGTTTTCATTGACACCAGAACATTAGCGTTAGCCTCAATAAACCTTTCTACTTCTGCCACTGGTAGAACTGCCCATTTGCAAACATCAACAGATGGCTGTAACAGACAAGGTTCTTCTTCCTCTGACTGCTGACTGCAAAGCATCCCCTCTGTCGCGGATTCTCATGCACCTAGATCGTGGGTCTTACGTCTGGAGTTTATAAAATTCTCTTTGAACTGCGGGACCAAATACTCGTTCAGAAACGAGGAGGGTAGTGCGATAAACCTGCGCATCAGCGCTGGCTGTGTGAATAGCTTAGTTTCCCGATACCCCGTTCCTGAACGCATTTCACACACTGGGGGTAAGGTTTCAACCAACGTGTCTGACTAATCCGAGTCCCAGACAGCTGTCTCCACGTCCGTGCGCTGCTGTTCATCAGATACGATTGTACGCTCTCTTTTTGCTGTATTTGGTCTACAGTTGGCGTAGTACATACTGTCCAGTTGAACAGCCCAGAGATCTTTCGACCAGTTTGTGGCGAACTCCTCACGGTACGATTAAAGAGCTGCAAAAATGTATTGTCACCATCTAGAGTTGAAGATTGTAAGTCCAGAGTTGTGGGGATCCAACCAGCTTGTATTTTAATTAATTGTCCAATGTCAGATCCTGTTTGACTCAGTTTATTTCTAGTGATTTCCAAATCTGCGGAATTTAGCAGGCCTGTACTGGTCCCAGCTCCTCCCAAGAGCATATCATACCATGCTCTTCTGATTCTACACAGTGGAGTTTTTGGAAAGGTAACATTAAATTGCAAAATGTGTTTCTGGCGTTGCTGGGCCACGTTAGTGCAGGCTGAAGGTAATTTTTGGATTTGCTGGGTTTTGACTATGGGGTTGAGGTTCGACACTGTAATGCTATTGATACCGTTAACCGTGGTTCCCGCACAGTCTGTTGTATTCCAGGTGTTACTGGGAATAAGGAGAAGGGTTTCGTCCAACACAGCTGTGTTATTCTTGCAGTGCAGTTTCAAAGTAAGGCAACAGTTTGCCGGGGTGGTTTCATTTCCTTTGACTGAGATGTTAGTTGAATTGTTGCACAGCAGGTACCAGCTTCCTAAACACGTAGTCGAATGCAGAGTTTATGTGAGCAGACGGCAGTGTACCATGTACATTTTTCACCCATTGTATTGGCTCCTAGAAAATCCAGAATAGTCTTATTGATCGGTTTTAGCGGGCAGACAGGGGTAAAAGCCTCAGCTAGGGTGAAGCTTGGCAGAGTCAAGAATACCACTTTCACTGTAATCTTAACGTTGTGGGTCCTACAGGTTGAGACACCCCGGCGATTTCTTCGCTCGTGAGTAGTGGATCCAAGCAGGCCGTTCCTTAATCTCGGTTGCAGTGAAGGTCGTCAGCAACACCTGGAATGGTCCGTTCCGCATTTCTTCCGGTGGGTGACCTGTGAAAACTTTGACATATACCCAATCTCCTGGCTTAAAGGGGTGAATAGGCTGATCTAGGCCCCTAGATCGAGTCCCTAGAACCACCTTTTCAGCTCTGTTCAGTTGTTCTCCTAACACCATCAAATACCGCTGTACGTGACTTTCACCCATTTGTTTTAAGTCTTCTCTCCTGTATTGG
Organism: Rhynochetos jubatus; assembly: GCA_027574665.1. NCBI lineage: Eukaryota > Metazoa > Chordata > Aves > Eurypygiformes > Rhynochetidae > Rhynochetos > Rhynochetos jubatus. The sequence goes on from CM050690.1 coordinate 53,683,713, forward strand.
ACTTGATACGGCTTGCCATACAAAACTTCAAACGGACAAAGTTTTCCTTGGACCTAGGCTTTACCCCAATTCTCAGTAATGCGAGGGGGAGTGCCTGGCACCAATACGAGTTTGCTTCTTGACGTATTTTTGCAATCTGTTGTTTTCTCAGGTGATTCATTTTCTCTTCAGCTGCTGTGCAGGCCGCGTTTTGAGACTTCCCGGCCTTGGTCCCGAGAACTGTAACGTTTTATTCCTTCTGTAGCACCATCTGTAGAAAGAATTGGTAAGGTCTTCCTACCAGTGTCACTCACCTACCAGCTTTCTGTTTTTAAAATACTGAATATCTCTTTGTGAATCCCTGGCGTGATGCGTCACGAGCAGATTCTTGTGGATCTCGAAATGCGGACTAAATCCAGGTTTTAGAGTTTGTCTGCCTTGGTAAATTCTACTAAATCCATTGTCTTCTCTTCTCCTAATGTCCCATTTAACTCGTTCTCTTTTGGTTCGTTTTGTTTCGTGTTTTACCCTTACCTTAGGAAGGAGAGTGCAGGTCAGAAGAGCACCACAGTACCTTCCCGATGTCGTGCCAGAGAGAAGGCGGACGAGACCCACGAACCCCGCATACGTACTACGCAAGACTCACAAACCCTGTAACGTTTCTCAGCGTCCGCACGGGGACAGGGTGGTTCACTTACTGGCACTGAAGTGTTACGAGAAGCCAGAGCTACTTGCTGGCTTGTACAGAGATGGTATCTCCCAAAAGGACAAGAATAGCCTTGGAATGGTCCTGCAGCAGGTGAGAGCAGGGGGTCTGGGCCAGCGTTTTTTCCCTCCTGCTGATCTTTGAATCGTAATTTAGAGGTGTGTTACTCACATTTAAATCAGGATGTACGTCATTTAAATGAGAAAGTAATAAACGGGTAAGGCTCCTTGGTCCAAGTTTGTCAGTCAGCTTCGGCAGATTCCCAAAGGCTAACTGACGATTGAGAGCCTCTTTCTGTGAGTTTTTCTCCAAAACTCTGAACCCACGTCAGGTGACGAGGCCTAGAAGAGCACTTTGGGTGTCAATGATCTCAAGGTTGTCCTGGCCCTTTGTAACTCCTGGAGTATACTTTGTCTTTTTCTGAAGGAAGGTATCACCCCACTTTATTTCCAGAGGTATCCAGCAGTGCATGCGCGTGGCCTTCTCGTGACAATTGTTTAACGAACCTTGTGTCTGCACACCGCAGGGCTCATCTGGGCCTGTGCACCTCTCCTGAACCGTTACAGCACTGCCCCTGGTATTCAGCATACAGCTTGTTTGAGACGAGCGTGGTTACGTTTTTTCCCGGTCGGTAAAACTTCGATATGGCTTGACACCGGTGGGAGAGAGGAATAATTTCTCTTTGGAGTGACAGAAGCAGTTCAGTGCCAGTTAGGTAGCTGCGTACGACTGTCGGGCAGAAAGCTGTGGTTTCTTGTGGCTCAGGCCCTTGCGGAAGAAAAGCAATTCCGCTTGTGTATTTTTAACATTTCCAACCTTGTATAACCTTTTTTAACACCGATGCTCATTCCATGAGAGCCCCATTTGATCTTCACCTCCAAAAAGCCCGAGGACTGGTGCGTGATTTTGTTGTCGGCTTTGGCTGAGCTTGGCAGTACCGACCTTAGCGCTGTAGTTCTTTGCGTTTGGGTATAACGAACATTTGGTTCCTTCCTTGTCTGCCTGCAGGTAGCCACCCTGAATCCGAAGGACGATACATATGCTCTCCAGGGTGGTTTATTTCAAGACATTCAGAGAGACTGGCCTGGGTACGATGAAGCAGACAAACAGGCGTTGGAGTTAATACTTTCTAGGTAAGTTCAGTCTCTAAGGGGAGTCAAACGGCCATTTACAAACCTTGTTCTGGGAAATGCACGTCAGGCTCGCCTATAGTTCAAGACCTTTGACGTACACCTTTTTACCTTGTCACCTGAACTCCTGGGTCACCCGTACAGAAAACTAAACGCAGCTCAGCGTGCCCCCAGCACAGGACAGTCGGCATCTCCTGTAACTTCTGAGAAAGACGCTCTGCCAACTGCTCCTCAGGTATTTTTTTTTCGTGTTATTTCCAGTGTTTTAGCACACATCGTAATGGTGTAACAACTGTGATGGGAGGCGCTGATATTGTCTTTAACGCATCAAAACCAAAGGATTGATTTCCAGTTGGATTTTTTATTTATTTTAAGAGGGCTGCACTGTCAAAGGCTGCCAAAAACTCATGGTCATGGGAGCAAAACTTCACTCTGCTCTTGCTCTTAGTACTTTTTTCCAATTGTTAGAGAAACGGCCTTTGAATTCCGACGTTGACAGTCCTGTGATGGACAAAAAGCAGAGGACCTCCCACTGTGCCACTCAAATCCACCTACCCACCGGTGGCCACTTGCCAGCCTCCAGCGAGAGGCCGCCTCCCTCCCTGTTATCCCTCGCTCCTACTGCTCCTCTGTGGCTGCTTCCCACACTCCTTCCCACTTCCAACCCTCCTCACACGGCTAGCTCCAACTCCTCCAACACCCCTGAGGGCTGGGGCACACAAGACCTGCTGGGGGACCTTAAAAGAGGAGGAACTGCCCAGCTGGAAAAGTTCTCCTGCTCGGATGCACACGAAGGTATTGACACGCAGCTTTCTCTAACGCCTCTATGGGGAACCCTGGGGAAAACCTGTAAAAGCAGGGACTGGAAACGCAAGTGGCCTATTTTCTGACTTGCTTTAGAACATCTCATTTGCCATCATCCCTGCTTTAGGGTCACGACAAAGCAGTATTTTTGTTCCCACGCTGCACTGCAACGTAACTGTTAGTTTAAAAAACAACCAAAGGAACCCCAAGCAAATGAAGAAACAAACCAGCCCGAACCTCTAAAAGCCTGAAGGTATTCCGCCGGATTCTCGTCGAAACTGAGGTTCATTTTTCAGCACGCTCACTCCGTAGCAGAGAAAGTATTAGAACAAGCACATCTTAAATGGATTGCTGTTGGGCAGCCACTGGTGACGAGGAAGAGCTCGCTCCGTGAGAAACACGAGGAACGGGTTTTTGCTTAGTTGCTTGACTTCCAGGAAGCTGACAGTTCAGTGACAGCAGTGCAGTATGGAACAGGCTTATAATGGCATTGAAAAGCGAAACAGCAACACGCAAAGAACACCTGGAAGGGGTTTTTCGAGCCCGTCAGGATGGTGTTGTTTGGCTGTATGAAAAATCTGTTTATCACAATCGTCAAAATTCTGATTTTCCCTAGGAGTCAAAGAGACTGGCACTGCCTCCGCACATCCTCCGTCAGCGAGCGAGCAAGCAGACTACTTCGTGTGAGTAAAGTAACGCTTCAGAGTCTCTCGCCACTCATTGAAGCAGTTGAAAAATCATCTGTAAAGCCTCCTGTTCAGCTACAAAATTGGAACTGCCCTAACATGTCCTTTCAGAATAATGCCAAGTTCCCTTTGAACAGTGGGCTTTCCCCCACTCTCTTGTCGGAGGCCTTTTTTCAAAAACGTGCAAGTCTGTCCCTTTGTAGAAAGAGGTTACGCTCGACCGGTTTCTCTTCTCGCTGAAGCCGAACCGTTCCTTGGGCCTTCTAGATCTGAATGACGGCTCATGGTTTCCAGGTGCGCTACGGTCTTGGTCTTGGCGCAGCGTCTGAATAGAAACTTTAAAAACGAAAAGAGAAGCTGATTTGGTAGATCTGTGGAGTTACTTAAACACATTCTCTTGGAGCAAGCGTGCTTAGAAGTAGAAGCAGTCAGTCACACAGTTACCTGACTTAGAGCTCAGGTGACGAGGATATTCCCTCTGTCCTTGGTGTAAAACTGCACGTGTGCTCATCTTTCCGCTCGAAAATACACAGCTATCGTCTCGCAGGAGCAGCGCCAGCGCTACGAGGCCGACTTTGCCGCCGAGTTTGGCGAGTACAGACACTTGTATGCTCGCATGCAGAGTGTCACCAAGAAGTTCAAGCAGCTGGGCGCACAACGGAAACTGCTTTCGCCGGGGTCCAGAGAATATCAGGTAAAGAGGGATGAAACTGCAAAGTCTGTGTTACAAACCCGGTGTCCTGCCTTTCCCGCCTGGGCTTCCCTGGTTTGGACACACAAATGCCCAACGTTCGGTATCCAACTTCTTTCAATCTATGGCACCCGGAGGGGTTTGGGTTGGCTTTTATTTAGTTTTTGGGCAGCTTGCAAGCGTGTTTGTGAGCAGGAGGGCTATTTTCCCATCCCTGGTACGGCTCAGTCAGGCACAGGGAAACCCTGCGGAACTTGGAGGCGTCCTCAGGCCCTGCCTGGGCTAGCGCTGATGGCTGAAGCTTGAGAAACCCTGTAAAAAGCTGTTCAGCCCTCAGACTCCGGCGGTTGGAGCTGCCTGTGAACGTGCAGCAGCGTGAGCAGCGTCTCAAGGGCAGTCTTCACAGGCACGCTCCCTTTGTTGCCTGTTCACAGGCTGAATTGCAGATCTGGGGTCACTCAGGGGTTTGAGGGTTCGGTTTTGCAGTGCAGGAGAGTGGTGGCTCATGGGTCAGAAACTGTCTTGAGTAAAACCGAGTGCAATTTTAGTGTTTGGAATAAATTTGCTTCTCCTGGTAGTGGAAGAAAGCTCTTCATATTGTCTTGTTGTGTTTTTTTCTTGAAGATCGTTGAGGAGGAAATCTCAGAGGAGTATCGGAATTTACAGCAGGTGTGTGTAACACCGGAGCGACCACTGTCCCTCCCACCAGGCACAGCTGGGAAGAGCTTGTTCCCCCTGCCCTTGATTCCTTCCCCATAGGCACAGGGTGTGCTTCGATGTGCCCCGAGGCCTTCCCTGCTCCATGCCGGACCAGCCCCAGACACAGACCCTTCATGGCTCCCCTCAGGTCTGTCAGCCTCCCCCCTGCGCGGGACCCCAAACGGGACGCAGTGCCGGGACGAGGCCTGATGGGTGCTGAGCGGGGGGATCACCCTCGTGCCGCCTGGCTGGGGGAGAGGGAGAGGAGGAAACGCGCGAGAGGGAGCCAAGTGGTGCTGTGACCCCCGCGGGAGCCCAGGGGCCTGGCCAGCAGTGCTGGGGCGTGGGGGGAGCCTCCAGGGAGGCAGGAGGTGTCACCCTGCCAACCCTCTTGCCGCAGGTGCCTGGAGACGGCTGCCCCGGCCAGAGCGACCTGACAGGGCCCTGGGAAGACACGGCCGAGGCCTCGGTGCCTGGCGGGAAACACCGATGCCCAGCACGAGCCAGGAGATGGGGGGATGGAGTGGGCTGTGGGAACCCCAGACACGTGAGCTGGGGCTGCAGGGCTGCTGGGGCGAGGGTTGCCCATTGTGTTATCACTGATGGGTTGGTTCCGTTGTCGCCGACGGGTGGGCTGTGATGTCACCGAGCGATGGAATGTCTCCAGGCATCAAGTCCCACCCCGACGGCCCGTGCCCTCACTCCAGCTGAGCAGTCTGCGAGGCTGCACTGCTCACAGGAGCCCTGGTGCTTGGGTCCTGATTGTGGAGTTCATCCTTGCGGTTTTCCGCTCGCTACTCCAGAGCAGCGGGAGGACTTTCCCCGGCCGGCCCTGCCAGCTGCAGGCAGCCGGGGCACCCAAGGGGCACACTCGCAGCAGCAGAGGTGAGCTGGCAGGGGAAAGCCCAACCTGGGCAGCTGGGAGGTTTCCTTCCTGAGGGGCCTGGGCCTTTCTTCCAGTCCCCCCTGGGCCAGTGACTGACTGCGGCCTCTCTCCCCTTTCCAACGCGACATCGGCTGCTGCTGCAGCAGTGAGAGGGAGCGTCCTGACACCCCCAGCTCCCCCCAGCCCACCGCAGCAAGTGGAGAGGATGGCTGCGGAGCTGGACAAATGCTGTCCAATATGCCTGGACACCTGGGAGGAGCCCACCTACACCATACCGTGCCTCCACCGGTTTTGCTATCCGTGCATCTGCCAGTGGGCTGACCTATGGCCCCACTGCCCCCTCTGCAGAAGGAGGCTGACGTCAATCGTGCGCTCGGTGCCGCGCGATCACAGATTTGAGGGGTATGTCATCCCACCACCTGCAGCAACGGGAGCTCCTCGCCATCCAGCCGCCCGCCGCCTCCACCGCCGCACAGCTCTTGGGCTCAGACAACGCCGACGCCACCCCTGGCTGTCACGTTTCCGGGAACACCTAGCGCTGATCCGGCCCGCGATGCTCCGGATGCGACAGAAGCTGCAGCAGCAGATGTTCAGGGCTGGCAGGTTGGCAATAGCAGCAGCACGGGCACTCGTGCTGTCCACCCTGCAGCGCTTTGGCCTGGATGAGGACAGCCTGGTCCGGATGCTGCAGATTGACCTGTGCCAGCACCTGAGGACCTTCGTCCACCGGCTGCTTGACAGCATCGGGGACTGGTGCGGCCGTGAGGCCCGACGCTGGATGGGTCTGGGGGACCCTCGTGATACCGAGGAGCGGGAGATCAGCCCCGCGGCTCGTCCCAGTCCTGCCGCCTCTGAAGGGGATGCTGCTGCACTCAACCCAGCCCCCTCCCACCATGCCGACAGGCAGGAGGCAGAAGAGGTTGTGCCCAGCACCTCATCAGCTGCCCCACAGGGGGATCCCGGTAGCCCCTCCCCTGCCCCCGAACCCACCCGCAGGGAGCAGGAAGAGCCTCAGGACCACCCAGACGAGGCTGTGCCTGGGCCCTCCATGCTCAGCCAGGGCAGACAACGCTCCCCGCAGGGACCCCGGCGAGCCCCAAAGAGGAGGGCCGATGGCCAGGAGGCCACTTCCCTGCCGAAAAAGAGGCCAGCCCATCGGCAGGAAGAGCCGCAGGACCACCCGGATGCGGCTGTGCCTGGGCCCTCCACGCCCAACCAGGGCAGACAACGCTCCCCACGGGGACGCCGGCAAGCCCCAAAGAGGCGAGCTGGTGGCCAGGAGGCCGCTTCCCTGCCGAAAAAGAGGCCAGCCCATCGGCAGGAAGAGCCGCAGGACCACCCGGATGCGGCTGTGCCTGGGCCCTCCATGCCCAACCAGGGCAGACAACGCTCCCCACGGGGACGCCGGCAAGCCCCAAAGAGGAGGGCCGATGGCCAGGAGGCCACTTCCCTGCCGAAAAAGAGGCCAGCCCATCGGCAGGAAGAGCCGCAGGACCACCCGGATGCGGCTGTGCCTGGGCCCTCCACGCCCAACCAGGGCAGACAACGCTCCCCACGGGGACGCCGGCAAGCCCCAAAGAGGAGGGCTGGCGGCCAGGAGGCCGCTTCCCTGCCAAACGAGGCCAGCCCGCCGGCAACGGTAGGAGGCTTCCCCAGGAGCTGGTGAAACCACCACCGGACCAGCAGCTGGGACACCTGCCAGCCCCCATGGGGACCAGGAGGCTCACATCTTTAGACTGTCTCGAACGATTAAATAAACCAGGAAGTGTGCAAGAACTACAGACATAGCCTTGGCATTTCTGACAGTGTAGCTGGCGTTGCTATCCCCCCCACGTGTTTCTCCCATGGCCAGGCATGGCTAACAGAGGACTCGGTCCATGCTTTCGCCAGAGGTGGAAGCGAGGATGACTATCCCGCAGTGCCTCAGCCCATCCTCTTGCCTTCCTGGCAGATGGGGTGCACCGCCTGGCCCTCTCTAGTCTTTGGTACCTCCCCAAGGCTTCACAGTCTTCCAAAGATGACAGAGGGTGGCCTGGCCGTCACACCAGCCAGCTCGCTTGGCACCCTCAGACAAATCCCGTCGGGGTCCTGGGGTTGTACAGGGCAGGATTTCTTAGGAGACCCCCGAGCTGCACGTCCTCTGATGCTGGGATTCCTCCGCTCCCTGATCCCTGCCTCGGGGACGACACACCTGGGGGCAGTGGCAGTGGAGGCTGAGATGGAGAAGGCCCCGAGCACCTCAGCCTTGGCCGCGCCTGCTGTCGCTGCATCGCTCGGCCCGTCTGGCCAGCGCGCACGTGCGCACCGTCCTTGCCCGCTTTGCTGCTCAGGTAGCAGCAGAAGCCCTCCCTGGCGCTTTGCACATCCCTTGCTAACCCGGCCTTAGCTCCGGGTTGCCGGATTGCGTCTCCACAGCCCTCAGCCGAGTGCCTGCATCCCTTCCGCAGCCTGTGCTAAGTCCCACCGCCCGGACACACCCTTTTTTGCACTGCTCTGCCACGCAGTCCCTCTTCAGCCGCGCCAGCCTCCTGACACATCCGCTGCGCTCTTGGCGGCAGCACAGCCCGGACCGCTCCGGCCTCTGGAGAACCCCTTGCCCCGCGGCAGCCCTGGCCGTCTCCGGGAGGCCGGTGGCCGCACAGGGGCGCTCGCGGTGCGCGGGCACCGCCGAGCAGCTCCGGGCTGCACTCGCTCCCCGCTGGCCCCGCTCCCCACAAGTGCTGCGCTGCTCGCGAGGCAGCGGCGGCGAGGGCGGCGGCCGCGGCCGGTCACCGTTTTGCCAGCAGGGCGCGGGGAAGCGGCAAACTGCCCTGCCCGCGGCGGGCACCCCCGAGCTGCTGCCGGCCGCGCTGCCGCACCGCCCCGGCCAAGGGCGGCCAGCAGCCCCGCTGCCTGCCCGGGCCAAGGGCGCAGCGCTCCCGCTCCGGAGGCCCGGAGGGACGGTGCTCCCGCGCTGAGGGCAGCGTGCCGCGGCCGTGGAATTGCGCCTGCGCCCGGATCTGCCCTCACTCCGGCGGGAGCCTTCCAGGGCAGCGGCACGCATGTGCCTGGTTTTGCCCGCCCCACTAAGGGCAAGATGGAGGCATGCGCCCGGCTCTGCCCGGAGCCTGGCGGGCCGGCGGCAGGAGGGGTCGTGCGCGTGCGGCTGCCCCGCGCCCCCGCCGGAAGGAGGGCGGGGTAAGCAGGCGCATGCGAGCTGCTGGCGGAGCCCCGGCGGGAGGCGTGGGCTCTGTCAGCGGGGAGTCAGGCGTAAGCGAAGGGCCCGGGGAGTGGGGGGCGCGGGTGGAGTGAGGAGCCTGGGGCCGAGAGTGGGCCGGGAGAGGGCAGGGGTGGGGAGAGGGCAGGTGGGGCAGAGAGAATGAAACGGGGCCAGGGGCTGGAGGAGCGGGCGGGGAGAGCGGAAGGGAGATGGGCCCCGGGAAAGGCGGTTGGGGACGGAAAACCAGGGCTGAGGAGCCGGACAGGGGGTGGAGGAGCAGGAGGGGTGAGGGAGAGAAGGAGAGGGGCCGAGGGAAAGCGGGAGGTGGAGCCCGGGGCGGGAAACAAAGCCGTTGGACTCGGCAGCGCAGTTTCCCCCGTTCGGCAGGTTCTTGACCGCAGCGCTGGGGGGGCAGCGGGCGTTTCCCACCGGCAGTGCTCCGCTAGCTTGGCACGGTCACCGCGCCCGCGTGTCTGTGCACCTGACACGGTCCTTAGTGGGCCAGAAAGCGGTTCCTGAGTAACACCTTTTCCCGAGGGAATGACGTTACGATGCCATCAGCTTGTTCTCGGTTATCCCACAGTCCTTGCGGCCACCTGTTGTCCTTCGGAGGGTCACACCGGCACTTCTGGTGGCCGTCCGGTGGCAGAGCGAGGAAGCGAGGAGTCTTCGTTACTTGTCCGCACGCTTCCGTAGGTCGGTGCTTTATCGAGGTCACGAGTGGTTTACAGGTCCCAAGGGTGCGTGTTTAGCTGTGTTCTTGTGAACATCTGCTTAGATCCTGTCTAACCGTCCTGTTTCTAAACAATGTGCTGCTGCTGAGGGCTAATCCTAGGAGCCTCAGGTCCTGGGAGGAATTTCGCAGCTTTGCGTGCAAGATTCAGCAGTTTCCCTCCAATCCCCCCTTTTTGATAGACTTGGGAATCCTTTCACCATCCTTCCTACTGAATCACAGTGGGCAGAGCCCACATTCTTTTCCTCAGAGGTTTTCATTGACACCAGAACATTAGCGTTAGCCTCAATAAACCTTTCTACTTCTGCCACTGGTAGAACTGCCCATTTGCAAACATCAACAGATGGCTGTAACAGACAAGGTTCTTCTTCCTCTGACTGCTGACTGCAAAGCATCCCCTCTGTCGCGGATTCTCATGCACCTAGATCGTGGGTCTTACGTCTGGAGTTTATAAAATTCTCTTTGAACTGCGGGACCAAATACTCGTTCAGAAACGAGGAGGGTAGTGCGATAAACCTGCGCATCAGCGCTGGCTGTGTGAATAGCTTAGTTTCCCGATACCCCGTTCCTGAACGCATTTCACACACTGGGGGTAAGGTTTCAACCAACGTGTCTGACTAATCCGAGTCCCAGACAGCTGTCTCCACGTCCGTGCGCTGCTGTTCATCAGATACGATTGTACGCTCTCTTTTTGCTGTATTTGGTCTACAGTTGGCGTAGTACATACTGTCCAGTTGAACAGCCCAGAGATCTTTCGACCAGTTTGTGGCGAACTCCTCACGGTACGATTAAAGAGCTGCAAAAATGTATTGTCACCATCTAGAGTTGAAGATTGTAAGTCCAGAGTTGTGGGGATCCAACCAGCTTGTATTTTAATTAATTGTCCAATGTCAGATCCTGTTTGACTCAGTTTATTTCTAGTGATTTCCAAATCTGCGGAATTTAGCAGGCCTGTACTGGTCCCAGCTCCTCCCAAGAGCATATCATACCATGCTCTTCTGATTCTACACAGTGGAGTTTTTGGAAAGGTAATATTAAATTGCAAAATGTGTTTCTGGCGTTGCTGGGCCACGTTAGTGCAGGCTGAAGGTAATTTTTGGATTTGCTGGGTTTTGACTATGGGGTTGAGGTTCGACACTGTAATGCTATTGATACCGTTAACCGTGGTTCCCGCACAGTCTGTTGTATTCCAGGTGTTACTGGGAATAAGGAGAAGGGTTTCGTCCAACACAACTGTGTTATTCTTGCAGTGCAGTTTCAAAGTAAGGCAACAGTTTGCCGGGGTGGTTTCATTTCCTTTGACTGAGATGTTAGTTGAATTGTTGCACAGCAGGTACCAGCTTCCTAAACACGTAGTCGAATGCAGAGTTTATGTGAGCAGACGGCAGTGTACCATGTACATTTTTCACCCATTGTATTGGCTCCTAGAAAATCCAGAATAGTCTTATTGATTGGTTTTAGCGGGCAGACAGGGGTAAAAGCCTCAGCTAGGGTGAAGCTTGGCAGAGTCAAGAATACCACTTTCACTGTAATCTTAACGTTGTGGGTCCTACAGGTTGAGACACCCCGGCGATTTCTTCGCTCGTGAGTAGTGGATCCAAGCAGGCCGTTCCTTAATCTCGGTTGCAGTGAAGGTCGTCAGCAACACCTGGAACGGTCCGTTCCGCATTTCTTCCGGTGGGTGACCTGTGAAAACTTTAACATATACCCAATCTCCTGGCTTAAAGGGGTGAATAGGCTGATCTAGGCCCCTAGATCGAGTCCCTAGAACCACTTTTTCAGCTCTGTTCAGTTGTTCTCCTAACACCATCAAATACCGCTGTACGTGACTTTCACCCATTTGTTTTAAGTCTTCTCTCCTGTATTGGACTTGATACGGCTTGCCATACAAAACTTCAAACGGACAAAGTTTTCCTTGGACCTAGGCTTTACCCCAATTCTCAGTAATGCGAGGGGGAGTGCCTGGCACCAATACGAGTTTGCTTCTTGACGTATTTTTGCAATCTGTTGTTTTCTCAGGTGATTCATTTTCTCTTCAGCTGCTGTGCAGGCTGCGTTTTGAGACTTCCCGGCCTTGGTCCCGAGAACTGTAACGTTTTATTCCTTCTGTAGCACCATCTGTAGAAAGAATTGGTAAGGTCTTCCTACCAGTGTCACTCACCTACCAGCTTTCTGTTTTTAAAATACTGAATATCTCTTTGTGAATCCCTGGCGTGATGCGTCACGAGCAGATTCTTGTGGATCTCGAAATGCGGACTAAATCCAGGTTTTAGAGTTTGTCTGCCTTGGTAAATTCTACTAAATCCATTGTCTTCTCTTCTCCTAATGTCCCATTTAACTCGTTCTCTTTTGGTTCGTTTTGTTTCGTGTTTTACCCTTACCTTAGGAAGGAGAGTGCAGGTCAGAAGAGCACCACAGTACCTTCCCGATGTCGTGCCAGAGAGAAGGCGGACGAGACCCACGAACCCCGCATACGTACTACGCAAGACTCACAAACCCTGTAACGTTTCTCAGCGTCCGCACGGGGACAGGGTGGTTCACTTACTGGCACTGAAGTGTTACGAGAAGCCAGAGCTACTTGCTGGCTTGTACAGAGATGGTATCTCCCAAAAGGACAAGAATAGCCTTGGAATGGTCCTGCAGCAGGTGAGAGCAGGGGGTCTGGGCCAGCGTTTTTTCCCTCCTGCTGATCTTTGAATCGTAATTTAGAGGTGTGTTACTCACATTTAAATCAGGATGTACGTCATTTAAATGAGAAAGTAATAAACGGGTAAGGCTCCTTGGTCCAAGTTTGTCAGTCAGCTTCGGCAGATTCCCAAAGGCTAACTGACGATTGAGAGCCTCTTTCTGTGAGTTTTTCTCCAAAACTCTGAACCCACGTCAGGTGACGAGGCCTAGAAGAGCACTTTGGGTGTCAATGATCTCAAGGTTGTCCTGGCCCTTTGTAACTCCTGGAGTATACTTTGTCTTTTTCTGAAGGAAGGTATCACCCCACTTTATTTCCAGAGGTATCCAGCAGTGCATACGCGTGGCCTTCTCGTGACAATTGTTTAACGAACCTTGTGTCTGCACACCGCAGGGCTCATCTGGGCCTGTGCACCTCTCCTGAACCGTTACAGCACTGCCCCTGGTATTCAGCATACAGCTTGTTTGAGACGAGCGTGGTTACGTTTTTTCCCGGTCGGTAAAACTTCGATATGGCTTGACACCGGTGGGAGAGAGGAATAATTTCTCTTTGGAGTGACAGAAGCAGTTCAGTGCCAGTTAGGTAGCTGCGTACGACTGTCGGGCAGAAAGCTGTGGTTTCTTGTGGCTCAGGCCCTTGCGGAAGAAAAGCAATTCCGCTTGTGTATTTTTAACATTTCCAACCTTGTATAACCTTTTTTAACACCGATGCTCATTCCATGAGAGCCCCATTTGATCTTCACCTCCAAAAAGCCCGAGGACTGGTGCGTGATTTTGTTGTCGGCTTTGGCTGAGCTTGGCAGTACCGACCTTAGCGCTGTAGTTCTTTGCGTTTGGGTATAACGAACATTTGGTTCCTTCCTTGTCTGCCTGCAGGTAGCCACCCTGAATCCGAAGGACGATACATATGCTCTCCAGGGTGGTTTATTTCAAGACATTCAGAGAGACTGGCCTGGGTACGATGAAGCAGACAAACAGGCGTTGGAGTTAATACTTTCTAGGTAAGTTCAGTCTCTAAGGGGAGTCAAACGGCCATTTACAAACCTTGTTCTGGGAAATGCACGTCAGGCTCGCCTATAGTTCAAGACCTTTGACGTACACCTTTTTACCTTGTCACCTGAACTCCTGGGTCACCCCTACAGAAAACTAAACTCAGCTCAGCGTGCCCCCAGCACAGGACAGTCGGCATCTCCTGTAACTTCTGAGAAAGACGCTCTGCCAACTGCTCCTCAGGTATTTTTTTTTCGTGTTATTTCCAGTGTTTTAGCACACATCGTAATGGTGTAACAACTGTGATGGGAGGCGCTGATATTGTCTTTAACGCATCAAAACCAAAGGATTGATTTCCAGTTGGATTTTTTATTTATTTTAAGAGGGCTGCACTGTCAAAGGCTGCCAAAAACTCATGGTCATGGGAGCAAAACTTCACTCTGCTCTTGCTCTTAGTACTTTTTTCCAATTGTTAGAGAAACGGCCTTTGAATTCCGACGTTGACAGTCCTGTGATGGACAAAAAGCAGAGGACCTCCCACTGTGCCACTCAAATCCACCTACCCACCGGTGGCCACTTGCCAGCCTCCAGCGAGAGGCCGCCTCCCTCCCTGTTATCCCTCGCTCCTACTGCTCCTCTGTGGCTGCTTCCCACACTCCTTCCCACTTCCAACCCTCCTCACACGGCCAGCTCCAACTCCTCCAACACCCCTGAGGGCTGGGGCACACAAGACCTGCTGGGGGACCTTAAAAGAGGAGGAACTGCCCAGCTGGAAAAGTTCTCCTGCTCGGATGCACACGAAGGTATTGACACGCAGCTTTCTCTAACGCCTCTATGGGGAACCCTGGGGAAAACCTGTAAAAGCAGGGACTGGAAACGCAAGTGGCCTATTTTCTGACTTGCTTTAGAACATCTCATTTGCCATCATCCCTGCTTTAGGGTCACGACAAAGCAGTATTTTTGTTCCCACGCTGCACTGCAACGTAACTGTTAGTTTAAAAAAACAACCAAAGGAACCCCAAGCAAATGAAGAAACAAACCAGCCCGAACCTCTAAAAGCCTGAAGGTATTCCGCCGGATTCTCGTCGAAACTGAGGTTCATTTTTCAGCACGCTCACTCCGTAGCAGAGAAAGTATTAGAACAAGCACATCTTAAATGGATTGCTGTTGGGCAGCCACTGGTGACGAGGAAGAGCTCGCTCCTTGAGAAACACGAGGAACGGGTTTTTGCTTAGTTGCTTGACTTCCAGGAAGCTGACAGTTCAGTGACAGCAGTGCAGTATGGAACAGGCTTATAATGGCATTGAAAAGCGAAACAGCAACACGCAAAGAACACCTGGAAGGGGTTTTTCGAGCCCGTCAGGATGGTGTTGTTTGGCTGTATGAAAAATCTGTTTATCACAATCGTCAAAATTCTGATTTTCCCTAGGAGTCAAAGAGACTGGCACTGCCTCCGCACATCCTCCGTCAGCGAGCGAGCAAGCAGACTACTTCGTGTGAGTAAAGTAACGCTTCAGAGTCTCTCGCCACTCATTGAAGCAGTTGAAAAATCATCTGTAAAGCCTCCTGTTCAGCTACAAAATTGGAACTGCCCTAACGTGTCCTTTCAGAATAATGCCAAGTTCCCTTTGAACAGTGGGCTTTCCCCCACTCTCTTGTCGGAGGCCTTTTTTCAAAAACGTGCAAGTCTGTCCCTTTGTAGAAAGAGGTTACGCTCGACCGGTTTCTCTTCTCGCTGAAGCCGAACCGTTCCTTGGGCCTTCTAGATCTGAATGACGGCTCATGGTTTCCAGGTGCGCTACGGTCTTGGTCTTGGCGCAGCGTCTGAATAGAAACTTTAAAAACGAAAAGAGAAGCTGATTTGGTAGATCTGTGGAGTTACTTAAACACATTCTCTTGGAGCAAGCGTGCTTAGAAGTAGAAGCAGTCAGTCACACAGTTACCTGACTTAGAGCTCAGGTGACGAGGATATTCCCCCTGTCCTTGGTGTAAAACTGCACGTGTGCTCATCTTTCCGCTCGAAAATACACAGCTATCGTCTCGCAGGAGCAGCGCCAGCGCTACGAGGCCGACTTTGCCGCCGAGTTTGGCGAGTACAGACACTTGTATGCTCGCATGCAGAGTGTCACCAAGAAGTTCAAGCAGCTGGGCGCACAACGGAAACTGCTTTCGCCGGGGTCCAGAGAATATCAGGTAAAGAGGGATGAAACTGCAAAGTCTGTGTTACAAACCCGGTGTCCTGCCTTTCCCGCCTGGGCTTCCCTGGTTTGGACACACAAATGCCCAACGTTCGGTATCCAACTTCTTTCAATCTGTGGCACCCGGAGGGGTTTGGGTTGGCTTTTATTTAGTTTTTGGGCAGCTTGCAAGCGTGTTTGTGAGCAGGAGGGCTATTTTCCCATCCCTGGTACGGCTCAGTCAGGCACAGGGAAACCCTGCGGAACTTGGAGGCGTCCTCAGGCCCTGCCTGGGCTAGCGCTGATGGCTGAAGCTTGAGAAACCCTGTAAAAAGCTGTTCAGCCCTCAGACTCCGGCGGTTGGAGCTGCCTGTGAACGTGCAGCAGCGTGAGCAGCGTCTCAAGGGCAGTCTTCACAGGCACGCTCCCTTTGTTGCCTGTTCACAGGCTGAATTGCAGATCTGGGGTCACTCAGGGGTTTGAGGGTTCGGTTTTGCAGTGCAGGAGAGTGGTGGCTCATGGGTCAGAAACTGTCTTGAGTAAAACCGAGTGCAATTTTAGTGTTTGGAATAAATTTGCTTCTCCTGGTAGTGGAAGAAAGCTCTTCATATTGTCTTGTTGTGTTTTTTTCTTGAAGATCGTTGAGGAGGAAATCTCAGAGGAGTATCGGAATTTACAGCAGGTGTGTGTAACACCGGAGCGACCACTGTCCCTCCCACCAGGCACAGCTGGGAAGAGCTTGTTCCCCCTGCCCTTGATTCCTTCCCCATAGGCACAGGGTGTGCTTCGATGTGCCCCGAGGCCTTCCCTGCTCCATGCCGGACCAGCCCCAGACACAGACCCTTCATGGCTCCCCTCAGGTCTGTCAGCCTCCCCCCTGCGCGGGACCCCAAACGGGACGCAGTGCCGGGACGAGGCCTGATGGGTGCTGAGCGGGGGGATCACCCTCGTGCCGCCTGGCTGGGGGAGAGGGAGAGGAGGAAACGCGCGAGAGGGAGCCAAGTGGTGCTGTGACCCCCGCGGGAGCCCAGGGGCCTGGCCAGCAGTGCTGGGGCGTGGGGGGAGCCTCCAGGGAGGCAGGAGGTGTCACCCTGCCAACCCTCTTGCCGCAGGTGCCTGGAGACGGCTGCCCCGGCCAGAGCGACCTGACAGGGCCCTGGGAAGACACGGCCGAGGCCTCGGTGCCTGGCGGGAAACACCGATGCCCAGCACGAGCCAGGAGATGGGGGGATGGAGTGGGCTGTGGGAACCCCAGACACGTGAGCTGGGGCTGCAGGGCTGCTGGGGCGAGGGTTGCCCATTGTGTTATCACTGATGGGTTGGTTCCGTTGTCGCCGACGGGTGGGCTGTGATGTCACCGAGCGATGGAATGTCTCCAGGCATCAAGTCCCACCCCGACGGCCCGTGCCCTCACTCCAGCTGAGCAGTCTGCGAGGCTGCACTGCTCACAGGAGCCCTGGTGCTTGGGTCCTGATTGTGGAGTTCATCCTTGCGGTTTTCCGCTCGCTACTCCAGAGCAGCGGGAGGACTTTCCCCGGCCGGCCCTGCCAGCTGCAGGCAGCCGGGGCACCCAAGGGGCACACTCGCAGCAGCAGAGGTGAGCTGGCAGGGGAAAGCCCAACCTGGGCAGCTGGGAGGTTTCCTTCCTGAGGGGCCTGGGCCTTTCTTCCAGTCCCCCCTGGGCCAGTGACTGACTGCGGCCTCTCTCCCCTTTCCAACGCGACATCGGCTGCTGCTGCAGCAGTGAGAGGGAGCGTCCTGACACCCCCAGCTCCCCCCAGCCCACCGCAGCAAGTGGAGAGGATGGCTGCGGAGCTGGACAAATGCTGTCCAATATGCCTGGACACCTGGGAGGAGCCCACCTACACCATACCGTGCCTCCACCGGTTTTGCTATCTGTGCATCTGCCAGTGGGCTGACCTATGGCCCCACTGCCCCCTCTGCAGAAGGAGGCTGACGTCAATCGTGCGCTCGGTGCAGCGCGATCACAGATTTGAGGGGTATGTCATCCCACCACCTGCAGCAACGGGAGCTCCTCGCCATCCAGCCGCCCGCCGCCTCCACCGCCGCACAGCTCTTGGGCTCAGACAACGCCGACGCCACCCCTGGCTGTCACGTTTCCGGGAACACCTAGCGCTGATCCGGCCCACGATGCTCCGGATGCGACAGAAGCTGCAGCAGCAGATGTTCAGGGCTGGCAGGTTGGCAATAGCAGCAGCACGGGCACTCGTGCTGTCCACCCTGCAGCGCTTTGGCCTGGATGAGGACAGCCTGGTCCGGATGCTGCAGATTGACCTGTGCCAGCACCTGAGGACCTTCGTCCACCGGCTGCTTGACAGCATCGGGGACTGGTGCGGCCGTGAGGCCCGACGCTGGATGGGTCTGGGGGACCCTCGTGATACCGAGGAGCGGGAGATCAGCCCCGCGGCTCGTCCCAGTCCTGCCGCCTCTGAAGGGGATGCTGCTGCACTCAACCCAGCCCCCTCCCACCATGCCGACAGGCAGGAGGCAGAAGAGGTTGTGCCCAGCACCTCATCAGCTGCCCCACAGGGGGATCCCGGTAGCCCCTACCCTGCCCCCGAACCCACCCGCAGGGAGCAGGAAGAGCCTCAGGACCACCCAGACGAGGCTGTGCCTGGGCCCTCCATGCTCAGCCAGGGCAGACAACGCTCCCCGCAGGGACCCCGGCGAGCCCCAAAGAGGAGGGCCGATGGCCAGGAGGCCACTTCCCTGCCGAAAAAGAGGCCAGCCCATCGGCAGGAAGAGCCGCAGGACCACCCGGATGCGGCTGTGCCTGGGCCCTCCACGCCCAACCAGGGCAGACAACGCTCCCCACGGGGACGCCGGCAAGCCCCAAAGAGGCGAGCTGGTGGCCAGGAGGCCGCTTCCCTGCCGAAAAAGAGGCCAGCCCATCGGCAGGAAGAGCCGCAGGACCACCCGGATGCGGCTGTGCCTGGGCCCTCCACGCCCAACCAGGGCAGACAACGCTCCCCACGGGGACGCCGGCAAGCCCCAAAGAGGAGGGCTGGCGGCCAGGAGGCCGCTTCCCTGCCAAACGAGGCCAGCCCGCCGGCAACGGTAGGAGGCTTCCCCAGGAGCTGGTGAAACCACCACCGGACCAGCAGCTGGGACACCTGCCAGCCCCCATGGGGACCAGGAGGCTCACATCTTTAGACTGTCTCGAACGATTAAATAAACCAGGAAGTGTGCAAGAACTACAGACATAGCCTTGGCATTTCTGACAGTGTAGCTGGCGTTGCTATCCCCCCCACGTGTTTCTCCCATGGCCAGGCATGGCTAACAGAGGACTCGGTCCATGCTTTCGCCAGAGGTGGAAGCGAGGATGACTATCCCGCAGTGCCTCAGCCCATCCTCTTGCCTTCCTGGCAGATGGGGTGCACCGCCTGGCCCTCTCTAGTCTTTGGTACCTCCCCAAGGCTTCACAGTCTTCCAAAGATGACAGAGGGTGGCCTGGCCGTCACACCAGCCAGCTCGCTTGGCACCCTCAGACAAATCCCGTCGGGGTCCTGGGGTTGTACAGGGCAGGATTTCTTAGGAGACCCCCGAGCTGCACGTCCTCTGATGCTGGGATTC
The DNA here is from genome assembly GCA_027574665.1 of Rhynochetos jubatus. Taxonomy (NCBI): domain Eukaryota; kingdom Metazoa; phylum Chordata; class Aves; order Eurypygiformes; family Rhynochetidae; genus Rhynochetos; species Rhynochetos jubatus. Next base: position 53,702,672 of record CM050690.1, read on the forward strand.
CTCCGCTCCCTGATCCCTGCCTCGGGGACGACACACCTGGGGGCAGTGGCAGTGGAGGCTGAGATGGAGAAGGCCCCGAGCACCTCAGCCTTGCCCGCGCCTGCTGTCGCTGCATCGCTCGGCCCGTCTGGCCAGCGCGCACGTGCGCACCGTCCTTGCCCGCTTTGCTGCTCAGGTAGCAGCAGAAGCCCTCCCTGGCGCTTTGCACATCCCTTGCTAACCCGGCCTTAGCTCCGGGTTGCCGGATTGCGTCTCCACAGCCCTCAGCCGAGTGCCTGCATCCCTTCCGCAGCCTGTGCTAAGTCCCACCGCCCGGACACACCCTTTTTTGCACTGCTCTGCCACGCAGTCCCTCTTCAGCCGCGCCAGCCTCCTGACACATCCGCTGCGCTCTTGGCGGCAGCACAGCCCGGACCGCTCCGGCCTCTGGAGAACCCCTTGCCCCGCGGCAGCCCTGGCCGTCTCCGGGAGGCCGGTGGCCGCACAGGGGCGCTCGCGGTGCGCGGGCACCGCCGAGCAGCTCCGGGCTGCACTCGCTCCCCGCTGGCCCCGCTCCCCACAAGTGCTGCGCTGCTCGCGAGGCAGCGGCGGCGAGGGCGGCGGCCGCGGCCGGTCACCGTTTTGCCAGCAGGGCGCGGGGAAGCGGCAAACTGCCCTGCCCGCGGCGGGCACCCCCGAGCTGCTGCCGGCCGCGCTGCCGCACCGCCCCGGCCAAGGGCGGCCAGCAGCCCCGCCGCCTGCCCGGGCCAAGGGCGCAGCGCTCCCGCTCCGGAGGCCCGGAGGGACGGTGCTCCCGCGCTGAGGGCAGCGTGCCGCGGCCGTGGAATTGCGCCTGCGCCCGGATCTGCCCTCACTCCGGCGGGAGCCTTCCAGGGCAGCGGCACGCATGTGCCTGGTTTTGCCCGCCCCACTAAGGGCAAGATGGAGGCATGCGCCCGGCTCTGCCCGGAGCCTGGCGGGCCGGCGGCAGGAGGGGTCGTGCGCGTGCGGCTGCCCCGCGCCCCCGCCGGAAGGAGGGCGGGGTAAGCAGGCGCATGCGAGCTGCTGGCGGAGCCCCGGCGGGAGGCGTGGGCTCTGTCAGCGGGGAGTCAGGCGTAAGCGAAGGGCCCGGGGAGTGGGGGGCGCGGGTGGAGTGAGGAGCCTGGGGCCGAGAGTGGGCCGGGAGAGGGCAGGGGTGGGGAGAGGGCAGGTGGGGCAGAGAGAATGAAACGGGGCCAGGGGCTGGAGGAGCGGGCGGGGAGAGCGGAAGGGAGATGGGCCCCGGGAAAGGCGGTTGGGGACGGAAAACCAGGGCTGAGGAGCCGGACAGGGGGTGGAGGAGCAGGAGGGGTGAGGGAGAGAAGGAGAGGGGCCGAGGGAAAGCGGGAGGTGGAGCCCGGGGCGGGAAACAAAGCCGTTGGACTCGGCAGCGCAGTTTCCCCCGTTCGGCAGGTTCTTGACCGCAGCGCTGGGGGGGCAGCGGGCGTTTCCCACCGGCAGTGCTCCGCTAGCTTGGCACGGTCACCGCGCCCGCGTGTCTGTGCACCTGACACGGTCCTTAGTGGGCCAGAAAGCGGTTCCTGAGTAACACCTTTTCCCGAGGGAATGACGTTACGATGCCATCAGCTTGTTCTCGGTTATCCCACAGTCCTTGCGGCCACCTGTTGTCCTTCGGAGGGTCACACCGGCACTTCTGGTGGCCGTCCGGTGGCAGAGCGAGGAAGCGAGGAGTCTTCGTTACTTGTCCGCACGCTTCCGTAGGTCGGTGCTTTATCGAGGTCACGAGTGGTTTACAGGTCCCAAGGGTGCGTGTTTAGCTGTGTTCTTGTGAACATCTGCTTAGATCCTGTCTAACCGTCCTGTTTCTAAACAATGTGCTGCTGCTGAGGGCTAATCCTAGGAGCCTCAGGTCCTGGGAGGAATTTCGCAGCTTTGCGTGCAAGATTCAGCAGTTTCCCTCCAATCCCCCCTTTTTGATAGACTTGGGAATCCTTTCACCATCCTTCCTACTGAATCACAGTGGGCAGAGCCCACATTCTTTTCCTCAGAGGTTTTCATTGACACCAGAACATTAGCGTTAGCCTCAATAAACCTTTCTACTTCTGCCACTGGTAGAACTGCCCATTTGCAAACATCAACAGATGGCTGTAACAGACAAGGTTCTTCTTCCTCTGACTGCTGACTGCAAAGCATCCCCTCTGTCGCGGATTCTCATGCACCTAGATCGTGGGTCTTACGTCTGGAGTTTATAAAATTCTCTTTGAACTGCGGGACCAAATACTCGTTCAGAAACGAGGAGGGTAGTGCGATAAACCTGCGCATCAGCGCTGGCTGTGTGAATAGCTTAGTTTCCCGATACCCCGTTCCTGAACGCATTTCACACACTGGGGGTAAGGTTTCAACCAACGTGTCTGACTAATCCGAGTCCCAGACAGCTGTCTCCACGTCTGTGCGCTGCTGTTCATCAGATACGATTGTACGCTCTCTTTTTGCTGTATTTGGTCTACAGTTGGCGTAGTACATACTGTCCAGTTGAACAGCCCAGAGATCTTTCGACCAGTTTGTGGCGAACTCCTCACGGTACGATTAAAGAGCTGCAAAAATGTATTGTCACCATCTAGAGTTGAAGATTGTAAGTCCAGAGTTGTGGGGATCCAACCAGCTTGTATTTTAATTAATTGTCCAATGTCAGATCCTGTTTGACTCAGTTTATTTCTAGTGATTTCCAAATCTGCGGAATTTAGCAGGCCTGTACTGGTCCCAGCTCCTCCCAAGAGCATATCATACCATGCTCTTCTGATTCTACACAGTGGAGTTTTTGGAAAGGTAGTATTAAATTGCAAAATGTGTTTCTGGCGTTGCTGGGCCACGTTAGTGCAGGCTGAAGGTAATTTTTGGATTTGCTGGGTTTTGACTATGGGGTTGAGGTTCGACACTGTAATGCTATTGATACCGTTAACCGTGGTTCCCGCACAGTCTGTTGTATTCCAGGTGTTACTGGGAATAAGGAGAAGGGTTTCGTCCAACACAACTGTGTTATTCTTGCAGTGCAGTTTCAAAGTAAGGCAACAGTTTGCCGGGGTGGTTTCATTTCCTTTGACTGAGATGTTAGTTGAATTGTTGCACAGCAGGTACCAGCTTCCTAAACACGTAGTCGAATGCAGAGTTTATGTGAGCAGACGGCAGTGTACCATGTACATTTTTCACCCATTGTATTGGCTCCTAGAAAATCCAGAATAGTCTTATTGATCGGTTTTAGCGGGCAGACAGGGGTAAAAGCCTCAGCTAGGGTGAAGCTTGGCAGAGTCAAGAATACCACTTTCACTGTAATCTTAACGTTGTGGGTCCTACAGGTTGAGACACCCCGGCGATTTCTTCGCTCGTGAGTAGTGGATCCAAGCAGGCCGTTCCTTAATCTCGGTTGCAGTGAAGGTCGTCAGCAACACCTGGAATGGTCCGTTCCGCATTTCTTCCGGTGGGTGACCTGTGAAAACTTTGACATATACCCAATCTCCTGGCTTAAAGGGGTGAATAGGCTGATCTAGGCCCCTAGATCGAGTCCCTAGAACCACCTTTTCAGCTCTGTTCAGTTGTTCTCCTAACACCATCAAATACCGCTGTACGTGACTTTCACCCATTTGTTTTAAGTCTTCTCTCCTGTATTGGACTTGATACGGCTTGCCATACAAAACTTCAAACGGACAAAGTTTTCCTTGGACCTAGGCTTTACCCCAATTCTCAGTAATGCGAGGGGGAGTGCCTGGCACCAATACGAGTTAGCTTCTTGACGTATTTTTGCAATCTGTTGTTTTCTCAGGTGATTCATTTTCTCTTCAGCTGCTGTGCAGGCCGCGTTTTGAGACTTCCCGGCCTTGGTCCCGAGAACTGTAACGTTTTATTCCTTCTGTAGCACCATCTGTAGAAAGAATTGGTAAGGTCTTCCTACCAGTGTCACTCACCTACCAGCTTTCTGTTTTTAAAATACTGAATATCTCTTTGTGAATCCCTGGCGTGATGCGTCACGAGCAGATTCTTGTGGATCTCGAAATGCGGACTAAATCCAGGTTTTAGAGTTTGTCTGCCTTGGTAAATTCTACTAAATCCATTGTCTTCTCTTCTCCTAATGTCCCATTTAACTCGTTCTCTTTTGGTTCGTTTTGTTTCGTGTTTTACCCTTACCTTAGGAAGGAGAGTGCAGGTCAGAAGAGCACCACAGTACCTTCCCGATGTCGTGCCAGAGAGAAGGCGGACGAGACCCACGAACCCCGCATACGTACTACGCAAGACTCACAAACCCTGTAACGTTTCTCAGCGTCCGCACGGGGACAGGGTGGTTCACTTACTGGCACTGAAGTGTTACGAGAAGCCAGAGCTACTTGCTGGCTTGTACAGAGATGGTATCTCCCAAAAGGACAAGAATAGCCTTGGAATGGTCCTGCAGCAGGTGAGAGCAGGGGGTCTGGGCCAGCGTTTTTTCCCTCCTGCTGATCTTTGAATCGTAATTTAGAGGTGTGTTACTCACATTTAAATCAGGATGTACGTCATTTAAATGAGAAAGTAATAAACGGGTAAGGCTCCTTGGTCCAAGTTTGTCAGTCAGCTTCGGCAGATTCCCAAAGGCTAACTGACGATTGAGAGCCTCTTTCTGTGAGTTTTTCTCCAAAACTCTGAACCCACGTCAGGTGACGAGGCCTAGAAGAGCACTTTGGGTGTCAATGATCTCAAGGTTGTCCTGGCCCTTTGTAACTCCTGGAGTATACTTTGTCTTTTTCTGAAGGAAGGTATCACCCCACTTTATTTCCAGAGGTATCCAGCAGTGCATGCGCGTGGCCTTCTCGTGACAATTGTTTAACGAACCTTGTGTCTGCACACCGCAGGGCTCATCTGGGCCTGTGCACCTCTCCTGAACCGTTACAGCACTGCCCCTGGTATTCAGCATACAGCTTGTTTGAGACGAGCGTGGTTACGTTTTTTCCCGGTCGGTAAAACTTCGATATGGCTTGACACCGGTGGGAGAGAGGAATAATTTCTCTTTGGAGTGACAGAAGCAGTTCAGTGCCAGTTAGGTAGCTGCGTACGACTGTCGGGCAGAAAGCTGTGGTTTCTTGTGGCTCAGGCCCTTGCGGAAGAAAAGCAATTCCGCTTGTGTATTTTTAACATTTCCAACCTTGTATAACCTTTTTTAACACCGATGCTCATTCCATGAGAGCCCCATTTGATCTTCACCTCCAAAAAGCCCGAGGACTGGTGCGTGATTTTGTTGTCGGCTTTGGCTGAGCTTGGCAGTACCGACCTTAGCGCTGTAGTTCTTTGCGTTTGGGTATAACGAACATTTGGTTCCTTCCTTGTCTGCCTGCAGGTAGCCACCCTGAATCCGAAGGACGATACATATGCTCTCCAGGGTGGTTTATTTCAAGACATTCAGAGAGACTGGCCTGGGTACGATGAAGCAGACAAACAGGCGTTGGAGTTAATACTTTCTAGGTAAGTTCAGTCTCTAAGGGGAGTCAAACGGCCATTTACAAACCTTGTTCTGGGAAATGCACGTCAGGCTCGCCTATAGTTCAAGACCTTTGACGTACACCTTTTTACCTTGTCACCTGAACTCCTGGGTCACCCGTACAGAAAACTAAACGCAGCTCAGCGTGCCCCCAGCACAGGACAGTCGGCATCTCCTGTAACTTCTGAGAAAGACGCTCTGCCAACTGCTCCTCAGATATTTTTTTTTCGTGTTATTTCCAGTGTTTTAGCACACATCGTAATGGTGTAACAACTGTGATGGGAGGCGCTGATATTGTCTTTAACGCATCAAAACCAAAGGATTGATTTCCAGTTGGATTTTTTATTTATTTTAAGAGGGCTGCACTGTCAAAGGCTGCCAAAAACTCATGGTCATGGGAGCAAAACTTCACTCTGCTCTTGCTCTTAGTACTTTTTTCCAATTGTTAGAGAAACGGCCTTTGAATTCCGACGTTGACAGTCCTGTGATGGACAAAAAGCAGAGGACCTCCCACTGTGCCACTCAAATCCACCTACCCACCGGTGGCCACTTGCCAGCCTCCAGCGAGAGGCCGCCTCCCTCCCTGTTATCCCTCGCTCCTACTGCTCCTCTGTGGCTGCTTCCCACACTCCTTCCCACTTCCAACCCTCCTCACACGGCTAGCTCCAACTCCTCCAACACCCCTGAGGGCTGGGGCACACAAGACCTGCTGGGGGACCTTAAAAGAGGAGGAACTGCCCAGCTGGAAAAGTTCTCCTGCTCGGATGCACACGAAGGTATTGACACGCAGCTTTCTCTAACGCCTCTATGGGGAACCCTGGGGAAAACCTGTAAAAGCAGGGACTGGAAACGCAAGTGGCCTATTTTCTGACTTGCTTTAGAACATCTCATTTGCCATCATCCCTGCTTTAGGGTCACGACAAAGCAGTATTTTTGTTCCCACGCTGCACTGCAACGTAACTGTTAGTTTAAAAAAACAACCAAAGGAACCCCAGGCAAATGAAGAAACAAACCAGCCCGAACCTCTAAAAGCCTGAAGGTATTCCGCCGGATTCTCGTCGAAACTGAGGTTCATTTTTCAGCACGCTCACTCCGTAGCAGAGAAAGTATTAGAACAAGCACATCTTAAATGGATTGCTGTTGGGCAGCCACTGGTGACGAGGAAGAGCTCGCTCCTTGAGAAACACGAGGAACGGGTTTTTGGTTAGTTGCTTGACTTCCAGGAAGCTGACAGTTCAGTGACAGCAGTGCAGTATGGAACAGGCTTATAATGGCATTGAAAAGCGAAACAGCAACACGCAAAGAACACCTGGAAGGGGTTTTTCGAGCCCGTCAGGATGGTGTTGTTTGGCTGTATGAAAAATCTGTTTATCACAATCGTCAAAATTCTGATTTTCCCTAGGAGTCAAAGAGACTGGCACTGCCTCCGCACATCCTCCGTCAGCGAGCGAGCAAGCAGACTACTTCGTGTGAGTAAAGTAACGCTTCAGAGTCTCTCGCCACTCATTGAAGCAGTTGAAAAATCATCTGTAAAGCCTCCTGTTCAGCTACAAAATTGGAACTGCCCTAACGTGTCCTTTCAGAATAATGCCAAGTTCCCTTTGAACAGTGGGCTTTCCCCCACTCTCTTGTCGGAGGCCTTTTTTCAAAAACGTGCAAGTCTGTCCCTTTGTAGAAAGAGGTTACGCTCGACCGGTTTCTCTTCTCGCTGAAGCCGAACCGTTCCTTGGGCCTTCTAGATCTGAATGACGGCTCATGGTTTCCAGGTGCGCTACGGTCTTGGTCTTGGCGCAGCGTCTGAATAGAAACTTTAAAAACGAAAAGAGAAGCTGATTTGGTAGATCTGTGGAGTTACTTAAACACATTCTCTTGGAGCAAGCGTGCTTAGAAGTAGAAGCAGTCAGTCACACAGTTACCTGACTTAGAGCTCAGGTGACGAGGATATTCCCTCTGTCCTTGGTGTAAAACTGCACGTGTGCTCATCTTTCCGCTCGAAAATACACAGCTATCGTCTCGCAGGAGCAGCGCCAGCGCTACGAGGCCGACTTTGCCGCCGAGTTTGGCGAGTACAGACACTTGTATGCTCGCATGCAGAGTGTCACCAAGAAGTTCAAGCAGCTGGGCGCACAACGGAAACTGCTTTCGCCGGGGTCCAGAGAATATCAGGTAAAGAGGGATGAAACTGCAAAGTCTGTGTTACAAACCCGGTGTCCTGCCTTTCCCGCCTGGGCTTCCCTGGTTTGGACACACAAATGCCCAACGTTCGGTATCCAACTTCTTTCAATCTATGGCACCCGGAGGGGTTTGGGTTGGCTTTTATTTAGTTTTTGGGCAGCTTGCAAGCGTGTTTGTGAGCAGGAGGGCTATTTTCCCATCCCTGGTACGGCTCAGTCAGGCACAGGGAAACCCTGCGGAACTTGGAGGCGTCCTCAGGCCCTGCCTGGGCTAGCGCTGATGGCTGAAGCTTGAGAAACCCTGTAAAAAGCTGTTCAGCCCTCAGACTCCGGCGGTTGGAGCTGCCTGTGAACGTGCAGCAGCGTGAGCAGCGTCTCAAGGGCAGTCTTCACAGGCACGCTCCCTTTGTTGCCTGTTCACAGGCTGAATTGCAGATCTGGGGTCACTCAGGGGTTTGAGGGTTCGGTTTTGCAGTGCAGGAGAGTGGTGGCTCATGGGTCAGAAACTGTCTTGAGTAAAACCGAGTGCAATTTTAGTGTTTGGAATAAATTTGCTTCTCCTGGTAGTGGAAGAAAGCTCTTCATATTGTCTTGTTGTGTTTTTTTCTTGAAGATCGTTGAGGAGGAAATCTCAGAGGAGTATCGGAATTTACAGCAGGTGTGTGTAACACCGGAGCGACCACTGTCCCTCCCACCAGGCACAGCTGGGAAGAGCTTGTTCCCCCTGCCCTTGATTCCTTCCCCATAGGCACAGGGTGTGCTTCGATGTGCCCCGAGGCCTTCCCTGCTCCATGCCGGACCAGCCCCAGACACAGACCCTTCATGGCTCCCCTCAGGTCTGTCAGCCTCCCCCCTGCGCGGGACCCCAAACGGGACGCAGTGCCGGGACGAGGCCTGATGGGTGCTGAGCGGGGGGATCACCCTCGTGCCGCCTGGCTGGGGGAGAGGGAGAGGAGGAAACGCGCGAGAGGGAGCCAAGTGGTGCTGTGACCCCCGCGGGAGCCCAGGGGCCTGGCCAGCAGTGCTGGGGCGTGGGGGGAGCCTCCAGGGAGGCAGGAGGTGTCACCCTGCCAACCCTCTTGCCGCAGGTGCCTGGAGACGGCTGCCCCGGCCAGAGCGACCTGACAGGGCCCTGGGAAGACACGGCCGAGGCCTCGGTGCCTGGCGGGAAACACCGATGCCCAGCACGAGCCAGGAGATGGGGGGATGGAGTGGGCTGTGGGAACCCCAGACACGTGAGCTGGGGCTGCAGGGCTGCTGGGGCGAGGGTTGCCCATTGTGTTATCACTGATGGGTTGGTTCCGTTGTCGCCGACGGGTGGGCTGTGATGTCACCGAGCGATGGAATGTCTCCAGGCATCAAGTCCCACCCCGACGGCCCGTGCCCTCACTCCAGCTGAGCAGTCTGCGAGGCTGCACTGCTCACAGGAGCCCTGGTGCTTGGGTCCTGATTGTGGAGTTCATCCTTGCGGTTTTCCGCTCGCTACTCCAGAGCAGCGGGAGGACTTTCCCCGGCCGGCCCTGCCAGCTGCAGGCAGCCGGGGCACCCAAGGGGCACACTCGCAGCAGCAGAGGTGAGCTGGCAGGGGAAAGCCCAACCTGGGCAGCTGGGAGGTTTCCTTCCTGAGGGGCCTGGGCCTTTCTTCCAGTCCCCCCTGGGCCAGTGACTGACTGCGGCCTCTCTCCCCTTTCCAACGCGACATCGGCTGCTGCTGCAGCAGTGAGAGGGAGCGTCCTGACACCCCCAGCTCCCCCCAGCCCACCGCAGCAAGTGGAGAGGATGGCTGCGGAGCTGGACAAATGCTGTCCAATATGCCTGGACACCTGGGAGGAGCCCACCTACACCATACCGTGCCTCCACCGGTTTTGCTATCTGTGCATCTGCCAGTGGGCTGACCTATGGCCCCACTGCCCCCTCTGCAGAAGGAGGCTGACGTCAATCGTGCGCTCGGTGCAGCGCGATCACAGATTTGAGGGGTATGTCATCCCACCACCTGCAGCAACGGGAGCTCCTCGCCATCCAGCCGCCCGCCGCCTCCACCGCCGCACAGCTCTTGGGCTCAGACAACGCCGACGCCACCCCTGGCTGTCACGTTTCCGGGAACACCTAGCGCTGATCCGGCCCGCGATGCTCCGGATGCGACAGAAGCTGCAGCAGCAGATGTTCAGGGCTGGCAGGTTGGCAATAGCAGCAGCACGGGCACTCGTGCTGTCCACCCTGCAGCGCTTTGGCCTGGATGAGGACAGCCTGGTCCGGATGCTGCAGATTGACCTGTGCCAGCACCTGAGGACCTTCGTCCACCGGCTGCTTGACAGCATTGGGGACTGGTGCGGCCGTGAGGCCCGACGCTGGATGGGTCTGGGGGACCCTCGTGATACCGAGGAGCGGGAGATCAGCCCCGCGGCTCGTCCCAGTCCTGCCGCCTCTGAAGGGGATGCTGCTGCACTCAACCCAGCCCCCTCCCACCATGCCGACAGGCAGGAGGCAGAAGAGGTTGTGCCCAGCACCTCATCAGCTGCCCCACAGGGGGATCCCGGTAGCCCCTACCCTGCCCCCGAACCCACCCGCAGGGAGCAGGAAGAGCCTCAGGACCACCCAGACGAGGCTGTGCCTGGGCCCTCCATGCTCAGCCAGGGCAGACAACGCTCCCCGCAGGGACCCCGGCGAGCCCCAAAGAGGAGGGCCGATGGCCAGGAGGCCACTTCCCTGCCGAAAAAGAGGCCAGCCCATCGGCAGGAAGAGCCGCAGGACCACCCGGATGCGGCTGTGCCTGGGCCCTCCACGCCCAACCAGGGCAGACAACGCTCCCCACGGGGACGCTGGCAAGCCCCAAAGAGGCGAGCTGGTGGCCAGGAGGCCGCTTCCCTGCCGAAAAAGAGGCCAGCCCATCGGCAGGAAGAGCCGCAGGACCACCCGGATGCGGCTGTGCCTGGGCCCTCCACGCCCAACCAGGGCAGACAACGCTCCCCACGGGGACGCCGGCAAGCCCCAAAGAGGAGGGCCGATGGCCAGGAGGCCGCTTCCCTGCCGAAAAAGAGGCCAGCCCATCGGCAGGAAGAGCCGCAGGACCACCCGGATGCGGCTGTGCCTGGGCCCTCCACGCCCAACCAGGGCAGACAACGCTCCCCACGGGGACGCCGGCAAGCCCCAAAGAGGAGGGCTGGCGGCCAGGAGGCCGCTTCCCTGCCAAACGAGGCCAGCCCGCCGGCAACGGTAGGAGGCTTCCCCAGGAGCTGGTGAAACCACCACCGGACCAGCAGCTGGGACACCTGCCAGCCCCCATGGGGACCAGGAGGCTCACATCTTTAGACTGTCTCGAACGATTAAATAAACCAGGAAGTGTGCAAGAACTACAGACATAGCCTTGGCATTTCTGACAGTGTAGCTGGCGTTGCTATCCCCCCCACGTGTTTCTCCCATGGCCAGGCATGGCTAACAGAGGACTCGGTCCATGCTTTCGCCAGAGGTGGAAGCGAGGATGACTATCCCGCAGTGCCTCAGCCCATCCTCTTGCCTTCCTGGCAGATGGGGTGCACCGCCTGGCCCTCTCTAGTCTTTGGTACCTCCCCAAGGCTTCACAGTCTTCCAAAGATGACAGAGGGTGGCCTGGCCGTCACACCAGCCAGCTCGCTTGGCACCCTCAGACAAATCCCGTCGGGGTCCTGGGGTTGTACAGGGCAGGATTTCTTAGGAGACCCCCGAGCTGCACGTCCTCTGATGCTGGGATTCCTCCGCTCCCTGATCCCTGCCTCGGGGACGACACACCTGGGGGCAGTGGCAGTGGAGGCTGAGATGGAGAAGGCCCCGAGCACCTCAGCCTTGGCCGCGCCTGCTGTCGCTGCATCGCTCGGCCCGTCTGGCCAGCGCGCACGTGCGCACCGTCCTTGCCCGCTTTGCTGCTCAGGTAGCAGCAGAAGCCCTCCCTGGCGCTTTGCACATCCCTTGCTAACCCGGCCTTAGCTCCGGGTTGCCGGATTGCGTCTCCACAGCCCTCAGCCGAGTGCCTGCATCCCTTCCGCAGCCTGTGCTAAGTCCCACCGCCCGGACACACCCTTTTTTGCACTGCTCTGCCACGCAGTCCCTCTTCAGCCGCGCCAGCCTCCTGACACATCCGCTGCGCTCTTGGCGGCAGCACAGCCCGGACCGCTCCGGCCTCTGGAGAACCCCTTGCCCCGCGGCAGCCCTGGCCGTCTCCGGGAGGCCGGTGGCCGCACAGGGGCGCTCGCGGTGCGCGGGCACCGCCGAGCAGCTCCGGGCTGCACTCGCTCCCCGCTGGCCCCGCTCCCCACAAGTGCTGCGCTGCTCGCGAGGCAGCGGCGGCGAGGGCGGCGGCCGCGGCCGGTCACCGTTTTGCCAGCAGGGCGCGGGGAAGCGGCAAACTGCCCTGCCCGCGGCGGGCACCCCCGAGCTGCTGCCGGCCGCGCTGCCGCACCGCCCCGGCCAAGGGCGGCCAGCAGCCCCGCCGCCTGCCCGGGCCAAGGGCGCAGCGCTCCCGCTCCGGAGGCCCGGAGGGACGGTGCTCCCGCGCTGAGGGCAGCGTGCCGCGGCCGTGGAATTGCGCCTGCGCCCGGATCTGCCCTCACTCCGGCGGGAGCCTTCCAGGGCAGCGGCACGCATGTGCCTGGTTTTGCCCGCCCCACTAAGGGCAAGATGGAGGCATGCGCCCGGCTCTGCCCGGAGCCTGGCGGGCCGGCGGCAGGAGGGGTCGTGCGCGTGCGGCTGCCCCGCGCCCCCGCCGGAAGGAGGGCGGGGTAAGCAGGCGCATGCGAGCTGCTGGCGGAGCCCCGGCGGGAGGCGTGGGCTCTGTCAGCGGGGAGTCAGGCGTAAGCGAAGGGCCCGGGGAGTGGGGGGCGCGGGTGGAGTGAGGAGCCTGGGGCCGAGAGTGGGCCGGGAGAGGGCAGGGGTGGGGAGAGGGCAGGTGGGGCAGAGAGAATGAAACGGGGCCAGGGGCTGGAGGAGCGGGCGGGGAGAGCGGAAGGGAGATGGGCCCCGGGAAAGGCGGTTGGGGACGGAAAACCAGGGCTGAGGAGCCGGACAGGGGGTGGAGGAGCAGGAGGGGTGAGGGAGAGAAGGAGAGGGGCCGAGGGAAAGCGGGAGGTGGAGCCCGGGGCGGGAAACAAAGCCGTTGGACTCGGCAGCGCAGTTTCCCCCGTTCGGCAGGTTCTTGACCGCAGCGCTGGGGGGGCAGCGGGCGTTTCCCACCGGCAGTGCTCCGCTAGCTTGGCACGGTCACCGCGCCCGCGTGTCTGTGCACCTGACACGGTCCTTAGTGGGCCAGAAAGCGGTTCCTGAGTAACACCTTTTCCCGAGGGAATGACGTTACGATGCCATCAGCTTGTTCTCGGTTATCCCACAGTCCTTGCGGCCACCTGTTGTCCTTCGGAGGGTCACACCGGCACTTCTGGTGGCCGTCCGGTGGCAGAGCGAGGAAGCGAGGAGTCTTCGTTACTTGTCCGCACGCTTCCGTAGGTCGGTGCTTTATCGAGGTCACGAGTGGTTTACAGGTCCCAAGGGTGCGTGTTTAGCTGTGTTCTTGTGAACATCTGCTTAGATCCTGTCTAACCGTCCTGTTTCTAAACAATGTGCTGCTGCTGAGGGCTAATCCTAGGAGCCTCAGGTCCTGGGAGGAATTTCGCAGCTTTGCGTGCAAGATTCAGCAGTTTCCCTCCAATCCCCCCTTTTTGATAGACTTGGGAATCCTTTCACCATCCTTCCTACTGAATCACAGTGGGCAGAGCCCACATTCTTTTCCTCAGAGGTTTTCATTGACACCAGAACATTAGCGTTAGCCTCAATAAACCTTTCTACTTCTGCCACTGGTAGAACTGCCCATTTGCAAACATCAACAGATGGCTGTAACAGACAAGGTTCTTCTTCCTCTGACTGCTGACTGCAAAGCATCCCCTCTGTCGCGGATTCTCATGCACCTAGATCGTGGGTCTTACGTCTGGAGTTTATAAAATTCTCTTTGAACTGCGGGACCAAATACTCGTTCAGAAACGAGGAGGGTAGTGCGATAAACCTGCGCATCAGCGCTGGCTGTGTGAATAGCTTAGTTTCCCGATACCCCGTTCCTGAACGCATTTCACACACTGGGGGTAAGGTTTCAACCAACGTGTCTGACTAATCCGAGTCCCAGACAGCTGTCTCCACGTCCGTGCGCTGCTGTTCATCAGATACGATTGTACGCTCTCTTTTTGCTGTATTTGGTCTACAGTTGGCGTAGTACATACTGTCCAGTTGAACAGCCCAGAGATCTTTCGACCAGTTTGTGGCGAACTCCTCACGGTACGATTAAAGAGCTGCAAAAATGTATTGTCACCATCTAGAGTTGAAGATTGTAAGTCCAGAGTTGTGGGGATCCAACCAGCTTGTATTTTAATTAATTGTCCAATGTCAGATCCTGTTTGACTCAGTTTATTTCTAGTGATTTCCAAATCTGCGGAATTTAGCAGGCCTGTACTGGTCCCAGCTCCTCCCAAGAGCATATCATACCATGCTCTTCTGATTCTACACAGTGGAGTTTTTGGAAAGGTAGTATTAAATTGCAAAATGTGTTTCTGGCGTTGCTGGGCCACGTTAGTGCAGGCTGAAGGTAATTTTTGGATTTGCTGGGTTTTGACTATGGGGTTGAGGTTCGACACTGTAATGCTATTGATACCGTTAACCGTGGTTCCCGCACAGTCTGTTGTATTCCAGGTGTTACTGGGAATAAGGAGAAGGGTTTCGTCCAACACAACTGTGTTATTCTTGCAGTGCAGTTTCAAAGTAAGGCAACAGTTTGCCGGGGTGGTTTCATTTCCTTTGACTGAGATGTTAGTTGAATTGTTGCACAGCAGGTACCAGCTTCCTAAACACGTAGTCGAATGCAGAGTTTATGTGAGCAGACGGCAGTGTACCATGTACATTTTTCACCCATTGTATTGGCTCCTAGAAAATCCAGAATAGTCTTATTGATTGGTTTTAGCGGGCAGACAGGGGTAAAAGCCTCAGCTAGGGTGAAGCTTGGCAGAGTCAAGAATACCACTTTCACTGTAATCTTAACGTTGTGGGTCCTACAGGTTGAGACACCCCGGCGATTTCTTCGCTCGTGAGTAGTGGATCCAAGCAGGCCGTTCCTTAATCTCGGTTGCAGTGAAGGTCGTCAGCAACACCTGGAATGGTCCGTTCCGCATTTCTTCCGGTGGGTGACCTGTGAAAACTTTGACATATACCCAATCTCCTGGCTTAAAGGGGTGAATAGGCTGATCTAGGCCCCTAGATCGAGTCCCTAGAACCACCTTTTCAGCTCTGTTCAGTTGTTCTCCTAACACCATCAAATACCGCTGTACGTGACTTTCACCCATTTGTTTTAAGTCTTCTCTCCTGTATTGGACTTGATACGGCTTGCCATACAAAACTTCAAACGGACAAAGTTTTCCTTGGACCTAGGCTTTACCCCAATTCTCAGTAATGCGAGGGGGAGTGCCTGGCACCAATACGAGTTAGCTTCTTGACGTATTTTTGCAATCTGTTGTTTTCTCAGGTGATTCATTTTCTCTTCAGCTGCTGTGCAGGCCGCGTTTTGAGACTTCCCGGCCTTGGTCCCGAGAACTGTAACGTTTTATTCCTTCTGTAGCACCATCTGTAGAAAGAATTGGTAAGGTCTTCCTACCAGTGTCACTCACCTACCAGCTTTCTGTTTTTAAAATACTGAATATCTCTTTGTGAATCCCTGGCGTGATGCGTCACGAGCAGATTCTTGTGGATCTCGAAATGCGGACTAAATCCAGGTTTTAGAGTTTGTCTGCCTTGGTAAATTCTACTAAATCCATTGTCTTCTCTTCTCCTAATGTCCCATTTAACTCGTTCTCTTTTGGTTCGTTTTGTTTCGTGTTTTACCCTTACCTTAGGAAGGAGAGTGCAGGTCAGAAGAGCACCACAGTACCTTCCCGATGTCGTGCCAGAGAGAAGGCGGACGAGACCCACGAACCCCGCATACGTACTACGCAAGACTCACAAACCCTGTAACGTTTCTCAGCGTCCGCACGGGGACAGGGTGGTTCACTTACTGGCACTGAAGTGTTACGAGAAGCCAGAGCTACTTGCTGGCTTGTACAGAGATGGTATCTCCCAAAAGGACAAGAATAGCCTTGGAATGGTCCTGCAGCAGGTGAGAGCAGGGGGTCTGGGCCAGCGTTTTTTCCCTCCTGCTGATCTTTGAATCGTAATTTAGAGGTGTGTTACTCACATTTAAATCAGGATGTACGTCATTTAAATGAGAAAGTAATAAACGGGTAAGGCTCCTTGGTCCAAGTTTGTCAGTCAGCTTCGGCAGATTCCCAAAGGCTAACTGACGATTGAGAGCCTCTTTCTGTGAGTTTTTCTCCAAAACTCTGAACCCACGTCAGGTGACGAGGCCTAGAAGAGCACTTTGGGTGTCAATGATCTCAAGGTTGTCCTGGCCCTTTGTAACTCCTGGAGTATACTTTGTCTTTTTCTGAAGGAAGGTATCACCCCACTTTATTTCCAGAGGTATCCAGCAGTGCATGCACGTGGCCTTCTCGTGACAATTGTTTGACGAACCTTGTGTCTGCACACCGCAGGGCTCATCTGGGCCTGTGCACCTCTCCTGAACCGTTACAGCACTGCCCCTGGTATTCAGCATACAGCTTGTTTGAGACGAGCGTGGTTACGTTTTTTCCCGGTCGGTAAAACTTCGATATGGCTTGACACCGGTGGGAGAGAGGAATAATTTCTCTTTGGAGTGACAGAAGCAGTTCAGTGCCAGTTAGGTAGCTGCGTACGACTGTCGGGCAGAAAGCTGTGGTTTCTTGTGGCTCAGGCCCTTGCGGAAGAAAAGCAATTCCGCTTGTGTATTTTTAACATTTCCAACCTTGTATAACCTTTTTTAACACCGATGCTCATTCCATGAGAGCCCCATTTGATCTTCACCTCCAAAAAGCCCGAGGACTGGTGCGTGATTTTGTTGTCGGCTTTGGCTGAGCTTGGCAGTACCGACCTTAGCGCTGTAGTTCTTTGCGTTTGGGTATAACGAACATTTGGTTCCTTCCTTGTCTGCCTGCAGGTAGCCACCCTGAATCCGAAGGACGATACATATGCTCTCCAGGATGGTTTATTTCAAGACATTCAGAGAGACTGGCCTGGGTACGATGAAGCAGACAAACAGGCGTTGGAGTTAATACTTTCTAGGTAAGTTCAGTCTCTAAGGGGAGTCAAACGGCCATTTACAAACCTTGTTCTGGGAAATGCACGTCAGGCTCGCCTATAGTTCAAGACCTTTGACGTACACCTTTTTACCTTGTCACCTGAACTCCTGGGTCACCCCTACAGAAAACTAAACTCAGCTCAGCGTGCCCCCAGCACAGGACAGTCGGCATCTCCTGTAACTTCTGAGAAAGACGCTCTGCCAACTGCTCCTCAGGTATTTTTTTTTCGTGTTATTTCCAGTGTTTTAGCACACATCGTAATGGTGTAACAACTGTGATGGGAGGCGCTGATATTGTCTTTAACGCATCAAAACCAAAGGATTGATTTCCAGTTGGATTTTTTATTTATTTTAAGAGGGCTGCACTGTCAAAGGCTGCCAAAAACTCATGGTCATGGGAGCAAAACTTCACTCTGCTCTTGCTCTTAGTACTTTTTTCCAATTGTTAGAGAAACGGCCTTTGAATTCCGACGTTGACAGTCCTGTGATGGACAAAAAGCAGAGGTCCTCCCACTGTGCCACTCAAATCCACCTACCCACCGGTGGCCACTTGCCAGCCTCCAGCGAGAGGCCGCCTCCCTCCCTGTTATCCCTCGCTCCTACTGCTCCTCTGTGGCTGCTTCCCACACTCCTTCCCACTTCCAACCCTCCTCACACGGCCAGCTCCAACTCCTCCAACACCCCTGAGGGCTGGGGCACACAAGACCTGCTGGGGGACCTTAAAAGAGGAGGAACTGCCCAGCTGGAAAAGTTCTCCTGCTCGGATGCACACGAAGGTATTGACACGCAGCTTTCTCTAACGCCTCTATGGGGAACCCTGGGGAAAACCTGTAAAAGCAGGGACTGGAAACGCAAGTGGCCTATTTTCTGACTTGCTTTAGAACATCTCATTTGCCATCATCCCTGCTTTAGGGTCACGACAAAGCAGTATTTTTGTTCCCACGCTGCACTGCAACGTAACTGTTAGTTTAAAAAAACAACCAAAGGAACCCCAAGCAAATGAAGAAACAAACCAGCCCGAACCTCTAAAAGCCTGAAGGTATTCCGCCGGATTCTCGTCGAAACTGAGGTTCATTTTTCAGCACGCTCACTCCGTAGCAGAGAAAGTATTAGAACAAGCACATCTTAAATGGATTGCTGTTGGGCAGCCACTGGTGACGAGGAAGAGCTCGCTCCTTGAGAAACACGAGGAGCGGGTTTTTGGTTAGTTGCTTGACTTCCAGGAAGCTGACAGTTCAGTGACAGCAGTGCAGTATGGAACAGGCTTATAATGGCATTGAAAAGCGAAACAGCAACACGCAAAGAACACCTGGAAGGGGTTTTTCGAGCCCGTCAGGATGGTGTTGTTTGGCTGTATGAAAAATCTGTTTATCACAATCGTCAAAATTCTGATTTTCCCTAGGAGTCAAAGAGACTGGCACTGCCTCCGCACATCCTCCGTCAGCGAGCGAGCAAGCAGACTACTTCGTGTGAGTAAAGTAACGCTTCAGAGTCTCTCGCCACTCATTGAAGCAGTTGAAAAATCATCTGTAAAGCCTCCTGTTCAGCTACAAAATTGGAACTGCCCTAACATGTCCTTTCAGAATAATGCCAAGTTCCCTTTGAACAGTGGGCTTTCCCCCACTCTCTTGTCGGAGGCCTTTTTTCAAAAACGTGCAAGTCTGTCCCTTTGTAGAAAGAGGTTACGCTCGACCGGTTTCTCTTCTCGCTGAAGCCGAACCGTTCCTTGGGCCTTCTAGATCTGAATGACGGCTCCTGGTTTCCAGGTGCGCTACGGTCTTGGTCTTGGCGCAGCGTCTGAATAGAAACTTTAAAAACGAAAAGAGAAGCTGATTTGGTAGATCTGTGGAGTTACTTAAACACATTCTCTTGGAGCAAGCGTGCTTAGAAGTAGAAGCAGTCAGTCACACAGTTACCTGACTTAGAGCTCAGGTGACGAGGATATTCCCTCTGTCCTTGGTGTAAAACTGCACGTGTGCTCATCTTTCCGCTCGAAAATACACAGCTATCGTCTCGCAGGAGCAGCGCCAGCGCTACGAGGCCGACTTTGCCGCCGAGTTTGGCGAGTACAGACACTTGTATGCTCGCATGCAGAGTGTCACCAAGAAGTTCAAGCAGCTGGGCGCACAACGGAAACTGCTTTCGCCGGGGTCCAGAGAATATCAGGTAAAGAGGGATGAAACTGCAAAGTCTGTGTTACAAACCCGGTGTCCTGCCTTTCCCGCCTGGGCTTCCCTGGTTTGGACACACAAATGCCCAACGTTCGGTATCCAACTTCTTTCAATCTATGGCACCCGGAGGGGTTTGGGTTGGCTTTTATTTAGTTTTTGGGCAGCTTGCAAGCGTGTTTGTGAGCAGGAGGGCTATTTTCCCATCCCTGGTACGGCTCAGTCAGGCACAGGGAAACCCTGCGGAACTTGGAGGCGTCCTCAGGCCCTGCCTGGGCTAGCGCTGATGGCTGAAGCTTGAGAAACCCTGTAAAAAGCTGTTCAGCCCTCAGACTCCGGCGGTTGGAGCTGCCTGTGAACGTGCAGCAGCGTGAGCAGCGTCTCAAGGGCAGTCTTCACAGGCACGCTCCCTTTGTTGCCTGTTCACAGGCTGAATTGCAGATCTGGGGTCACTCAGGGGTTTGAGGGTTCGGTTTTGCAGTGCAGGAGAGTGGTGGCTCATGGGTCAGAAACTGTCTTGAGTAAAACCGAGTGCAATTTTAGTGTTTGGAATAAATTTGCTTCTCCTGGTAGTGGAAGAAAGCTCTTCATATTGTCTTGTTGTGTTTTTTTCTTGAAGATCGTTGAGGAGGAAATCTCAGAGGAGTATCGGAATTTACAGCAGGTGTGTGTAACACCGGAGCGACCACTGTCCCTCCCACCAGGCACAGCTGGGAAGAGCTTGTTCCCCCTGCCCTTGATTCCTTCCCCATAGGCACAGGGTGTGCTTCGATGTGCCCCGAGGCCTTCCCTGCTCCATGCCGGACCAGCCCCAGACACAGACCCTTCATGGCTCCCCTCAGGTCTGTCAGCCTCCCCCCTGCGCGGGACCCCAAACGGGACGCAGTGCCGGGACGAGGCCTGATGGGTGCTGAGCGGGGGGATCACCCTCGTGCCGCCTGGCTGGGGGAGAGGGAGAGGAGGAAACGCGCGAGAGGGAGCCAAGTGGTGCTGTGACCCCCGCGGGAGCCCAGGGGCCTGGCCAGCAGTGCTGGGGCGTGGGGGGAGCCTCCAGGGAGGCAGGAGGTGTCACCCTGCCAACCCTCTTGCCGCAGGTGCCTGGAGACGGCTGCCCCGGCCAGAGCGACCTGACAGGGCCCTGGGAAGACACGGCCGAGGCCTCGGTGCCTGGCGGGAAACACCGATGCCCAGCACGAGCCAGGAGATGGGGGGATGGAGTGGGCTGTGGGAACCCCAGACACGTGAGCTGGGGCTGCAGGGCTGCTGGGGCGAGGGTTGCCCATTGTGTTATCACTGATGGGTTGGTTCCGTTGTCGCCGACGGGTGGGCTGTGATGTCACCGAGCGATGGAATGTCTCCAGGCATCAAGTCCCACCCCGACGGCCCGTGCCCTCACTCCAGCTGAGCAGTCTGCGAGGCTGCACTGCTCACAGGAGCCCTGGTGCTTGGGTCCTGATTGTGGAGTTCATCCTTGCGGTTTTCCGCTCGCTACTCCAGAGCAGCGGGAGGACTTTCCCCGGCCGGCCCTGCCAGCTGCAGGCAGCCGGGGCACCCAAGGGGCACACTCGCAGCAGCAGAGGTGAGCTGGCAGGGGAAAGCCCAACCTGGGCAGCTGGGAGGTTTCCTTCCTGAGGGGCCTGGGCCTTTCTTCCAGTCCCCCCTGGGCCAGTGACTGACTGCGGCCTCTCTCCCCTTTCCAACGCGACATCGGCTGCTGCTGCAGCAGTGAGAGGGAGCGTCCTGACACCCCCAGCTCCCCCCAGCCCACCGCAGCAAGTGGAGAGGATGGCTGCGGAGCTGGACAAATGCTGTCCAATATGCCTGGACACCTGGGAGGAGCCCACCTACACCATACCGTGCCTCCACCGGTTTTGCTATCTGTGCATCTGCCAGTGGGCTGACCTATGGCCCCACTGCCCCCTCTGCAGAAGGAGGCTGACGTCAATCGTGCGCTCGGTGCAGCGCGATCACAGATTTGAGGGGTATGTCATCCCACCACCTGCAGCAACGGGAGCTCCTCGCCATCCAGCCGCCCGCCGCCTCCACCGCCGCACAGCTCTTGGGCTCAGACAACGCCGACGCCACCCCTGGCTGTCACGTTTCCGGGAACACCTAGCGCTGATCCGGCCCACGATGCTCCGGATGCGACAGAAGCTGCAGCAGCAGATGTTCAGGGCTGGCAGGTTGGCAATAGCAGCAGCACGGGCACTCGTGCTGTCCACCCTGCAGCGCTTTGGCCTGGATGAGGACAGCCTGGTCCGGATGCTGCAGATTGACCTGTGCCAGCACCTGAGGACCTTCGTCCACCGGCTGCTTGACAGCATTGGGGACTGGTGCGGCCGTGAGGCCCGACGCTGGATGGGTCTGGGGGACCCTCGTGATACCGAGGAGCGGGAGATCAGCCCCGCGGCTCGTCCCAGTCCTGCCGCCTCTGAAGGGGATGCTGCTGCACTCAACCCAGCCCCCTCCCACCATGCCGACAGGCAGGAGGCAGAAGAGGTTGTGCCCAGCACCTCATCAGCTGCCCCACAGGGGGATCCCGGTAGCCCCTCCCCTGCCCCCGAACCCACCCGCAGGGAGCAGGAAGAGCCTCAGGACCACCCAGACGAGGCTGTGCCTGGGCCCTCCATGCTCAGCCAGGGCAGACAACGCTCCCCGCAGGGACCCCGGCGAGCCCCAAAGAGGAGGGCCGATGGCCAGGAGGCCACTTCCCTGCCGAAAAAGAGGCCAGCCCATCGGCAGGAAGAGCCGCAGGACCACCCGGATGCGGCTGTGCCTGGGCCCTCCACGCCCAACCAGGGCAGACAACGCTCCCCACGGGGACGCCGGCAAGCCCCAAAGAGGCGAGCTGGTGGCCAGGAGGCCGCTTCCCTGCCGAAAAAGAGGCCAGCCCATCGGCAGGAAGAGCCGCAGGACCACCCGGATGCGGCTGTGCCTGGGCCCTCCACGCCCAACCAGGGCAGACAACGCTCCCCACGGGGACGCCGGCAAGCCCCAAAGAGGAGGGCTGGCGGCCAGGAGGCCGCTTCCCTGCCAAACGAGGCCAGCCCGCCGGCAACGGTAGGAGGCTTCCCCAGGAGCTGGTGAAACCACCACCGGACCAGCAGCTGGGACACCTGCCAGCCCCCATGGGGACCAGGAGGCTCACATCTTTAGACTGTCTCGAACGATTAAATAAACCAGGAAGTGTGCAAGAACTACAGACATAGCCTTGGCATTTCTGACAGTGTAGCTGGCGTTGCTATCCCCCCCACGTGTTTCTCCCATGGCCAGGCATGGCTAACAGAGGACTCGGTCCATGCTTTCGCCAGAGGTGGAAGCGAGGATGACTATCCCGCAGTGCCTCAGCCCATCCTCTTGCCTTCCTGGCAGATGGGGTGCACCGCCTGGCCCTCTCTAGTCTTTGGTACCTCCCCAAGGCTTCACAGTCTTCCAAAGATGACAGAGGGTGGCCTGGCCGTCACACCAGCCAGCTCGCTTGGCACCCTCAGACAAATCCCGTCGGGGTCCTGGGGTTGTACAGGGCAGGATTTCTTAGGAGACCCCCGAGCTGCACGTCCTCTGATGCTGGGATTCCTCCGCTCCCTGATCCCTGCCTCGGGGACGACACACCTGGGGGCAGTGGCAGTGGAGGCTGAGATGGAGAAGGCCCCGAGCACCTCAGCCTTGCCCGCGCCTGCTGTCGCTGCATCGCTCGGCCCGTCTGGCCAGCGCGCACGTGCGCACCGTCCTTGCCCGCTTTGCTGCTCAGGTAGCAGCAGAAGCCCTCCCTGGCGCTTTGCACATCCCTTGCTAACCCGGCCTTAGCTCCGGGTTGCCGGATTGCGTCTCCACAGCCCTCAGCCGAGTGCCTGCATCCCTTCCGCAGCCTGTGCTAAGTCCCACCGCCCGGACACACCCTTTTTTGCACTGCTCTGCCACGCAGTCCCTCTTCAGCCGCGCCAGCCTCCTGACACATCCGCTGCGCTCTTGGCGGCAGCACAGCCCGGACCGCTCCGGCCTCTGGAGAACCCCTTGCCCCGCGGCAGCCCTGGCCGTCTCCGGGAGGCCGGTGGCCGCACAGGGGCGCTCGCGGTGCGCGGGCACCGCCGAGCAGCTCCGGGCTGCACTCGCTCCCCGCTGGCCCCGCTCCCCACAAGTGCTGCGCTGCTCGCGAGGCAGCGGCGGCGAGGGCGGCGGCCGCGGCCGGTCACCGTTTTGCCAGCAGGGCGCGGGGAAGCGGCAAACTGCCCTGCCCGCGGCGGGCACCCCCGAGCTGCTGCCGGCCGCGCTGCCGCACCGCCCCGGCCAAGGGCGGCCAGCAGCCCCGCTGCCTGCCCGGGCCAAGGGCGCAGCGCTCCCGCTCCGGAGGCCCGGAGGGACGGTGCTCCCGCGCTGAGGGCAGCGTGCCGCGGCCGTGGAATTGCGCCTGCGCCCGGATCTGCCCTCACTCCGGCGGGAGCCTTCCAGGGGAGCGGCACGCATGTGCCTGGTTTTGCCCGCCCCACTAAGGGCAAGATGGAGGCATGCGCCCGGCTCTGCCCGGAGCCTGGCGGGCCGGCGGCAGGAGGGGTCGTGCGCGTGCGGCTGCCCCGCGCCCCCGCCGGAAGGAGGGCGGGGTAAGCAGGCGCATGCGAGCTGCTGGCGGAGCCCCGGCGGGAGGCGTGGGCTCTGTCAGCGGGGAGTCAGGCGTAAGCGAAGGGCCCGGGGAGTGGGGGGCGCGGGTGGAGTGAGGAGCCTGGGGCCGAGAGTGGGCCGGGAGAGGGCAGGGGTGGGGAGAGGGCAGGTGGGGCAGAGAGAATGAAACGGGGCCAGGGGCTGGAGGAGCGGGCGGGGAGAGCGGAAGGGAGATGGGCCCCGGGAAAGGCGGTTGGGGACGGAAAACCAGGGCTGAGGAGCCGGACAGGGGGTGGAGGAGCAGGAGGGGTGAGGGAGAGAAGGAGAGGGGCCGAGGGAAAGCGGGAGGTGGAGCCCGGGGCGGGAAACAAAGCCGTTGGACTCGGCAGCGCAGTTTCCCCCGTTCGGCAGGTTCTTGACCGCAGCGCTGGGGGGGCAGCGGGCGTTTCCCACCGGCAGTGCTCCGCTAGCTTGGCACGGTCACCGCGCCCGCGTGTCTGTGCACCTGACACGGTCCTTAGTGGGCCAGAAAGCGGTTCCTGAGTAACACCTTTTCCCGAGGGAATGACGTTACGATGCCATCAGCTTGTTCTCGGTTATCCCACAGTCCTTGCGGCCACCTGTTGTCCTTCGGAGGGTCACACCGGCACTTCTGGTGGCCGTCCGGTGGCAGAGCGAGGAAGCGAGGAGTCTTCGTTACTTGTCCGCACGCTTCCGTAGGTCGGTGCTTTATCGAGGTCACGAGTGGTTTACAGGTCCCAAGGGTGCGTGTTTAGCTGTGTTCTTGTGAACATCTGCTTAGATCCTGTCTAACCGTCCTGTTTCTAAACAATGTGCTGCTGCTGAGGGCTAATCCTAGGAGCCTCAGGTCCTGGGAGGAATTTCGCAGCTTTGCGTGCAAGATTCAGCAGTTTCCCTCCAATCCCCCCTTTTTGATAGACTTGGGAATCCTTTCACCATCCTTCCTACTGAATCACAGTGGGCAGAGCCCACATTCTTTTCCTCAGAGGTTTTCATTGACACCAGAACATTAGCGTTAGCCTCAATAAACCTTTCTAATTCTGCCACTGGTAGAACTGCCCATTTGCAAACATCAACAGATGGCTGTAACAGACAAGGTTCTTCTTCCTCTGACTGCTGACTGCAAAGCATCCCCTCTGTCGCGGATTCTCATGCACCTAGATCGTGGGTCTTACGTCTGGAGTTTATAAAATTCTCTTTGAACTGCGGGACCAAATACTCGTTCAGAAACGAGGAGGGTAGTGCGATAAACCTGCGCATCAGCGCTGGCTGTGTGAATAGCTTAGTTTCCCGATACCCCGTTCCTGAACGCATTTCACACACTGGGGGTAAGGTTTCAACCAACGTGTCTGACTAATCCGAGTCCCAGACAGCTGTCTCCACGTCCGTGCGCTGCTGTTCATCAGATACGATTGTACGCTCTCTTTTTGCTGTATTTGGTCTACAGTTGGCGTAGTACATACTGTCCAGTTGAACAGCCCAGAGATCTTTCGACCAGTTTGTGGCGAACTCCTCACGGTACGATTAAAGAGCTGCAAAAATGTATTGTCACCATCTAGAGTTGAAGATTGTAAGTCCAGAGTTGTGGGGATCCAACCAGCTTGTATTTTAATTAATTGTCCAATGTCAGATCCTGTTTGACTCAGTTTATTTCTAGTGATTTCCAAATCTGCGGAATTTAGCAGGCCTGTACTGGTCCCAGCTCCTCCCAAGAGCATATCATACCATGCTCTTCTGATTCTACACAGTGGAGTTTTTGGAAAGGTAGTATTAAATTGCAAAATGTGTTTCTGGCGTTGCTGGGCCACGTTAGTGCAGGCTGAAGGTAATTTTTGGATTTGCTGGGTTTTGACTATGGGGTTGAGGTTCGACACTGTAATGCTATTGATACCGTTAACCGTGGTTCCCGCACAGTCTGTTGTATTCCAGGTGTTACTGGGAATAAGGAGAAGGGTTTCGTCCAACACAACTGTGTTATTCTTGCAGTGCAGTTTCAAAGTAAGGCAACAGTTTGCCGGGGTGGTTTCATTTCCTTTGACTGAGATGTTAGTTGAATTGTTGCACAGCAGGTACCAGCTTCCTAAACACGTAGTCGAATGCAGAGTTTATGTGAGCAGACGGCAGTGTACCATGTACATTTTTCACCCATTGTATTGGCTCCTAGAAAATCCAGAATAGTCTTATTGATCGGTTTTAGCGGGCAGACAGGGGTAAAAGCCTCAGCTAGGGTGAAGCTTGGCAGAGTCAAGAATACCACTTTCACTGTAATCTTAACGTTGTGGGTCCTACAGGTTGAGACACCCCGGCGATTTCTTCGCTCGTGAGTAGTGGATCCAAGCAGGCCGTTCCTTAATCTCGGTTGCAGTGAAGGTCGTCAGCAACACCTGGAACGGTCCGTTCCGCATTTCTTCCGGTGGGTGACCTGTGAAAACTTTGACATATACCCAATCTCCTGGCTTAAAGGGGTGAATAGGCTGATCTAGGCCCCTAGATCGAGTCCCTAGAACCACCTTTTCAGCTCTGTTCAGTTGTTCTCCTAACACCATCAAATACCGCTGTACGTGACTTTCACCCATTTGTTTTAAGTCTTCTCTCCTGTATTGGACTTGATACGGCTTGCCATACAAAACTTCAAACGGACAAAGTTTTCCTTGGACCTAGGCTTTACCCCAATTCTCAGTAATTCGAGGGGGAGTGCCTGGCACCAATACGAGTTAGCTTCTTGACGTATTTTTGCAATCTGTTGTTTTCTCAGGTGATTCATTTTCTCTTCAGCTGCTGTGCAGGCCGCGTTTTGAGACTTCCCGGCCTTGGTCCCGAGAACTGTAACGTTTTATTCCTTCTGTAGCACCATCTGTAGAAAGAATTGGTAAGGTCTTCCTACCAGTGTCACTCACCTACCAGCTTTCTGTTTTTAAAATACTGAATATCTCTTTGTGAATCCCTGGCGTGATGCGTCACGAGCAGATTCTTGTGGATCTCGAAATGCGGACTAAATCCAGGTTTTAGAGTTTGTCTGCCTTGGTAAATTCTACTAAATCCATTGTCTTCTCTTCTCCTAATGTCCCATTTAACTCGTTCTCTTTTGGTTCGTTTTGTTTCGTGTTTTACCCTTACCTTAGGAAGGAGAGTGCAGGTCAGAAGAGCACCACAGTACCTTCCCGATGTCGTGCCAGAGAGAAGGCGGACGAGACCCACGAACCCCGCATACGTACTACGCAAGACTCACAAACCCTGTAACGTTTCTCAGCGTCCGCACGGGGACAGGGTGGTTCACTTACTGGCACTGAAGTGTTACGAGAAGCCAGAGCTACTTGCTGGCTTGTACAGAGATGGTATCTCCCAAAAGGACAAGAATAGCCTTGGAATGGTCCTGCAGCAGGTGAGAGCAGGGGGTCTGGGCCAGCGTTTTTTCCCTCCTGCTGATCTTTGAATCGTAATTTAGAGGTGTGTTACTCACATTTAAATCAGGATGTACGTCATTTAAATGAGAAAGTAATAAACGGGTAAGGCTCCTTGGTCCAAGTTTGTCAGTCAGCTTCGGCAGATTCCCAAAGGCTAACTGACGATTGAGAGCCTCTTTCTGTGAGTTTTTCTCCAAAACTCTGAACCCACGTCAGGTGACGAGGCCTAGAAGAGCACTTTGGGTGTCAATGATCTCAAGGTTGTCCTGGCCCTTTGTAACTCCTGGAGTATACTTTGTCTTTTTCTGAAGGAAGGTATCACCCCACTTTATTTCCAGAGGTATCCAGCAGTGCATGCGCGTGGCCTTCTCGTGACAATTGTTTGACGAACCTTGTGTCTGCACACCGCAGGGCTCATCTGGGCCTGTGCACCTCTCCTGAACCGTTACAGCACTGCCCCTGGTATTCAGCATACAGCTTGTTTGAGACGAGCGTGGTTACGTTTTTTCCCGGTCGGTAAAACTTCGATATGGCTTGACACCGGTGGGAGAGAGGAATAATTTCTCTTTGGAGTGACAGAAGCAGTTCAGTGCCAGTTAGGTAGCTGCGTACGACTGTCGGGCAGAAAGCTGTGGTTTCTTGTGGCTCAGGCCCTTGCGGAAGAAAAGCAATTCCGCTTGTGTATTTTTAACATTTCCAACCTTGTATAACCTTTTTTAACACCGATGCTCATTCCATGAGAGCCCCATTTGATCTTCACCTCCAAAAAGCCCAAGGACTGGTGCGTGATTTTGTTGTCGGCTTTGGCTGAGCTTGGCAGTACCGACCTTAGCGCTGTAGTTCTTTGCGTTTGGGTATAACGAACATTTGGTTCCTTCCTTGTCTGCCTGCAGGTAGCCACCCTGAATCCGAAGGACGATACATATGCTCTCCAGGATGGTTTATTTCAAGACATTCAGAGAGACTGGCCTGGGTACGATGAAGCAGACAAACAGGCGTTGGAGTTAATACTTTCTAGGTAAGTTCAGTCTCTAAGGGGAGTCAAACGGCCATTTACAAACCTTGTTCTGGGAAATGCACGTCAGGCTCGCCTATAGTTCAAGACCTTTGACGTACACCTTTTTACCTTGTCACCTGAACTCCTGGGTCACCCCTACAGAAAACTAAACTCAGCTCAGCGTGCCCCCAGCACAGGACAGTCGGCACCTCCTGTAACTTCTGAGAAAGACGCTCTGCCAACTGCTCCTCAGGTATTTTTTTTTCGTGTTATTTCCAGTGTTTTAGCACACATCGTAATGGTGTAACAACTGTGATGGGAGGCGCTGATATTGTCTTTAACGCATCAAAACCAAAGGATTGATTTCCAGTTGGATTTTTTATTTATTTTAAGAGGGCTGCACTGTCAAAGGCTGCCAAAAACTCATGGTCATGGGAGCAAAACTTCACTCTGCTCTTGCTCTTAGTACTTTTTTCCAATTGTTAGAGAAACGGCCTTTGAATTCCGACGTTGACAGTCCTGTGATGGACAAAAAGCAGAGGTCCTCCCACTGTGCCACTCAAATCCACCTACCCACCGGTGGCCACTTGCCAGCCTCCAGCGAGAGGCCGCCTCCCTCCCTGTTATCCCTCGCTCCTACTGCTCCTCTGTGGCTGCTTCCCACACTCCTTCCCACTTCCAACCCTCCTCACACGGCCAGCTCCAACTCCTCCAACACCCCTGAGGGCTGGGGCACACAAGACCTGCTGGGGGACCTTAAAAGAGGAGGAACTGCCCAGCTGGAAAAGTTCTCCTGCTCGGATGCACACGAAGGTATTGACACGCAGCTTTCTCTAACGCCTCTATGGGGAACCCTGGGGAAAACCTGTAAAAGCAGGGACTGGAAACGCAAGTGGCCTATTTTCTGACTTGCTTTAGAACATCTCATTTGCCATCATCCCTGCTTTAGGGTCACGACAAAGCAGTATTTTTGTTCCCACGCTGCACTGCAACGTAACTGTTAGTTTAAAAAACAACCAAAGGAACCCCAAGCAAATGAAGAAACAAACCAGCCCGAACCTCTAAAAGCCTGAAGGTATTCCGCCGGATTCTCGTCGAAACTGAGGTTCATTTTTCAGCACGCTCACTCCGTAGCAGAGAAAGTATTAGAACAAGCACATCTTAAATGGATTGCTGTTGGGCAGCCACTGGTGACGAGGAAGAGCTCGCTCCTTGAGAAACACGAGGAGCGGGTTTTTGGTTAGTTGCTTGACTTCCAGGAAGCT
The DNA here is from genome assembly GCA_027574665.1 of Rhynochetos jubatus. Taxonomy (NCBI): domain Eukaryota; kingdom Metazoa; phylum Chordata; class Aves; order Eurypygiformes; family Rhynochetidae; genus Rhynochetos; species Rhynochetos jubatus. The sequence goes on from CM050690.1 coordinate 53,731,984, forward strand.
GACAGTTCAGTGACAGCAGTGCAGTATGGAACAGGCTTATAATGGCATTGAAAAGCGAAACAGCAACACGCAAAGAACACCTGGAAGGGGTTTTTCGAGCCCGTCAGGATGGTGTTGTTTGGCTGTATGAAAAATCTGTTTATCACAATCGTCAAAATTCTGATTTTCCCTAGGAGTCAAAGAGACTGGCACTGCCTCCGCACATCCTCCGTCAGCGAGCGAGCAAGCAGACTACTTCGTGTGAGTAAAGTAACGCTTCAGAGTCTCTCGCCACTCATTGAAGCAGTTGAAAAATCATCTGTAAAGCCTCCTGTTCAGCTACAAAATTGGAACTGCCCTAACATGTCCTTTCAGAATAATGCCAAGTTCCCTTTGAACAGTGGGCTTTCCCCCACTCTCTTGTCGGAGGCCTTTTTTCAAAAACGTGCAAGTCTGTCCCTTTGTAGAAAGAGGTTACGCTCGACCGGTTTCTCTTCTCGCTGAAGCCGAACCGTTCCTTGGGCCTTCTAGATCTGAATGACGGCTCCTGGTTTCCAGGTGCGCTACGGTCTTGGTCTTGGCGCAGCGTCTGAATAGAAACTTTAAAAACGAAAAGAGAAGCTGATTTGGTAGATCTGTGGAGTTACTTAAACACATTCTCTTGGAGCAAGCGTGCTTAGAAGTAGAAGCAGTCAGTCACACAGTTACCTGACTTAGAGCTCAGGTGACGAGGATATTCCCTCTGTCCTTGGTGTAAAACTGCACGTGTGCTCATCTTTCCGCTCGAAAATACACAGCTATCGTCTCGCAGGAGCAGCGCCAGCGCTACGAGGCCGACTTTGCCGCCGAGTTTGGCGAGTACAGACACTTGTATGCTCGCATGCAGAGTGTCACCAAGAAGTTCAAGCAGCTGGGCGCACAACGGAAACTGCTTTCGCCGGGGTCCAGAGAATATCAGGTAAAGAGGGATGAAACTGCAAAGTCTGTGTTACAAACCCGGTGTCCTGCCTTTCCCGCCTGGGCTTCCCTGGTTTGGACACACAAATGCCCAACGTTCGGTATCCAACTTCTTTCAATCTATGGCACCCGGAGGGGTTTGGGTTGGCTTTTATTTAGTTTTTGGGCAGCTTGCAAGCGTGTTTGTGAGCAGGAGGGCTATTTTCCCATCCCTGGTACGGCTCAGTCAGGCACAGGGAAACCCTGCGGAACTTGGAGGCGTCCTCAGGCCCTGCCTGGGCTAGCGCTGATGGCTGAAGCTTGAGAAACCCTGTAAAAAGCTGTTCAGCCCTCAGACTCCGGCGGTTGGAGCTGCCTGTGAACGTGCAGCAGCGTGAGCAGCGTCTCAAGGGCAGTCTTCACAGGCACGCTCCCTTTGTTGCCTGTTCACAGGCTGAATTGCAGATCTGGGGTCACTCAGGGGTTTGAGGGTTCGGTTTTGCAGTGCAGGAGAGTGGTGGCTCATGGGTCAGAAACTGTCTTGAGTAAAACCGAGTGCAATTTTAGTGTTTGGAATAAATTTGCTTCTCCTGGTAGTGGAAGAAAGCTCTTCATATTGTCTTGTTGTGTTTTTTTCTTGAAGATCGTTGAGGAGGAAATCTCAGAGGAGTATCGGAATTTACAGCAGGTGTGTGTAACACCGGAGCGACCACTGTCCCTCCCACCAGGCACAGCTGGGAAGAGCTTGTTCCCCCTGCCCTTGATTCCTTCCCCATAGGCACAGGGTGTGCTTCGATGTGCCCCGAGGCCTTCCCTGCTCCATGCCGGACCAGCCCCAGACACAGACCCTTCATGGCTCCCCTCAGGTCTGTCAGCCTCCCCCCTGCGCGGGACCCCAAACGGGACGCAGTGCCGGGACGAGGCCTGATGGGTGCTGAGCGGGGGGATCACCCTCGTGCCGCCTGGCTGGGGGAGAGGGAGAGGAGGAAACGCGCGAGAGGGAGCCAAGTGGTGCTGTGACCCCCGCGGGAGCCCAGGGGCCTGGCCAGCAGTGCTGGGGCGTGGGGGGAGCCTCCAGGGAGGCAGGAGGTGTCACCCTGCCAACCCTCTTGCCGCAGGTGCCTGGAGACGGCTGCCCCGGCCAGAGCGACCTGACAGGGCCCTGGGAAGACACGGCCGAGGCCTCGGTGCCTGGCGGGAAACACCGATGCCCAGCACGAGCCAGGAGATGGGGGGATGGAGTGGGCTGTGGGAACCCCAGACACGTGAGCTGGGGCTGCAGGGCTGCTGGGGCGAGGGTTGCCCATTGTGTTATCACTGATGGGTTGGTTCCGTTGTCGCCGACGGGTGGGCTGTGATGTCACCGAGCGATGGAATGTCTCCAGGCATCAAGTCCCACCCCGACGGCCCGTGCCCTCACTCCAGCTGAGCAGTCTGCGAGGCTGCACTGCTCACAGGAGCCCTGGTGCTTGGGTCCTGATTGTGGAGTTCATCCTTGCGGTTTTCCGCTCGCTACTCCAGAGCAGCGGGAGGACTTTCCCCGGCCGGCCCTGCCAGCTGCAGGCAGCCGGGGCACCCAAGGGGCACACTCGCAGCAGCAGAGGTGAGCTGGCAGGGGAAAGCCCAACCTGGGCAGCTGGGAGGTTTCCTTCCTGAGGGGCCTGGGCCTTTCTTCCAGTCCCCCCTGGGCCAGTGACTGACTGCGGCCTCTCTCCCCTTTCCAACGCGACATCGGCTGCTGCTGCAGCAGTGAGAGGGAGCGTCCTGACACCCCCAGCTCCCCCCAGCCCACCGCGGCAAGTGGAGAGGATGGCTGCGGAGCTGGACAAATGCTGTCCAATATGCCTGGACACCTGGGAGGAGCCCACCTACACCATACCGTGCCTCCACCGGTTTTGCTATCCGTGCATCTGCCAGTGGGCTGACCTGTGGCCCCACTGCCCCCTCTGCAGAAGGAGGCTGACGTCAATCGTGCGCTCGGTGCCGCGGGATCACAGATTTGAGGGGTATGTCATCCCACCACCTGCAGCAACGGGAGCTCCTCGCCATCCAGCCGCCCGCCGCCTCCACCGCCGCACAGCTCTTGGGCTCAGACAACGCCGACGCCACCCCTGGCTGTCACGTTTCCGGGAACACCTAGCGCTGATCCGGCCCGCGATGCTCCGGATGCGACAGAAGCTGCAGCAGCAGATGTTCAGGGCTGGCAGGTTGGCAATAGCAGCAGCACGGGCACTCGTGCTGTCCACCCTGCAGCGCTTTGGCCTGGATGAGGACAGCCTGGTCCGGATGCTGCAGATTGACCTGTGCCAGCACCTGAGGACCTTCGTCCACCGGCTGCTTGACAGCATCGGGGACTGGTGCGGCCGTGAGGCCCGACGCTGGATGGGTCTGGGGGACCCTCGTGATACCGAGGAGCGGGAGATCAGCCCCGCGGCTCGTCCCAGTCCTGCCGCCTCTGAAGGGGATGCTGCTGCACTCAACCCAGCCCCCTCCCACCATGCCGACAGGCAGGAGGCAGAAGAGGTTGTGCCCAGCACCTCATCAGCTGCCCCACAGGGGGATCCCGGTAGCCCCTCCCCTGCCCCCGAACCCACCCGCAGGGAGCAGGAAGAGCCTCAGGACCACCCAGACGAGGCTGTGCCTGGGCCCTTCATGCTCAGCCAGGGCAGACAACGCTCCCCACGGGGACGCCGGCAAGCCCCAAAGAGGTGGGTTGGTGGCCAGGAGGCCGCTTCCCTGCCGAAAGAGAGGCCAGCCCATCGGCAGGAAGAGCCGCAGGACCACCCGGATGCGGCTGTGCCTGGGCCCTCCATGCCCAGCCAGGGCAGACAACGCTCCCCACGGGGACGCTGGCAAGCCCCAAAGAGGCGGGATGGCGGCCAGGAGGCCGCTTCCCTGCCAAACAAGAGGCCAGCCCGCCGGCAACGGTAGGAGGCTTCCCCAGGAGCTGGTGAAACCACCACCGGACCAGCAGCTGGGACACCTGCCAGCCCCCATGGGGACCAGGAGGCTCACATCTTTAGACTGTCTCGAACGACTAAATAAACCAGGAAGTGTGCAAGAACTACAGACATAGCCTTGGCATTTCTGACAGTGTAGCTGGCGTTGCTATCCCCCCCACGTGTTTCTCCCATGGCCAGGCATGGCTAACAGAGGACTCGGTCCATGCTTTCGCCAGAGGTGGAAGCGAGGATGACTATCCCGCAGCGCCTCAGCCCATCCTCTTGCCTTCCTGGCAGATGGGGTGCAACGCCTGGCCCTCTCTAGTCTTTGGTACCTCCCCAAGGCTTCACAGTCTTCCAAAGATGACAGAGGGTGGCCTGGCCGTCACACCAGCCAGCTCGCTTGGCACCCTCAGACAAATCCCGTCGGGGTCCTGGGGCTTGTACAGGGCAGGATTTCTTAGGAGACCCCCGAGCTGCACGTCCTCTGATGCTGGGATTCCTCCGCTCCCTGATCCCTGCCTCGGGGACGACACACCTGGGGGCAGTGGCAGTGGAGGCTGAGATGGAGAAGGCCCGCAGTACCTCAGACGGTATTGTCTCTGTTGCTGAAAACCTGGAGGTTTTTTCCTTAGAATAAAGATGAGCAGGAACAGCGTCTGTAGTTCCTAGACACCTGAAGAAACCAACAAGGCCACTTCTTTTCGGAGCAGCTTCCCCCACTGGATGTGAGGAAAAGAAGTGAATGCCATGGCCACAAGGTCCTTTCGTTTGTCTGGGACTAGTGAGTCAGCATATACAGACCAGCACGTCTTCTAAATAAGGCTCCTCAACGATCACTGAAGGAGACAATGGAGGGCAGACAACGGAGAGGGGATGCACTTGCCAATTCCCTAGCCTCTCTGCTTTTATTTTGTCGGTGGGTTTCTGCTGGGAGTAATACTGGTAGGATATTCTCCAGGGCTTAGCATAAAAAGAAACTGTACATCAATCTCCATTAATCAAAAGCGGAGTGAGTTTATCTATTTGTTTGCTCTCACCAAGTGACAGACTAAACCCCATCAGGGCCGATGCAGCCAGGAGCGTGAGCTCATATAGGCTATGCAAGCCAAGCCCCAAGGTAAACACTATTAAAACGTTCTGACCTCCCGTGCAAGTGTGCAGTGTGACCCACAAACACGTATGTGAAGAGACTATGGTTAAAAATCACGATAGCTGAACCAGCACTGAGCTTACACCCCTTACACTTGTACTGCAGTCCTGACATCCTTCAGGCAGGAACTCGAAGCATCCATGTAAAAATGCCCTTCTCCCCTCGCTTGAACCATATTTTGAAAGAGGTGCCTCACACCTTACGCCTCAGCTCTCTCTCTACAAATGATGAGTGTGTCAGCGACTGCCAGACACGCAGCGCTCTAGCAAAAGAATGCATCGTTCTCTAATGCCTACTGCGAGTCGGCCACAGCTCCCACCCCGCACTGTGCACACGCACATCATACAATTCCACTGTCATTACGGCTGAGAGGTTCGTGTACGTCGATTGCACAGATCAGAATTTTTGTGCTTTGGCAGAATTCTAGAGAAGTAGATGTTATTCTTATTCCTTGCTCTTGGTTCTTCAGTGCAAACTCTGAACGGGGAAACACTCTCTGTAAGGCTCGTAAAATCCTTGCCGGTGTGTTTCCCAGCAGTGGTTTCCAAAGAGGGGCTAGCGGTCGCCCAGGTGAAGACACAACCCTCTGTGAAGCTGGAACGAACTTCTGCACAGCCATCACAAAATCCTGTGCTGTTGTTTTCCTAGAGGCCACATTTAACTGCAGTTTTGCGTTACTTTGGTAGATCTGAGGGGAGCAGCGGTGCAACGCACAACGGGCAGCTTCAGCACGCAAGGATTTAAAATCAGCACCGCAGCCTCCTAATAAACAAAAGAAGAACCAAAGGTTACGTGCATCTCAAGCAACACAGAAGTCAAGGCCAAGATTTGCAAGGTGCAACGCTGAAAGACTTGGGATGCAGCCAAAAATCAACAGGTGAAGAGAGAACTTCAGAGACAGCACCACATCGAAGGTTTGTTGCGTGGCTCGTAGCCAGACAACTCGCACTTATGAAGCAGCCTCCTAATCACAACTTTGTTCCAGCGGAAGACGCCCCAAACCCATTCCGTATTCTGAGAGACAAAACAAAAAGAAAAAAGCATCTCACTTTCTTTGTTCCCAGGGCGTGCCTGCTGCCTCCCTGCCTGGCTCTGCAGCAAGGCACAGGAGCTCGGGCACTGCCCGGAACAAGCTCAGACGCCTCAGGGCTCAGGCACACGCAGTAACTCACCCTGTGCTCCAGCTTAGCAACACAGTTTTCAGCTAGCTCGTCAAGAAAGCTGTCCAATGGCTGAGGGGTCCAGTCTCGTGTGTGAACCTTGAAAATCTCTTTTCTAGCCTGGAAACAAAACAGTTGCAGTTTAGTTTGGCCTAAGTCTTCTCTTTGGGGTTTAGTGCACTTTGACTCGCCTTCAACCCGATCAGCACTTTTTCCACAAAGGGCTACTGAAAGTGACAGCATGCGGGTTCCAGTTTTGCACAGTATCTTCCCCCCCAGTGTTTTTTCGTTGCTCTGTACCTAGTTTTTCATTGCTTAGCGACTGCCACTGGACTAGAAGCTTCCCAAGCCCTGCACCTGGGCAATGTACTTCACGTCTTTGTCCAACTCCCCGTTCAGAAGTACCAGGAAGAACGACAGATCCCAAAACACTTATGGGTATCTCCCAGAATACCCAGCCAGGGAAAAATCCAGGAGAGTGGTACATCCACTACCCATTCATAAACCAAGCATGGAGAGCGCACTTCAGGAGAAAGTACCCCAATGGATTGAATAAGTAAGCCAACGTGAACCCCTGGGGGAATGAAAAATTGTAATTTGCTCCAGCACCAGCCTTGATAAAAGCTTCTGTCAGCAAAAAGGAATTCTTGTCTGCACACCAACTGTTTCCTTTTCAAGACGAGACAGCAGTAACTCACAGCTCATTTTGACATTCATTCTTAAACATTTCAGGGACTAGCAGCATCCCATTTTCTTTGCTAGTCCTAGTGAAACCAAAACTAGTTACAGATCTAACTACTTGGTGAAATCACCTTAATCGTATCTCGTCAGTACCAGACCTGCCCGCCACAGCACAACAGTCTCTCCAGATATCCCTCTTTTGTCCAAGCTGTCCAGTACTGATTTTGACTTTAACTGCTCCGTGATACCGCACTGCTACGTGCTTTTGTTATAAAGATGGACTTTGCCACGTTAGCGTTAAGGTTGACTTTAAGCTCTGACCTCTGTTTGGCAAGGAGAAGACGAACTCTCCATCAAAGCGCCCAGGTCTTCGTAAAGCTGGATCGACAGAATCCAGTCTGTTGGTGGCTCCCCTTACCACAACTTCTCCTCTGCTGTTTTAGCCATCCGGAAGTTTCAGAAGTGTTGCTACAACAGAGCTGACAGAAAAACAGAGTTCTCATTAATTTTAGTAAATTCTGTTACGTTCTACATGACCGTTTCTCCAGCAACCACTCAAAAAGGACAAGCTTTTACTGAGGAGATGCTGATCAGTGAAAGACTCATTTAAAGCCGTAAAGAAGTAGCTAAGGTAACACAGACCTCGTGCTGCTACCAAGCTTAGTGAATTGCTTTCAGTTACCGTTTCAACGCAATCAGAAATTTAGTAGCCCTGAACTACTAGTTGACAGGAGACACGACTGCCTCACAGAACGTTACATAGGTTGTGGTCGTCTTTTCACAAAGCTCAAGCAGATTCTGCGGAGAAACAAAACAGGTACTACCTATGGGCTCGGGCTTGTTTACAGGAACATACAGGAGCAAGACCATCAGTGTCACCAGTGAAAACAACTGAAGGTCACATCTGGTGGGCCTAAAACGGAAACACAGGAAAAGCGACAGAAGTCAACCAGCATTATTTTAAAGAGAAAATGCCTGAAAAACGTCATGACTGGAAAGTCCCCGTGTCCTGGTTTGTATCAGGACCAGCCGTTCTACCACTCCGCCCCCCGCCCCCCCACCCCCTGGTGAGGAAAGGATCGGAGGAACAAACCGAGGAAAAGCCCGTAGGAGTTGAGATAAGAACTATTTAATTATATAAATGAAACTTAGGGAGTTACTAACAATGCTAGTGCTAACGAGTAATTTAAGGAGCGGAGAAAAGAGGTAGAACAAATGATACAGGATCCCACGCTGAGAAGGGAAAAAAGAAAGAAAACCCACCCGAAGGGAGCAAACCCCCCACGAAACCGCCCGGGGCCCGAGAGAGTAAGAGAGAGGAACAAAAACTTCCAAACCCCGACTCCTAGACCGAGCTGCCTGGCAAGACGCTGGCTCTGCCCGGAGCACCCACCACTCGCCACGAGGTCCCACAACAAACAAACCCCCAGCCCCCTCGGCCGGAGGCCCCCTCAGACCCTGCCCCTTCCCAGGGCCGTGCCCAACCACAAGCCTTTCCACCCACCTCCCCACCCCCTCCCCGCCGCTCCGGCAGTGCCGCGGGCCCGGGGCTGGCACCACCTCTCCAGCTGGACATGTTCTGGGGTGAAGCGAAACATAGACTGGCTGGTGCAAAGCTAAGACCCCCCGGAAGTCCATTTTTCAGAGCAGCATCAGGGATCTCGACTAATGGAGCGAACGGAGTGCATGGCACGAGTAAGAGAAGACAGCATCCTGTGCCAACCCACTGAGACTGGCTGACAGGAAACAAATCACACCGTCAGTTTTTACAGCCATTTGGCAACCACCAAGAGCAGAGCTGGGACTGAATTCAATTACAGGCGCTGGAAGCAAGCTTCTAGTAGGAATTTCAATGACCATAGTTCCAGCCTGCATCTGCTTCCTTCTGATCTAAAGCCACCATCTCTTGCCTCTTGCAACCTTGACTGTGGCCAGGTTCTTGGGTTGTGGTTTTTGTTGCTGGTTGGTTGGTTTGGGGTTGGTTTTTCCAGTAGGTTTTGGGGGTTTTTTGTTTTCAGGTTGGGGGTTGCTTTGTGAGGTTCTGTCATTTGTTAACTTTTCCCAGTACATCTCAAGATTTCAAGCCCTGAAAAAACTACCAAAAAAAGAAACACTGACAATCCCATCTCCATGGAAGGAATTGACAAAACAGAAATGGAGCGAGTTTTCCTGAAAAATACCGACCACGGAAAATTACAGTTCCAGCTCGGACAGAACACACAGCACGTTTCAACCTTACTTGATCAAATAACGAACAAAGCTGCTGTTCAGATTCCAGAGAGCACCCCCCACCCACCCCCACTCCCCCCCTCCATTTGCTCAGGCTTTCCTCATAAAAAAAGGCTGCTTTCCTGTCACCTTGGCTACACTCATTAGCAAGTGCCTGACAGAGTTCTGCTGGAAAGCTACAGAGTCAGTAGGTTTAAATTGGATATCAGGAAGAAATTCTTCCCACAGCGGGTGCTGAGCCACTGGAACAGGTTGCCCAGAGAAGCTGTGGATGCCCCCTCCCTGGAAGCGTTCAATGCCAGCTTGGATGAGGCTTTGAGCAACCTGCTCTAGGGGAGGGTGTCTCTGCCCACGGCAGGCGGCTTGGAACTAGATGACCATTAAGGTCCTGCCAGCCCAAACCATTCCATGTTCCCTCCGAGGCAGGGCTCCCCTGAAGAACAGACCACTTCTGAACTGGGTCTGGCCTGTCTTTATTTGTCGTGGAAATGCAGGACACCCTGTGGAGAAGAGCCAGGCTTGGAAAGAGCAGAGAAGAGTTTTAGCTTTTGAAGGCTACACTGAAAACCATGAAGTTCTCAGTGTGAAAGGGTTCAGTCATTAAAGTAGATACACTTTACTGTTCTGTATAGAAAATCCAGAGAGCATGGACTGCTTCACGTCCCCTATACTCATCCAGGTGGTTGCTTTTCTACTAGAAAATTGGATTAAAATGACACAAAGCTTCAGTAGAATTTTAAACCTTGTAGGTTACGCACATATGGGCTTTAATTAAGCACAAGTTAGTCCTGGCGTCTAACCAGAGCTTTGCTTTTAAAGCATCCCAAGTAGCACCTATTGTAGGGAAAACTGTCGATTGACGCTCGCGGCTGATTACTGCTTCTATACTTCTACAAAGAAAGTAGCTTTGGAAAAAGAGATATGTGATTTGCAGGGTAAAATAGTTCTGTTGCAGTGTCAGAATCACCTGCTGGCAGACAAATGAGACACATACCAGACCGTGGCACAAAGAGGGTTGCTCAGTAGAAATACAGAAAGCGGTGGGGGAGAGTGAATAGGAAGAAGGTGGATGCCGTGATTGCCGAGGCAGGTACACGGTGGGATCCAGAGAAATGGGACGGGGCTATCTGGGCTTTGACTCATTCAGATAGTAGTACAGGCAAAGAATCCTCCTCCAAGGACATGGAAGTAAAGCCCCTTGTTAGAAGAAAGTTAGAGTGAGGAATAGATGGGCAGCATTGGAGGCTAGATGTAATAGAGGATTTTACTCAAAATGAAATTACAGGTATGACTGAGCGGTGTCAGCAAAAGTCTGGGGAATGGCTGCTTGCATGGGTGGTAAGATCGTGTAGTTTAGGGGCATCAGGAGTTACCCGAGATGAAGTAGATATAGCACAAATGTGAGATGTTGAGCTCTGACTCGTTTGTGCAGGATGCTTTTCGCTATCATCACCGGGCAGACACCAGCTTGTTAGCCTTAGCAGCTGCAGGCTGCAATGGCAAGTGTCTTATGGAAGGAGATTCGCCCGGAGGGGATCGCCCCTGGTACACCTAACGAGATGGCATTCAGCCCTTAAAGGAGGAAGGGGTGAAACCTGCTCTTGTCCTAGGAGATGCAGACACTGTGTTGCAGAATATGCTGACTGCACAGATTCGAAACAGAATTATTAGAACGGCCCCACCCACACGTAAGAGCGTTATTAGGACTCTTTGATAAACGAGACCGGAAATCCTCTGGCTCAGGTAATTGAGAAAGCTCAGCAGTTGGGGGATTTAGGGGAATGGGGCCCAAAACAAGACTCAGGGGAGAACAATGTAATTTCACGGAAAGACATATTTGCTGCCCTGTTGAAAAGTTGCGTGGCTCGAGCTAAGATCGATGGGATCCCCACAGATGAGATGTGGGAGTTGCATAAACAAAGGGGATTGAATAAACTGAACAAGAAAGGAAATAGCTACAGCCATTCAGGGACGACAGAACTCCCAGGGGGTACGGCTCAGTCTTCTGCACCACCTTTGGAGCCTCAACGGGGTGCCTTACTCCCCGGCAGAAGGAGTGCCAGGGGATCAGAAGGACTGGGAGCAGTTTGGTGATTTCTACCCCTGGTGAGATGGCATAGCTTTAGTTTAGCAGCTGACAAAAAATCAGGAGGTGTTGGGAGCTTTAGGTTAGCAACTGAAAGAACTGAAAACTGACTGAGGACAAGGGCCGAGCGCCTGTTCACACGGGTGGTCGAGGGAGGATGAGAGCCTTCGTGTGGAATTGTAAATTTACTGGAGGAATCGGCGTCCTCAGTGAATTAGAGCCCTCGTTTATGCTGGAGCAGAGGCCTCTTGGACTTATGGAAATCTGAAAGGATTTAAAGGTCAAAGGGTTATTATTACTGGGTTAGGAGGAAAACAAGTTGAGTTTGTATAAACTGAGACCAAGATGAAAAGGGGAAACCTGCCAAAATCGACTTACTCAGTTATGACAGTTCTTGCTTTAAGTGAACAAGTACAATGACATGCAGGAAAGTGGAGTGCAGTAACTGATTTATCAAAAGCATTCTTTACCATCCCCATTACTTGGCAGGGTAGGCAGCTTGTTTTAACTCACTTACCCCAGGGATGGGCTCATAGTCCCACCATTTGCCACCAAATAGTGGCTGAACATCTGGACCAATTAGTAATGCTAGACACAATGCAAACAGTGCCTTATAGCGATGAATGTTAGCTCCATAGATGTGAAAGAAAGGGTGGGAAAGGAACGCTAGCAAAATCCAGGGACCGGCACAAAGAGTAAATTTTTTCGGAATACAGTGGCACCAAGGGCATAGAGAAATATTGTCAAAAGCCAAATGAAACTGTGGATTTTGCAACGCCACAAAAGGAAAAAGGAATACAAGTATTAGGGGAAGTCACTGATGCTGCTTATCAAGGAGAAATTAAAGTTATGTTGCTAAAGAGTGGCATTTGAGACCTACTGATTCAGCCACAAGGTAGGATCGCCCAAATTTCAGTTTCACCTCTTCTAAAATCCAGGGTGGTTAAACGACAAGCGCCACAGGTCACAACTGTATGAGGTGACAAAGGATTTGGATCTACTGGTGCTTTTAACAATGGAGCTAAGTCTGGGTGCAAGCAGAAGTTATAGCTACTGGGAAAGACAATACCAGTTTAGTAACCACATCCAGACAGGAAAAATGGGATACGTTCCTGCTCATAAATGTTATCTTTGAGAATGACAGTAGGATTGTCTAGTTTTGTCTTGCAGAAACAACTAATTCGGATCATGACCACAATCTTCATCCCTTGATTATGGTCTGTTTGGGCGATGTCATTACTGCAGGAAGCTGCTTGGAAAAAACGAATAATTCCATAGACTGGAATTGGGAAAACAGTACAAAGCCACAACAGCAAGGTAATCACACCTGTAAAGCGAATCAACGCTGCCCAGTAGTGACCTTGACCTTTTCACCTGGAGTGACTGCGTGGCAATCCTTCCATTACAAAAGACAACACCGAACTAACGCTGACGATGGAACTCCCTCAAACGCTAGTGCCATAAAATGTTGTAATCCTTCTCCTGTTAATATAAGTTCTCCATGACTGACAGACGAGTCTTGTTGCAGGAATACTTACAGTTTGTGTGATTTTAGCAGGACTGGTAATATAACCTTAGCTAATATGTAACTGTTTCACAGAATCATCCTGTTATTAATACGGACCACTTTGTCCAGATACCAGCTAGCTGTGTTTCAGCTGCACAACGCTATCAGAAGAAAGTAGGAAGCCATCCTTCAATTGCAGCCATGCAATTAACACATGCAAATCTCTGTGTGCTTTGCCCTGGTAGTGGCTTGTTACTGGATGAGGCAGGTGAAGCTCTGCACTGACAACCAGGTGACAGGGCTGGGGCTGGCCAAGCGCCTCCTACCACAGTCAAGGGCAAGACTGGGTTGGCCTCTGTGTTTGCCACCAAGAAGATCTCTTAGCTCTGAGTTGGCTGCAGCCCAGCAGGCGCTGAGAGCTGTGCACACACGCCATACAGGACCTTGACGTGAGGGATGGCCTCCTCTGTTACCAGAGGGCCATCCAGGAGGGGAGAGCAGGCCGAGCATCCTGTGGCTGGCATGAATCACGGAATGATTTGGTTGGAAAGGACCTCTTGAGATGATCCAGTCTGACACCTGCCTGCTTAAGCAGGGTCACCTAGAGCAGACTGCCCAGGACTGTGTCCAGGCAGGTTTTGACTCTCTCCACACATGGACACTCCACAACCCCTCTGGGCAAAACTGTTGCAGTGTCTGATCATCTTGACTGTAAAAAAGATTAGCCTTTATTAATTCCTTTGTCGTACACTTCTCATGAGCAGTAATCAAAGGACCGAACGTAGTGAAAATAGTTGATTACTGCTCGTGACTGACCACTGCTTCTACACGTATCCACCTCTGTCAACGGTAACATACACAGCCAGACAATAGCACATTGTGTGCCGACTGGTCTGGGCTGGATTCTCAGTCTCATCCTGGGCACCTGGCCAGCGTTCCGGGTGGAACTGATAACGGGAACATAACAGTTTGCAAGTTCACAGGATTTGTGCCCAAAAGACTTATGTAAGGTGCTCGTTACTTGCTATAAAAGCGGGAGACCCTCGGGCTGACTCCTGAAGCCTCAGCTATGGGTGGACGCAGCGTGCAGGACCTTCCCAATTACCGCAGTTCTCCAGGAGCCAGCTGCCAAGGGGCAGGAAAGGACTAGGAAGAGGTTTCTTTCTCCATCCCGTGCTTAGACCCTCTCTCAGACAGCCACTCTTGGCTATTTTGGGTAGAAGTCAGCCTGCTCCAGTATGGCCTTGTGTTCTCCTAGGTGGGAGAACATAGGCATGTGTGTCCTCCAGGTGTGTGTGGGAGAAAGACAGACTTCTGTCTTAAAAGTAACCGTTTAAACTGCTTTCAGAAGGCTTTCAAATGCTAGCGTTGGTGCACAACGAGCACGTTGGCCTTTGTGAGGCCAGATTTCCATTGTTCAGAAGCGTACGTAGAACCTTCAGAAAAACCCGGTGTGGTTATTCCCTTTTATTGTCATTTCATTGTTGTTTCTTAAAACCTTTGCAGTGAGCAGGAAGGGCAGGGCAGAGCCAAATAGTTCAGTGGAAGGGACCTATGACTATCATCTATCCCAGTGCCCGACCAATTCAGGGCTGGCCCTCCCGCCCTTTTTGTACACTGGAATAACGTTGGCCCGCTTCTGCTCAGCGGGAACCTCCCCGGACTCCCAAGAGCATGGTAGGTGCCCAAGAGGTGTCCTGCCATAACATCCACTGGCTCCTCCAGTGCTCTGGGATGAATCCCATCAGGCCCCAGGGACTTGTCAACATTCAGCTCATACAGGTGCTCCCTTAAAATTTCAGTGTCCACAAAGGGAAAGTCACTGCTCTGATTTCTTGTCATCTGAAACAGCACTGGACACTTTCAGCTCTCAGCAGGAGCTGCCACTGTCCCTCCCACCAGGCACAGCTGGGAAGAGCTTGGTCTCCCTGCCACGGATGCCTTACCCGTAGGCACCGGGGTGTGCTTCGATGTGCCCCGAGGCCTTCCCTGCTCCATGCCGGACCAGCCCCAGACACACAGATCCTCCTTGGCTCCCCTGAGTCCCTCTGGTCTGTGGGCCTCCGCCCTGCCCAGGAACCCAAACGGGATGCAGTGCCGGGACGAGGCCTGATGGGTGCTGAGCGGGGGGATCACCCTCGTGCCGCCTGGCTGGGGGAGAGGGAGAGGAGGAAACGCGCGAGAGGGAGCCAAGTGGTGCTGTGACCCCCGCGGGAGCCCAGGGGCCTGGCCAGCAGTGCTGGGGCGTGGGGGGAGCCTCCAGGGAGGCAGGAGGTGTCACCCTGCCAACCCTCTTGCCGCAGGTGCCTGGAGACGGCTGCCCCGGCCAGAGCGACCTGACAGGGCCCTGGGAAGACACGGCCGAGGCCTCGGTGCCTGGCGGGAAACACCGATGCCCAGCACGAGCCAGGAGATGGGGGGATGGAGTGGGCTGTGGGAACCCCAGACACGTGAGCTGGGGCTGCAGGGCTGCTGGGGCGAGGGTGGCCCATTGTGATATCACTGATGGGTTGGTTCCGTTGTCGCCGACGGGTGGGCTGTGATGTCACCGAGCGATGGAATGTCTCCAGGCATCAAGTCCCACCCCGACGGCCCGTGCCCTCACTCCAGCTGAGCAGTCTGCGAGGCTGCACTGCTCACAGGAGCCCTGGTGCTTGGGTCCTGATTGTGGAGTTCATCCTTGCGGTTTTCCGCTCGCTACTCCAGAGCAGCGGGAGGACTTTCCCCGGCCGGCCCTGCCAGCTGCAGGCAGCCGGGGCACCCAAGGGGCACACTCGCAGCAGCAGAGGTGAGCTGGCAGGGGAAAGCCCAACCTGGGCAGCTGGGAGGTTTCCTTCCTGAGGGGCCTGGGCCTTTCTTCCAGTCCCCCCTGGGCCAGTGACTGACTGCGGCCTCTCTCCCCTTTCCAACGCGACATCGGCTGCTGCTGCAGCAGTGAGAGGGAGCGTCCTGACACCCCCAGCTCCCCCCAGCCCACCGCAGCAAGTGGAGAGGATGGCTGCGGAGCTGGACAAATGCTGTCCAATATGCCTGGACACCTGGGAGGAGCCCACCTACACCATACCGTGCCTCCACCGGTTTTGCTATCTGTGCATCTGCCAGTGGGCTGACCTATGGCCCCACTGCCCCCTCTGCAGAAGGAGGCTGACGTCAATTGTGCGCTCGGTGCCGCGCGATCACAGATTTGAGGGGTATGTCATCCCACCACCTGCAGCAACGGGAGCTCCTCGCCATCCAGCCGCCCGCCGCCTCCACCGCCGCACAGCTCTTGGGCTCAGACAACGCCGACGCCACCCCTGGCTGTCACGTTTCCGGGAACACCTAGCGCTGATCCGGCCCGCGATGCTCCGGATGCGACAGAAGCTGCAGCAGCAGATGTTCAGGGCTGGCAGGTTGGCAATAGCAGCAGCACGGGCACTCGTGCTGTCCACCCTGCAGCGCTTTGGCCTGGATGAGGACAGCCTGGTCCGGATGCTGCAGATTGACCTGTGCCAGCACCTGAGGACCTTCGTCCACCGGCTGCTTGACAGCATCGGGGACTGGTGCGGCCGTGAGGCCCGACGCTGGATGGGTCTGGGGGACCCTCGTGATACCGAGGAGCGGGAGATCAGCCCCGCGGCTCGTCCCAGTCCTGCCGCCTCTGAAGGGGATGCTGCTGCACTCAACCCAGCCCCCTCCCACCATGCCGACAGGCAGGAGGCAGAAGAGGTTGTGCCCAGCACCTCATCAGCTGCCCCACAGGGGGATCCCGGTAGCCCCTCCCCTGCCCCCGAACCCACCCGCAGGGAGCAGGAAGAGCCTCAGGACCACCCAGACGAGGCTGTGCCTGGGCCCTCCACGCCCAACCAGGGCAGACAACGCTCCCCACGGGGACGCCGGCAAGCCCCAAAGAGGCGAGCTGGTGGCCAGGAGGCCGCTTCCCTGCCGAAAAAGAGGCCAGCCCATCGGCAGGAAGAGCCGCAGGACCACCCGGATGCGGCTGTGCCTGGGCCCTCCATGCCCAACCAGGGCAGACAACGCTCCCCACGGGGACGCCGGCAAGCCCCAAAGAGGAGGGCTGGCGGCCAGGAGGCCGCTTCCCTGCCGAAAAAGAGGCCAGCCCGCCGGCAACGGTAGGAGGCTTCCCCAGGAGCTGGTGAAACCACCACCGGACCAGCAGCTGGGACACCTGCCAGCCCCCATGGGGACCAGGAGGCTCACATCTTTAGACTGTCTCGAACGATTAAATAAACCAGGAAGTGTGCAAGAACTACAGACATAGCCTTGGCATTTCTGACAGTGTAGCTGGCGTTGCTATCCCCCCCACGTGTTTCTCCCATGGCCAGGCATGGCTAACAGAGGACTCGGTCCATGCTTTCGCCAGAGGCGGAAGCGAGGATGACTATCCCGCAGTGCCTCAGCCCATCCTCTTGCCTTCCTGGCAGATGGGGTGCACCGCCTGGCCCTCTCTAGTCTTTGGTACCTCCCCAAGGCTTCACAGTCTTCCAAAGATGACAGAGGGTGGCCTGGCCGTCACACCAGCCAGCTCGCTTGGCACCCTCAGACAAATCCCGTCGGGGTCCTGGGGTTGTACAGGGCAGGATTTCTTAGGAGACCCCCGAGCTGCACGTCCTCTGATGCTGGGATTCCTCCGCTCCCTGATCCCTGCCTCGGGGACGACACACCTGGGGGCAGTGGCAGTGGAGGCTGAGATGGAGAAGGCCCCGAGCACCTCAGCCTTGCCCGCGCCTGCTGTCGCTGCATCGCTCGGCCCGTCTGGCCAGCGCGCACGTGCGCACCGTCCTTGCCCGCTTTGCTGCTCAGGTAGCAGCAGAAGCCCTCCCTGGCGCTTTGCACATCCCTTGCTAACCCGGCCTTAGCTCCGGGTTGCCGGATTGCGTCTCCACAGCCCTCAGCCGAGTGCCTGCATCCCTTCCGCAGCCTGTGCTAAGTCCCACCGCCCGGACACACCCTTTTTTGCACTGCTCTGCCACGCAGTCCCTCTTCAGCCGCGCCAGCCTCCTGACACATCCGCTGCGCTCTTGGCGGCAGCACAGCCCGGACCGCTCCGGCCTCTGGAGAACCCCTTGCCCCGCGGCAGCCCTGGCCGTCTCCGGGAGGCCGGTGGCCGCACAGGGGCGCTCGCGGTGCGCGGGCACCGCCGAGCAGCTCCGGGCTGCACTCGCTCCCCGCTGGCCCCGCTCCCCACAAGTGCTGCGCTGCTCGCGAGGCAGCGGCGGCGAGGGCGGCGGCCGCGGCCGGTCACCGTTTTGCCAGCAGGGCGCGGGGAAGCGGCAAACTGCCCTGCCCGCGGCGGGCACCCCCGAGCTGCTGCCGGCCGCGCTGCCGCACCGCCCCGGCCAAGGGCGGCCAGCAGCCCCGCTGCCTGCCCGGGCCAAGGGCGCAGCGCTCCCGCTCCGGAGGCCCGGAGGGACGGTGCTCCCGCGCTGAGGGCAGCGTGCCGCGGCCGTGGAATTGCGCCTGCGCCCGGATCTGCCCTCACTCCGGCGGGAGCCTTCCAGGGGAGCGGCACGCATGTGCCTGGTTTTGCCCGCCCCACTAAGGGCAAGATGGAGGCATGCGCCCGGCTCTGCCCGGAGCCTGGCGGGCCGGCGGCAGGAGGGGTCGTGCGCGTGCGGCTGCCCCGCGCCCCCGCCGGAAGGAGGGCGGGGTAAGCAGGCGCATGCGAACTGCTGGCGGAGCCCCGGCGGGAGGCGTGGGCTCTGTCAGCGGGGAGTCAGGCGTAAGCGAAGGGCCCGGGGAGTGGGGGGCGCGGGTGGAGTGAGGAGCCTGGGGCCGAGAGTGGGCCGGGAGAGGGCAGGGGTGGGGAGAGGGCAGGTGGGGCAGAGAGAATGAAACGGGGCCAGGGGCTGGAGGAGCGGGCGGGGAGAGCGGAAGGGAGATGGGCCCCGGGAAAGGCGGTTGGGGACGGAAAACCAGGGCTGAGGAGCCGGACAGGGGGTGGAGGAGCAGGAGGGGTGAGGGAGAGAAGGAGAGGGGCCGAGGGAAAGCGGGAGGTGGAGCCCGGGGCGGGAAACAAAGCCGTTGGACTCGGCAGCGCAGTTTCCCCCGTTCGGCAGGTTCTTGACCGCAGCGCTGGGGGGGCAGCGGGCGTTTCCCACCGGCAGTGCTCCGCTAGCTTGGCACGGTCACCGCGCCCGCGTGTCTGTGCACCTGACACGGTCCTTAGTGGGCCAGAAAGCGGTTCCTGAGTAACACCTTTTCCCGAGGGAATGACGTTACGATGCCATCAGCTTGTTCTCGGTTATCCCACAGTCCTTGCGGCCACCTGTTGTCCTTCGGAGGGTCACACCGGCACTTCTGGTGGCCGTCCGGTGGCAGAGCGAGGAAGCGAGGAGTCTTCGTTACTTGTCCGCACGCTTCCGTAGGTCGGTGCTTTATCGAGGTCACGAGTGGTTTACAGGTCCCAAGGGTGCGTGTTTAGCTGTGTTCTTGTGAACATCTGCTTAGATCCTGTCTAACCGTCCTGTTTCTAAACAATGTGCTGCTGCTGAGGGCTAATCCTAGGAGCCTCAGGTCCTGGGAGGAATTTCGCAGCTTTGCGTGCAAGATTCAGCAGTTTCCCTCCAATCCCCCCTTTTTGATAGACTTGGGAATCCTTTCACCATCCTTCCTACTGAATCACAGTGGGCAGAGCCCACATTCTTTTCCTCAGAGGTTTTCATTGACACCAGAACATTAGCGTTAGCCTCAATAAACCTTTCTAATTCTGCCACTGGTAGAACTGCCCATTTGCAAACATCAACAGATGGCTGTAACAGACAAGGTTCTTCTTCCTCTGACTGCTGACTGCAAAGCATCCCCTCTGTCGCGGATTCTCATGCACCTAGATCGTGGGTCTTACGTCTGGAGTTTATAAAATTCTCTTTGAACTGCGGGACCAAATACTCGTTCAGAAACGAGGAGGGTAGTGCGATAAACCTGCGCATCAGCGCTGGCTGTGTGAATAGCTTAGTTTCCCGATACCCCGTTCCTGAACGCATTTCACACACTGGGGGTAAGGTTTCAACCAACGTGTCTGACTAATCCGAGTCCCAGACAGCTGTCTCCACGTCCGTGCGCTGCTGTTCATCAGATACGATTGTACGCTCTCTTTTTGCTGTATTTGGTCTACAGTTGGCGTAGTACATACTGTCCAGTTGAACAGCCCAGAGATCTTTCGACCAGTTTGTGGCGAACTCCTCACGGTACGATTAAAGAGCTGCAAAAATGTATTGTCACCATCTAGAGTTGAAGATTGTAAGTCCAGAGTTGTGGGGATCCAACCAGCTTGTATTTTAATTAATTGTCCAATGTCAGATCCTGTTTGACTCAGTTTATTTCTAGTGATTTCCAAATCTGCGGAATTTAGCAGGCCTGTACTGGTCCCAGCTCCTCCCAAGAGCATATCATACCATGCTCTTCTGATTCTACACAGTGGAGTTTTTGGAAAGGTAACATTAAATTGCAAAATGTGTTTCTGGCGTTGCTGGGCCACGTTAGTGCAGGCTGAAGGTAATTTTTGGATTTGCTGGGTTTTGACTATGGGGTTGAGGTTCGACACTGTAATGCTATTGATACCGTTAACCGTGGTTCCCGCACAGTCTGTTGTATTCCAGGTGTTACTGGGAATAAGGAGAAGGGTTTCGTCCAACACAACTGTGTTATTCTTGCAGTGCAGTTTCAAAGTAAGGCAACAGTTTGCCGGGGTGGTTTCATTTCCTTTGACTGAGATGTTAGTTGAATTGTTGCACAGCAGGTACCAGCTTCCTAAACACGTAGTCGAATGCAGAGTTTATGTGAGCAGACGGCAGTGTACCATGTACATTTTTCACCCATTGTATTGGCTCCTAGAAAATCCAGAATAGTCTTATTGATTGGTTTTAGCGGGCAGACAGGGGTAAAAGCCTCAGCTAGGGTGAAGCTTGGCAGAGTCAAGAATACCACTTTCACTGTAATCTTAACGTTGTGGGTCCTACAGGTTGAGACACCCCGGCGATTTCTTCGCTCGTGAGTAGTGGATCCAAGCAGGCCGTTCCTTAATCTCGGTTGCAGTGAAGGTCGTCAGCAACACCTGGAATGGTCCGTTCCGCATTTCTTCCGGTGGGTGACCTGTGAAAACTTTGACATATACCCAATCTCCTGGCTTAAAGGGGTGAATAGGCTGATCTAGGCCCCTAGATCGAGTCCCTAGAACCACCTTTTCAGCTCTGTTCAGTTGTTCTCCTAACACCATCAAATACCGCTGTACGTGACTTTCACCCATTTGTTTTAAGTCTTCTCTCCTGTATTGGACTTGATACGGCTTGCCATACAAAACTTCAAACGGACAAAGTTTTCCTTGGACCTAGGCTTTACCCCAATTCTCAGTAATGCGAGGGGGAGTGCCTGGCACCAATACGAGTTAGCTTCTTGACGTATTTTTGCAATCTGTTGTTTTCTCAGGTGATTCATTTTCTCTTCAGCTGCTGTGCAGGCCGCGTTTTGAGACTTCCCGGCCTTGGTCCCGAGAACTGTAACGTTTTATTCCTTCTGTAGCACCATCTGTAGAAAGAATTGGTAAGGTCTTCCTACCAGTGTCACTCACCTACCAGCTTTCTGTTTTTAAAATACTGAATATCTCTTTGTGAATCCCTGGCGTGATGCGTCACGAGCAGATTCTTGTGGATCTCGAAATGCGGACTAAATCCAGGTTTTAGAGTTTGTCTGCCTTGGTAAATTCTACTAAATCCATTGTCTTCTCTTCTCCTAATGTCCCATTTAACTCGTTCTCTTTTGGTTCGTTTTGTTTCGTGTTTTACCCTTACCTTAGGAAGGAGAGTGCAGGTCAGAAGAGCACCACAGTACCTTCCCGATGTCGTGCCAGAGAGAAGGCGGACGAGACCCACGAACCCCGCATACGTACTACGCAAGACTCACAAACCCTGTAACGTTTCTCAGCGTCCGCACGGGGACAGGGTGGTTCACTTACTGGCACTGAAGTGTTACGAGAAGCCAGAGCTACTTGCTGGCTTGTACAGAGATGGTATCTCCCAAAAGGACAAGAATAGCCTTGGAATGGTCCTGCAGCAGGTGAGAGCAGGGGGTCTGGGCCAGCGTTTTTTCCCTCCTGCTGATCTTTGAATCGTAATTTAGAGGTGTGTTACTCACATTTAAATCAGGATGTACGTCATTTAAATGAGAAAGTAATAAACGGGTAAGGCTCCTTGGTCCAAGTTTGTCAGTCAGCTTCGGCAGATTCCCAAAGGCTAACTGACGATTGAGAGCCTCTTTCTGTGAGTTTTTCTCCAAAACTCTGAACCCACGTCAGGTGACGAGGCCTAGAAGAGCACTTTGGGTGTCAATGATCTCAAGGTTGTCCTGGCCCTTTGTAACTCCTGGAGTATACTTTGTCTTTTTCTGAAGGAAGGTATCACCCCACTTTATTTCCAGAGGTATCCAGCAGTGCATGCGCGTGGCCTTCTCGTGACAATTGTTTGACGAACCTTGTGTCTGCACACCGCAGGGCTCATCTGGGCCTGTGCACCTCTCCTGAACCGTTACAGCACTGCCCCTGGTATTCAGCATACAGCTTGTTTGAGACGAGCGTGGTTACGTTTTTTCCCGGTCGGTAAAACTTCGATATGGCTTGACACCGGTGGGAGAGAGGAATAATTTCTCTTTGGAGTGACAGAAGCAGTTCAGTGCCAGTTAGGTAGCTGCGTACGACTGTCGGGCAGAAAGCTGTGGTTTCTTGTGGCTCAGGCCCTTGCGGAAGAAAAGCAATTCCGCTTGTGTATTTTTAACATTTCCAACCTTGTATAACCTTTTTTAACACCGATGCTCATTCCATGAGAGCCCCATTTGATCTTCACCTCCAAAAAGCCCGAGGACTGGTGCGTGATTTTGTTGTCGGCTTTGGCTGAGCTTGGCAGTACCGACCTTAGCGCTGTAGTTCTTTGCGTTTGGGTATAACGAACATTTGGTTCCTTCCTTGTCTGCCTGCAGGTAGCCACCCTGAATCCGAAGGACGATACATATGCTCTCCAGGGTGGTTTATTTCAAGACATTCAGAGAGACTGGCCTGGGTACGATGAAGCAGACAAACAGGCGTTGGAGTTAATACTTTCTAGGTAAGTTCAGTCTCTAAGGGGAGTCAAACGGCCATTTACAAACCTTGTTCTGGGAAATGCACGTCAGGCTCGCCTATAGTTCAAGACCTTTGACGTACACCTTTTTACCTTGTCACCTGAACTCCTGGGTCACCCGTACAGAAAACTAAACGCAGCTCAGCGTGCCCCCAGCACAGGACAGTCGGCATCTCCTGTAACTTCTGAGAAAGACGCTCTGCCAACTGCTCCTCAGGTATTTTTTTTTCGTGTTATTTCCAGTGTTTTAGCACACATCGTAATGGTGTAACAACTGTGATGGGAGGCGCTGATATTGTCTTTAACGCATCAAAACCAAAGGATTGATTTCCAGTTGGATTTTTTATTTATTTTAAGAGGGCTGCACTGTCAAAGGCTGCCAAAAACTCATGGTCATGGGAGCAAAACTTCACTCTGCTCTTGCTCTTAGTACTTTTTTCCAATTGTTAGAGAAACGGCCTTTGAATTCCGACGTTGACAGTCCTGTGATGGACAAAAAGCAGAGGACCTCCCACTGTGCCACTCAAATCCACCTACCCACCGGTGGCCACTTGCCAGCCTCCAGCGAGAGGCCGCCTCCCTCCCTGTTATCCCTCGCTCCTACTGCTCCTCTGTGGCTGCTTCCCACACTCCTTCCCACTTCCAACCCTCCTCACACGGCTAGCTCCAACTCCTCCAACACCCCTGAGGGCTGGGGCACACAAGACCTGCTGGGGGACCTTAAAAGAGGAGGAACTGCCCAGCTGGAAAAGTTCTCCTGCTCGGATGCACACGAAGGTATTGACACGCAGCTTTCTCTAACGCCTCTATGGGGAACCCTGGGGAAAACCTGTAAAAGCAGGGACTGGAAACGCAAGTGGCCTATTTTCTGACTTGCTTTAGAACATCTCATTTGCCATCATCCCTGCTTTAGGGTCACGACAAAGCAGTATTTTTGTTCCCACGCTGCACTGCAACGTAACTGTTAGTTTAAAAAAACAACCAAAGGAACCCCAAGCAAATGAAGAAACAAACCAGCCCGAACCTCTAAAAGCCTGAAGGTATTCCGCCGGATTCTCGTCGAAACTGAGGTTCATTTTTCAGCACGCTCACTCCGTAGCAGAGAAAGTATTAGAACAAGCACATCTTAAATGGATTGCTGTTGGGCAGCCACTGGTGACGAGGAAGAGCTCGCTCCTTGAGAAACACGAGGAACGGGTTTTTGCTTAGTTGCTTGACTTCCAGGAAGCTGACAGTTCAGTGACAGCAGTGCAGTATGGAACAGGCTTATAATGGCATTGAAAAGCGAAACAGCAACACGCAAAGAACACCTGGAAGGGGTTTTTCGAGCCCGTCAGGATGGTGTTGTTTGGCTGTATGAAAAATCTGTTTATCACAATCGTCAAAATTCTGATTTTCCCTAGGAGTCAAAGAGACTGGCACTGCCTCCGCACATCCTCCGTCAGCGAGCGAGCAAGCAGACTACTTCGTGTGAGTAAAGTAACGCTTCAGAGTCTCTCGCCACTCATTGAAGCAGTTGAAAAATCATCTGTAAAGCCTCCTGTTCAGCTACAAAATTGGAACTGCCCTAACATGTCCTTTCAGAATAATGCCAAGTTCCCTTTGAACAGTGGGCTTTCCCCCACTCTCTTGTCGGAGGCCTTTTTTCAAAAACGTGCAAGTCTGTCCCTTTGTAGAAAGAGGTTACGCTCGACCGGTTTCTCTTCTCGCTGAAGCCGAACCGTTCCTTGGGCCTTCTAGATCTGAATGACGGCTCCTGGTTTCCAGGTGCGCTACGGTCTTGGTCTTGGTGCAGCGTCTGAATAGAAACTTTAAAAACGAAAAGAGAAGCTGATTTGGTAGATCTGTGGAGTTACTTAAACACATTCTCTTGGAGCAAGCGTGCTTAGAAGTAGAAGCAGTCAGTCACACAGTTACCTGACTTAGAGCTCAGGTGACGAGGATATTCCCTCTGTCCTTGGTGTAAAACTGCACGTGTGCTCATCTTTCCGCTCGAAAATACACAGCTATCGTCTCGCAGGAGCAGCGCCAGCGCTACGAGGCCGACTTTGCCGCCGAGTTTGGCGAGTACAGACACTTGTATGCTCGCATGCAGAGTGTCACCAAGAAGTTCAAGCAGCTGGGCGCACAACGGAAACTGCTTTCGCCGGGGTCCAGAGAATATCAGGTAAAGAGGGATGAAACTGCAAAGTCTGTGTTACAAACCCGGTGTCCTGCCTTTCCCGCCTGGGCTTCCCTGGTTTGGACACACAAATGCCCAACGTTCGGTATCCAACTTCTTTCAATCTATGGCACCCGGAGGGGTTTGGGTTGGCTTTTATTTAGTTTTTGGGCAGCTTGCAAGCGTGTTTGTGAGCAGGAGGGCTATTTTCCCATCCCTGGTACGGCTCAGTCAGGCACAGGGAAACCCTGCGGAACTTGGAGGCGTCCTCAGGCCCTGCCTGGGCTAGCGCTGATGGCTGAAGCTTGAGAAACCCTGTAAAAAGCTGTTCAGCCCTCAGACTCCGGCGGTTGGAGCTGCCTGTGAACGTGCAGCAGCGTGAGCAGCGTCTCAAGGGCAGTCTTCACAGGCACGCTCCCTTTGTTGCCTGTTCACAGGCTGAATTGCAGATCTGGGGTCACTCAGGGGTTTGAGGGTTCGGTTTTGCAGTGCAGGAGAGTGGTGGCTCATGGGTCAGAAACTGTCTTGAGTAAAACCGAGTGCAATTTTAGTGTTTGGAATAAATTTGCTTCTCCTGGTAGTGGAAGAAAGCTCTTCATATTGTCTTGTTGTGTTTTTTTCTTGAAGATCGTTGAGGAGGAAATCTCAGAGGAGTATCGGAATTTACAGCAGGTGTGTGTAACACCGGAGCGACCACTGTCCCTCCCACCAGGCACAGCTGGGAAGAGCTTGTTCCCCCTGCCCTTGATTCCTTCCCCATAGGCACAGGGTGTGCTTCGATGTGCCCCGAGGCCTTCCCTGCTCCATGCCGGACCAGCCCCAGACACAGACCCTTCATGGCTCCCCTCAGGTCTGTCAGCCTCCCCCCTGCGCGGGACCCCAAACGGGACGCAGTGCCGGGACGAGGCCTGATGGGTGCTGAGCGGGGGGATCACCCTCGTGCCGCCTGGCTGGGGGAGAGGGAGAGGAGGAAACGCGCGAGAGGGAGCCAAGTGGTGCTGTGACCCCCGCGGGAGCCCAGGGGCCTGGCCAGCAGTGCTGGGGCGTGGGGGGAGCCTCCAGGGAGGCAGGAGGTGTCACCCTGCCAACCCTCTTGCCGCAGGTGCCTGGAGACGGCTGCCCCGGCCAGAGCGACCTGACAGGGCCCTGGGAAGACACGGCCGAGGCCTCGGTGCCTGGCGGGAAACACCGATGCCCAGCACGAGCCAGGAGATGGGGGGATGGAGTGGGCTGTGGGAACCCCAGACACGTGAGCTGGGGCTGCAGGGCTGCTGGGGCGAGGGTTGCCCATTGTGTTATCACTGATGGGTTGGTTCCGTTGTCGCCGACGGGTGGGCTGTGATGTCACCGAGCGATGGAATGTCTCCAGGCATCAAGTCCCACCCCGACGGCCCGTGCCCTCACTCCAGCTGAGCAGTCTGCGAGGCTGCACTGCTCACAGGAGCCCTGGTGCTTGGGTCCTGATTGTGGAGTTCATCCTTGCGGTTTTCCGCTCGCTACTCCAGAGCAGCGGGAGGACTTTCCCCGGCCGGCCCTGCCAGCTGCAGGCAGCCGGGGCACCCAAGGGGCACACTCGCAGCAGCAGAGGTGAGCTGGCAGGGGAAAGCCCAACCTGGGCAGCTGGGAGGTTTCCTTCCTGAGGGGCCTGGGCCTTTCTTCCAGTCCCCCCTGGGCCAGTGACTGACTGCGGCCTCTCTCCCCTTTCCAACGCGACATCGGCTGCTGCTGCAGCAGTGAGAGGGAGCGTCCTGACACCCCCAGCTCCCCCCAGCCCACCGCAGCAAGTGGAGAGGATGGCTGCGGAGCTGGACAAATGCTGTCCAATATGCCTGGACACCTGGGAGGAGCCCACCTACACCATACCGTGCCTCCACCGGTTTTGCTATCTGTGCATCTGCCAGTGGGCTGACCTATGGCCCCACTGCCCCCTCTGCAGAAGGAGGCTGACGTCAATCGTGCGCTCGGTGCAGCGCGATCACAGATTTGAGGGGTATGTCATCCCACCACCTGCAGCAACGGGAGCTCCTCGCCATCCAGCCGCCCGCCGCCTCCACCGCCGCACAGCTCTTGGGCTCAGACAACGCCGACGCCACCCCTGGCTGTCACGTTTCCGGGAACACCTAGCGCTGATCCGGCCCGCGATGCTCCGGATGCGACAGAAGCTGCAGCAGCAGATGTTCAGGGCTGGCAGGTTGGCAATAGCAGCAGCACGGGCACTCGTGCTGTCCACCCTGCAGCGCTTTGGCCTGGATGAGGACAGCCTGGTCCGGATGCTGCAGATTGACCTGTGCCAGCACCTGAGGACCTTCGTCCACCGGCTGCTTGACAGCATCGGGGACTGGTGCGGCCGTGAGGCCCGACGCTGGATGGGTCTGGGGGACCCTCGTGATACCGAGGAGCGGGAGATCAGCCCCGCGGCTCGTCCCAGTCCTGCCGCCTCTGAAGGGGATGCTGCTGCACTCAACCCAGCCCCCTCCCACCATGCCGACAGGCAGGAGGCAGAAGAGGTTGTGCCCAGCACCTCATCAGCTGCCCCACAGGGGGATCCCGGTAGCCCCTCCCCTGCCCCCGAACCCACCCGCAGGGAGCAGGAAGAGCCTCAGGACCACCCAGACGAGGCTGTGCCTGGGCCCTCCATGCTCAGCCAGGGCAGACAACGCTCCCCGCAGGGACCCCGGCGAGCCCCAAAGAGGAGGGCCGATGGCCAGGAGGCCACTTCCCTGCCGAAAAAGAGGCCAGCCCATCGGCAGGAAGAGCCGCAGGACCACCCGGATGCGGCTGTGCCTGGGCCCTCCACGCCCAACCAGGGCAGACAACGCTCCCCACGGGGACGCTGGCAAGCCCCAAAGAGGCGAGCTGGTGGCCAGGAGGCCGCTTCCCTGCCGAAAAAGAGGCCAGCCCATCGGCAGGAAGAGCCGCAGGACCACCCGGATGCGGCTGTGCCTGGGCCCTCCACGCCCAACCAGGGCAGACAACGCTCCCCACGGGGACGCCGGCAAGCCCCAAAGAGGAGGGCCGATGGCCAGGAGGCCGCTTCCCTGCCGAAAAAGAGGCCAGCCCATCGGCAGGAAGAGCCGCAGGACCACCCGGATGCGGCTGTGCCTGGGCCCTCCACGCCCAACCAGGGCAGACAACGCTCCCCACGGGGACGCCGGCAAGCCCCAAAGAGGAGGGCTGGCGGCCAGGAGGCCGCTTCCCTGCCAAACGAGGCCAGCCCGCCGGCAACGGTAGGAGGCTTCCCCAGGAGCTGGTGAAACCACCACCGGACCAGCAGCTGGGACACCTGCCAGCCCCCATGGGGACCAGGAGGCTCACATCTTTAGACTGTCTCGAACGATTAAATAAACCAGGAAGTGTGCAAGAACTACAGACATAGCCTTGGCATTTCTGACAGTGTAGCTGGCGTTGCTATCCCCCCCACGTGTTTCTCCCATGGCCAGGCATGGCTAACAGAGGACTCGGTCCATGCTTTCGCCAGAGGTGGAAGCGAGGATGACTATCCCGCAGTGCCTCAGCCCATCCTCTTGCCTTCCTGGCAGATGGGGTGCACCGCCTGGCCCTCTCTAGTCTTTGGTACCTCCCCAAGGCTTCACAGTCTTCCAAAGATGACAGAGGGTGGCCTAGCCGTCACACCAGCCAGCTCGCTTGGCACCCTCAGACAAATCCCGTCGGGGTCCTGGGGTTGTACAGGGCAGGATTTCTTAGGAGACCCCCGAGCTGCACGTCCTCTGATGCTGGGATTCCTCCGCTCCCTGATCCCTGCCTCGGGGACGACACACCTGGGGGCAGTGGCAGTGGAGGCTGAGATGGAGAAGGCCCCGAGCACCTCAGCCTTGCCCGCGCCTGCTGTCGCTGCATCGCTCGGCCCGTCTGGCCAGCGCGCACGTGCGCACCGTCCTTGCCCGCTTTGCTGCTCAGGTAGCAGCAGAAGCCCTCCCTGGCGCTTTGCACATCCCTTGCTAACCCGGCCTTAGCTCCGGGTTGCCGGATTGCGTCTCCACAGCCCTCAGCCGAGTGCCTGCATCCCTTCCGCAGCCTGTGCTAAGTCCCACCGCCCGGACACACCCTTTTTTGCACTGCTCTGCCACGCAGTCCCTCTTCAGCCGCGCCAGCCTCCTGACACATCCGCTGCGCTCTTGGCGGCAGCACAGCCCGGACCGCTCCGGCCTCTGGAGAACCCCTTGCCCCGCGGCAGCCCTGGCCGTCTCCGGGAGGCCGGTGGCCGCACAGGGGCGCTCGCGGTGCGCGGGCACCGCCGAGCAGCTCCGGGCTGCACTCGCTCCCCGCTGGCCCCGCTCCCCACAAGTGCTGCGCTGCTCGCGAGGCAGCGGCGGCGAGGGCGGCGGCCGCGGCCGGTCACCGTTTTGCCAGCAGGGCGCGGGGAAGCGGCAAACTGCCCTGCCCGCGGCGGGCACCCCCGAGCTGCTGCCGGCCGCGCTGCCGCACCGCCCCGGCCAAGGGCGGCCAGCAGCCCCGCTGCCTGCCCGGGCCAAGGGCGCAGCGCTCCCGCTCCGGAGGCCCGGAGGGACGGTGCTCCCGCGCTGAGGGCAGCGTGCCGCGGCCGTGGAATTGCGCCTGCGCCCGGATCTGCCCTCACTCCGGCGGGAGCCTTCCAGGGGAGCGGCACGCATGTGCCTGGTTTTGCCCGCCCCACTAAGGGCAAGATGGAGGCATGCGCCCGGCTCTGCCCGGAGCCTGGCGGGCCGGCGGCAGGAGGGGTCGTGCGCGTGCGGCTGCCCCGCGCCCCCGCCGGAAGGAGGGCGGGGTAAGCAGGCGCATGCGAGCTGCTGGCGGAGCCCCGGCGGGAGGCGTGGGCTCTGTCAGCGGGGAGTCAGGCGTAAGCGAAGGGCCCGGGGAGTGGGGGGCGCGGGTGGAGTGAGGAGCCTGGGGCCGAGAGTGGGCCGGGAGAGGGCAGGGGTGGGGAGAGGGCAGGTGGGGCAGAGAGAATGAAACGGGGCCAGGGGCTGGAGGAGCGGGCGGGGAGAGCGGAAGGGAGATGGGCCCCGGGAAAGGCGGTTGGGGACGGAAAACCAGGGCTGAGGAGCCGGACAGGGGGTGGAGGAGCAGGAGGGGTGAGGGAGAGAAGGAGAGGGGCCGAGGGAAAGCGGGAGGTGGAGCCCGGGGCGGGAAACAAAGCCGTTGGACTCGGCAGCGCAGTTTCCCCCGTTCGGCAGGTTCTTGACCGCAGCGCTGGGGGGGCAGCGGGCGTTTCCCACCGGCAGTGCTCCGCTAGCTTGGCACGGTCACCGCGCCCGCGTGTCTGTGCACCTGACACGGTCCTTAGTGGGCCAGAAAGCGGTTCCTGAGTAACACCTTTTCCCGAGGGAATGACGTTACGATGCCATCAGCTTGTTCTCGGTTATCCCACAGTCCTTGCGGCCACCTGTTGTCCTTCGGAGGGTCACACCGGCACTTCTGGTGGCCGTCCGGTGGCAGAGCGAGGAAGCGAGGAGTCTTCGTTACTTGTCCGCACGCTTCCGTAGGTCGGTGCTTTATCGAGGTCACGAGTGGTTTACAGGTCCCAAGGGTGCGTGTTTAGCTGTGTTCTTGTGAACATCTGCTTAGATCCTGTCTAACCGTCCTGTTTCTAAACAATGTGCTGCTGCTGAGGGCTAATCCTAGGAGCCTCAGGTCCTGGGAGGAATTTCGCAGCTTTGCGTGCAAGATTCAGCAGTTTCCCTCCAATCCCCCCTTTTTGATAGACTTGGGAATCCTTTCACCATCCTTCCTACTGAATCACAGTGGGCAGAGCCCACATTCTTTTCCTCAGAGGTTTTCATTGACACCAGAACATTAGCGTTAGCCTCAATAAACCTTTCTAATTCTGCCACTGGTAGAACTGCCCATTTGCAAACATCAACAGATGGCTGTAACAGACAAGGTTCTTCTTCCTCTGACTGCTGACTGCAAAGCATCCCCTCTGTCGCGGATTCTCATGCACCTAGATCGTGGGTCTTACGTCTGGAGTTTATAAAATTCTCTTTGAACTGCGGGACCAAATACTCGTTCAGAAACGAGGAGGGTAGTGCGATAAACCTGCGCATCAGCGCTGGCTGTGTGAATAGCTTAGTTTCCCGATACCCCGTTCCTGAACGCATTTCACACACTGGGGGTAAGGTTTCAACCAACGTGTCTGACTAATCCGAGTCCCAGACAGCTGTCTCCACGTCCGTGCGCTGCTGTTCATCAGATACGATTGTACGCTCTCTTTTTGCTGTATTTGGTCTACAGTTGGCGTAGTACATACTGTCCAGTTGAACAGCCCAGAGATCTTTCGACCAGTTTGTGGCGAACTCCTCACGGTACGATTAAAGAGCTGCAAAAATGTATTGTCACCATCTAGAGTTGAAGATTGTAAGTCCAGAGTTGTGGGGATCCAACCAGCTTGTATTTTAATTAATTGTCCAATGTCAGATCCTGTTTGACTCAGTTTATTTCTAGTGATTTCCAAATCTGCGGAATTTAGCAGGCCTGTACTGGTCCCAGCTCCTCCCAAGAGCATATCATACCATGCTCTTCTGATTCTACACAGTGGAGTTTTTGGAAAGGTAACATTAAATTGCAAAATGTGTTTCTGGCGTTGCTGGGCCACGTTAGTGCAGGCTGAAGGTAATTTTTGGATTTGCTGGGTTTTGACTATGGGGTTGAGGTTCGACACTGTAATGCTATTGATACCGTTAACCGTGGTTCCCGCACAGTCTGTTGTATTCCAGGTGTTACTGGGAATAAGGAGAAGGGTTTCGTCCAACACAACTGTGTTATTCTTGCAGTGCAGTTTCAAAGTAAGGCAACAGTTTGCCGGGGTGGTTTCATTTCCTTTGACTGAGATGTTAGTTGAATTGTTGCACAGCAGGTACCAGCTTCCTAAACACGTAGTCGAATGCAGAGTTTATGTGAGCAGACGGCAGTGTACCATGTACATTTTTCACCCATTGTATTGGCTCCTAGAAAATCCAGAATAGTCTTATTGATTGGTTTTAGCGGGCAGACAGGGGTAAAAGCCTCAGCTAGGGTGAAGCTTGGCAGAGTCAAGAATACCACTTTCACTGTAATCTTAACGTTGTGGGTCCTACAGGTTGAGACACCCCGGCGATTTCTTCGCTCGTGAGTAGTGGATCCAAGCAGGCCGTTCCTTAATCTCGGTTGCAGTGAAGGTCGTCAGCAACACCTGGAATGGTCCGTTCCGCATTTCTTCCGGTGGGTGACCTGTGAAAACTTTGACATATACCCAATCTCCTGGCTTAAAGGGGTGAATAGGCTGATCTAGGCCCCTAGATCGAGTCCCTAGAACCACCTTTTCAGCTCTGTTCAGTTGTTCTCCTAACACCATCAAATACCGCTGTACGTGACTTTCACCCATTTGTTTTAAGTCTTCTCTCCTGTATTGGACTTGATACGGCTTGCCATACAAAACTTCAAACGGACAAAGTTTTCCTTGGACCTAGGCTTTACCCCAATTCTCAGTAATGCGAGGGGGAGTGCCTGGCACCAATACGAGTTAGCTTCTTGACGTATTTTTGCAATCTGTTGTTTTCTCAGGTGATTCATTTTCTCTTCAGCTGCTGTGCAGGCCGCGTTTTGAGACTTCCCGGCCTTGGTCCCGAGAACTGTAACGTTTTATTCCTTCTGTAGCACCATCTGTAGAAAGAATTGGTAAGGTCTTCCTACCAGTGTCACTCACCTACCAGCTTTCTGTTTTTAAAATACTGAATATCTCTTTGTGAATCCCTGGCGTGATGCGTCACGAGCAGATTCTTGTGGATCTCGAAATGCGGACTAAATCCAGGTTTTAGAGTTTGTCTGCCTTGGTAAATTCTACTAAATCCATTGTCTTCTCTTCTCCTAATGTCCCATTTAACTCGTTCTCTTTTGGTTCGTTTTGTTTCGTGTTTTACCCTTACCTTAGGAAGGAGAGTGCAGGTCAGAAGAGCACCACAGTACCTTCCCGATGTCGTGCCAGAGAGAAGGCGGACGAGACCCACGAACCCCGCATACGTACTACGCAAGACTCACAAACCCTGTAACGTTTCTCAGCGTCCGCACGGGGACAGGGTGGTTCACTTACTGGCACTGAAGTGTTACGAGAAGCCAGAGCTACTTGCTGGCTTGTACAGAGATGGTATCTCCCAAAAGGACAAGAATAGCCTTGGAATGGTCCTGCAGCAGGTGAGAGCAGGGGGTCTGGGCCAGCGTTTTTTCCCTCCTGCTGATCTTTGAATCGTAATTTAGAGGTGTGTTACTCACATTTAAATCAGGATGTACGTCATTTAAATGAGAAAGTAATAAACGGGTAAGGCTCCTTGGTCCAAGTTTGTCAGTCAGCTTCGGCAGATTCCCAAAGGCTAACTGACGATTGAGAGCCTCTTTCTGTGAGTTTTTCTCCAAAACTCTGAACCCACGTCAGGTGACGAGGCCTAGAAGAGCACTTTGGGTGTCAATGATCTCAAGGTTGTCCTGGCCCTTTGTAACTCCTGGAGTATACTTTGTCTTTTTCTGAAGGAAGGTATCACCCCACTTTATTTCCAGAGGTATCCAGCAGTGCATGCGCGTGGCCTTCTCGTGACAATTGTTTAACGAACCTTGTGTCTGCACACCGCAGGGCTCATCTGGGCCTGTGCACCTCTCCTGAACCGTTACAGCACTGCCCCTGGTATTCAGCATACAGCTTGTTTGAGACGAGCGTGGTTACGTTTTTTCCCGGTCGGTAAAACTTCGATATGGCTTGACACCGGTGGGAGAGAGGAATAATTTCTCTTTGGAGTGACAGAAGCAGTTCAGTGCCAGTTAGGTAGCTGCGTACGACTGTCGGGCAGAAAGCTGTGGTTTCTTGTGGCTCAGGCCCTTGCGGAAGAAAAGCAATTCCGCTTGTGTATTTTTAACATTTCCAACCTTGTATAACCTTTTTTAACACCGATGCTCATTCCATGAGAGCCCCATTTGATCTTCACCTCCAAAAAGCCCGAGGACTGGTGCGTGATTTTGTTGTCGGCTTTGGCTGAGCTTGGCAGTACCGACCTTAGCGCTGTAGTTCTTTGCGTTTGGGTATAACGAACATTTGGTTCCTTCCTTGTCTGCCTGCAGGTAGCCACCCTGAATCCGAAGGACGATACATATGCTCTCCAGGGTGGTTTATTTCAAGACATTCAGAGAGACTGGCCTGGGTACGATGAAGCAGACAAACAGGCGTTGGAGTTAATACTTTCTAGGTAAGTTCAGTCTCTAAGGGGAGTCAAACGGCCATTTACAAACCTTGTTCTGGGAAATGCACGTCAGGCTCGCCTATAGTTCAAGACCTTTGACGTACACCTTTTTACCTTGTCACCTGAACTCCTGGGTCACCCGTACAGAAAACTAAACGCAGCTCAGCGTGCCCCCAGCACAGGACAGTCGGCATCTCCTGTAACTTCTGAGAAAGACGCTCTGCCAACTGCTCCTCAGGTATTTTTTTTTCGTGTTATTTCCAGTGTTTTAGCACACATCGTAATGGTGTAACAACTGTGATGGGAGGCGCTGATATTGTCTTTAACGCATCAAAACCAAAGGATTGATTTCCAGTTGGATTTTTTATTTATTTTAAGAGGGCTGCACTGTCAAAGGCTGCCAAAAACTCATGGTCATGGGAGCAAAACTTCACTCTGCTCTTGCTCTTAGTACTTTTTTCCAATTGTTAGAGAAACGGCCTTTGAATTCCGACGTTGACAGTCCTGTGATGGACAAAAAGCAGAGGTCCTCCCACTGTGCCACTCAAATCCACCTACCCACCGGTGGCCACTTGCCAGCCTCCAGCGAGAGGCCGCCTCCCTCCCTGTTATCCCTCGCTCCTACTGCTCCTCTGTGGCTGCTTCCCACACTCCTTCCCACTTCCAACCCTCCTCACACGGCCAGCTCCAACTCCTCCAACACCCCTGAGGGCTGGGGCACACAAGACCTGCTGGGGGACCTTAAAAGAGGAGGAACTGCCCAGCTGGAAAAGTTCTCCTGCTCGGATGCACACGAAGGTATTGACACGCAGCTTTCTCTAACGCCTCTATGGGGAACCCTGGGGAAAACCTGTAAAAGCAGGGACTGGAAACGCAAGTGGCCTATTTTCTGACTTGCTTTAGAACATCTCATTTGCCATCATCCCTGCTTTAGGGTCACGACAAAGCAGTATTTTTGTTCCCACGCTGCACTGCAACGTAACTGTTAGTTTAAAAAAACAACCAAAGGAACCCCAAGCAAATGAAGAAACAAACCAGCCCGAACCTCTAAAAGCCTGAAGGTATTCCGCCGGATTCTCGTCGAAACTGAGGTTCATTTTTCAGCACGCTCACTCCGTAGCAGAGAAAGTATTAGAACAAGCACATCTTAAATGGATTGCTGTTGGGCAGCCACTGGTGACGAGGAAGAGCTCGC
This sequence comes from Rhynochetos jubatus, assembly GCA_027574665.1. Taxonomy (NCBI): domain Eukaryota; kingdom Metazoa; phylum Chordata; class Aves; order Eurypygiformes; family Rhynochetidae; genus Rhynochetos; species Rhynochetos jubatus. Next base: position 53,767,319 of record CM050690.1, read on the forward strand.
TCCTTGAGAAACACGAGGAACGGGTTTTTGGTTAGTTGCTTGACTTCCAGGAAGCTGACAGTTCAGTGACAGCAGTGCAGTATGGAACAGGCTTATAATGGCATTGAAAAGCGAAACAGCAACACGCAAAGAACACCTGGAAGGGGTTTTTCGAGCCCGTCAGGATGGTGTTGTTTGGCTGTATGAAAAATCTGTTTATCACAATCGTCAAAATTCTGATTTTCCCTAGGAGTCAAAGAGACTGGCACTGCCTCCACACATCCTCCGTCAGCGAGCGAGCAAGCAGACTACTTCGTGTGAGTAAAGTAACGCTTCAGAGTCTCTCGCCACTCATTGAAGCAGTTGAAAAATCATCTGTAAAGCCTCCTGTTCAGCTACAAAATTGGAACTGCCCTAACATGTCCTTTCAGAATAATGCCAAGTTCCCTTTGAACAGTGGGCTTTCCCCCACTCTCTTGTCGGAGGCCTTTTTTCAAAAACGTGCAAGTCTGTCCCTTTGTAGAAAGAGGTTACGCTCGACCGGTTTCTCTTCTCGCTGAAGCCGAACCGTTCCTTGGGCCTTCTAGATCTGAATGACGGCTCCTGGTTTCCAGGTGCGCTACGGTCTTGGTCTTGGCGCAGCGTCTGAATAGAAACTTTAAAAACGAAAAGAGAAGCTGATTTGGTAGATCTGTGGAGTTACTTAAACACATTCTCTTGGAGCAAGCGTGCTTAGAAGTAGAAGCAGTCAGTCACACAGTTACCTGACTTAGAGCTCAGGTGACGAGGATATTCCCTCTGTCCTTGGTGTAAAACTGCACGTGTGCTCATCTTTCCGCTCGAAAATACACAGCTATCGTCTCGCAGGAGCAGCGCCAGCGCTACGAGGCCGACTTTGCCGCCGAGTTTGGCGAGTACAGACACTTGTATGCTCGCATGCAGAGTGTCACCAAGAAGTTCAAGCAGCTGGGCGCACAACGGAAACTGCTTTCGCCGGGGTCCAGAGAATATCAGGTAAAGAGGGATGAAACTGCAAAGTCTGTGTTACAAACCCGGTGTCCTGCCTTTCCCGCCTGGGCTTCCCTGGTTTGGACACACAAATGCCCAACGTTCGGTATCCAACTTCTTTCAATCTATGGCACCCGGAGGGGTTTGGGTTGGCTTTTATTTAGTTTTTGGGCAGCTTGCAAGCGTGTTTGTGAGCAGGAGGGCTATTTTCCCATCCCTGGTACGGCTCAGTCAGGCACAGGGAAACCCTGCGGAACTTGGAGGCGTCCTCAGGCCCTGCCTGGGCTAGCGCTGATGGCTGAAGCTTGAGAAACCCTGTAAAAAGCTGTTCAGCCCTCAGACTCCGGCGGTTGGAGCTGCCTGTGAACGTGCAGCAGCGTGAGCAGCGTCTCAAGGGCAGTCTTCACAGGCACGCTCCCTTTGTTGCCTGTTCACAGGCTGAATTGCAGATCTGGGGTCACTCAGGGGTTTGAGGGTTCGGTTTTGCAGTGCAGGAGAGTGGTGGCTCATGGGTCAGAAACTGTCTTGAGTAAAACCGAGTGCAATTTTAGTGTTTGGAATAAATTTGCTTCTCCTGGTAGTGGAAGAAAGCTCTTCATATTGTCTTGTTGTGTTTTTTTCTTGAAGATCGTTGAGGAGGAAATCTCAGAGGAGTATCGGAATTTACAGCAGGTGTGTGTAACACCGGAGCGACCACTGTCCCTCCCACCAGGCACAGCTGGGAAGAGCTTGTTCCCCCTGCCCTTGATTCCTTCCCCATAGGCACAGGGTGTGCTTCGATGTGCCCCGAGGCCTTCCCTGCTCCATGCCGGACCAGCCCCAGACACAGACCCTTCATGGCTCCCCTCAGGTCTGTCAGCCTCCCCCCTGCGCGGGACCCCAAACGGGACGCAGTGCCGGGACGAGGCCTGATGGGTGCTGAGCGGGGGGATCACCCTCGTGCCGCCTGGCTGGGGGAGAGGGAGAGGAGGAAACGCGCGAGAGGGAGCCAAGTGGTGCTGTGACCCCCGCGGGAGCCCAGGGGCCTGGCCAGCAGTGCTGGGGCGTGGGGGGAGCCTCCAGGGAGGCAGGAGGTGTCACCCTGCCAACCCTCTTGCCGCAGGTGCCTGGAGACGGCTGCCCCGGCCAGAGCGACCTGACAGGGCCCTGGGAAGACACGGCCGAGGCCTCGGTGCCTGGCGGGAAACACCGATGCCCAGCACGAGCCAGGAGATGGGGGGATGGAGTGGGCTGTGGGAACCCCAGACACGTGAGCTGGGGCTGCAGGGCTGCTGGGGCGAGGGTTGCCCATTGTGTTATCACTGATGGGTTGGTTCCGTTGTCGCCGACGGGTGGGCTGTGATGTCACCGAGCGATGGAATGTCTCCAGGCATCAAGTCCCACCCCGACGGCCCGTGCCCTCACTCCAGCTGAGCAGTCTGCGAGGCTGCACTGCTCACAGGAGCCCTGGTGCTTGGGTCCTGATTGTGGAGTTCATCCTTGCGGTTTTCCGCTCGCTACTCCAGAGCAGCGGGAGGACTTTCCCCGGCCGGCCCTGCCAGCTGCAGGCAGCCGGGGCACCCAAGGGGCACACTCGCAGCAGCAGAGGTGAGCTGGCAGGGGAAAGCCCAACCTGGGCAGCTGGGAGGTTTCCTTCCTGAGGGGCCTGGGCCTTTCTTCCAGTCCCCCCTGGGCCAGTGACTGACTGCGGCCTCTCTCCCCTTTCCAACGCGACATCGGCTGCTGCTGCAGCAGTGAGAGGGAGCGTCCTGACACCCCCAGCTCCCCCCAGCCCACCGCAGCAAGTGGAGAGGATGGCTGCGGAGCTGGACAAATGCTGTCCAATATGCCTGGACACCTGGGAGGAGCCCACCTACACCATACCGTGCCTCCACCGGTTTTGCTATCTGTGCATCTGCCAGTGGGCTGACCTATGGCCCCACTGCCCCCTCTGCAGAAGGAGGCTGACGTCAATCGTGCGCTCGGTGCAGCGCGATCACAGATTTGAGGGGTATGTCATCCCACCACCTGCAGCAACGGGAGCTCCTCGCCATCCAGCCGCCCGCCGCCTCCACCGCCGCACAGCTCTTGGGCTCAGACAACGCCGACGCCACCCCTGGCTGTCACGTTTCCGGGAACACCTAGCGCTGATCCGGCCCGCGATGCTCCGGATGCGACAGAAGCTGCAGCAGCAGATGTTCAGGGCTGGCAGGTTGGCAATAGCAGCAGCACGGGCACTCGTGCTGTCCACCCTGCAGCGCTTTGGCCTGGATGAGGACAGCCTGGTCCGGATGCTGCAGATTGACCTGTGCCAGCACCTGAGGACCTTCGTCCACCGGCTGCTTGACAGCATCGGGGACTGGTGCGGCCGTGAGGCCCGACGCTGGATGGGTCTGGGGGACCCTCGTGATACCGAGGAGCGGGAGATCAGCCCCGCGGCTCGTCCCAGTCCTGCCGCCTCTGAAGGGGATGCTGCTGCACTCAACCCAGCCCCCTCCCACCATGCCGACAGGCAGGAGGCAGAAGAGGTTGTGCCCAGCACCTCATCAGCTGCCCCACAGGGGGATCCCGGTAGCCCCTCCCCTGCCCCCGAACCCACCCGCAGGGAGCAGGAAGAGCCTCAGGACCACCCAGACGAGGCTGTGCCTGGGCCCTCCATGCTCAGCCAGGGCAGACAACGCTCCCCGCAGGGACCCCGGCGAGCCCCAAAGAGGAGGGCCGATGGCCAGGAGGCCACTTCCCTGCCGAAAAAGAGGCCAGCCCATCGGCAGGAAGAGCCGCAGGACCACCCGGATGCGGCTGTGCCTGGGCCCTCCACGCCCAACCAGGGCAGACAACGCTCCCCACGGGGACGCTGGCAAGCCCCAAAGAGGCGAGCTGGTGGCCAGGAGGCCGCTTCCCTGCCGAAAAAGAGGCCAGCCCATCGGCAGGAAGAGCCGCAGGACCACCCGGATGCGGCTGTGCCTGGGCCCTCCACGCCCAACCAGGGCAGACAACGCTCCCCACGGGGACGCCGGCAAGCCCCAAAGAGGAGGGCCGATGGCCAGGAGGCCGCTTCCCTGCCGAAAAAGAGGCCAGCCCATCGGCAGGAAGAGCCGCAGGACCACCCGGATGCGGCTGTGCCTGGGCCCTCCACGCCCAACCAGGGCAGACAACGCTCCCCACGGGGACGCCGGCAAGCCCCAAAGAGGAGGGCTGGCGGCCAGGAGGCCGCTTCCCTGCCAAACGAGGCCAGCCCGCCGGCAACGGTAGGAGGCTTCCCCAGGAGCTGGTGAAACCACCACCGGACCAGCAGCTGGGACACCTGCCAGCCCCCATGGGGACCAGGAGGCTCACATCTTTAGACTGTCTCGAACGATTAAATAAACCAGGAAGTGTGCAAGAACTACAGACATAGCCTTGGCATTTCTGACAGTGTAGCTGGCGTTGCTATCCCCCCCACGTGTTTCTCCCATGGCCAGGCATGGCTAACAGAGGACTCGGTCCATGCTTTCGCCAGAGGTGGAAGCGAGGATGACTATCCCGCAGTGCCTCAGCCCATCCTCTTGCCTTCCTGGCAGATGGGGTGCACCGCCTGGCCCTCTCTAGTCTTTGGTACCTCCCCAAGGCTTCACAGTCTTCCAAAGATGACAGAGGGTGGCCTGGCCGTCACACCAGCCAGCTCGCTTGGCACCCTCAGACAAATCCCGTCGGGGTCCTGGGGTTGTACAGGGCAGGATTTCTTAGGAGACCCCCGAGCTGCACGTCCTCTGATGCTGGGATTCCTCCGCTCCCTGATCCCTGCCTCGGGGACGACACACCTGGGGGCAGTGGCAGTGGAGGCTGAGATGGAGAAGGCCCCGAGCACCTCAGCCTTGCCCGCGCCTGCTGTCGCTGCATCGCTCGGCCCGTCTGGCCAGCGCGCACGTGCGCACCGTCCTTGCCCGCTTTGCTGCTCAGGTAGCAGCAGAAGCCCTCCCTGGCGCTTTGCACATCCCTTGCTAACCCGGCCTTAGCTCCGGGTTGCCGGATTGCGTCTCCACAGCCCTCAGCCGAGTGCCTGCATCCCTTCCGCAGCCTGTGCTAAGTCCCACCGCCCGGACACACCCTTTTTTGCACTGCTCTGCCACGCAGTCCCTCTTCAGCCGCGCCAGCCTCCTGACACATCCGCTGCGCTCTTGGCGGCAGCACAGCCCGGACCGCTCCGGCCTCTGGAGAACCCCTTGCCCCGCGGCAGCCCTGGCCGTCTCCGGGAGGCCGGTGGCCGCACAGGGGCGCTCGCGGTGCGCGGGCACCGCCGAGCAGCTCCGGGCTGCACTCGCTCCCCGCTGGCCCCGCTCCCCACAAGTGCTGCGCTGCTCGCGAGGCAGCGGCGGCGAGGGCGGCGGCCGCGGCCGGTCACCGTTTTGCCAGCAGGGCGCGGGGAAGCGGCAAACTGCCCTGCCCGCGGCGGGCACCCCCGAGCTGCTGCCGGCCGCGCTGCCGCACCGCCCCGGCCAAGGGCGGCCAGCAGCCCCGCTGCCTGCCCGGGCCAAGGGCGCAGCGCTCCCGCTCCGGAGGCCCGGAGGGACGGTGCTCCCGCGCTGAGGGCAGCGTGCCGCGGCCGTGGAATTGCGCCTGCGCCCGGATCTGCCCTCACTCCGGCGGGAGCCTTCCAGGGGAGCGGCACGCATGTGCCTGGTTTTGCCCGCCCCACTAAGGGCAAGATGGAGGCATGCGCCCGGCTCTGCCCGGAGCCTGGCGGGCCGGCGGCAGGAGGGGTCGTGCGCGTGCGGCTGCCCCGCGCCCCCGCCGGAAGGAGGGCGGGGTAAGCAGGCGCATGCGAGCTGCTGGCGGAGCCCCGGCGGGAGGCGTGGGCTCTGTCAGCGGGGAGTCAGGCGTAAGCGAAGGGCCCGGGGAGTGGGGGGCGCGGGTGGAGTGAGGAGCCTGGGGCCGAGAGTGGGCCGGGAGAGGGCAGGGGTGGGGAGAGGGCAGGTGGGGCAGAGAGAATGAAACGGGGCCAGGGGCTGGAGGAGCGGGCGGGGAGAGCGGAAGGGAGATGGGCCCCGGGAAAGGCGGTTGGGGACGGAAAACCAGGGCTGAGGAGCCGGACAGGGGGTGGAGGAGCAGGAGGGGTGAGGGAGAGAAGGAGAGGGGCCGAGGGAAAGCGGGAGGTGGAGCCCGGGGCGGGAAACAAAGCCGTTGGACTCGGCAGCGCAGTTTCCCCCGTTCGGCAGGTTCTTGACCGCAGCGCTGGGGGGGCAGCGGGCGTTTCCCACCGGCAGTGCTCCGCTAGCTTGGCACGGTCACCGCGCCCGCGTGTCTGTGCACCTGACACGGTCCTTAGTGGGCCAGAAAGCGGTTCCTGAGTAACACCTTTTCCCGAGGGAATGACGTTACGATGCCATCAGCTTGTTCTCGGTTATCCCACAGTCCTTGCGGCCACCTGTTGTCCTTCGGAGGGTCACACCGGCACTTCTGGTGGCCGTCCGGTGGCAGAGCGAGGAAGCGAGGAGTCTTCGTTACTTGTCCGCACGCTTCCGTAGGTCGGTGCTTTATCGAGGTCACGAGTGGTTTACAGGTCCCAAGGGTGCGTGTTTAGCTGTGTTCTTGTGAACATCTGCTTAGATCCTGTCTAACCGTCCTGTTTCTAAACAATGTGCTGCTGCTGAGGGCTAATCCTAGGAGCCTCAGGTCCTGGGAGGAATTTCGCAGCTTTGCGTGCAAGATTCAGCAGTTTCCCTCCAATCCCCCCTTTTTGATAGACTTGGGAATCCTTTCACCATCCTTCCTACTGAATCACAGTGGGCAGAGCCCACATTCTTTTCCTCAGAGGTTTTCATTGACACCAGAACATTAGCGTTAGCCTCAATAAACCTTTCTAATTCTGCCACTGGTAGAACTGCCCATTTGCAAACATCAACAGATGGCTGTAACAGACAAGGTTCTTCTTCCTCTGACTGCTGACTGCAAAGCATCCCCTCTGTCGCGGATTCTCATGCACCTAGATCGTGGGTCTTACGTCTGGAGTTTATAAAATTCTCTTTGAACTGCGGGACCAAATACTCGTTCAGAAACGAGGAGGGTAGTGCGATAAACCTGCGCATCAGCGCTGGCTGTGTGAATAGCTTAGTTTCCCGATACCCCGTTCCTGAACGCATTTCACACACTGGGGGTAAGGTTTCAACCAACGTGTCTGACTAATCCGAGTCCCAGACAGCTGTCTCCACGTCCGTGCGCTGCTGTTCATCAGATACGATTGTACGCTCTCTTTTTGCTGTATTTGGTCTACAGTTGGCGTAGTACATACTGTCCAGTTGAACAGCCCAGAGATCTTTCGACCAGTTTGTGGCGAACTCCTCACGGTACGATTAAAGAGCTGCAAAAATGTATTGTCACCATCTAGAGTTGAAGATTGTAAGTCCAGAGTTGTGGGGATCCAACCAGCTTGTATTTTAATTAATTGTCCAATGTCAGATCCTGTTTGACTCAGTTTATTTCTAGTGATTTCCAAATCTGCGGAATTTAGCAGGCCTGTACTGGTCCCAGCTCCTCCCAAGAGCATATCATACCATGCTCTTCTGATTCTACACAGTGGAGTTTTTGGAAAGGTAACATTAAATTGCAAAATGTGTTTCTGGCGTTGCTGGGCCACGTTAGTGCAGGCTGAAGGTAATTTTTGGATTTGCTGGGTTTTGACTATGGGGTTGAGGTTCGACACTGTAATGCTATTGATACCGTTAACCGTGGTTCCCGCACAGTCTGTTGTATTCCAGGTGTTACTGGGAATAAGGAGAAGGGTTTCGTCCAACACAACTGTGTTATTCTTGCAGTGCAGTTTCAAAGTAAGGCAACAGTTTGCCGGGGTGGTTTCATTTCCTTTGACTGAGATGTTAGTTGAATTGTTGCACAGCAGGTACCAGCTTCCTAAACACGTAGTCGAATGCAGAGTTTATGTGAGCAGACGGCAGTGTACCATGTACATTTTTCACCCATTGTATTGGCTCCTAGAAAATCCAGAATAGTCTTATTGATTGGTTTTAGCGGGCAGACAGGGGTAAAAGCCTCAGCTAGGGTGAAGCTTGGCAGAGTCAAGAATACCACTTTCACTGTAATCTTAACGTTGTGGGTCCTACAGGTTGAGACACCCCGGCGATTTCTTCGCTCGTGAGTAGTGGATCCAAGCAGGCCGTTCCTTAATCTCGGTTGCAGTGAAGGTCGTCAGCAACACCTGGAATGGTCCGTTCCGCATTTCTTCCGGTGGGTGACCTGTGAAAACTTTGACATATACCCAATCTCCTGGCTTAAAGGGGTGAATAGGCTGATCTAGGCCCCTAGATCGAGTCCCTAGAACCACCTTTTCAGCTCTGTTCAGTTGTTCTCCTAACACCATCAAATACCGCTGTACGTGACTTTCACCCATTTGTTTTAAGTCTTCTCTCCTGTATTGGACTTGATACGGCTTGCCATACAAAACTTCAAACGGACAAAGTTTTCCTTGGACCTAGGCTTTACCCCAATTCTCAGTAATGCGAGGGGGAGTGCCTGGCACCAATACGAGTTAGCTTCTTGACGTATTTTTGCAATCTGTTGTTTTCTCAGGTGATTCATTTTCTCTTCAGCTGCTGTGCAGGCCGCGTTTTGAGACTTCCCGGCCTTGGTCCCGAGAACTGTAACGTTTTATTCCTTCTGTAGCACCATCTGTAGAAAGAATTGGTAAGGTCTTCCTACCAGTGTCACTCACCTACCAGCTTTCTGTTTTTAAAATACTGAATATCTCTTTGTGAATCCCTGGCGTGATGCGTCACGAGCAGATTCTTGTGGATCTCGAAATGCGGACTAAATCCAGGTTTTAGAGTTTGTCTGCCTTGGTAAATTCTACTAAATCCATTGTCTTCTCTTCTCCTAATGTCCCATTTAACTCGTTCTCTTTTGGTTCGTTTTGTTTCGTGTTTTACCCTTACCTTAGGAAGGAGAGTGCAGGTCAGAAGAGCACCACAGTACCTTCCCGATGTCGTGCCAGAGAGAAGGCGGACGAGACCCACGAACCCCGCATACGTACTACGCAAGACTCACAAACCCTGTAACGTTTCTCAGCGTCCGCACGGGGACAGGGTGGTTCACTTACTGGCACTGAAGTGTTACGAGAAGCCAGAGCTACTTGCTGGCTTGTACAGAGATGGTATCTCCCAAAAGGACAAGAATAGCCTTGGAATGGTCCTGCAGCAGGTGAGAGCAGGGGGTCTGGGCCAGCGTTTTTTCCCTCCTGCTGATCTTTGAATCGTAATTTAGAGGTGTGTTACTCACATTTAAATCAGGATGTACGTCATTTAAATGAGAAAGTAATAAACGGGTAAGGCTCCTTGGTCCAAGTTTGTCAGTCAGCTTCGGCAGATTCCCAAAGGCTAACTGACGATTGAGAGCCTCTTTCTGTGAGTTTTTCTCCAAAACTCTGAACCCACGTCAGGTGACGAGGCCTAGAAGAGCACTTTGGGTGTCAATGATCTCAAGGTTGTCCTGGCCCTTTGTAACTCCTGGAGTATACTTTGTCTTTTTCTGAAGGAAGGTATCACCCCACTTTATTTCCAGAGGTATCCAGCAGTGCATGCACGTGGCCTTCTCGTGACAATTGTTTGACGAACCTTGTGTCTGCACACCGCAGGGCTCATCTGGGCCTGTGCACCTCTCCTGAACCGTTACAGCACTGCCCCTGGTATTCAGCATACAGCTTGTTTGAGACGAGCGTGGTTACGTTTTTTCCCGGTCGGTAAAACTTCGATATGGCTTGACACCAGTGGGAGAGAGGAATAATTTCTCTTTGGAGTGACAGAAGCAGTTCAGTGCCAGTTAGGTAGCTGCGTACGACTGTCGGGCAGAAAGCTGTGGTTTCTTGTGGCTCTTGTGGCCCTTGCGGAAGAAAAGCAATTCCGCTTGTGTATTTTTAACATTTCCAACCTTGTATAACCTTTTTTAACACCGATGCTCATTCCATGAGAGCCCCATTTGATCTTCACCTCCAAAAAGCCCGAGGACTGGTGCGTGATTTTGTTGTCGGCTTTGGCTGAGCTTGGCAGTACCGACCTTAGCGCTGTAGTTCTTTGCGTTTGGGTATAACGAACATTTGGTTCCTTCCTTGTCTGCCTGCAGGTAGCCACCCTGAATCCGAAGGACGATACATATGCTCTCCAGGGTGGTTTATTTCAAGACATTCAGAGAGACTGGCCTGGGTACGATGAAGCAGACAAACAGGCGTTGGAGTTAATACTTTCTAGGTAAGTTCAGTCTCTAAGGGGAGTCAAACGGCCATTTACAAACCTTGTTCTGGGAAATGCACGTCAGGCTCGCCTATAGTTCAAGACCTTTGACGTACACCTTTTTACCTTGTCACCTGAACTCCTGGGTCACCCCTACAGAAAACTAAACTCAGCTCAGCGTGCCCCCAGCACAGGACAGTCGGCATCTCCTGTAACTTCTGAGAAAGACGCTCTGCCAACTGCTCCTCAGGTATTTTTTTTTCGTGTTATTTCCAGTGTTTTAGCACACATCGTAATGGTGTAACAACTGTGATGGGAGGCGCTGATATTGTCTTTAACGCATCAAAACCAAAGGATTGATTTCCAGTTGGATTTTTTATTTATTTTAAGAGGGCTGCACTGTCAAAGGCTGCCAAAAACTCATGGTCATGGGAGCAAAACTTCACTCTGCTCTTGCTCTTAGTACTTTTTTCCAATTGTTAGAGAAACGGCCTTTGAATTCCGACGTTGACAGTCCTGTGATGGACAAAAAGCAGAGGACCTCCCACTGTGCCACTCAAATCCACCTACCCACCGGTGGCCACTTGCCAGCCTCCAGCGAGAGGCCGCCTCCCTCCCTGTTATCCCTCGCTCCTACTGCTCCTCTGTGGCTGCTTCCCACACTCCTTCCCACTTCCAACCCTCCTCACACGGCCAGCTCCAACTCCTCCAACACCCCTGAGGGCTGGGGCACACAAGACCTGCTGGGGGACCTTAAAAGAGGAGGAACTGCCCAGCTGGAAAAGTTCTCCTGCTCGGATGCACACGAAGGTATTGACACGCAGCTTTCTCTAACGCCTCTATGGGGAACCCTGGGGAAAACCTGTAAAAGCAGGGACTGGAAACGCAAGTGGCCTATTTTCTGACTTGCTTTAGAACATCTCATTTGCCATCATCCCTGCTTTAGGGTCACGACAAAGCAGTATTTTTGTTCCCACGCTGCACTGCAACGTAACTGTTAGTTTAAAAAACAACCAAAGGAACCCCAAGCAAATGAAGAAACAAACCAGCCCGAACCTCTAAAAGCCTGAAGGTATTCCGCCGGATTCTCGTCGAAACTGAGGTTCATTTTTCAGCACGCTCACTCCGTAGCAGAGAAAGTATTAGAACAAGCACATCTTAAATGGATTGCTGTTGGGCAGCCACTGGTGACGAGGAAGAGCTCGCTCCTTGAGAAACACGAGGAACGGGTTTTTGGTTAGTTGCTTGACTTCCAGGAAGCTGACAGTTCAGTGACAGCAGTGCAGTATGGAACAGGCTTATAATGGCATTGAAAAGCGAAACAGCAACACGCAAAGAACACCTGGAAGGGGTTTTTCGAGCCCGTCAGGATGGTGTTGTTTGGCTGTATGAAAAATCTGTTTATCACAATCGTCAAAATTCTGATTTTCCCTAGGAGTCAAAGAGACTGGCACTGCCTCCGCACATCCTCCGTCAGCGAGCGAGCAAGCAGACTACTTCGTGTGAGTAAAGTAACGCTTCAGAGTCTCTCGCCACTCATTGAAGCAGTTGAAAAATCATCTGTAAAGCCTCCTGTTCAGCTACAAAATTGGAACTGCCCTAACATGTCCTTTCAGAATAATGCCAAGTTCCCTTTGAACAGTGGGCTTTCCCCCACTCTCTTGTCGGAGGCCTTTTTTCAAAAACGTGCAAGTCTGTCCCTTTGTAGAAAGAGGTTACGCTCGACCGGTTTCTCTTCTCGCTGAAGCCGAACCGTTCCTTGGGCCTTCTAGATCTGAATGACGGCTCCTGGTTTCCAGGTGCGCTACGGTCTTGGTCTTGGCGCAGCGTCTGAATAGAAACTTTAAAAACGAAAAGAGAAGCTGATTTGGTAGATCTGTGGAGTTACTTAAACACATTCTCTTGGAGCAAGCGTGCTTAGAAGTAGAAGCAGTCAGTCACACAGTTACCTGACTTAGAGCTCAGGTGACGAGGATATTCCCTCTGTCCTTGGTGTAAAACTGCACGTGTGCTCATCTTTCCGCTCGAAAATACACAGCTATCGTCTCGCAGGAGCAGCGCCAGCGCTACGAGGCCGACTTTGCCGCCGAGTTTGGCGAGTACAGACACTTGTATGCTCGCATGCAGAGTGTCACCAAGAAGTTCAAGCAGCTGGGCGCACAACGGAAACTGCTTTCGCCGGGGTCCAGAGAATATCAGGTAAAGAGGGATGAAACTGCAAAGTCTGTGTTACAAACCCGGTGTCCTGCCTTTCCCGCCTGGGCTTCCCTGGTTTGGACACACAAATGCCCAACGTTCGGTATCCAACTTCTTTCAATCTATGGCACCCGGAGGGGTTTGGGTTGGCTTTTATTTAGTTTTTGGGCAGCTTGCAAGCGTGTTTGTGAGCAGGAGGGCTATTTTCCCATCCCTGGTACGGCTCAGTCAGGCACAGGGAAACCCTGCGGAACTTGGAGGCGTCCTCAGGCCCTGCCTGGGCTAGCGCTGATGGCTGAAGCTTGAGAAACCCTGTAAAAAGCTGTTCAGCCCTCAGACTCCGGCGGTTGGAGCTGCCTGTGAACGTGCAGCAGCGTGAGCAGCGTCTCAAGGGCAGTCTTCACAGGCACGCTCCCTTTGTTGCCTGTTCACAGGCTGAATTGCAGATCTGGGGTCACTCAGGGGTTTGAGGGTTCGGTTTTGCAGTGCAGGAGAGTGGTGGCTCATGGGTCAGAAACTGTCTTGAGTAAAACCGAGTGCAATTTTAGTGTTTGGAATAAATTTGCTTCTCCTGGTAGTGGAAGAAAGCTCTTCATATTGTCTTGTTGTGTTTTTTTCTTGAAGATCGTTGAGGAGGAAATCTCAGAGGAGTATCGGAATTTACAGCAGGTGTGTGTAACACCGGAGCGACCACTGTCCCTCCCACCAGGCACAGCTGGGAAGAGCTTGTTCCCCCTGCCCTTGATTCCTTCCCCATAGGCACAGGGTGTGCTTCGATGTGCCCCGAGGCCTTCCCTGCTCCATGCCGGACCAGCCCCAGACACAGACCCTTCATGGCTCCCCTCAGGTCTGTCAGCCTCCCCCCTGCGCGGGACCCCAAACGGGACGCAGTGCCGGGACGAGGCCTGATGGGTGCTGAGCGGGGGGATCACCCTCGTGCCGCCTGGCTGGGGGAGAGGGAGAGGAGGAAACGCGCGAGAGGGAGCCAAGTGGTGCTGTGACCCCCGCGGGAGCCCAGGGGCCTGGCCAGCAGTGCTGGGGCGTGGGGGGAGCCTCCAGGGAGGCAGGAGGTGTCACCCTGCCAACCCTCTTGCCGCAGGTGCCTGGAGACGGCTGCCCCGGCCAGAGCGACCTGACAGGGCCCTGGGAAGACACGGCCGAGGCCTCGGTGCCTGGCGGGAAACACCGATGCCCAGCACGAGCCAGGAGATGGGGGGATGGAGTGGGCTGTGGGAACCCCAGACACGTGAGCTGGGGCTGCAGGGCTGCTGGGGCGAGGGTTGCCCATTGTGTTATCACTGATGGGTTGGTTCCGTTGTCGCCGACGGGTGGGCTGTGATGTCACCGAGCGATGGAATGTCTCCAGGCATCAAGTCCCACCCCGACGGCCCGTGCCCTCACTCCAGCTGAGCAGTCTGCGAGGCTGCACTGCTCACAGGAGCCCTGGTGCTTGGGTCCTGATTGTGGAGTTCATCCTTGCGGTTTTCCGCTCGCTACTCCAGAGCAGCGGGAGGACTTTCCCCGGCCGGCCCTGCCAGCTGCAGGCAGCCGGGGCACCCAAGGGGCACACTCGCAGCAGCAGAGGTGAGCTGGCAGGGGAAAGCCCAACCTGGGCAGCTGGGAGGTTTCCTTCCTGAGGGGCCTGGGCCTTTCTTCCAGTCCCCCCTGGGCCAGTGACTGACTGCGGCCTCTCTCCCCTTTCCAACGCGACATCGGCTGCTGCTGCAGCAGTGAGAGGGAGCGTCCTGACACCCCCAGCTCCCCCCAGCCCACCGCAGCAAGTGGAGAGGATGGCTGCGGAGCTGGACAAATGCTGTCCAATATGCCTGGACACCTGGGAGGAGCCCACCTACACCATACCGTGCCTCCACCGGTTTTGCTATCTGTGCATCTGCCAGTGGGCTGACCTATGGCCCCACTGCCCCCTCTGCAGAAGGAGGCTGACGTCAATCGTGCGCTCGGTGCAGCGCGATCACAGATTTGAGGGGTATGTCATCCCACCACCTGCAGCAACGGGAGCTCCTCGCCATCCAGCCGCCCGCCGCCTCCACCGCCGCACAGCTCTTGGGCTCAGACAACGCCGACGCCACCCCTGGCTGTCACGTTTCCGGGAACACCTAGCGCTGATCCGGCCCGCGATGCTCCGGATGCGACAGAAGCTGCAGCAGCAGATGTTCAGGGCTGGCAGGTTGGCAATAGCAGCAGCACGGGCACTCGTGCTGTCCACCCTGCAGCGCTTTGGCCTGGATGAGGACAGCCTGGTCCGGATGCTGCAGATTGACCTGTGCCAGCACCTGAGGACCTTCGTCCACCGGCTGCTTGACAGCATCGGGGACTGGTGCGGCCGTGACGCCCGACGCTGGATGGGTCTGGGGGACCCTCGTGATACCGAGGAGCGGGAGATCAGCCCCGCGGCTCGTCCCAGTCCTGCCGCCTCTGAAGGGGATGCTGCTGCACTCAACCCAGCCCCCTCCCACCATGCCGACAGGCAGGAGGCAGAAGAGGTTGTGCCCAGCACCTCATCAGCTGCCCCACAGGGGGATCCCGGTAGCCCCTCCCCTGCCCCCGAACCCACCCGCAGGGAGCAGGAAGAGCCTCAGGACCACCCAGACGAGGCTGTGCCTGGGCCCTCCATGCTCAGCCAGGGCAGACAACGCTCCCCGCAGGGACCCCGGCGAGCCCCAAAGAGGAGGGCCGATGGCCAGGAGGCCACTTCCCTGCCGAAAAAGAGGCCAGCCCATCGGCAGGAAGAGCCGCAGGACCACCCGGATGCGGCTGTGCCTGGGCCCTCCACGCCCAACCAGGGCAGACAACGCTCCCCACGGGGACGCCGGCAAGCCCCAAAGAGGCGAGCTGGTGGCCAGGAGGCCGCTTCCCTGCCGAAAAAGAGGCCAGCCCATCGGCAGGAAGAGCCGCAGGACCACCCGGATGCGGCTGTGCCTGGGCCCTCCACGCCCAACCAGGGCAGACAACGCTCCCCACGGGGACGCCGGCAAGCCCCAAAGAGGAGGGCTGGCGGCCAGGAGGCCGCTTCCCTGCCAAACGAGGCCAGCCCGCCGGCAACGGTAGGAGGCTTCCCCAGGAGCTGGTGAAACCACCACCGGACCAGCAGCTGGGACACCTGCCAGCCCCCATGGGGACCAGGAGGCTCACATCTTTAGACTGTCTCGAACGATTAAATAAACCAGGAAGTGTGCAAGAACTACAGACATAGCCTTGGCATTTCTGACAGTGTAGCTGGCGTTGCTATCCCCCCCACGTGTTTCTCCCATGGCCAGGCATGGCTAACAGAGGACTCGGTCCATGCTTTCGCCAGAGGTGGAAGCGAGGATGACTATCCCGCAGTGCCTCAGCCCATCCTCTTGCCTTCCTGGCAGATGGGGTGCACCGCCTGGCCCTCTCTAGTCTTTGGTACCTCCCCAAGGCTTCACAGTCTTCCAAAGATGACAGAGGGTGGCCTGGCCGTCACACCAGCCAGCTCGCTTGGCACCCTCAGACAAATCCCGTCGGGGTCCTGGGGTTGTACAGGGCAGGATTTCTTAGGAGACCCCCGAGCTGCACGTCCTCTGATGCTGGGATTCCTCCGCTCCCTGATCCCTGCCTCGGGGACGACACACCTGGGGGCAGTGGCAGTGGAGGCTGAGATGGAGAAGGCCCCGAGCACCTCAGCCTTGGCCGCGCCTGCTGTCGCTGCATCGCTCGGCCCGTCTGGCCAGCGCGCACGTGCGCACCGTCCTTGCCCGCTTTGCTGCTCAGGTAGCAGCAGAAGCCCTCCCTGGCGCTTTGCACATCCCTTGCTAACCCGGCCTTAGCTCCGGGTTGCCGGATTGCGTCTCCACAGCCCTCAGCCGAGTGCCTGCATCCCTTCCGCAGCCTGTGCTAAGTCCCACCGCCCGGACACACCCTTTTTTGCACTGCTCTGCCACGCAGTCCCTCTTCAGCCGCGCCAGCCTCCTGACACATCCGCTGCGCTCTTGGCGGCAGCACAGCCCGGACCGCTCCGGCCTCTGGAGAACCCCTTGCCCCGCGGCAGCCCTGGCCGTCTCCGGGAGGCCGGTGGCCGCACAGGGGCGCTCGCGGTGCGCGGGCACCGCCGAGCAGCTCCGGGCTGCACTCGCTCCCCGCTGGCCCCGCTCCCCACAAGTGCTGCGCTGCTCGCGAGGCAGCGGCGGCGAGGGCGGCGGCCGCGGCCGGTCACCGTTTTGCCAGCAGGGCGCGGGGAAGCGGCAAACTGCCCTGCCCGCGGCGGGCACCCCCGAGCTGCTGCCGGCCGCGCTGCCGCACCGCCCCGGCCAAGGGCGGCCAGCAGCCCCGCTGCCTGCCCGGGCCAAGGGCGCAGCGCTCCCGCTCCGGAGGCCCGGAGGGACGGTGCTCCCGCGCTGAGGGCAGCGTGCCGCGGCCGTGGAATTGCGCCTGCGCCCGGATCTGCCCTCACTCCGGCGGGAGCCTTCCAGGGGAGCGGCACGCATGTGCCTGGTTTTGCCCGCCCCACTAAGGGCAAGATGGAGGCATGCGCCCGGCTCTGCCCGGAGCCTGGCGGGCCGGCGGCAGGAGGGGTCGTGCGCGTGCGGCTGCCCCGCGCCCCCGCCGGAAGGAGGGCGGGGTAAGCAGGCGCATGCGAGCTGCTGGCGGAGCCCCGGCGGGAGGCGTGGGCTCTGTCAGCGGGGAGTCAGGCGTAAGCGAAGGGCCCGGGGAGTGGGGGGCGCGGGTGGAGTGAGGAGCCTGGGGCCGAGAGTGGGCCGGGAGAGGGCAGGGGTGGGGAGAGGGCAGGTGGGGCAGAGAGAATGAAACGGGGCCAGGGGCTGGAGGAGCGGGCGGGGGAGAGCGGAAGGGAGATGGGCCCCGGGAAAGGCGGTTGGGGACGGAAAACCAGGGCTGAGGAGCCGGACAGGGGGTGGAGGAGCAGGAGGGGTGAGGGAGAGAAGGAGAGGGGCCGAGGGAAAGCGGGAGGTGGAGCCCGGGGCGGGAAACAAAGCCGTTGGACTCGGCAGCGCAGTTTCCCCCGTTCGGCAGGTTCTTGACCGCAGCGCTGGGGGGGCAGCGGGCGTTTCCCACCGGCAGTGCTCCGCTAGCTTGGCACGGTCACCGCGCCCGCGTGTCTGTGCACCTGACACGGTCCTTAGTGGGCCAGAAAGCGGTTCCTGAGTAACACCTTTTCCCGAGGGAATGACGTTACGATGCCATCAGCTTGTTCTCGGTTATCCCACAGTCCTTGCGGCCACCTGTTGTCCTTCGGAGGGTCACACCGGCACTTCTGGTGGCCGTCCGGTGGCAGAGCGAGGAAGCGAGGAGTCTTCGTTACTTGTCCGCACGCTTCCGTAGGTCGGTGCTTTATCGAGGTCACGAGTGGTTTACAGGTCCCAAGGGTGCGTGTTTAGCTGTGTTCTTGTGAACATCTGCTTAGATCCTGTCTAACCGTCCTGTTTCTAAACAATGTGCTGCTGCTGAGGGCTAATCCTAGGAGCCTCAGGTCCTGGGAGGAATTTCGCAGCTTTGCGTGCAAGATTCAGCAGTTTCCCTCCAATCCCCCCTTTTTGATAGACTTGGGAATCCTTTCACCATCCTTCCTACTGAATCACAGTGGGCAGAGCCCACATTCTTTTCCTCAGAGGTTTTCATTGACACCAGAACATTAGCGTTAGCCTCAATAAACCTTTCTAATTCTGCCACTGGTAGAACTGCCCATTTGCAAACATCAACAGATGGCTGTAACAGACAAGGTTCTTCTTCCTCTGACTGCTGACTGCAAAGCATCCCCTCTGTCGCGGATTCTCATGCACCTAGATCGTGGGTCTTACGTCTGGAGTTTATAAAATTCTCTTTGAACTGCGGGACCAAATACTCGTTCAGAAACGAGGAGGGTAGTGCGATAAACCTGCGCATCAGCGCTGGCTGTGTGAATAGCTTAGTTTCCCGATACCCCGTTCCTGAACGCATTTCACACACTGGGGGTAAGGTTTCAACCAACGTGTCTGACTAATCCGAGTCCCAGACAGCTGTCTCCACGTCCGTGCGCTGCTGTTCATCAGATACGATTGTACGCTCTCTTTTTGCTGTATTTGGTCTACAGTTGGCGTAGTACATACTGTCCAGTTGAACAGCCCAGAGATCTTTCGACCAGTTTGTGGCGAACTCCTCACGGTACGATTAAAGAGCTGCAAAAATGTATTGTCACCATCTAGAGTTGAAGATTGTAAGTCCAGAGTTGTGGGGATCCAACCAGCTTGTATTTTAATTAATTGTCCAATGTCAGATCCTGTTTGACTCAGTTTATTTCTAGTGATTTCCAAATCTGCGGAATTTAGCAGGCCTGTACTGGTCCCAGCTCCTCCCAAGAGCATATCATACCATGCTCTTCTGATTCTACACAGTGGAGTTTTTGGAAAGGTAGTATTAAATTGCAAAATGTGTTTCTGGCGTTGCTGGGCCACGTTAGTGCAGGCTGAAGGTAATTTTTGGATTTGCTGGGTTTTGACTATGGGGTTGAGGTTCGACACTGTAATGCTATTGATACCGTTAACCGTGGTTCCCGCACAGTCTGTTGTATTCCAGGTGTTACTGGGAATAAGGAGAAGGGTTTCGTCCAACACAACTGTGTTATTCTTGCAGTGCAGTTTCAAAGTAAGGCAACAGTTTGCCGGGGTGGTTTCATTTCCTTTGACTGAGATGTTAGTTGAATTGTTGCACAGCAGGTACCAGCTTCCTAAACACGTAGTCGAATGCAGAGTTTATGTGAGCAGACGGCAGTGTACCATGTACATTTTTCACCCATTGTATTGGCTCCTAGAAAATCCAGAATAGTCTTATTGATTGGTTTTAGCGGGCAGACAGGGGTAAAAGCCTCAGCTAGGGTGAAGCTTGGCAGAGTCAAGAATACCACTTTCACTGTAATCTTAACGTTGTGGGTCCTACAGGTTGAGACACCCCGGCGATTTCTTCGCTCGTGAGTAGTGGATCCAAGCAGGCCGTTCCTTAATCTCGGTTGCAGTGAAGGTCGTCAGCAACACCTGGAATGGTCCGTTCCGCATTTCTTCCGGTGGGTGACCTGTGAAAACTTTGACATATACCCAATCTCCTGGCTTAAAGGGGTGAATAGGCTGATCTAGGCCCCTAGATCGAGTCCCTAGAACCACCTTTTCAGCTCTGTTCAGTTGTTCTCCTAACACCATCAAATACCGCTGTACGTGACTTTCACCCATTTGTTTTAAGTCTTCTCTCCTGTATTGGACTTGATACGGCTTGCCATACAAAACTTCAAACGGACAAAGTTTTCCTTGGACCTAGGCTTTACCCCAATTCTCAGTAATGCGAGGGGGAGTGCCTGGCACCAATACGAGTTAGCTTCTTGACGTATTTTTGCAATCTGTTGTTTTCTCAGGTGATTCATTTTCTCTTCAGCTGCTGTGCAGGCCGCGTTTTGAGACTTCCCGGCCTTGGTCCCGAGAACTGTAACGTTTTATTCCTTCTGTAGCACCATCTGTAGAAAGAATTGGTAAGGTCTTCCTACCAGTGTCACTCACCTACCAGCTTTCTGTTTTTAAAATACTGAATATCTCTTTGTGAATCCCTGGCGTGATGCGTCACGAGCAGATTCTTGTGGATCTCGAAATGCGGACTAAATCCAGGTTTTAGAGTTTGTCTGCCTTGGTAAATTCTACTAAATCCATTGTCTTCTCTTCTCCTAATGTCCCATTTAACTCGTTCTCTTTTGGTTCGTTTTGTTTCGTGTTTTACCCTTACCTTAGGAAGGAGAGTGCAGGTCAGAAGAGCACCACAGTACCTTCCCGATGTCGTGCCAGAGAGAAGGCGGACGAGACCCACGAACCCCGCATACGTACTACGCAAGACTCACAAACCCTGTAACGTTTCTCAGCGTCCGCACGGGGACAGGGTGGTTCACTTACTGGCACTGAAGTGTTACGAGAAGCCAGAGCTACTTGCTGGCTTGTACAGAGATGGTATCTCCCAAAAGGACAAGAATAGCCTTGGAATGGTCCTGCAGCAGGTGAGAGCAGGGGGTCTGGGCCAGCGTTTTTTCCCTCCTGCTGATCTTTGAATCGTAATTTAGAGGTGTGTTACTCACATTTAAATCAGGATGTATGTCATTTAAATGAGAAAGTAATAAACGGGTAAGGCTCCTTGGTCCAAGTTTGTCAGTCAGCTTCGGCAGATTCCCAAAGGCTAACTGACGATTGAGAGCCTCTTTCTGTGAGTTTTTCTCCAAAACTCTGAACCCACGTCAGGTGACGAGGCCTAGAAGAGCACTTTGGGTGTCAATGATCTCAAGGTTGTCCTGGCCCTTTGTAACTCCTGGAGTATACTTTGTCTTTTTCTGAAGGAAGGTATCACCCCACTTTATTTCCAGAGGTATCCAGCAGTGCATGCGCGTGGCCTTCTCGTGACAATTGTTTGACGAACCTTGTGTCTG
This sequence comes from Rhynochetos jubatus, assembly GCA_027574665.1. Taxonomy (NCBI): domain Eukaryota; kingdom Metazoa; phylum Chordata; class Aves; order Eurypygiformes; family Rhynochetidae; genus Rhynochetos; species Rhynochetos jubatus. The sequence continues at coordinate 53,788,121 of CM050690.1, forward strand.
CACACCGCAGGGCTCATCTGGGCCTGTGCACCTCTCCTGAACCGTTACAGCACTGCCCCTGGTATTCAGCATACAGCTTGTTTGAGACGAGCGTGGTTACGTTTTTTCCCGGTTGGTAAAACTTCGATATGGCTTGACACCGGTGGGAGAGAGGAATAATTTCTCTTTGGAGTGACAGAAGCAGTTCAGTGCCAGTTAGGTAGCTGCGTACGACTGTCGGGCAGAAAGCTGTGGTTTCTTGTGGCTCAGGCCCTTGCGGAAGAAAAGCAATTCCGCTTGTGTATTTTTAACATTTCCAACCTTGTATAACCTTTTTTAACACCGATGCTCATTCCATGAGAGCCCCATTTGATCTTCACCTCCAAAAAGCCCGAGGACTGGTGCGTGATTTTGTTGTCGGCTTTGGCTGAGCTTGGCAGTACCGACCTTAGCGCTGTAGTTCTTTGCGTTTGGGTATAACGAACATTTGGTTCCTTCCTTGTCTGCCTGCAGGTAGCCACCCTGAATCCGAAGGACGATACATATGCTCTCCAGGGTGGTTTATTTCAAGACATTCAGAGAGACTGGCCTGGGTACGATGAAGCAGACAAACAGGCGTTGGAGTTAATACTTTCTAGGTAAGTTCAGTCTCTAAGGGGAGTCAAACGGCCATTTACAAACCTTGTTCTGGGAAATGCACGTCAGGCTCGCCTATAGTTCAAGACCTTTGACGTACACCTTTTTACCTTGTCACCTGAACTCCTGGGTCACCCCTACAGAAAACTAAACTCAGCTCAGCGTGCCCCCAGCACAGGACAGTCGGCATCTCCTGTAACTTCTGAGAAAGACGCTCTGCCAACTGCTCCTCAGGTATTTTTTTTTCGTGTTATTTCCAGTGTTTTAGCACACATCGTAATGGTGTAACAACTGTGATGGGAGGCGCTGATATTGTCTTTAACGCATCAAAACCAAAGGATTGATTTCCAGTTGGATTTTTTATTTATTTTAAGAGGGCTGCACTGTCAAAGGCTGCCAAAAACTCATGGTCATGGGAGCAAAACTTCACTCTGCTCTTGCTCTTAGTACTTTTTTCCAATTGTTAGAGAAACGGCCTTTGAATTCCGACGTTGACAGTCCTGTGATGGACAAAAAGCAGAGGACCTCCCACTGTGCCACTCAAATCCACCTACCCACCGGTGGCCACTTGCCAGCCTCCAGCGAGAGGCCGCCTCCCTCCCTGTTATCCCTCGCTCCTACTGCTCCTCTGTGGCTGCTTCCCACACTCCTTCCCACTTCCAACCCTCCTCACACGGCCAGCTCCAACTCCTCCAACACCCCTGAGGGCTGGGGCACACAAGACCTGCTGGGGGACCTTAAAAGAGGAGGAACTGCCCAGCTGGAAAAGTTCTCCTGCTCGGATGCACACGAAGGTATTGACACGCAGCTTTCTCTAACGCCTCTATGGGGAACCCTGGGGAAAACCTGTAAAAGCAGGGACTGGAAACGCAAGTGGCCTATTTTCTGACTTGCTTTAGAACATCTCATTTGCCATCATCCCTGCTTTAGGGTCACGACAAAGCAGTATTTTTGTTCCCACGCTGCACTGCAACGTAACTGTTAGTTTAAAAAACAACCAAAGGAACCCCAAGCAAATGAAGAAACAAACCAGCCCGAACCTCTAAAAGCCTGAAGGTATTCCGCCGGATTCTCGTCGAAACTGAGGTTCATTTTTCAGCACGCTCACTCCGTAGCAGAGAAAGTATTAGAACAAGCACATCTTAAATGGATTGCTGTTGGGCAGCCACTGGTGACGAGGAAGAGCTCGCTCCTTGAGAAACACGAGGAACGGGTTTTTGCTTAGTTGCTTGACTTCCAGGAAGCTGACAGTTCAGTGACAGCAGTGCAGTATGGAACAGGCTTATAATGGCATTGAAAAGCGAAACAGCAACACGCAAAGAACACCTGGAAGGGGTTTTTCGAGCCCGTCAGGATGGTGTTGTTTGGCTGTATGAAAAATCTGTTTATCACAATCGTCAAAATTCTGATTTTCCCTAGGAGTCAAAGAGACTGGCACTGCCTCCGCACATCCTCCGTCAGCGAGCGAGCAAGCAGACTACTTCGTGTGAGTAAAGTAACGCTTCAGAGTCTCTCGCCACTCATTGAAGCAGTTGAAAAATCATCTGTAAAGCCTCCTGTTCAGCTACAAAATTGGAACTGCCCTAACATGTCCTTTCAGAATAATGCCAAGTTCCCTTTGAACAGTGGGCTTTCCCCCACTCTCTTGTCGGAGGCCTTTTTTCAAAAACGTGCAAGTCTGTCCCTTTGTAGAAAGAGGTTACGCTCGACCGGTTTCTCTTCTCGCTGAAGCCGAACCGTTCCTTGGGCCTTCTAGATCTGAATGACGGCTCATGGTTTCCAGGTGCGCTACGGTCTTGGTCTTGGCGCAGCGTCTGAATAGAAACTTTAAAAACGAAAAGAGAAGCTGATTTGGTAGATCTGTGGAGTTACTTAAACACATTCTCTTGGAGCAAGCGTGCTTAGAAGTAGAAGCAGTCAGTCACACAGTTACCTGACTTAGAGCTCAGGTGACGAGGATATTCCCTCTGTCCTTGGTGTAAAACTGCACGTGTGCTCATCTTTCCGCTCGAAAATACACAGCTATCGTCTCGCAGGAGCAGCGCCAGCGCTACGAGGCCGACTTTGCCGCCGAGTTTGGCGAGTACAGACACTTGTATGCTCGCATGCAGAGTGTCACCAAGAAGTTCAAGCAGCTGGGCGCACAACGGAAACTGCTTTCGCCGGGGTCCAGAGAATATCAGGTAAAGAGGGATGAAACTGCAAAGTCTGTGTTACAAACCCGGTGTCCTGCCTTTCCCGCCTGGGCTTCCCTGGTTTGGACACACAAATGCCCAACGTTCGGTATCCAACTTCTTTCAATCTATGGCACCCGGAGGGGTTTGGGTTGGCTTTTATTTAGTTTTTGGGCAGCTTGCAAGCGTGTTTGTGAGCAGGAGGGCTATTTTCCCATCCCTGGTACGGCTCAGTCAGGCACAGGGAAACCCTGCGGAACTTGGAGGCGTCCTCAGGCCCTGCCTGGGCTAGCGCTGATGGCTGAAGCTTGAGAAACCCTGTAAAAAGCTGTTCAGCCCTCAGACTCCGGCGGTTGGAGCTGCCTGTGAACGTGCAGCAGCGTGAGCAGCGTCTCAAGGGCAGTCTTCACAGGCACGCTCCCTTTGTTGCCTGTTCACAGGCTGAATTGCAGATCTGGGGTCACTCAGGGGTTTGAGGGTTCGGTTTTGCAGTGCAGGAGAGTGGTGGCTCATGGGTCAGAAACTGTCTTGAGTAAAACCGAGTGCAATTTTAGTGTTTGGAATAAATTTGCTTCTCCTGGTAGTGGAAGAAAGCTCTTCATATTGTCTTGTTGTGTTTTTTTCTTGAAGATCGTTGAGGAGGAAATCTCAGAGGAGTATCGGAATTTACAGCAGGTGTGTGTAACACCGGAGCGACCACTGTCCCTCCCACCAGGCACAGCTGGGAAGAGCTTGTTCCCCCTGCCCTTGATTCCTTCCCCATAGGCACAGGGTGTGCTTCGATGTGCCCCGAGGCCTTCCCTGCTCCATGCCGGACCAGCCCCAGACACAGACCCTTCATGGCTCCCCTCAGGTCTGTCAGCCTCCCCCCTGCGCGGGACCCCAAACGGGACGCAGTGCCGGGACGAGGCCTGATGGGTGCTGAGCGGGGGGATCACCCTCGTGCCGCCTGGCTGGGGGAGAGGGAGAGGAGGAAACGCGCGAGAGGGAGCCAAGTGGTGCTGTGACCCCCGCGGGAGCCCAGGGGCCTGGCCAGCAGTGCTGGGGCGTGGGGGGAGCCTCCAGGGAGGCAGGAGGTGTCACCCTGCCAACCCTCTTGCCGCAGGTGCCTGGAGACGGCTGCCCCGGCCAGAGCGACCTGACAGGGCCCTGGGAAGACACGGCCGAGGCCTCGGTGCCTGGCGGGAAACACCGATGCCCAGCACGAGCCAGGAGATGGGGGGATGGAGTGGGCTGTGGGAACCCCAGACACGTGAGCTGGGGCTGCAGGGCTGCTGGGGCGAGGGTTGCCCATTGTGTTATCACTGATGGGTTGGTTCCGTTGTCGCCGACGGGTGGGCTGTGATGTCACCGAGCGATGGAATGTCTCCAGGCATCAAGTCCCACCCCGACGGCCCGTGCCCTCACTCCAGCTGAGCAGTCTGCGAGGCTGCACTGCTCACAGGAGCCCTGGTGCTTGGGTCCTGATTGTGGAGTTCATCCTTGCGGTTTTCCGCTCGCTACTCCAGAGCAGCGGGAGGACTTTCCCCGGCCGGCCCTGCCAGCTGCAGGCAGCCGGGGCACCCAAGGGGCACACTCGCAGCAGCAGAGGTGAGCTGGCAGGGGAAAGCCCAACCTGGGCAGCTGGGAGGTTTCCTTCCTGAGGGGCCTGGGCCTTTCTTCCAGTCCCCCCTGGGCCAGTGACTGACTGCGGCCTCTCTCCCCTTTCCAACGCGACATCGGCTGCTGCTGCAGCAGTGAGAGGGAGCGTCCTGACACCCCCAGCTCCCCCCAGCCCACCGCAGCAAGTGGAGAGGATGGCTGCGGAGCTGGACAAATGCTGTCCAATATGCCTGGACACCTGGGAGGAGCCCACCTACACCATACCGTGCCTCCACCGGTTTTGCTATCTGTGCATCTGCCAGTGGGCTGACCTATGGCCCCACTGCCCCCTCTGCAGAAGGAGGCTGACGTCAATCGTGCGCTCGGTGCAGCGCGATCACAGATTTGAGGGGTATGTCATCCCACCACCTGCAGCAACGGGAGCTCCTCGCCATCCAGCCGCCCGCCGCCTCCACCGCCGCACAGCTCTTGGGCTCAGACAACGCCGACGCCACCCCTGGCTGTCACGTTTCCGGGAACACCTAGCGCTGATCCGGCCCGCGATGCTCCGGATGCGACAGAAGCTGCAGCAGCAGATGTTCAGGGCTGGCAGGTTGGCAATAGCAGCAGCACGGGCACTCGTGCTGTCCACCCTGCAGCGCTTTGGCCTGGATGAGGACAGCCTGGTCCGGATGCTGCAGATTGACCTGTGCCAGCACCTGAGGACCTTCGTCCACCGGCTGCTTGACAGCATCGGGGACTGGTGCGGCCGTGAGGCCCGACGCTGGATGGGTCTGGGGGACCCTCGTGATACCGAGGAGCGGGAGATCAGCCCCGCGGCTCGTCCCAGTCCTGCCGCCTCTGAAGGGGATGCTGCTGCACTCAACCCAGCCCCCTCCCACCATGCCGACAGGCAGGAGGCAGAAGAGGTTGTGCCCAGCACCTCATCAGCTGCCCCACAGGGGGATCCCGGTAGCCCCTCCCCTGCCCCCGAACCCACCCGCAGGGAGCAGGAAGAGCCTCAGGACCACCCAGACGAGGCTGTGCCTGGGCCCTCCATGCTCAGCCAGGGCAGACAACGCTCCCCGCAGGGACCCCGGCGAGCCCCAAAGAGGAGGGCCGATGGCCAGGAGGCCACTTCCCTGCCGAAAAAGAGGCCAGCCCATCGGCAGGAAGAGCCGCAGGACCACCCGGATGCGGCTGTGCCTGGGCCCTCCACGCCCAACCAGGGCAGACAACGCTCCCCACGGGGACGCCGGCAAGCCCCAAAGAGGAGGGCTGGCGGCCAGGAGGCCGCTTCCCTGCCAAACGAGGCCAGCCCGCCGGCAACGGTAGGAGGCTTCCCCAGGAGCTGGTGAAACCACCACCGGACCAGCAGCTGGGACACCTGCCAGCCCCCATGGGGACCAGGAGGCTCACATCTTTAGACTGTCTCGAACGATTAAATAAACCAGGAAGTGTGCAAGAACTACAGACATAGCCTTGGCATTTCTGACAGTGTAGCTGGCGTTGCTATCCCCCCCACGTGTTTCTCCCATGGCCAGGCATGGCTAACAGAGGACTCGGTCCATGCTTTCGCCAGAGGTGGAAGCGAGGATGACTATCCCGCAGTGCCTCAGCCCATCCTCTTGCCTTCCTGGCAGATGGGGTGCACCGCCTGGCCCTCTCTAGTCTTTGGTACCTCCCCAAGGCTTCACAGTCTTCCAAAGATGACAGAGGGTGGCCTGGCCGTCACACCAGCCAGCTCGCTTGGCACCCTCAGACAAATCCCGTCGGGGTCCTGGGGTTGTACAGGGCAGGATTTCTTAGGAGACCCCCGAGCTGCACGTCCTCTGATGCTGGGATTCCTCCGCTCCCTGATCCCTGCCTCGGGGACGACACACCTGGGGGCAGTGGCAGTGGAGGCTGAGATGGAGAAGGCCCCGAGCACCTCAGCCTTGCCCGCGCCTGCTGTCGCTGCATCGCTCGGCCCGTCTGGCCAGCGCGCACGTGCGCACCGTCCTTGCCCGCTTTGCTGCTCAGGTAGCAGCAGAAGCCCTCCCTGGCGCTTTGCACATCCCTTGCTAACCCGGCCTTAGCTCCGGGTTGCCGGATTGCGTCTCCACAGCCCTCAGCCGAGTGCCTGCATCCCTTCCGCAGCCTGTGCTAAGTCCCACCGCCCGGACACACCCTTTTTTGCACTGCTCTGCCACGCAGTCCCTCTTCAGCCGCGCCAGCCTCCTGACACATCCGCTGCGCTCTTGGCGGCAGCACAGCCCGGACCGCTCCGGCCTCTGGAGAACCCCTTGCCCCGCGGCAGCCCTGGCCGTCTCCGGGAGGCCGGTGGCCGCACAGGGGCGCTCGCGGTGCGCGGGCACCGCCGAGCAGCTCCGGGCTGCACTCGCTCCCCGCTGGCCCCGCTCCCCACAAGTGCTGCGCTGCTCGCGAGGCAGCGGCGGCGAGGGCGGCGGCCGCGGCCGGTCACCGTTTTGCCAGCAGGGCGCGGGGAAGCGGCAAACTGCCCTGCCCGCGGCGGGCACCCCCGAGCTGCTGCCGGCCGCGCTGCCGCACCGCCCCGGCCAAGGGCGGCCAGCAGCCCCGCTGCCTGCCCGGGCCAAGGGCGCAGCGCTCCCGCTCCGGAGGCCCGGAGGGACGGTGCTCCCGCGCTGAGGGCAGCGTGCCGCGGCCGTGGAATTGCGCCTGCGCCCGGATCTGCCCTCACTCCGGCGGGAGCCTTCCAGGGGAGCGGCACGCATGTGCCTGGTTTTGCCCGCCCCACTAAGGGCAAGATGGAGGCATGCGCCCGGCTCTGCCCGGAGCCTGGCGGGCCGGCGGCAGGAGGGGTCGTGCGCGTGCGGCTGCCCCGCGCCCCCGCCGGAAGGAGGGCGGGGTAAGCAGGCGCATGCGAGCTGCTGGCGGAGCCCCGGCGGGAGGCGTGGGCTCTGTCAGCGGGGAGTCAGGCGTAAGCGAAGGGCCCGGGGAGTGGGGGGCGCGGGTGGAGTGAGGAGCCTGGGGCCGAGAGTGGGCCGGGAGAGGGCAGGGGTGGGGAGAGGGCAGGTGGGGCAGAGAGAATGAAACGGGGCCAGGGGCTGGAGGAGCGGGCGGGGAGAGCGGAAGGGAGATGGGCCCCGGGAAAGGCGGTTGGGGACGGAAAACCAGGGCTGAGGAGCCGGACAGGGGGTGGAGGAGCAGGAGGGGTGAGGGAGAGAAGGAGAGGGGCCGAGGGAAAGCGGGAGGTGGAGCCCGGGGCGGGAAACAAAGCCGTTGGACTCGGCAGCGCAGTTTCCCCCGTTCGGCAGGTTCTTGACCGCAGCGCTGGGGGGGCAGCGGGCGTTTCCCACCGGCAGTGCTCCGCTAGCTTGGCACGGTCACCGCGCCCGCGTGTCTGTGCACCTGACACGGTCCTTAGTGGGCCAGAAAGCGGTTCCTGAGTAACACCTTTTCCCGAGGGAATGACGTTACGATGCCATCAGCTTGTTCTCGGTTATCCCACAGTCCTTGCGGCCACCTGTTGTCCTTCGGAGGGTCACACCGGCACTTCTGGTGGCCGTCCGGTGGCAGAGCGAGGAAGCGAGGAGTCTTCGTTACTTGTCCGCACGCTTCCGTAGGTCGGTGCTTTATCGAGGTCACGAGTGGTTTACAGGTCCCAAGGGTGCGTGTTTAGCTGTGTTCTTGTGAACATCTGCTTAGATCCTGTCTAACCGTCCTGTTTCTAAACAATGTGCTGCTGCTGAGGGCTAATCCTAGGAGCCTCAGGTCCTGGGAGGAATTTCGCAGCTTTGCGTGCAAGATTCAGCAGTTTCCCTCCAATCCCCCCTTTTTGATAGACTTGGGAATCCTTTCACCATCCTTCCTACTGAATCACAGTGGGCAGAGCCCACATTCTTTTCCTCAGAGGTTTTCATTGACACCAGAACATTAGCGTTAGCCTCAATAAACCTTTCTACTTCTGCCACTGGTAGAACTGCCCATTTGCAAACATCAACAGATGGCTGTAACAGACAAGGTTCTTCTTCCTCTGACTGCTGACTGCAAAGCATCCCCTCTGTCGCGGATTCTCATGCACCTAGATCGTGGGTCTTACGTCTGGAGTTTATAAAATTCTCTTTGAACTGCGGGACCAAATACTCGTTCAGAAACGAGGAGGGTAGTGCGATAAACCTGCGCATCAGCGCTGGCTGTGTGAATAGCTTAGTTTCCCGATACCCCGTTCCTGAACGCATTTCACACACTGGGGGTAAGGTTTCAACCAACGTGTCTGACTAATCCGAGTCCCAGACAGCTGTCTCCACGTCCGTGCGCTGCTGTTCATCAGATACGATTGTACGCTCTCTTTTTGCTGTATTTGGTCTACAGTTGGCGTAGTACATACTGTCCAGTTGAACAGCCCAGAGATCTTTCGACCAGTTTGTGGCGAACTCCTCACGGTACGATTAAAGAGCTGCAAAAATGTATTGTCACCATCTAGAGTTGAAGATTGTAAGTCCAGAGTTGTGGGGATCCAACCAGCTTGTATTTTAATTAATTGTCCAATGTCAGATCCTGTTTGACTCAGTTTATTTCTAGTGATTTCCAAATCTGCGGAATTTAGCAGGCCTGTACTGGTCCCAGCTCCTCCCAAGAGCATATCATACCATGCTCTTCTGATTCTACACAGTGGAGTTTTTGGAAAGGTAACATTAAATTGCAAAATGTGTTTCTGGCGTTGCTGGGCCACGTTAGTGCAGGCTGAAGGTAATTTTTGGATTTGCTGGGTTTTGACTATGGGGTTGAGGTTCGACACTGTAATGCTATTGATACCGTTAACCGTGGTTCCCGCACAGTCTGTTGTATTCCAGGTGTTACTGGGAATAAGGAGAAGGGTTTCGTCCAACACAACTGTGTTATTCTTGCAGTGCAGTTTCAAAGTAAGGCAACAGTTTGCCGGGGTGGTTTCATTTCCTTTGACTGAGATGTTAGTTGAATTGTTGCACAGCAGGTACCAGCTTCCTAAACACGTAGTCGAATGCAGAGTTTATGTGAGCAGACGGCAGTGTACCATGTACATTTTTCACCCATTGTATTGGCTCCTAGAAAATCCAGAATAGTCTTATTGATTGGTTTTAGCGGGCAGACAGGGGTAAAAGCCTCAGCTAGGGTGAAGCTTGGCAGAGTCAAGAATACCACTTTCACTGTAATCTTAACGTTGTGGGTCCTACAGGTTGAGACACCCCGGCGATTTCTTCGCTCGTGAGTAGTGGATCCAAGCAGGCCGTTCCTTAATCTCGGTTGCAGTGAAGGTCGTCAGCAACACCTGGAATGGTCCGTTCCGCATTTCTTCCGGTGGGTGACCTGTGAAAACTTTGACATATACCCAATCTCCTGGCTTAAAGGGGTGAATAGGCTGATCTAGGCCCCTAGATCGAGTCCCTAGAACCACCTTTTCAGCTCTGTTCAGTTGTTCTCCTAACACCATCAAATACCGCTGTACGTGACTTTCACCCATTTGTTTTAAGTCTTCTCTCCTGTATTGGACTTGATACGGCTTGCCATACAAAACTTCAAACGGACAAAGTTTTCCTTGGACCTAGGCTTTACCCCAATTCTCAGTAATGTGAGGGGGAGTGCCTGGCACCAATACGAGTTAGCTTCTTGACGTATTTTTGCAATCTGTTGTTTTCTCAGGTGATTCATTTTCTCTTCAGCTGCTGTGCAGGCCGCGTTTTGAGACTTCCCGGCCTTGGTCCCGAGAACTGTAACGTTTTATTCCTTCTGTAGCACCATCTGTAGAAAGAATTGGTAAGGTCTTCCTACCAGTGTCACTCACCTACCAGCTTTCTGTTTTTAAAATACTGAATATCTCTTTGTGAATCCCTGGCGTGATGCGTCACGAGCAGATTCTTGTGGATCTCGAAATGCGGACTAAATCCAGGTTTTAGAGTTTGTCTGCCTTGGTAAATTCTACTAAATCCATTGTCTTCTCTTCTCCTAATGTCCCATTTAACTCGTTCTCTTTTGGTTCGTTTTGTTTCGTGTTTTACCCTTACCTTAGGAAGGAGAGTGCAGGTCAGAAGAGCACCACAGTACCTTCCCGATGTCGTGCCAGAGAGAAGGCGGACGAGACCCACGAACCCCGCATACGTACTACGCAAGACTCACAAACCCTGTAACGTTTCTCAGCGTCCGCACGGGGACAGGGTGGTTCACTTACTGGCACTGAAGTGTTACGAGAAGCCAGAGCTACTTGCTGGCTTGTACAGAGATGGTATCTCCCAAAAGGACAAGAATAGCCTTGGAATGGTCCTGCAGCAGGTGAGAGCAGGGGGTCTGGGCCAGCGTTTTTTCCCTCCTGCTGATCTTTGAATCGTAATTTAGAGGTGTGTTACTCACATTTAAATCAGGATGTACGTCATTTAAATGAGAAAGTAATAAACGGGTAAGGCTCCTTGGTCCAAGTTTGTCAGTCAGCTTCGGCAGATTCCCAAAGGCTAACTGACGATTGAGAGCCTCTTTTTGTGAGTTTTTCTCCAAAACTCTGAACCCACGTCAGGTGACGAGGCCTAGAAGAGCACTTTGGGTGTCAATGATCTCAAGGTTGTCCTGGCCCTTTGTAACTCCTGGAGTATACTTTGTCTTTTTCTGAAGGAAGGTATCACCCCACTTTATTTCCAGAGGTATCCAGCAGTGCATGCGCGTGGCCTTCTCGTGACAATTGTTTGACGAACCTTGTGTCTGCACACCGCAGGGCTCATCTGGGCCTGTGCACCTCTCCTGAACCGTTACAGCACTGCCCCTGGTATTCAGCATACAGCTTGTTTGAGACGAGCGTGGTTACGTTTTTTCCCGGTTGGTAAAACTTCGATATGGCTTGACACCGGTGGGAGAGAGGAATAATTTCTCTTTGGAGTGACAGAAGCAGTTCAGTGCCAGTTAGGTAGCTGCGTACGACTGTCGGGCAGAAAGCTGTGGTTTCTTGTGGCTCAGGCCCTTGCGGAAGAAAAGCAATTCCGCTTGTGTATTTTTAACATTTCCAACCTTGTATAACCTTTTTTAACACCGATGCTCATTCCATGAGAGCCCCATTTGATCTTCACCTCCAAAAAGCCCGAGGACTGGTGCGTGATTTTGTTGTCGGCTTTGGCTGAGCTTGGCAGTACCGACCTTAGCGCTGTAGTTCTTTGCGTTTGGGTATAACGAACATTTGGTTCCTTCCTTGTCTGCCTGCAGGTAGCCACCCTGAATCCGAAGGACGATACATATGCTCTCCAGGGTGGTTTATTTCAAGACATTCAGAGAGACTGGCCTGGGTACGATGAAGCAGACAAACAGGCGTTGGAGTTAATACTTTCTAGGTAAGTTCAGTCTCTAAGGGGAGTCAAACGGCCATTTACAAACCTTGTTCTGGGAAATGCACGTCAGGCTCGCCTATAGTTCAAGACCTTTGACGTACACCTTTTTACCTTGTCACCTGAACTCCTGGGTCACCCCTACAGAAAACTAAACTCAGCTCAGCGTGCCCCCAGCACAGGACAGTCGGCATCTCCTGTAACTTCTGAGAAAGACGCTCTGCCAACTGCTCCTCAGGTATTTTTTTTTCGTGTTATTTCCAGTGTTTTAGCACACATCGTAATGGTGTAACAACTGTGATGGGAGGCGCTGATATTGTCTTTAACGCATCAAAACCAAAGGATTGATTTCCAGTTGGATTTTTTATTTATTTTAAGAGGGCTGCACTGTCAAAGGCTGCCAAAAACTCATGGTCATGGGAGCAAAACTTCACTCTGCTCTTGCTCTTAGTACTTTTTTCCAATTGTTAGAGAAACGGCCTTTGAATTCCGACGTTGACAGTCCTGTGATGGACAAAAAGCAGAGGACCTCCCACTGTGCCACTCAAATCCACCTACCCACCGGTGGCCACTTGCCAGCCTCCAGCGAGAGGCCGCCTCCCTCCCTGTTATCCCTCGCTCCTACTGCTCCTCTGTGGCTGCTTCCCACACTCCTTCCCACTTCCAACCCTCCTCACACGGCCAGCTCCAACTCCTCCAACACCCCTGAGGGCTGGGGCACACAAGACCTGCTGGGGGACCTTAAAAGAGGAGGAACTGCCCAGCTGGAAAAGTTCTCCTGCTCGGATGCACACGAAGGTATTGACACGCAGCTTTCTCTAACGCCTCTATGGGGAACCCTGGGGAAAACCTGTAAAAGCAGGGACTGGAAACGCAAGTGGCCTATTTTCTGACTTGCTTTAGAACATCTCATTTGCCATCATCCCTGCTTTAGGGTCACGACAAAGCAGTATTTTTGTTCCCACGCTGCACTGCAACGTAACTGTTAGTTTAAAAAAACAACCAAAGGAACCCCAAGCAAATGAAGAAACAAACCAGCCCGAACCTCTAAAAGCCTGAAGGTATTCCGCCGGATTCTCGTCGAAACTGAGGTTCATTTTTCAGCACGCTCACTCCGTAGCAGAGAAAGTATTAGAACAAGCACATCTTAAATGGATTGCTGTTGGGCAGCCACTGGTGACGAGGAAGAGCTCGCTCCTTGAGAAACACGAGGAACGGGTTTTTGCTTAGTTGCTTGACTTCCAGGAAGCTGACAGTTCAGTGACAGCAGTGCAGTATGGAACAGGCTTATAATGGCATTGAAAAGCGAAACAGCAACACGCAAAGAACACCTGGAAGGGGTTTTTCGAGCCCGTCAGGATGGTGTTGTTTGGCTGTATGAAAAATCTGTTTATCACAATCGTCAAAATTCTGATTTTCCCTAGGAGTCAAAGAGACTGGCACTGCCTCCGCACATCCTCCGTCAGCGAGCGAGCAAGCAGACTACTTCGTGTGAGTAAAGTAACGCTTCAGAGTCTCTCGCCACTCATTGAAGCAGTTGAAAAATCATCTGTAAAGCCTCCTGTTCAGCTACAAAATTGGAACTGCCCTAACATGTCCTTTCAGAATAATGCCAAGTTCCCTTTGAACAGTGGGCTTTCCCCCACTCTCTTGTCGGAGGCCTTTTTTCAAAAACGTGCAAGTCTGTCCCTTTGTAGAAAGAGGTTACGCTCGACCGGTTTCTCTTCTCGCTGAAGCCGAACCGTTCCTTGGGCCTTCTAGATCTGAATGACGGCTCATGGTTTCCAGGTGCGCTACGGTCTTGGTCTTGGCGCAGCGTCTGAATAGAAACTTTAAAAACGAAAAGAGAAGCTGATTTGGTAGATCTGTGGAGTTACTTAAACACATTCTCTTGGAGCAAGCGTGCTTAGAAGTAGAAGCAGTCAGTCACACAGTTACCTGACTTAGAGCTCAGGTGACGAGGATATTCCCTCTGTCCTTGGTGTAAAACTGCACGTGTGCTCATCTTTCCGCTCGAAAATACACAGCTATCGTCTCGCAGGAGCAGCGCCAGCGCTACGAGGCCGACTTTGCCGCCGAGTTTGGCGAGTACAGACACTTGTATGCTCGCATGCAGAGTGTCACCAAGAAGTTCAAGCAGCTGGGCGCACAACGGAAACTGCTTTCGCCGGGGTCCAGAGAATATCAGGTAAAGAGGGATGAAACTGCAAAGTCTGTGTTACAAACCCGGTGTCCTGCCTTTCCCGCCTGGGCTTCCCTGGTTTGGACACACAAATGCCCAACGTTCGGTATCCAACTTCTTTCAATCTATGGCACCCGGAGGGGTTTGGGTTGGCTTTTATTTAGTTTTTGGGCAGCTTGCAAGCGTGTTTGTGAGCAGGAGGGCTATTTTCCCATCCCTGGTACGGCTCAGTCAGGCACAGGGAAACCCTGCGGAACTTGGAGGCGTCCTCAGGCCCTGCCTGGGCTAGCGCTGATGGCTGAAGCTTGAGAAACCCTGTAAAAAGCCGTTCAGCCCTCAGACTCCGGCGGTTGGAGCTGCCTGTGAACGTGCAGCAGCGTGAGCAGCGTCTCAAGGGCAGTCTTCACAGGCACGCTCCCTTTGTTGCCTGTTCACAGGCTGAATTGCAGATCTGGGGTCACTCAGGGGTTTGAGGTTTCGGTTTTGCAGTGCAGGAGAGTGGTGGCTCATGGGTCAGAAACTGTCTTGAGTAAAACCGAGTGCAATTTTAGTGTTTGGAATAAATTTGCTTCTCCTGGTAGTGGAAGAAAGCTCTTCATATTGTCTTGTTGTGTTTTTTTCTTGAAGATCGTTGAGGAGGAAATCTCAGAGGAGTATCGGAATTTACAGCAGGTGTGTGTAACACCGGAGCGACCACTGTCCCTCCCACCAGGCACAGCTGGGAAGAGCTTGTTCCCCCTGCCCTTGATTCCTTCCCCATAGGCACAGGGTGTGCTTCGATGTGCCCCGAGGCCTTCCCTGCTCCATGCCGGACCAGCCCCAGACACAGACCCTTCATGGCTCCCCTCAGGTCTGTCAGCCTCCCCCCTGCGCGGGACCCCAAACGGGACGCAGTGCCGGGACGAGGCCTGATGGGTGCTGAGCGGGGGGATCACCCTCGTGCCGCCTGGCTGGGGGAGAGGGAGAGGAGGAAACGCGCGAGAGGGAGCCAAGTGGTGCTGTGACCCCCGCGGGAGCCCAGGGGCCTGGCCAGCAGTGCTGGGGCGTGGGGGGAGCCTCCAGGGAGGCAGGAGGTGTCACCCTGCCAACCCTCTTGCCGCAGGTGCCTGGAGACGGCTGCCCCGGCCAGAGCGACCTGACAGGGCCCTGGGAAGACACGGCCGAGGCCTCGGTGCCTGGCGGGAAACACCGATGCCCAGCACGAGCCAGGAGATGGGGGGATGGAGTGGGCTGTGGGAACCCCAGACACGTGAGCTGGGGCTGCAGGGCTGCTGGGGCGAGGGTTGCCCATTGTGTTATCACTGATGGGTTGGTTCCGTTGTCGCCGACGGGTGGGCTGTGATGTCACCGAGCGATGGAATGTCTCCAGGCATCAAGTCCCACCCCGACGGCCCGTGCCCTCACTCCAGCTGAGCAGTCTGCGAGGCTGCACTGCTCACAGGAGCCCTGGTGCTTGGGTCCTGATTGTGGAGTTCATCCTTGCGGTTTTCCGCTCGCTACTCCAGAGCAGCGGGAGGACTTTCCCCGGCCGGCCCTGCCAGCTGCAGGCAGCCGGGGCACCCAAGGGGCACACTCGCAGCAGCAGAGGTGAGCTGGCAGGGGAAAGCCCAACCTGGGCAGCTGGGAGGTTTCCTTCCTGAGGGGCCTGGGCCTTTCTTCCAGTCCCCCCTGGGCCAGTGACTGACTGCGGCCTCTCTCCCCTTTCCAACGCGACATCGGCTGCTGCTGCAGCAGTGAGAGGGAGCGTCCTGACACCCCCAGCTCCCCCCAGCCCACCGCAGCAAGTGGAGAGGATGGCTGCGGAGCTGGACAAATGCTGTCCAATATGCCTGGACACCTGGGAGGAGCCCACCTACACCATACCGTGCCTCCACCGGTTTTGCTATCCGTGCATCTGCCAGTGGGCTGACCTATGGCCCCACTGCCCCCTCTGCAGAAGGAGGCTGACGTCAATCGTGCGCTCGGTGCCGCGCGATCACAGATTTGAGGGGTATGTCATCCCACCACCTGCAGCAACGGGAGCTCCTCGCCATCCAGCCGCCCGCCGCCTCCACCGCCGCACAGCTCTTGTGCTCAGACAACGCCGACGCCACCCCTGGCTGTCACGTTTCCGGGAACACCTAGCGCTGATCCGGCCCGCGATGCTCCGGATGCGACAGAAGCTGCAGCAGCAGATGTTCAGGGCTGGCAGGTTGGCAATAGCAGCAGCACGGGCACTCGTGCTGTCCACCCTGCAGCGCTTTGGCCTGGATGAGGACAGCCTGGTCCGGATGCTGCAGATTGACCTGTGCCAGCACCTGAGGACCTTCGTCCACCGGCTGCTTGACAGCATCGGGGACTGGTGCGGCCGTGACGCCCGACGCTGGATGGGTCTGGGGGACCCTCGTGATACCGAGGAGCGGGAGATCAGCCCCGCGGCTCGTCCCAGTCCTGCCGCCTCTGAAGGGGATGCTGCTGCACTCAACCCAGCCCCCTCCCACCATGCCGACAGGCAGGAGGCAGAAGAGGTTGTGCCCAGCACCTCATCAGCTGCCCCACAGGGGGATCCTGGTAGCCCCTCCCCTGCCCCCGAACCCACCCGCAGGGAGCAGGAAGAGCCTCAGGACCACCCAGACGAGGCTGTGCCTGGGCCCTTCACGCTCAGCCAGGGCAGACAACGCTCCCCACGGGGACGCCGGCAAGCCCCAAAGAGGCGGGCTGGCGGCCAGGAGGCCGCTTCCCTGCCAAACAAGAGGCCAGCCCGCCGGCAACGGTAGGAGGCTTCCCCAGGAGCTGGTGAAACCACCACCGGACCAGCAGCTGGGACACCTGCCAGCCCCCATGGGGACCAGGAGGCTCACATCTTTAGACTGTCTCGAACGATTAAATAAACCAGGAAGTGTGCAAGAACTACAGACATAGCCTTGGCATTTCTGACAGTGTAGCTGGCGTTGCTATCCCCCCCACGTGTTTCTCCCATGGCCAGGCATGGCTAACAGAGGACTCGGTCCATGCTTTCGCCAGAGGTGGAAGCGAGGATGACTATCCCGCAGCGCCTCAGCCCATCCTCTTGCCTTCCTGGCAGATGGGGTGCAACGCCTGGCCCTCTCTAGTCTTTGGTACCTCCCCAAGGCTTCACAGTCTTCCAAAGATGACAGAGGGTGGCCTGGCCGTCACACCAGCCAGCTCGCTTGGCACCCTCAGACAAATCCCGTCGGGGTCCTGGGGCTTGTACAGGGCAGGATTTCTTAGGAGACCCCCAAGCTGCACGTCCTCTGATGCTGGGATTCCTCCGCTCCTTGATCCCTGCCTCGGGGATGACACACCTGGGGGCAGTGGCAGTGGAGGCTGAGATGGAGAAGGCCCGCAGTACCTCAGACGGTATTGTCTCTGTTGCTGAAAACCTGGAGGTTTTTTCCTTAGAATAAAGATGAGCAGGAACAGCGTCTGTAGTTCCTAGACACCTGAAGAAACCAACAAGGCCACTTCTTTTCGGAGCAGCTTCCCCCACTGGATGTGAGGAAAAGAAGTGAATGCCATGGCCACAAGGTCCTTTCGTTTGTCTGGGACTAGTGAGTCAGCATATACAGACCAGCACGTCTTCTAAATAAGGCTCCTCAACGATCACTGAAGGAGACAATGGAGGGCAGACAACGGAGAGGGGATGCACTTGCCAATTCCCTAGCCTCTCTGCTTTTATTTTGTGGGTGGGTTTCTGCTGGGAGTAATACTGGTAGGATATTCTCCAGGGCTTAGCATAAAAAGAAACTGTACATCAATCTCCATTAATCAAAAGCGGAGTGAGTTTATCTATTTGTTTGCTCTCACCAAGTGACAGACTAAACCCCATCAGGGCCGATGCAGCCAGGAGCGTGAGCTCATATAGGCTATGCAAGCCAAGCCCCAAGGTAAACACTATTAAAACGTTCTGACCTCCCGTGCAAGTGTGCAGTGTGACCCACAAACACGTATGTGAAGAGACTATGGTTAAAAATCACGATAGCTGAACCAGCACTGAGCTTACACCCCTTACACTTGTACTGCAGTCCTGACATCCTTCAGGCAGGAACTCGAAGCATCCATGTAAAAATGCCCTTCTCCCCTCGCTTGAACCATATTTTGAAAGAGGTGCCTCACACCTTACGCCTCAGCTCTCTCTCTACAAATGATGAGTGTGTCAGCGACTGCCAGACACGCAGCGCTCTAGCAAAAGAATGCATCGTTCTCTAATGCCTACTGCGAGTCGGCCACAGCTCCCACCCCGCACTGTGCACACGCACATCATACAATTCCACTGTCATTACGGCTGAGAGGTTCGTGTACGTCGATTGCACAGATCAGAATTTTTGTGCTTTGGCAGAATTCTAGAGAAGTAGATGTTATTCTTATTCCTTGCTCTTGGTTCTTCAGTGCAAACTCTGAACGGGGAAACACTCTCTGTAAGGCTCGTAAAATCCTTGCCGGTGTGTTTCCCAGCAGTGGTTTCCAAAGAGGGGCTAGCGGTCGCCCAGGTGAAGACACAACCCTCTGTGAAGCTGGAACGAACTTCTGCACAGCCATCACAAAATCCTGTGCTGTTGTTTTCCTAGAGGCCACATTTAACTGCAGTTTTGCGTTACTTTGGTAGATCTGAGGGGAGCAGCGGTGCAACGCACAACGGGCAGCTTCAGCACGCAAGGATTTAAAATCAGCACCGCAGCCTCCTAATAAACAAAAGAAGAACCAAAGGTTACGTGCATCTCAAGCAACACAGAAGTCAAGGCCAAGATTTGCAAGGTGCAACGCTGAAAGACTTGGGATGCAGCCAAAAATCAACAGGTGAAGAGAGAACTTCAGAGACAGCACCACATCGAAGGTTTGTTGCGTGGCTCGTAGCCAGACAACTCGCACTTATGAAGCAGCCTCCTAATCACAACTTTGTTCCAGCGGAAGACGCCCCAAACCCATTCCGTATTCTGAGAGACAAAACAAAAAGAAAAAAGCATCTCACTTTCTTTGTTCCCAGGGCGTGCCTGCTGCCTCCCTGCCTGGCTCTGCAGCAAGGCACAGGAGCTCGGGCACTGCCCGGAACAAGCTCAGACGCCTCAGGGCTCAGGCACACGCAGTAACTCACCCTGTGCTCCAGCTTAGCAACACAGTTTTCAGCTAGCTCGTCAAGAAAGCTGTCCAATGGCTGAGGGGTCCAGTCTCGTGTGTGAACCTTGAAAATCTCTTTTCTAGCCTGGAAACAAAACAGTTGCAGTTTAGTTTGGCCTAAGTCTTCTCTTTGGGGTTTAGTGCACTTTGACTCGCCTTCAACCCGATCAGCACTTTTTCCACAAAGGGCTACTGAAAGTGACAGCATGCGGGTTCCAGTTTTGCACAGTATCTTCCCCCCCAGTGTTTTTTCGTTGCTCTGTACCTAGTTTTTCATTGCTTAGCGACTGCCACTGGACTAGAAGCTTCCCAAGCCCTGCACCTGGGCAATGTACTTCACGTCTTTGTCCAACTCCCCGTTCAGAAGTACCAGGAAGAACGACAGATCCCAAAACACTTATGGGTATCTCCCAGAATACCCAGCCAGGGAAAAATCCAGGAGAGTGGTACATCCACTACCCATTCATAAACCAAGCATGGAGAGCGCACTTCAGGAGAAAGTACCCCAATGGATTGAATAAGTAAGCCAACGTGAACCCCTGGGGGAATGAAAAATTGTAATTTGCTCCAGCACCAGCCTTGATAAAAGCTTCTGTCAGCAAAAAGGAATTCTTGTCTGCACACCAACTGTTTCCTTTTCAAGACGAGACAGCAGTAACTCACAGCTCATTTTGACATTCATTCTTAAACATTTCAGGGACTAGCAGCATCCCATTTTCTTTGCTAGTCCTAGTGAAACCAAAACTAGTTACAGATCTAACTACTTGGTGAAATCACCTTAATCGTATCTCGTCAGTACCAGACCTGCCCGCCACAGCACAACAGTCTCTCCAGATATCCCTCTTTTGTCCAAGCTGTCCAGTACTGATTTTGACTTTAACTGCTCCGTGATACCGCACTGCTACGTGCTTTTGTTATAAAGATGGACTTTGCCACGTTAGCGTTAAGGTTGACTTTAAGCTCTGACCTCTGTTTGGCAAGGAGAAGACGAACTCTCCATCAAAGCGCCCAGGTCTTCGTAAAGCTGGATCGACAGAATCCAGTCTGTTGGTGGCTCCCCTTACCACAACTTCTCCTCTGCTGTTTTAGCCATCCGGAAGTTTCAGAAGTGTTGCTACAACAGAGCTGACAGAAAAACAGAGTTCTCATTAATTTTAGTAAATTCTGTTACGTTCTACATGACCGTTTCTCCAGCAACCACTCAAAAAGGACAAGCTTTTACTGAGGAGATGCTGATCAGTGAAAGACTCATTTAAAGCCGTAAAGAAGTAGCTAAGGTAACACAGACCTCGTGCTGCTACCAAGCTTAGTGAATTGCTTTCAGTTACCGTTTCAACGCAATCAGAAATTTAGTAGCCCTGAACTACTAGTTGACAGGAGACATGACTGCCTCACAGAACGTTACATAGGTTGTGGTCGTCTTTTCACAAAGCTCAAGCAGATTCTGCGGAGAAACAAAACAGGTACTACCTATGGGCTCGGGCTTGTTTACAGGAACATACAGGAGCAAGACCATCAGTGTCACCAGTGAAAACAACTGAAGGTCACATCTGGTGGGCCTAAAACGGAAACACAGGAAAAGCGACAGAAGTCAACCAGCATTATTTTAAAGAGAAAATGCCTGAAAAACGTCATGACTGGAAAGTCCCCGTGTCCTGGTTTGTATCAGGACCAGCCGTTCTACCACTCCGCCCCCCGCCCCCCCACCCCCTGGTGAGGAAAGGATCGGAGGAACAAACCGAGGAAAAGCCCGTAGGAGTTGAGATAAGAACTATTTAATTATATAAATGAAACTTAGGGAGTTACTAACAATGCTAGTGCTAACGAGTAATTTAAGGAGCGGAGAAAAGAGGTAGAACAAATGATACAGGATCCCACGCTGAGAAGGGAAAAAAGAAAGAAAACCCACCCGAAGGGAGCAAACCCCCCACGAAACCGCCCGGGGCCCGAGAGAGTAAGAGAGAGGAACAAAAACTTCCAAACCCCGACTCCTAGACCGAGCTGCCTGGCAAGACGCTGGCTCTGCCCGGAGCACCCACCACTCGCCACGAGGTCCCACAACAAACAAACCCCCAGCCCCCTCGGCCGGAGGCCCCCTCAGACCCTGCCCCTTCCCAGGGCCGTGCCCAACCACAAGCCTTTCCACCCACCTCCCCACCCCCTCCCCGCCGCTCCGGCAGTGCCGCGGGCCCGGGGCTGGCACCACCTCTCCAGCTGGACATGTTCTGGGGTGAAGCGAAACATAGACTGGCTGGTGCAAAGCTAAGACCCCCCGGAAGTCCATTTTTCAGAGCAGCATCAGGGATCTCGACTAATGGAGCGAACGGAGTGCATGGCACGAGTAAGAGAAGACAGCATCCTGTGCCAACCCACTGAGACTGGCTGACAGGAAACAAATCACACCGTCAGTTTTTACAGCCATTTGGCAACCACCAAGAGCAGAGCTGGGACTGAATTCAATTACAGGCGCTGGAAGCAAGCTTCTAGTAGGAATTTCAATGACCATAGTTCCAGCCTGCATCTGCTTCCTTCTGATCTAAAGCCACCATCTCTTGCCTCTTGCAACCTTGACTGTGGCCAGGTTCTTGGGTTGTGGTTTTTGTTGCTGGTTGGTTGGTTTGGGGTTGGTTTTTCCAGTAGGTTTTGGGGGTTTTTTGTTTTCAGGTTGGGGGTTGCTTTGTGAGGTTCTGTCATTTGTTAACTTTTCCCAGTACATCTCAAGATTTCAAGCCCTGAAAAAACTACCAAAAAAAGAAACACTGACAATCCCATCTCCATGGAAGGAATTGACAAAACAGAAATGGAGCGAGTTTTCCTGAAAAATACCGACCACGGAAAATTACAGTTCCAGCTCGGACAGAACACACAGCACGTTTCAACCTTACTTGATCAAATAACGAACAAAGCTGCTGTTCAGATTCCAGAGAGCACCCCCCACCCACCCCCACTCCCCCCCTCCATTTGCTCAGGCTTTCCTCATAAAAAAAGGCTGCTTTCCTGTCACCTTGGCTACACTCATTAGCAAGTGCCTGACAGAGTTCTGCTGGAAAGCTACAGAGTCAGTAGGTTTAA